>CM072519.1:15962237-16242237 GCA_036898135.1 Oncomelania hupensis | reverse complement strand
TTGTAGCCTTGAAATTATAAATATAAGAAAATAAATATGTGTCATCGACCATTTGTAACAAAGGTGTGGCCGTTATTCGGTTCAAAGCACAATGTTCAAAAAGTACATACAATAATTTAGTCATGATTCTAAGCAAAAATATCATGAGAAAATTATTTAAGGTATTTAAAAAGAATCTCCAGCCAGGGGGTTTGTACTTTATTTTATTTAAATTTAGTTCAGATTCAAAGCACGGATAAGTATAATTTTTAGAGTGGAATTTAATTCTAATGTTTGAGGTTTTATGCCATACCTGTGACAGCATCGTCATGGCACGCGCCACAGTGTGATTTTTTTTAAATGAATTAACCTTTGTGGTTTGGTATTTTGGGCCTCCAGGTAAACTTATTCCTCACTACATCATCCAGCAATAAATAATTTTCTGTGTTGACCTCTCGTTGGAAACGTATAATCCATCAAGCCTTTGATGTTAGCGTAAAATGACGACCCAAAACTACTGCTTTGACCCCGCACGTGTGAGCATTTTGGATCCACATTTTAAAGTTTCTTCGAACTTTTGAAGCGACCTTTATTTATGACCCAGTCATCTTTTTTCTTCTTTTTCTTCTTCTTCTTATTCTTCTGTGTCTGTTACTGTGATGCTTTGTGTGGTTTTATTTGTGTTTTTGTTGTTTTTGCTTTGTTTTTTCTTTTTTTTGTTTTTAAATCGTACAGGTGTGTATAGTTGACACATATTACAGGATAGTTGACCACAATTTTAAAGCTAAATTGATTTTTGTTTTCTTTTCTTTTCTTCTCTCTCTCTCTGTTTAAAGTTGATGGATATCGTACTAAGGTGAGTGTGAAACCTCACACCCACGTGTGCATAGTTGATACCCATTACAGCGTAAGTGACCCTAGCGTGCAGAATTGATCCAAGGACTAGATTATTTTACCCCAGTGGTACCTCATAAAATTCAAACATTTGAGCCAGAGTCAGCATATATTGACCCCATGTTTTCGTAAAGTTCTCGACCATTTGTGGCATATTTGACACCTTGACTGCGGAATTTAACCCCCAATCCCCACGTGTGCATACTTAACCCCAAGTCTATATAGTTGACCCAACCGCGCTATTTTTGCCCCCTGGTCGGAGCAACAGCAATAAATTTTAACAGCAAATCAATCACCCGTGACCTATGGTTGTATGGATTGTGCCACGGGTTATTGATCACCGGTGTGCTTTTGCACAGCTTTTATGGTCGCCCTGCATCCCTGTTATGCTGTCCCCGCCCCACGCACGAAGGTCACCTCACCTCTATCCTTCCATCGGCTAAGAGTGATTTCCACCCCAAATCAATGAGACATGTGTGGTGTCATTTCTCTTTAAATCTCTCCTCCGTCCATATAGCGTGCTCGAAAGATTATCGTTATTAGTAGCTAACCTCACGTAAGTTCTGAATGCCATAGACTTTGCTCAGCAAACTATCCTAATCACTGCTGGCCCTGTAGGTAGTGTTTGACATTTCCATCTCATTTTCAACAACTGGAAATGCAAATTAAAAGAAACCGGGCTGACTGTCGACACAGTATGAAGGGCGGTGGGAGACAGAGAGAGAGGGAGAGAAAGAGGGATAGGGGGAGCATCGACGGAAAACTACAGCAGGAAAACCTTTGCTATTACTTTCCTTTAAGTATAAAGTTGTGCTAGGTAAGCATAGCATATGGCCAGTAGAAGGCGGGTCAGGGTCCACAGCGCAGGCTGCTGCGTCCTATCGATTAGCGCTGTTCAGCAGCCGCCCACGCATCCTATTTTCTTCTGCCCTAGTCGCGGAGCAGACGCACTCAAAATCCACTGTCTAAAGGGCTTTTGTTGGCGGGATGACCCATTAATAGATTCCTGTAGTGAGTGAGAAGGCCCTTTTGAGAAAGACATTTTTCTTCAAAGCTTCAAACTAATCTGCCCTCACGGGTCCTACCTGTTTATAGTAGTGTACATTTAAACTTTTTAAATATCTGAGGGCCCTTCCTTTGTCTCTGTTCAAGCGCAATGAGCATGAACTTTTTCCGTGGATACTTGCGCTATATAATGACTACGTCATCATCATCATCATGACCCGTAGTGGCTTGTCAGATGACAATTACGAAAACACGACACGCCTTCTAAAAACATGTTTTAGGATTTGTTTCTACGAGTCGTACTTGTATGTTAGCCCGGTTGACCCACATTTGACTGTTCAGAGCTGTTAGGCCGTTACAATCTACCGGTGTACAAGAAGCTCTTCTTATCCATCAGTGACGTAACGCCTTGGTCCTACATGAATTTCTTGTTCCTACCTTCCTCTGTACCTTTCTTCTTCTTCTTCTTTGTCATCTTCTTACTTCTTCGGCAGCTTATTCTTCCTCGATGTTGTTTTTTTTCCCCGTCTTCTTTCTTCGTCGACCCACAAATATGTTGTCACCTTCAGCTTTAAAATTTGTGTCTGCGTGTAGTAGATTCCAGAATCTTACAAGAACCCCCCTCCCCCTACCCAAATTCTGCAACTTCCTCTTTATTACGGTCTAGGCTGCCCCCGCGACCACCTTCTCCCATCCCCTACCCAACCCGACTCCTCTCTCTCTCTCTCTCTCTCTCTCTCTCTCTCTCTCTCTCTCTCTCCTGTTTGTCTCTCTCCCCATCCTTTCCATCCCACCTCTCTTCACTCTCTCTCTTCATCCCTCCCCTCCCCTCCCCTCCCGCCCTTCGCATGAGAAATGTGTTCTATATTTGGTTGGCTTGTCGTTTAGCTATTCGGTGGGTCAGCAGGCTGTTTGGTGCCAGAATGGGAACAGCAATAACCTCTTCTCAACTTTTTCTGGGACCTACACTTTCCAAAACCTGTTTAAATTCTTACATGAGGTTAATTTTTTTTTAAAATTGCATATGAGTCCCGTAATCTTGTTTGTATACGTGGTTACATTTAATCAGTAAAGTTAGTTTCAGATAAAAAAAATTTATTATATTTTAATGTTAGGGGTTTAGTGTCATTTTGAATAGTTTAATGTGTTCCTGATTCGGCTCTTGGCAGTCCGCTGGACACTATAAACCTTGAATATCTATCTATCTATATCTATCTCTCTATCCTCCGTGTGAGTGTGTATGCATGGGGAGAGGGAGGGAGGGTTGGGGGGCGTCTGGGAGCCAAGGGGAATGTAAGCGGGTGCGTGTCTATTAATATCAATAATTTTACAATTTCTGCGGTCTGCTGGCCATTCAAGTTAATCTCATACCAAGACATGTTTGTTTAATTAGTGTCTTTGTCGATGACATTAACTAGAAATCCATATAGTAGTTGTAAAAACTGTAATTATGCCTTGCTGCTTACATCGCCTGTCAGTTCTTAGTACCTGGCCTTTACTGAAGGTAAGATAAGATAAGATAAGATAAGATATTACTTTATTAATCCAAAAGCATGGAAATTACATTGTCTGTCAATTAAACATGTCCATTCATTCTTCTTTTACACACACATAAATATTTATACATTATTAATGATCTTCAAACACTTGGACATATTTTCATAATGCAGATATTTCAATTAAGCAGTTTTAAAAATAAATAAATAAATAAATAAAAAAAAAAAATAAATAAACTAACTAAGCTGCATGAGAGTTGTAGAGTATGTTTAGTAAGACCTACCGACTTGTTTGTTATGTGCTTGAATGGCAAGTGGTATGAATGAGTTCCTGTACCTATTTGATGTTCCCGCTGGTGCCCTAAAACGTCCACTCCTGTCTATCCGTCGAGTGTCAAATTCCAAGAAAAGTGGATGGTTACTGTCAGCCAAAATTGCAGTCAGCTTTTTTGTCACTTGTCTGCTATGTATCGTCGCCATGTCATCCTGTTCCCTCCCAATCACCCCACTAGCCCTTTTTATCTGTTTGTCCAATCTTCGTTTTTCTGTTTGTGATACGTTTCCTCCCCAACATGAGATTCCAAAAGAAATGATGCTTCCTATTACAGCTGTATAAAACATTTGTAAAATTTCCTGTTTTACATTAAAGGATCTCAGTTTTCTTAAACAAAACATTCTACTTTGCAGTCGCTTGTAAATGTAGTTTGTGTTATCTTTCCAAGTGAATCTATCATCGATAACCACACCTAAATACTTATATGCATGCACTCTCTCTACTTCTTCTCCTTTGATAAAGATAGGATTAAAATCAAACTTGTTTCCCTTCCTAAAATCAATTATCATTTCTTTTGTTTTGCTTACATTTAGATCTAGAAAATTCGAATCACACCAGTTGACAAAGCTATCTATTTCATCTCTGTACATGTTGTCCATGTTGTTGGTAATAAGACCAGAGAGTGCCGTGTCGTCTGCAAATTTTATCAAGGGACAGGATTCGTGCTTTTGTCTATGGTCTGCGGTGTACAAAGAAAACAAAAAAGGTGCTAGAACAGTTCCTTGAGGGGCTCCTGTATTAGTCAACACAATATTAGAATTGTATACAATAGAATTGGAATTGTTTTGAACTCTGACAAACTGAGGTCTATTTGTAAGATAGTCAAAAATCCATAGAATAGTTCTAATATCAACATTCATGCCTGCTAGTTTTTGAACAAGTGAATGGCATTGCATAGTATTAAAAGCACTACTAAAATCAAAGAACATAAGCCTGACACAAGAATTTGCATTTTCTAAATGTGAGTACATTTTGTTGAGAACAAAAAGAACAGCGTCTTCAACATTTCTCTTACTTCTATAGGCAAACTGCAGTGGGTCAATAAAATCTGATACTAAAACATATAACTTATTAAGAACAAATTTTTCAAAAACTTTCATCGTGACAGAGGTTAAAGCAACAGGGCGAAGATCATTAAAAACTTTGACTGGATTCTTTTTAGGAACAGGTACTATGCATGACATCTTCCAAAGATTAGGTACAACAGACTGAGTAAAAGACATGTTAAAAAGAACAGTAAAAATACCAGCAAGTTGGTTAGCACATGTTTTTAGTAACTTAGGTGTAACTTTGTCAGGACCAGCAGCCTTTCGAGTGTTTAACTTAGTAAATGCTAAGCTTACATCCTCCTCACTAACTAATTGACTTTCAACCTCGCCTTCCTCCCCTTTCCTCCCCATTAATCCTTCCCTTAACTGCTCTCTCTGACTAGAAAAATCTTGACAGTCAAAACGACAGTAGAACTTATTGAGGTCATTTACATATTCTTGAGTACATTCCCCAAGTTGTGCACTCCCCCTTTCTTACCTTTGAACCCAGACATTAATCCCATTCCCTCCCACACTCTTTGTATATTATTTTCTGTAAAATGTTCCTCAATTTTTTCCTTGTATTTTTCTTTCCCTTTTCGAATGTCCTTGTTTATTTCTTTCTGTATCTGTTTCTTAGTTTCTTTATCTAAATTGTTCTTGTAAGCCTGTTTCTTTTTGTTCAAAGTTAATTTAGTTTCCTTGGTGATGTAGGGTTTGTTGTTGGCATATATCTTCACAGTCTTTTTAGGTATTATAGTTTCTTCACAGTAGCGGATATAGTCTGTAACGCTTTCCACTGCTTCATTTATGTTTTTAGCACTGTCGATAAACACACTCCAGTCTGTTGTCTCAAAACACGTTTGTAGTTCTTCCACACTTTCCATGTTGTATTTGTAAACTGTCCGTTTCATTGGTCGCACCCGGTGCACGAGTGGGCGGTATGATGGTCGAAGGTAAACAAGGTCATGGTCGGAGCGCCCAAGAGGTGGCATAGGCACACATCTGTATGCATCTTTTATATTAGTGTAGAAAAGATCTAGGATGGCATTTTCACGTGTAGGACAGGTCACATATTGTTGATATTTAGGCAAAGTTTTCTTTAGAGAACACTGGTTGAAATCACCTGTAATAATCTTCACTGCATCAGGAGCCTTGGTCTCTAGATCTAAGATATGTGATGCTATTTCTTCACTAGCAGCTGTAGCGTTAGTTTTATCTGGCCTTACATACACAACAGTTACTAGCACATGAGAAAATTCTCTTGGAAGATAATAAGGTCTTAGGCTTACAGTGAGCATTTCTAATATTGGAGTGCATGATCTGTGTTTGACTGTAATGTTATTCGGATGACACCATTGCTTATTCACATAAACCATTACTCCTCCACCCACTCCTTTCTTTCCTGATTCTTTTGTTCGATCTCCCCGAAAGACTGAAAATCCATCGATGTCTACGTGTGTGTCTGAAACTTTATCATTTAGCCATGTCTCTGAAAAGCACATTAGACTCGCTGTTCTAAATTCTTCGAAGTGTTTAGTGTTGGCAGAAAGTTCATCTAATTTATTTGTAATAGATCGGACGTTGCCTATCAATACAGATGGAAGATAAGGTTTATATTTTCTCTGTTTGTTTCTCTGCCGCACCCCTCCCTTCTTCCCTCGTTTTCTTGGCTTCATTTCATTTGGTAGATCCAGCACAGGCTTCACAACAAGCGGGGACTCACGTAGGCCTAATAATTCTTGCAAACTGTATTGTTGTAATGGCGGACTAACAGGGCTGTCGCCGGTCACAGGCACAAACACGGCATCGCTCGGCACTGACACAAGCAACACACAAAACAAAAACACCAGCAGCATCCTCGCTATCTTCACTTTCATTTCCACAGCCATTTATGTCCAACAAGTCACTATCTCTCAGTACATCCAAAAAAATTCTTCACAGTTGACAGACTAGTCGCCACGAGCGCAGCGACCGGAAGTTAGACTAGAACTCGCATCACCCAAGACCCAAACTCTGCCATGATCCAATGAAGTACACATATTATAATCTAAACTCGATGCAGTTACAAAGTAGAAAATAAATGTTACCGTCCAATGGCCACTGATGTTTTAATTCGTAATTGTTGTAATATCTATCCTGATTCTACGATGTCCAAAGTTGCAGACCTGTTCCATGTTAAAATACAACTCCCACACTCCTCACCCAACCCTCCATCTCCTCCTCCCCCCCACACACACACACAAAAATAATCATCAGTTGCATTAATTGCGAGATAAAAAGCCATACTATTATGGCCGCTGGAGCGCTGGTGTAACATGCCCGTTACCAGTTTTACTTCTGGGAGTTGTTTCAGGGTCCAGAATGGGCCCCCTTCTGTTCCAAATAAACTCCCAGGAGTTAATCCGGGAATGAAGATTACATAGGGATGATCAACGTCATGAACTGGACTGACTCTGGTTTGCCAAAACAGCCCCCAGGGAGCTACTTTGCCATTGGAAAATTTTGTACCAGAACTGGCCAGTGCCAAAATAGTCCCTTTTTCAGTGGAGAGTAAATCTGACACAGTCCCAGGTGCACTCTACGGGAGTTATTGTGAGACAATTTTAATTGTATCAAAACAATCCTGGGGAGTCGCACTTGAACAGGTGAGGTCAGATTGGATCAGGTCCAGACTGCCCACCCCCATTTGGTTAGCAATGGTTATAGGTTAGCAAGAGTAGGGTCATTATAGGACATGTCCAGAACAGCTCCTAAACAAACATTTATAAAACACTAAAGGGGTGTCGGATAGCGCAGTGGTTGGAGCACTCGCTACTGTGTCGCAAGTTAAGCACCGTCCAGTGCGGTTAGTACTTGGATGGGTGACCGCAAAACGTGAAGCGACAAATAACAACGTCCCCAGTTGACTCAACTGTGACTGAGTACCTACTCTCTTAAGGGTGGGGAAGGTAAAGCAGCGAGGGAGAGAGATGGGCATCACCCTCATTACGCTGGCCCAAGATATGTGTGATCTCTAACATCACGCTCCCCTACGGCCACAAGACTACGGGACTACCTTTACCTTTTTTTTTTTTTTTTTTTAATGGGGAGTTAAACTGGAACAGGTCCACAACATCCCCCTCCTAAACAACTATCAGTTGTATCAATTTTTATTCATCAGATTAACATAAGATGTACTGATAATATGTCAATATCAACCTACAGAGTGTTAAACATCAACATAGCCATTAACCACTACACCCTTGACCAGGGGAGTTAAAGTGGGGCAGGTACAGAACAGCCCTCCAACAAAATCATCAAACACAGTAGAGGAGTTAAACTGGAACAAGTCCAGAACAGCCCCTCCACCCCCAAAACAATCGTAATACACAGAAGGGGAGTTAAACTGGAACTGTACCAGTCTAACTCACCTTTTGTGTTTTGTTTGTTGTTGGGAGGCGGGGGGGGGAGGGAGGATGGGGCTGTTCAGAACATGTCCCAGTTTAACTCCCCTGTATTGCTTTGTAAGTGTGTGTGAGGAGAGACTGTTCTGGACCTGTCCAAGTTTAACTCTCTAGTAGTGTTTTATAGGTTTGTGAAGAAGGGTCATTTTGGGCCATAACCAGACTAACTCCCGGGAGTTAATCTGAGGATGGACTGAAATTATTTCTGGGAGTAAAAGTGGTAAGGGAGTAATTTCAGAACGTTACACCGGACTAGACTATCAAGAATATCGGCTGGTTTGTATTATTGAAGTGACATGCAAGTCACACGTGCGTGCTATGTAGGGCAATCTATTTTCAAACACTAAAGTCCCGAGTGGTGAGGTGCATACCCCATCGCTTGTCTGGGACAGCGGTAGGCGATCGCCACACCGTGCACATGCAGCGCTCTTTTATATTTTTTATTTTTCTAAAGGCCTTCCTAACCCAGAGGGCCTTTTCTCTTTCGGCCCTACTACATTTACCAAAACGTCAAGAACATAAGCAGGTGCAAAGACTTCTGTTCAGTACAGTACAACGTTAGTTTCCGAGATTTCGGGGTGGTGAAAGAAGCGTCTATTTATGGAGAAAACAAGACTAGATTCAAGAGTAAACATGGATGCGATTCTTCCAGTTTAAATTGAAATTCCTGATTCCTTTTTTTTCCTGGTGCTTATTTGCTTTTTTTTTTCTTTTCTTTTTTTTTGGGTGGGTGGTCGGTTTGTCAGAGAACAATGTGTAATATAAATTTGCAGACCTTCCGGTGTATTGTTCCATCATCTTGATTTACCTCTACTGTTAGTCATGTGTTTGTTAAAGAATGAAGTTCTGAAAGCAAACAATCTGTCAGCAAAACAAATTAACATCAAAGGAAACGGATAAAAACAAATGGGTGTGGATGGTTGAATGAGGAGGATGAGATAGGAAGAAAACATTCGCTATCGGCGAGAAAAGTCGATGCTCTGAGACTGAAGTTACATTGTTTGTAACAAAACTCTGCAGTATGGATTAAGTGGAAAGAAGACTTTGACTTGCCACACCAAAGACAAAATACACTCGGATCTGCTAACAGCTGCTAGTCAGTTAACCCAGACGTTGCATGGGGCAGCAGAAGTGATTAAACGTCAATGACAAACAGAACAGCTGCTCCGAAGGCTGTTGTGTGCGAGTTTATTGCGGAATATGCTGTACCTTTGTCACTTGGACCCAACACTGTCCATGCGCCGGAAAACGCTCACCTACACGCTAACTCGTGGGGTTGCAAAAATTGTCACTGCTGACTTATGGTGTGGCAAAAACTGTCACTTACCAGTGTCTCTCAATGTTGATGAAGCCACTCACAATCCACGTTGTTACATTACATTATTATTGCTTTAGGTCCAGCGGACTCTACCGAGCCAAATCAGGACCGGACAACCCCCGATCCGCATAAAATAAATCTGCTGAAACAACCCTAGTGGTAAAACCGAAAGCTCTCCACCAGCCAGTCACTTTACAATAAAGACATCCCACGCAGGGGACGGCTGAGGCTTCACCCCTACTTATCGAATTCCCGTTTACAAAAACAAAATAGAATACAAACATCATTATAAATTATCAACAAAACACATACATATAAAATGCCTACATTGCTAAATAATAACATCATAGGAAGCCCTAGTGACCACCTGGCAGAAAGCGTCCAATATTCCCAAGCTGATCCAACAGACCTCATACACAAACAAGGAGTCTTGTCCCGGAAGAGTTTTCAAGAAAAAAGGTAGGAGACACGTTGTTTGGCAGGTGTTTTGATCCGGACTCTGAAAATCTCTTCACATAACTATTCGGAGCTTTTGATCACAAATGCAGCAACGGCTGTAAATCTGTTTGTTGACATTATAGAGACTGAAAACTTTAGAGCTAGGCCCAGAAAAATTTTGCCAGTGCCCTTATGGATAACTGCCCGACAATGTGGGTTGCTTTTTTCTCTGTTGATGAAATTGTTGCTAGATTGACTGTGGTGACATTTTTTCGTTACAAATAATACAAACCCTTCAGGGTCTGGGGACCCCTTCCCCCACTCCCCCACACAAAGGGCCGTTGCCCCTCAACCCCCACTTACAAATTTTGGGATTAATCAAGTCAATTTTCCAGTCCCACCCATGAGTAAACTAAACAAAACATAAGATGACGCATTTTAAGAGGTTCTTTCCAGCTCAGAGGTGAATTGTACGATTGTTGTGCAAGATTGAAGAGGACTTTGATCAACTATGTAAACTCACTTTGCGTTGCATCGTGGAATGGAATTATGCAGCTGTTATGACTGAAAGAAAAGTTTATTATTCACCGCCGTCAACATCATCTCCTTGCTGTTCTTCTTCTTTGTTGTACTCCTTGTAAAGCCAAAGCCAATCTATGAATGGAGATGGGAGTATTTAGGGACAGCAGTATCGAGCGCGTGTATTCGTGACCTGCTGGTGTGAGGTGAATTGTCGTCATCAGGTTTCCGTTCAGGTTGCCTGTCCTGCAACCTGTTTGTCCTGTGACGCCCCTGCCGTGCTGGCGGTGCCAGAAATAGCCGACACGGCGACAGATAGCACTAACATCGATCCACGCTGCCAGCGCTGTCGTCATCACAAGGCACTCTGACGTTGCAGTCGCCATGGAGGTGGCGGAGTGAGGGTGATGATGGGGGTTGTTGGTGACGCGCGTTTCCATTGACTGGCTGGCCGTGCCATTCATCTCAACCATCACTGACGAGCGGTTACGGCCCTTGCCACACTATTTCTGGCACGCCGGAACCATTAACCACGTGACCCACATCGCCTTGTGGCGTCATCAGTTGCCGTTTTTGTGCATCTCCCATTCACCACGTCGTACGCACGCTACGCAACAGCCGTTAGCAAACGGAAACGGACTAATTGTCTTTCCTTTTTCTAACACTCTCTCTCTCTCTTTTCTGTCACCCCAACTCCTCTTCCTCACTTTTTTCCCCTCCAGTACAACGGGACGCCAGTCCCAGAATTGACATTGTGACGTCATGACTTGTGGAATCCAATCACGTAGAGCTAATGAATCTCATTCAGATTCAGTTATCTGTATATCGCACTATGAAATATTGATACATTATACTGTTGACGGAATTCTTTTGGGGTAGTTTTTCCATCCCACCCACCCTCCCCCTTACGGTTTCTTAATACTATCTGCATAGTTTTTATATACATGCCGTAATGAGTCCTACCAAGGTTAAAAACACTGGGAATACATTGGAGCAAAACCTTTTTATCGCTGCACTATGCACGTCATTATATTTATATTGCGCTACGATCAATATATTAATATTACTTGACTGAAAATCTCACTAAAGTTGAACATTTGTATTTAGCATTTTGAATTAATGCAATGGCATTGACCGCATGTAAAGCTTTGTCCTTCAGGTTGATGCCCGTATAGCTACTTTTCCTTTTCGTCTTGTTGAATGCAACTAAAAGCTAAATATTGTGGGTAGCTGTAAGAACATAAAGCCTGGGCTTCGGACAAGTGTTCCCTCACTGGGGTACGATGCTGACAAACTTCTGCTTCTCTTTTTTTCACCTTCAAACTTCCTTATTACTTTCTCTCCTCTACTTCAGACTTTCTCCTTTCTTCCGTTGGTTATTGAGCATCCTCTCCTGCCCTTCTTCCTTGTCCTTCGCATTTTTCTACTCCTCCTTAAAAAAATAAAATGCTGTGAAGGGCATGACGGGCATGCCAAGAATGAGGGGAAAGTGATAAACTCATTTTATCAACCCGTCGGGCTTTTCACCCATTACTTGTGCACGCATTCCGAACACTATTTCTACCCCCCCCCCCCCTCCTCTCTCTCTCTCTTCTGAAAAAAGCATCTACTTTATCTCTTTCCTTTTCCTCCCTAATTGCCACATCCCCATCCCTGTTGGGATGTCGGGGTTTTTTTGTATAAACTGTATCCCCACTTAATGAAATTTAACTCTAAATTACCACCGTTTCTATCGTTCTCATTTATTCTTTCGCGTGCCTAATGTTTTCTATCAATGTACTATCTTCTTCTCTAGACCAGTCACCTACCATTTTTCTTGAAAACTCTCCCAAAACTCTTCATTCTAAAAGCTTTTTTACGGGCTTGCTGAATTTGTTTACATTCATCATCAAACCAGTTTTTTTTTTTAAGTGTATGAGGTTTTGATGAAGTTTGTGGAATGGACTCCTTGGCACTGTTTATAACTATGTCAGTGCAGAGCTGTATTGGGTCTATGGCATGTGAACATTCCTGTTTCTTAACACGTAACTGAACCTCAGACATGTTTCAGTTTCCACCTGCCATGAGTTTGCTCAAGGTTGTCTAAATCATGTTTTAATAAAACCGGAAAATGATCGCTGCCATGAAAATCTGAAAAAACTGTTAATTTAAAGTCCAAAAGTAAGGAGGGATCACAGATCGATATATCAATGCGGGATAAAGAAGCAGTTCTTGAACAGGAAAAAGTTGGAGCACCCTCGTTCAAAGTTACCAGATTCAATGAGTCTAAAATGTCTTCAATTATTTTCCCCTGAGAATCGGTATGATCGCTGCCCATTGTTGGATCAAATTCTCAAGGTCATTTTTATTTACATTTATTGATGGGGTCAGATATATGGAACATACTGTAAGGGACTTGAAAAGAGATACTCTGGCTGCTACTGCTGGTAAACTTGTGTTGAGTGAAATTGGATGAAATGGGACGTTTCTATTAATAAAGAGTGAAACTCCTCTTAAAAAAGACAATTTAGTGACGAGTAACCAGATATATCTATAGGCTGTCTCTCTGACAAGAGAGTCCTGAATGGCCAACACCTCAGGGGTGGAATTCATGGCCAGTTAAATTATAGGCGATGGTTAACGTTACCAACATTGGTTTTGTAACCAACAATGGTATCGTTAACCATCGTTTAGCAGATCGCTATTCATGAGCGAGTGTCAACCCATTGTTACTTAACCAAGGCTATTTTTGGGCTGTGCGGGAATATCCGTAAGGGGGCATAATTCAAGCAGCTGTTTTCCTTCTTTCGTCAACAAAATAGGCCTATAACCCATCGGAATCGTGCAGCCGCACGATTAAAGTCTGGCAATGGTGGCGTGATTAGCAAGCCTACCGACAGCATGCTTGATATCATAGTGAGCAAGGAGAGCGAGCTTTTTGTTGGGGTGAAAGGAGAGAAATCACTTTTGATCACTTTGTAGTTTGTAATGTTAGGCCTACATTTTGTTTTTAGACTGAGGTGTCAATTTCTGCCATTTCTGGGTAGTTTGGAACTTGAAATGTTGTCTTTATTTCGTAGGGTTGCATTACCCTACGAGTATAAACTATACAGATACACAATAAGCCTACACATCACCAGTCAAAATCCAACAACAATATTTTAATAATAATAATATTAACCCGTTTTATTAATATGACAGATTATTAAAGGTGCCAGAGGCATAAAAACAAAGAGTGAGACACACATGTAAAAGTGGTGACAAAACGCCTTGCCGATCACACAGTTTCAGTCTGTCTACCGCGTTCGTTAACGTGATGATATCATGCCGACGAAAACGAAATTTTGATACCAGTTCCACATCATCAAATTTGTCAAGTGGATTACTTCTGTCGCGAAATACTCTCTCTCTCCTCGGAGCTCGTCTCTGTCGAAGTTGCCACCAAACGATGGCCGCCATTTTTAACCAGTGTTCCATTGGTTATCGGGTGGTCCCCCCTCCGTTAAAATAACCATGGTTAGCAACCGTCGTTAACTCTGCTAAGGCCTCATGAATTTAAAATTTCCAGCTTAACCAACGTCGTTAATTTTACCAACATTGGTTAAGCCTTAACCAACGGTCATGAATATCACCCCAGGTCGATGCTCTGTCAGCAGGCAGCATAACTCCTCATAATTTGCTCTTATCCCGCGTATATTCCATTGTAAGATGGCCATAAAAATGAAGTAAAAGAAAGCTAAATATTTTCATACCTGAGAGCACAATTATGTCTCTTAAGTTTTCTGACCCTCATCCATCTCCTCATGGTCCATCAACTCCCCAAAAGTTTTGGGGAGTTGATGGACCATGAGGAGATGGATGAGGGTCAGAAAACTTTTTAACGGTTCTCCGTCTCTAGAGGTTGATGGTGCTTGGAAGAAAGGGGTCCAGGCTTTTGATTTTTCTTCAAACTTCCGGATCCCAAACTACCAGCAGGCTTCCTCCCCTTCTCCCCAGCACTGGTTCTTGGATCTTCTCTCTCCCTCTCCCCCTTTCCAACTTTTCCCTCTCCTCCCCTGATGCTCCCCTGCTGAGCCACTAAGATCTTGGCTGCCTCTGTGACCACCCGGTCCCTGAAACCTGCCGTCGATGTTGTGGCGGCCTGAGGCATGGCCTCCCTCGCGGCACGTGTGACGGCTTTAGACATGGCCGCCTGCGTGTTGGGGTTGACGGTTTTGGGCGTGACCGTCGGCACGTTCTCCAGTGTATCTCATGGGGCTGGAGACACCCCCCCCCCCCCCATCCTTTTGTGACCAAACAACGTGAGCGTTTTTTCTAGAATGTCTATCCGTCTGCACAATGCTTCCAAAATCTGCATCGTTTTATTCAAAGAGATTTCCATTGCCGAGTGTGTAATAGGTTCCACAAGAGGTGTGGAACCCGCCACCGACGCAAAGGATCGCTCTCGGATAACAGACCTCTTTTCCATAACTTTCTTCTTCCCATCCCCGAAGGAGCACCCCTCAGTGGCCTGCACCTTTTGGATCTCCAGCTCCAACTGCCATTGAGGGCAATCTTTGGAGCCGGAAGAATGCTGCCCCGCGCAATTTGCACAGCATTCATTTTCATGCTTATCTTTGCCGCAATCTCTGCAGATTTCTTTATTTTTGCAGGTCTTGCTACCGTGGCCAAACCTTTGGCAACGGTAGCAGCGCAAAGGCGATGGTGTGAAGGTTGTCACCTTGAGTGACTCCGGCAACCTGGCCATGGCAAAAGTTACAAAAAGTGTGTTGATAGGGATACGCTTGGGTCCTTTGGTGACAAATACCCTCTGTACAGCTGTGACCCCCTGGCTGGAGAGCTCGTCACGAATTTCTAATTCGGACATGTCCGTCAAGTCCTGGCATCGGATGACTCCCTTGGAGGAATTCAACTGTCCATGCACAGAAACTTTGATTTGTCTATCAACAAAGATGGTCAAATTCCTCTTCAACAGACAGTCCGATGCCCTTTTGGTCGGGCACTCCACCAGATAGGCCCCAGATCTCAGTTGGTCTTTTTACATCTTTGAAACCGATTGTGCAAACGGATTAGAAACATTTATGGATGACGAACGGGGACAGCTTGCCCAGTGGCATAGCCGGATCCATCCCCTCCACAACCAAAAAACGAGGCCAGGCCCCATCCACCCCAGAGTCACAAGCTTTTTGCCTCATGGCCAAGTCACTGTCTGTGTCCGATCCGTCATCGTGCAATCTTTTTTTTTTTTTTTTTGTAGATGCCATGTTTTTAAATTAGTAATTCATCCCCCCTGTTCCCCACCCACCACGGAGTCCAACAAGGGGATGCGTCCAAGCGGAAAATCCAGCAAGGAAGCGCACCAATTCTACAGGGGGGGATATACACCCAGACAATCCCCCCCTGCCACTACGGTCTTGTTCAAGTTTGACCCATGAGCCGCAGCCTTCTAGCAGAGCTAGCTAGGGCAATACACGACCAGCCGCTTGACTGACGTCGGCCACGCCAGCCTTCCGTCTAGGAGAAGTCCAGGTCAAAGAGGTGCCAAATGGTCACTAGAGCAGGAGAAAAATATTAACAAAACACGTACATAATAACATGCCTAGATTGCTAAATAAAACCATAAAAAAGCAAAATGGTCACTAGAGCTTTTTTATGGTTTTATTTAGCAATTTAGGCATGTCATTAATGATTATGTACGTGTTTTGTTAATATTTTACAATGATGATTATATTCTATTTTGGTTTTTGTGAACGGGGATAGAGTAACTGCCTCAGCATCCCATGCATGGGATGCCATTTTGGTAAAGTGACCGGTTCCCTTCAGTGTTACCATTAGGGTTGTTGCAACAGATATTTTTATATGGATCAGGGGTGAGCCTGCTTTCAACGAAGTTGTGGTCTTGATTCAGCTTTTTTGTAGTCCTCTGGACCCTGTAAGCAATTACTAATTTCCACCCCTAATCTTTTATGGAGTATTTGATTTTATTATCTCCATACCCATTTCCCTTATCTTCTCTCAGATGTTCAAATTGTTTGAATGTTTCTGTGTCACGTTTGTTGTAATTTGCTGTTCAAAGTGACCGATTTTAGAATGCTGTTGTTCATAGTGACTGATGTTAGAATACTTTTCTGTATCGCCATACTCGAACACGATCGTAACGAAAGTTAAGTACGCTTTCTGAGTGGAGACAAAATTACATATTTGTTACATACATGTATACACACACCTCCTTCCTGTCCTTTCTTCACTCGCACAGTCTGCTTCTAATGTTAACTGTTTGTAAATCCGTGTAATCTTTCTGTCGCTGTTGGTATCTATTGTTTTCCCATCACTGTTTAAATTGTATGACAATGGTAACAATATTTGACAATAGTAATATGTTCTATGAGAGATACCGATAGCCGCGTGAGCGCATGGAAGAAATTTACATTTACTTCTGTTTAAAAACTTTTCACTGTTTAAAAACTTTGGTCAGTCAACTGTTCGAGCTGTATAAAACGGTATTGATCTGGCATTCATTGTGTGATTTCAGGTGACGGTAGAGGCTACGTTGGAGCACCCGTTCTTCGTGTTCGGGCAAGGGTGGTCGTCATGCAGCACAGAGAGAACTCACAGCCGCTACGGTCTTGACTGCCAGAAGCTGGCTGTGGGCGACGTCTGTATCTCTCTGACGCACAAAGAGGTCACACTCAGGGCCGCAGAGATCTCCTCCCAGCAACAGCAGCAGCAACGGACGGAGGCAGAAGGGGGAGGAGGGGCGAGGTGTAAGGAGGAGAATGAAGACAGTCCACGAGGACACAAAGACTCTCCACACAGACTCTCAGTCCACGGAAACGGCATTACCCCTCACTCCTCCGCCACGGACACAGGTGTGGACCTTTCCTCCAAGAGCGGGTCAAGGTCAGGACCTGAAGGTCAGAGTGACCTTGACTCCAATTCCTCCTCGCAGGATGGGAGCGTATCTCGCAAAAGACGATGGTCCGCCCCAGACCCTGACGTAGATAAAGAGAAGACGGAGCTAGACAAACAAAACTCGGACTCGGCTTCACAAAACGATTGATACCGACTTGGTGCGTACAGTTTCACAATACGTAACAACTCACATGATCGCTGTGTATTTCTAGCTCTGGCGTGTCTGTGACAGAGTGTACACAGAGATTGGTACTGGCCTAATACAGGCTACAATGCTGAAGACGTTAAGAGAGGGCCGGCAAAACGGCGTCAGCCATTCCTCGGCTCTCGCAGTGTTAACGCACTCACCATGAACTCGATAAAAATCGTGATTGCCTTCAGAATAACACACTGATTGCATTCTGTCACGGTGTTCACATCAAACATGGACGTGATCTATGTCTCGGTAAAGGCCGTTCCAGCACCTATCAGACCTTGGGACCTCCCTGTATCTCTGGGTCAGATTATTCCTGTGCACAATCTCCGATATGCCTCGAGCTCTGTAGTGCAGGAGAAACAACTGTAGGTCATTTTGTACTGACATACTTCAAAATCCTAAACGTTTTTCAGGCACACCATCGTCAGTGCGCGATATTACGAGAATTGCCATTCTGAAATAACGAGTAAAAATATTTCAAAAATTATTTGAAATTGAAGTGGTCATCTGACAGTCAATGGTCTGTTGTGCCAGCTAACCGGCTATCAGGTTGGAATCGTGAGGAAAACGACAACAGTTTGGGCCATGTTTTATATGTAAGAGACTGAAGAGCATTGATGCGTTATAATCATGTAAAGGTGAAAGACGTGTGTTAAAACAAAGGATATTTTGGGAAAACCGAGGCAAGGAGTTGACAACGTGTGATGATTACAAAAAAGCCTTTTGTTGGCGTTTTCCTTTATTCAGCTACTGTGTTAATTTCATGTTGATTTTGAGCTTTGGTCAATTGATTATTGATCATTTGAAGTTTTGTTTTAAAAGCAGCATTGTGATTGTTCAGGGGAAATTTTGTGAAATTTTTTGTTGTCTCTGAAATGTTGTCGGTGTTTCAACATACAAACCAAGATAATATCCCTTGACACAAATTGCCCCAGAACTCCAAACAAATCACTGAGGAAATTAAACAAAAGACAAATTTGAGAGGCCACAGGTCAAAACATTGTGTTCCAGCAAAACGTAAGTTTTCTGTAGAGATTTGTGCTCTTTGTAAAAGACAGTTTTGCACAGAGCAGCTGTGTAAAAAGTACAGTGCTTGAGAATTTTATTGACGAGATGTTACTACAGAAATGTGTATTCTGTAATACAGTTCTATCATTTAGCTATCGTGATGACAATATGTGTGTTGAAAGATGATTGCAGTTGTTAATTGTAAAGTGTATCTGCTAGTGATCTTTCTAATATGGCAGCGCTTTTTTAACACGCGTGTTATGCATGAAGAAAAATTTGCTTATAAAATTATCAGGTTACCCTTACAAATATAATTTGAAAAGGAATTTGGTTCACGAATAATATTAATAATTTGCTTTTCCCTATAAATAAATGGGCACTATAGTTTGGTCTTCACATATGTACCACTAAGCCGGGATGAATTAAAAAATCCTCCGGTATGCTGAGGGTGGGTGGGGGGAGGGTTCTGTATAAATAATATCCCCACTTTCTGAAAATTTTAGTGCTTGAAATTACCACAATCTACTATCTTCTTTGCTAGACCCGTCACCTACCTTTTTTCTTGAAAGATCTCCCGAAACTCATTTGTGTAGAGGGTCTTTTGGGGACATTGGGACACTAAGGCTCTTTATGGTATTATTTAACTATGTAGGCATTTTATATGTACACGTTGTGTTAATATTTTATGATGTTTACATTCTATTTTGTTTTCATAAACGGGGGTTCGATAAATTAGAGTACAGCATCAGCCTCCCCTGAATGGGATGTTAGTTATTCATTGCTTGCAGGTACAGCGGATGCAAAGAGACGAATCAGTACCACAAAATCAGGACCACAACTTGGTTGAGAGGAGGATTCACTCCCAATCTGTATATAAGATCTGGTAAAACAACCCTAGTGGCAACATTGAAGGCACTCCACCAGCCGGCACTTTACAATAAAGGCATCCCACGCAGATGATGCTGAGGCTATACTCTTAATTTATCGAACCACCATTTACAAAACCAAAATACAATATTATCATTATAAAATATCAACAAAAAAACATACATATAAAATGCGTACATTGCTAAATAACATCATAGGAAGCCTTAGTTGACCATTTGGCAGAAAGCGTCCAATATTTCCAAGTTGACCCCAACAACAGACAATATATACAAATGAGGAGTTTTCAAGAAAAAAGATAGGTGACTGGTCTAGTGAAGAAGAATATAGTAGATTGATAGAACAGAATAGGAATGAGAAAAAACAAAGGAGAAAGACAGTGACAGTAGAAATGTAAAGCACTCGATTTCCAGAAAGTTGGAATACTATTTATACAGAAACCCATGGTACTTTCATGGTGGACCTCCTTGGGATGCCTTTGGTAAAGTGACCGGCTGGTGTAGAGTGCCTTCAGCATTACCATTAGGATTGTTTTGGCAAATCTTGTATAGGGATCAGGGGCGAGTCGTCTTTCACCCAAGTTTTGATCCTGATTCGGCGCTGTCCATCTGTTCTTACAGAATTCCTCATGCATTTTTTTTTTTTTTGTCTTGCTTATTGAATAAAAGGTACTGATATCAGTTTGAAGAGGTTGATGTATGATAATGCATGATGATGACTACTGTATTTAGTGTGATTACAAAGCAAAGTATGTACATATCACAACATATCATATAGCATGTTGGATTGTGTTATTTAGCCACACCAGTTGTTCCCCAATTATATAAGTTATAACATTTAAAAAATTTCCGCCCTGCCATACTGCGACATTTTTGCTGGTTGTTCATTTGTTGTTTCTTGTGATCTGTTGTTGCTTGGCACATTTCCTTATGTGGGAGGGGGGGGGGGGGGGGGGGGGGGTGAATAACAAGTTACTTCAATAAGGTTGCTATTTTTAGAATTTCGTTATAACAAGTTGGCAAATGGCAAGATTCTGCTAAACAAATATAATATTGCATCCTTTCCAACAAGATAAGTTAGCAAGTTTCTGCTAAATTTCCATCTGTTTTCATGATAATCATTTGAAATAGTAATGTATGACCTTTAGAGTTACTGCCTACTTTATTTTTTCTGTGCATTTTACAACCATGAGCAAGATTTTTCAATCTATCTACAAGATCTTAAGTCGCAGCAGGTGCCGTTGTAAACATGTCATTGCAAAACAAAAAATATATCTTATTAATACTATAGGGTGTTTTGAATTGAATTGTTACGAGTTCTTGGTTTCACTGCTTCTACCAAGTACAATAAGTTGTCTTGCACAATTTCTTGGATTAAATTCCGATTTTGGATCACCCATGCAGGTGAAATTTGGGTTACCTTCAGGATTCATTTGTATAAAGAAATATGGGTGGCCTCGTGGCGCAGTGGATAAGTCGCCGGTTTCCTATGCCGAAGGTCGCGGGTTCGATTCCCGCAAGGGGCGAACGTTTGTGACTTAGGTACGAGACTATTGAGGTCACCGAGGGTTTTCTCCGGGCACTCCGGTTTCCTCCCTCCCTTCAATAATGGTACAGGACGCAGTCAATATAAACATTTCAAAAATAAAAATTCGATTTTCTTTCCGTCTTCTAATAGCGATCTCCATGCCTTTACACCACCTGTGAGTGAGTGATGGATGTGTGTTTGGTGTATGTGAGGGTGGATGAGACAGGTGAGCGTGTATGTTGGTATAGATAGCCGCGCTTTGAGCCTGAATGACTTGGGGAAAGGCGCGTATAGCATCCTGTATTATTATTTTTTTTATTATAAATAGATCTACCACTTTGGCGTAGGCAAGGAAAGGAGTCCTCCATGCATCCAACTCCTGGGTTAATGATCTTGGTCGTGGTTCCTTTTATGTTGTAATACTGTAACATATATTTTTGGGGTGTGCACCACGTAGTCAATTTTTGTTTCTTCTGTCCAAGGTCTTAAGGATGCAAGTTTGTTCAGGTTGGATGAGCTAAACATTTTGTTTCTAATTACGCAAACAAAAATAATAAGGCGCAGGGAGAGACAAAAATACATCATCCAAAATACTTTGAAATAGTCGGTGGAGATCGGAACGAGCCACATTTTGGTCTAACATCTATCTCAAGAATCATGTAACAGATTTTTTTTACTGGAATGAGGTCAAGGTGACTGGAGTCATTTTATTTCTTAGCCGTTTGCTTCATACAGGTACTTAAATCGTGGGCCATTTGTAATAGTTGTCAGTTGGTCCATCACTCTGAATTCTTATCTCAAGAATAGCTTTACCGACAATTGAAAAGCATGTTTAAACATTGGCTTGGCTGACAGATGTTTTGTTTTGTTTTTGAACATTTAGTTTATTGTGTAAGAACATTTTCGTATCTAATATTTATTGTACATAACGAGACCCATACACTTCATTCATACAGACTATAAAATAGTTTGTCTTCAATAACTGCTCTTTTTTTTTTTTTTTAAATGGGTAATTTTAAACGTTTTCCATTACATGCCTTCGAGACAAAGGATAGCGATCCCTTGTTTTCAAAAACAAAAACCCAACTGTAGACATGGTGTACTAGTTACGGCCCCTTTACTAATACAAATGCTAAAAACGGTGGTCATGCAGCTATATCAACAGCGACGTACAATTTCTACCCCACTTCAGGCTAAGATGCGAAACTTCTCATGCAACCTATCTTACACATTTTGAAAGATTAAATGGGTTCAGAGAAATGAAGGCACTATCACAAACTTGGTAGGATGATGTGGATACAAGACTTTAGAAAATGATCAGATCAAGGTCGCAGATAATTTTTTTAAATTTTCTCTCTCCATAATTCTTTAATGCAAATGTGGTCAAGGTCACTATGTCCAAAATGGGTAGTTCAGACCCAAACAAAAATGAAAATAAGTACGTAATCCCATTTAACCCATAGCATGCACCAACACTGGATTATTTGAATGGTCACTGAAAAGACCATATTACCAAAATGTCTTTTTTAGGGACCTCTTTTCATGTAGAAATATAAAATGAACTAGGACAAATGTGTATCAAGGTCACAGGGTCAACAACTGATTTCGTAAACAACTCTCATGATTAGCAATGTCTTATACCGTGGTCTGGGATCTAGCAAATTGCAGAACTATAATTTATATGTTCTATATTGTGGTACATGAACATGTTTTAATGGTTAAACTTCTGTGATGTGTATTGTATGATAGGCTCTTGCTTTCTGTGAAAAAACATGGTTTTGTATAACGTGTTGAACAGGTATTAATGTGTTTTTGTGGGTGAGTGTGGTGTGCTTGTGCAGTCGACTCAAATGCATACTCCTATATGTATATGACTCCCATGAAAATACAACATAATAACATGTAGTATAATGACAGTAATGATCTTGACCTCAAAGTTGCCTAGAATAAAAGACCAAAACATTCTGACTGCACAGTAGCCAAATCAAAGTGAAGTCGGCTGAAAGTGAAAGTTACTGTCGATCACACCAATACTATCAAATATAAATACTAGTTATTTATTGCTTACAGGGTACAGTGGACTGCAAAGAGCCGAATCAGGACAACAACTTGGTTGAAAGAGGACACACCCCTGATCCGTATAAAAAGATCTGCCAAAACCCCAGTGGTAAAATTGAAGGCATTCCACCAGCCAGTCACTTTACAATAAAGACATTCCACGCAAGGGACGCTGAGGCTATACTCTTAATTTATCAAACACCCGTTTACAAAAACAAAATAGAATATAAACATTATAAAATATCAACAAAACACATACATATAAAATGCTACATTGATTGCTAAAGAATACTATAGGGCCCTAGTTGACCATTTGGCAGAAAGCGTCCAATATTCCCAATAAACCCCCACGGCAAATATAAATACTAATTCATACTGATTGATTGATTGATTGATTTATTGTTGCTTTAGGTCCAGCGGACTCTTCCGAGCCAAATCAGGACCGGACAACCCCCGATCCGCATAAAAGATCTGCTGAAACAACCCCAGTGGGAAAATTGAATGCCCTCCACCGGCCAGTCACTTTACAATAAAGACATCCCACGCGGGGGACGGCTGAGGGTTGACCTCAACTACGCGAACACCCCGGTTACAAAAACAAAATAGAATACAAACATCATTATAAATCATCAACCAAACACATACATATAAAATGCCTATAGTGCTAAATAGTACAATCATAGGAAGCCCTAGTGACCACCCGGCAGAAAGCGTCCAACACTCCCAAGCTGATCCAACAGACCTCATACACAAACAAGGAGTCTTGTCCAGGAAGAGTTTTCAAGAAAAAAGGTAGGTCATTGATCTAGCGAAGAAGAAGATAGTATAGCAGAGTGAAGGACAGAGCAGGAATAGGAAAGAGTAAATGAGGAAGACAGCGACAGTGGGAATTTAAAGCACTAAATTTCCATAAAGTGGGGATACTATTTATACTGAAAACCCCCGGCACTCCAACGGGGGTACTGTTGCCGCAGTGAAGCGTCTTGCCTATAAAGGAAAGACAGGTTTTCAACTGTGGCTTTCACTGTTCCCTTTATAGGTTTGAACAATCTACAGTGGCAAGATTGCTCATGACCCCAAGGGGTTTCATACTGATTACACATAAACATAATTATTACATCACAAATAACAAGTCCCCAATCTTACCAGACAAACTGACAAAAGTTCTCCCTTGCTATTTCACCGTTGTGCTATTTCATCGTTGAATACATTGCCATTCACAAATCAAAAGCCGACCACTTTGTCAGCCATCTTTTTCTCTTCACAAACAAGCTTTTGAGACCGCTACAGAACGCTCTCCGTAAAAATAGGGATGTCCAGACTTTCCGCCAAGATAGTTATGTAGCGCTATCCAACCTGTCTAATGGGGCAGGCATTTTTCAGCTGCCAAGTCAGTCGGCGTCACTGATCTTAGCTTAGCTTCAAACTTAAAACAAATTATTATGACCTCACAAGCGACATAAACAGTATTGAATCCTATTCGTTGCAAAAAGTTGACACAACAGAAGCAAGGACTGGCTGCTAACTATATGACTTTGTTTGCATGTGCAAAGTGCTGCAATATAATCTGCTTTAATCTCTTATTTTTGGTGTTTCTTCATCAAAATTGTAAGGAAAGTTCGCATAAGCTGGAAATGTGGGACAAGTAAAATATTTGACAGGACTGGTAAAAAAAAAAAAACATGTTGTCAAGCTCTGCTTCATGCTCACGTATGGTCAAGATCAAAGCAAAATGTATGCAGAGATACCTTTCATACAAGTTTGAGGTCAAGGTCACTTCAAAATACCCACATAAACTGACTTTGGACTGCTCACGTAACCTTGACCCTTGAAGCAAGATTGAAAATTTTGATTGACATGAATCATAAGTTCAATATGAATAACATATTAACTTAATGTTGGAGGAAAAAGTGAAATTTTGTGAACAACTTTTAAATAACACTGACGATTTTCACAAACATTTGCTGGCCCCTTTGATCTTGAAGTGAAGTCTTTATTCACTGATCATTTTCAATGTCTCACGGCTGTATACCAATCTACCAGTTTGATTGTGATACATGAAATAGCTTCTGAAAAATTAAGCCACTTACAAGTTTTGCACAGATGGCCGGACAGATATCTTTTTATATCATTTTTGGACTAATCTCGTACAGATTTGCAAACATGGGGTGAATACATAGACTTGCAGTCAATAAACAAACATAATATAGTTTTTTTTAACATCAAAACATATAAATCCTCTATATCATAAACTATAATAATATATAATAATACATAAATTAAGAGTAAATAAATACAATATGACGTTCCACTCTCCCTTTCACTAATCATCACAATATTGTATATAAAAAGACACTACAACTGAAAACCACAAAAGAACTGCCATTGAAGTTCATTGCCTACATCCATCATTGGAAATATATTGCAAATAAGGATCCCAGAGAAAAAGTGGGGGGACCTAAATTAACACTTAACTATCAGAGCAATCATAATGCTAAAATGGACAGTGGCCTCTTATTATCTTGCCCACAAAAGAATTCTAATTTGGGTCATCAGTGTGCCATGCAAACACTCTACCACCGAGCTGTTGGGTCAGAAGAAAACCACAATTTATGCACGATTCTTAATTTTACATTACACCTAAAATGTTGCTTTGTTTTGTTTGTAAGCCTGTTACATCAAGATCAAATTTGCAGCTCTATTTGCAGATCTAGAAGTAAAATATTTATAATGTTGAATACTGCCCTTTTGCAAGTGAATTTTCCTGGGCATGCATTGTTAAGCATGGTTCTTATCAAATCTAAGCAACCCAAACTTTTGATATTTGCACATAATTATGTCCGTTTTGTGTTCGGTATGAATATACAAAACCCATATGACTCACAATGCAATATTTAACATGAAAATGAGTGCCCAGAAAAACAAAATGAAACAGTGGCATTAAAATGCAAATACTGACTTTGATCTTTCTATGCCCTTCATGTTGTGACGACCTTGACCTCAGGGCTCCAAATACTTATGTACTATCAAATAAATTACAGCAAAAGTTATATTATGCCAATAAAGCAGTGACCTTGGGATGACCTTCACGTGACCTCTTGTATAATCAAATAACCCAATGTTGTTGCATTAAATATGCAGCCATTCCACTGTACAATTACCTATTTTTTAAATTGTTTTTGCAAGGCCAATGCCTGAAATAACCTTGACCTTCCAGATCAACGAAAAAACTGAACATATATGAAAGATCAATATATCATCGCTAAACACAAGTTTGGTCTTTAAATCTCTCATAGTTTAGGGTCAAGGTCACTTCAATGTACCAACTTTGGACAACTCCAGTGACCTTGACCTTGGAGTGAGGTTGACCAAATTTGCATGCGTCTCATTGATATGGTTCTTTGGTAATTTATACGATTCTTCGATAAAATAACTTTTTAGAAAAAAGTTAAATATGAAAAATTATTTTTTGACTAACATTTATTGACCTTATTTCCTTAACCTTGAAGTGAAGTAATTCAGTCATTGATCATTTATGGATATACACCATCCTAACAAGTTTGGTTGTGATGTGATAGTTGAAATAGGTTCCGAGATAGTAATCCAACTGAAAGTTTTGCACAGATGGCAGATAGACCTAAGGAAGGACAGATTTTTCTTTTTATTTTGATTTTCATGACTATTTAGGACTCTTTTTCACAAAAATTTGCAAACATCTAGGTTTTTTTAATTTATTATTTTTTTTTTTTTAAGAAAGGGAGGAAGTACATAGACTTACACTGCTATGCTTGCCAGTCAAAAATGGACACACAATGATTTGTCAAACCATGGCAGGATACGTTTAGTCAACTAAAAGGATTACTCAAAATTTCAGGGATAAAAACATTGCTGCTTCATGTTATATAATACAATGTGATTATCTTCATCATAATTCAAAATAATGTACAAGTTCATTAGAGCTGCAGGCAGTTCTACAACTAGCAATAGGGGTTCAACATTCACAGGATTATTTTCCGTCCAGATGTCATTCATTTGGTCAACTTAGCTCCAATTATGCCTCTACTCTCTTGTTTATATCCCAACCCAATACATGAGGATGGAACCGATTATATCTCCAGTTCAGTCCAGTCATTAATGGGACAAACTACATTTGTCATAAGCTCTGCGCTTGTCAAGTCTTCAAAGAAGTCAACTTGGTACCTGTGTATTTGAACAAAAGCCGAATTTTTAAGTCAACTTTGTACCTGTGCATTTCAACAAAAGGCCTAATTTTATTTTTTTGAAATTGCTCATCCTTTTCTCTCCAAAGGAGAGAGAGAAAAGAGCGATCAATTAAAAATATTGTTTTTCTTACTACTTCTTTCAGCTATTTTCTTCTTTCAACTTACTTTCACTCTTCCTCTTACTTTCACTTTTCCTCTTCCCTCTTATGGTTTTAAATGTTAAAACCTTGAATTCAGCATCAACTCTCTTGGCAATACCTCTGACAACACTTAGTAATACCTCTGACAACACTCTTGGCAATACCTCTGACAACACTTGACAATACCTCTGACAACACTTGGCAATATCTCTGACAACACTTGGCAATACTCTTGACCACAGATTTAATATTGTATTTGTATGTGGGTTGTCTGGGGAAGCAGATGCTGTGCCTATGGCAGCAAGTGTGCTACTCGGGCGGCTAAGTTTGGATCCTGTATGGGCAGCTCTTGAGCTATAGAACAACGACGATCAAATGAAAGAAAATAACATTATGCTGGTAATAATGTTACTGCTGAGATTGTTGGAGATAATTAGTGTGTAAACTACATACATAATCCTGCAAAAGGTAACCGAAGTTAAAAATCAAGAACTCACTGTACAAATTGGCGTTTCATCACTTTTAGATGATACTCGTTCATTATGAATTTGAATAACAATATAAGTCTGTTATGTAAATTAATGAATAAGTCATGTTGCATTGGAATAATAATGTATTCAAATCACGATGTTATCGGAATAATAATAAAACAAAAGTTAAAAGTTATCATAAAATGGTAACATAAATGTAAAATGTAGACTGTTTCAGTCATAGTAACTTATTATAGCAGCACTTCAAAGTTAAAGTACTTGTAATAAGATCAGTAGTATATGTTGTAAAATTTGTAAATGAAATTTTTTGAGGAAAAAAACACACCACACAAATTAAAATGATAAAGAAACATACAAGTCTGTAAAATAAGCCTGTACAGTCCTGGCTTATAAGTTATTGTCTACAGTTCTGTCATAACAACAAACAAACAAACAAACAAAACATAGTCTTTTTTTATAACTTACTTCTTTCTTTTTTTAATGAGTTTCTTTCTTCTTTTCTTCTTTTAATCAGTTTAATGGAAAGTTTGTCATAAATAAATATCAAAATAATAATGAAAACATTTAACACAACTTGTGACAACAAGTCCTTAAAATTCATGGCTTAAAAACTGGAGCTGCTGTTATTATTCTGTTATAATAGTTGCAAACAAACTTCATTACTGGTCTCGTAGCATACAGATTAAAATTAAAATGTATTGCACATATATACTGTATACGTCTCCATGAAAGAACTAAAACTTCCAAATTTTTTCAAGATTTTCAATGTTTGATTCTGTCCTAAATTACACAGTACAATACCTTACATGTTGCGAAGTTAGTGTACTATGCTATCTGCACACTTTGTAGAAATATACAAACACAGGAAAATGCCTTACTTGTTGCCATCATCTCCAAAATATTTTAACATACCTGATATTTATTTCTATTTTCATTTTTATTTTGAGTAACTTTTGTCAAGTTAATTCTGGTCAGAATTGATTAAATGAAACCAGACATTCTTGCTAAGCTGATCGTGTACCTTGTGAAGAATCCCCAGAACACTTTGTCACCAGGCTAACCACAAAGTCTCTAAACTTGCGTGGCACATTATTTTATTTGTGAACTTTGGCCAGGTATTGATGGGTTCAGCTTGTGCTTTGGAAGCTGGGGATTTAACAATTCTGCCATTAGATTGCATCAACCTATTTTTGGTCCTGATTGGGCTCTTTGCAGTCCGCTTGACCCTATACACAATGACTGACTAACTAACGTGTAACTATGCCTTAGTTTTACTTATATCTTTGGCACAAGTCACTCCAGTTTGGAGAAGCGGAAACTGAGACAGGGATAATACTGCAATTTATTATTCGTTTCCCCCCTTTTTGCTTCAATCTCTCTGATGACGTTTCTTTTGTGACAAGTTGTTTCGCCTGCCTCCCCTGTTGTTGGTAATGTCATTCAGTTATTAAAATTGTTCTTCCTCTCTCTTTTACTACGTGCAATGGACGTAGAAGCTGCCAGTATTTGTTATAAATATATTGGTTATAAATAATCATAACTTAATTTAAACCCATCATACATACAAGGTGTCACAGGCACTAAATATTGTTAAGGGTTGTTTAATTGTAACTTGTTTACTTTTATTGAATCTATGTTGCTTAAAATTACTTTGTAACTTTTATTAACCTACATTCAAGATACATTCAGAAGCAAGAAGTCACAACCACAAAGGTGCTGTGTTCGTGTACAAGGATGGTTCCCTATGAAATTTTGTCCCATGATGCATTAGTATTGGTGTAGTAAAACAATTACTGATATTTCTTTTAGGTTTTGCTTTTTCTCCAATATGTAGTGCAGTTTTAATATTCTATATTAAAATTAGATCAATCATTAAATCAATAATATGGTTGAAAGACTATTTCCTGTATTTTACATTTCCTGTATTTCATATTTTTCCTTCAGTGACAATCTAAAACTTGCTCTGAAACCATTGCACAGTGTTCCCATTAGCTTTTGATTCATCATTTCATGATCAATGTGACTGTCCACATTTTTTACAATCGTATATAGAGGTGGGCTAACTGCAAAACTGTTCCGACATGCACTTTCTTTTGGCAATGGACATGGCATTTTTCAGACATTACATTACATGATTATTGCTTTAGGTCCAGCGGACTCTTCCAAGACAAATCAGGACCGGACAACCCCTGATCCGCATAAAAGATCTGCTGAAACAACCATAGTGGCAAAACTGAAGGCTCTCCACCAGCCAGTCACTTTACAATAAAGACATCCCACGCAGTGGACGCTGAGGCTGTACTCTAATTTATCGAACTCCCGTTTACAAAAACAAAATAGAATACAAACATTATAAATTATCAACAAAACACATACATATAAAATGCCTACATTGCTAAATAACATCATAGGAAGCCCTAGTGACCACCTGGCAGAAAGCGTCCAATATTCCCAAGCTGATCCAACAGACCTCACACACAAATAAGGAGTCTTGTCCCGGAAGAGTTTTCAAGAAAAAAGGTAGGTTACTGGTCTAGCAAAGAAGAAGATAGTATAGCAGATTGATAGACCAGAGCAGGAATGAGAAAGAGCAAATAAGAAAGACAGCGACAGTGGGAATTTAAAGCACTAAATTTCCAGAAAGTGGGGATACTATTTATACTGAAACCCCCGGCACCACAACGGGGGTATTTTTCAGACAGGACACTTGTTTTTCACCACTGCATGCGTAAACTGAAGGTGCCCGCATGACCCGTAACAATGAAATTTATATAGCAGAACAATGCAGTGCAATAATGAGGAACTGTGAACTGTGCTTCAAGTGTGGGTTGGAGCCGCTCTAGTTGTCACTGAGGAAATGGTTGTGTGTGTATGCTCATAACAGGTGCACTATATTGTGTAACAACTCTGAAAAGAGAAGCTGTCATTTTGTTCAGTCACACATTTCTGTGGGCTGCGTACCTCTCTCAGAACTCTTCGTCATGTCATCTATTGTTGCTATCAATAAAGAGGCTAATCTATCTTAACTCACGTGTTCTGTTTTGTGTTTCAATGTCTGGGTATTTCAGAATTTACAATTTTTAAACAATAATTTCATTATCTTTCAGGAGGCGATTCTATTCTTCTTTACTCAACGCTGCCTAAGTCTACTAGGCTTAGTTTTAAAATTGTACTTTAATATTTATTTTTTCTTCACTATTTCAATCTATTCTGGTTTCTCTTCTAAATAAATTCATTAAATCTTACCACTCATACAAAAATAACTTTTCACGTATATCAAGAAATTGAATTCAGCAATAGCACCAACAAAATAAGAATCTTGAAAAGAAACAAGCTGCCGTAATGGCAAGTCACAAAAAACACAATCATCATTAAATATTTGACCATAGCACTCTGCTTACAATTTACCTAAAAACCAACTTTTAAAAAAACTAATAAAACACTGACAATCTCAACACAATTCTAGCATAGTACAGATTAACACACATCAGGAAGATATATCAGCGTTGTCATCCTCGATCAAGAATTCTCCCATCTTTTGTCGCATTTCTTCATGAGTCATTGCACGGTGACTGGCTGTATTGGTCACATGGACAGGAAGCAATGACTCATCATGCTGAAATACCAATAATAATTTGAATACACACACAATAACAAATTTTAGAAAAATTGAATACATTATAATTCTGTGATTCTAAAAAACTTACTAGTCAACAATTCAATAACATTACATTACATGATTATTGCTTTAGGTCCAGCGGACTCTTCCGAGCCAAATCAGGACCGGACAACCCCTGACCCGCATAAAAGATCCGCTGAAACAACCCTAGTGGCAAAACTGAAGGCTCTCCACCAGCCAGTCACTTTACAATAAAGACATCCCACGCAGGGGACGCTGAGGCTGTACTTTAATTTATCAAACCCCCATTTACAAAAACAAAATAGAATACAAACATCATTATAAATTATCAGCAAAACACATACTTATAAAATGCCTACATTGCTAAATAATAACATCATAGGAAGCCCTAGTGACCACCTGGCAGAAAGCGTCCAATATTCCCAAGCTGATCCAACAGACCTCACACACAAATAAGGAGTCTTGTCCCGGAAGAGTTTTCAAGAAAAAAGGTAGGTGACTGGTCTAGCGAAGAGGAAGGTAGTATAGCAGATTGATAGAACAGAGCAGGAATGACAAAGAACAAATGAGAACGACAGCGAAGTGGGAATTTAAAGCACTAAATTTTCAAATAGTGGGGATACTATTTATACTGAAACCCCCCCCACCCCAACGGGGGGAACAATTCGATAGAAAATACAGTAAGGTATAGTACAATAATTATTTATAACACATTTCTTTTAAATGTTTAAAATAAAGAAAAATTTGCTGGCAAGTTTAAACAAGGGAGACAAAGGGTTTGTGTAAAACACAGCTAGCAGTTTGTCTCCCCTAAAGAAAACCAACACCACACCACAATACAATAACAGAAAACATTTAACTCATTCTATACTTGCGCGAGTTGCTTCCATTTTTATAGTTTAATACTGTCCAATTTTTATGAGTTGCTAAACAAAATATTTAAAAACCAAGAAATTTAACAGTCTTGAAAGTTTAGGTCCATAAAGAAATTAGAATGGACTAACCAAAAGCCGTTTGACATTACATGATTATTGCTTTAGGTCAAGCGGACTCTTTCAAGCCAAATCAGGACCAGACAACCCCTGATCCGCATTACATTACATTACATTACATGGTTATTGCTTTAGGTCCAGCAGACCCTGATCCGCATAAAAGTTCTGCTGAAACAACCCTAGTGGTAAAACTGAAGGCACTCCACCGGCCAGTCACTTAACAATAAAGACATCCCACACAGGGGACGCTGAGGCTATACTCACCCCCGTTTACAAAAACAAAATAGAATACAAACATCATTATAAAATATCAACAAAACAAATACATATAAAATGCCTACATTACTAAATAATAACATCATAGGAAGGTAGTATAGCAGATTGATAGAACAGAGCAGGAATGACAAAGAACAAATGAGAACGACAGCGAAAGTGGGAATTTAAAGCACTAAATTTTCAAATAGTGGGGATACTATTTATACTGAAACCCCCGGCATCCCAACAGGGTTAAGTTTGATAGAATCATCTTTGCTTTTTACTGATTTATAAAAAGAAACACACACACACCTTCCCCTCTCCAACCCCTAGTCTTCCCACCACCAAATTTGCACATCCTATTCCCACAGGATAATCTACAAGCTGTGACAGGGAGACAACAATTCAATAGTAGACCTTTCCCTTAGTCTTGAGAAAAACAGGATTATCTTCCTATAATTGTAGTGTGTACGTAGAGCGCTGGAAATACGTATTACCTTCATCACTTCGTTATTCACCACTTTGCCATTAACACTTTTAGCGTCCCCTTCCATGTTAGAAGCCAGACGATCATTGTGAGTGTACTCTAAAATAAAAATATAAGAGGGTTTTCCACCTAAGTTTCATATTCTATGTCGAGAATACAAACTGCAACTTTAGAAAGTACAAGTATGCGTATGTTATTATTATTATTATTATTATTATTATTATTATCGAGGAATTTTATAGCGCACATATCTCGCCGTACTTGACAAGACTCAAGGCGCTGGTCAATACAGGATCTAACTCATGCCGCCCGAGGCGTACAACTTGCAGCCTTTGCGTGCATCGTAATAACGCTCCAGACAACTGAGCACAATCCTGGGCAGCCAGGAATGGGGGAGAAGGACCTAGGTGCATGCTGGGTGTGTTCTTGTCAATGTCACTCACCCGTCTAGGACATGAGCGTCAGAATCTTTAAAGTCCGTTATGATGGAATGTATGCGACACAGACTAGACTTCGGGTTTATACTCTCATCTGAAGGAGTAGGAAATGGGAGTAAAGTGTCTTTCCCAAGGACACAACACAATGCCCTGGCCTGGGCTCGAACCGAGGACCTTCAGATCCGCAAGCCAAAGCTCTACCATTAGGCCACCGTGCCGTGTCAGTATAAAAGTGTTGAGCACTGGCACTGTGCAATAGCGTAGCAAGTAAGTTAGTTAGTCATTGTTTATGGGGTCCAGCAGACTGCAAAGAGCTGAATCATGGCCATAACTTGGTTAAAAAGGAACGACTCCCCCCCTCCCAAATTCGTATAGAAAATCTGCTGAAACAACGATAATGGTAACACTGAAGGCACTCCACCAGCCGGTCACTTTACAATAACAGCATCCCATGCAGAGGCGGCTGAGGCTGTACTCTAATGTATCGAACCCCCGGTTACAAAAACGAAATAGAATATAAGCATCATTAAAAAATATTAACAAAACACATACGTTTTCTTGTATCTTGTACGTATCAAATGCTTACATTGCTAAATAATAATATCATAGAAAGCCCTAGTAACCATTTGGCAGAAAGCGTCCAATATCCCCAAGCGGACCAAACAGACCCTATAAACAAATCAGGAGTTTTGGAAGAGTTTCCAAAAGAAAGGTAGGTGACTGATCTGGCGAAGAAGATAGTAGATTGATAGAACAGAGTTGGAGCGGGAAAGATCAAACGAGAAAGACAGAAACAGTGGGAATTTAAAGCACTAAATTCCCACAAAGTGGGGATACTATTTATACAGAAACACCCAACACCCTCCACAGGGGGAACAGTATTGCAAAGTATAGAAAGAGTTAAACAATTTCACAATAGCCATTTGCAAATTACCTCTCCTTTCTCCCTTTAAAATTTGAGATTTTTTTTTTTTTACACCAAATAAATAAACTAGAACTGCAAAGCCCATATAACTCACATGCTTCTTATGGATCTTGCAATATTTAACATGAAAATTAGTGCCCAGAAAAAATAAACGGTGGCATTAAAATGCAAAGTAATACTGATGACTTTGTTCTATTCATTACACCTTCAGATGACCTTGACCTCCAGTGACCAAATACACTCATGTACTATCAAATAAAGTACAGCACAAGTTGTGATATGCCAAGGGTAGCAGTTGTTTGTGCAATCCTGGAGAGGACTTCCTGTCGGGACCCACGGTCTGATACAATGGCTCCTAAATATTTGAAGCTATGCATGTGATGAGGGATTGGCCTTGGACTTTGATGTCCGTGTTGATGCCATTGGTATTGTTGGTCATCATTTTGGTCTTCTCTGCACTTATTTCCATTCTAAAGGCTCTGAAGATGGTGTCAAGCCTCTGTACCAGCAGTTGATGCCATTGGTGTCGTTGGTCAACACTTTGGTCTTCTCTGCACTTATTTCCATTCCAAAGGTTCTGAAGATGGTGTCAAGCCTCTACCAGCTGTTCAAGTTCTTGTTGTTCTCCAGCCATTAATGTCATCTGCACAATGAAGGTTGGAGATTGCTCTACCCGCTATGCTAACGGTCCCTTCGTGAAAGGCATGGGCACATGACAGGATGCACTCCAGGAAGATGTTGAAGAGTGTTGGAGAGAGTATGCATCCTTGATGCATGCCAATTGTTCTTCTGAACCAGTTTGCGATGGCGCTGTTGTGGAGGACTGCTCTGGTAGCCTTGTCATACAGGCTTTTGATGACTTCAATAATGATGATTTCAATAATGTTCAATGCTGATGTTGTACACTCTCATGGTTGCCCACAGAGCTGCATGCCAGACTCGGTCAAATACTTTCTTGCAGTCTACAAACACATGATAAGGATGTTGGTGCTGTAGGTATTTCTTGCAGATTATTCTGAAGATGAAAATCTGCTCAGTGGTACTTCGCCCTGCGCTGAATCCTGCTTGTTCTTCAGCTATGATTTATTCAGCTTCGGGTTTCAACATGTTGAGTATTATTTTCAGGAGGACTTTGCTGGGATGGCTGATGAGGCTGATGATGCAGTAATTTTCACACTCCTGAAGGTGACCCTTTTTGGGAAGAGTGATGCCAAGCTACTGGGTCCATGGTGTAGGCCACTCCCCACTCTGCTGGTATTTTGTCCACTCCTGCTGACTTCCCTTCTTCAGTGATTGCACTGCTGCCTCAACAACTTCTTGGAGAACTGGGAGTATCTCTTCTTCTTTTCTTCTTTTCTTCTCTCGGGACATGATAGAACTGATGGGTCTCCGTTTGGTGATTGGTTGTAAAGGTCAGAGCAGTACTCTGTCAATCTATACAAGACTTCTTGTTCTTCTGTAAGGCATATGCCAGATTTGCTTTGGATCGCGGAGACGTTGCGCTGTTTAACACTTGCCAGCTGCTTCACAGTCTGGTAGGCCTTCTTGCTGTTGTTCTTGTTCAGACTGTTCTCAATTTTCTGGCATTGATCTTCTATCCAGTTCTCCTTTGCTGTGCGCATGCCTATTCAGATGTTGATTTTTCAGTAGGCATCAGCTCCCTATGAGGTGTTCCTTTTATTTTTCATCTCTCTTCGTTTGTCACACAGGTAAAAACGTTCAGGTATGATCCACGGTTTCTTTTTTGGGCGGTGCTTGCCAAGGATCTCAGTGGCAGCATCTGTCACAGCTGAGTTGAAGACGGTGGTCATGGTGTTGACATCTACTTCACCAGTTCCCAAAATGAGCAGTGGTGCAAATTTCCCTTCAATTGTGGCTTGGAGTATTTCTGCCACCTCCGGGTCTTGCAATTTGTCCAGATCGAACTTCAGTCTTTTGCACTTTACTGTGTTTACTCTCTTCAAGTAATGAAAGATATCACAAGATCTTGGTCTCTTCCGATGTCTGCTTCTGGAAAAGTGCGTGCCCTGCCAATGTTGACGCTTGATCTGAGACGTTTCTTGACCATGATGTAGTCAATCTGGTTGTGATGCTCCCCGCTGGGACTGTGCAAGGTCCATCTTCTGGATTTCTTGTGCAGACCACGCATGTTTGCCAGAATCAGATTGTTGTATCTGGCAAACTACAGGAGTCTCAGACCCCTGTCATTTGTTTCGTGGTTGCAGTGGCGTCCACATTCGTCTGCCCAGTTGTGGTAAACATCTTGGCCAACCTTGGCATTCCAGTCGCCTTGCACGACTATGTCCTTCCTCAGCACTTGGTCAAGGACAGCCTACAGATTTTCACAGAAATCCTCCACTTCGCTGTCATCATAGTCTGATGTTGGGGCATAGGCCTGGATGATGGTGATGTTGAAAGGGGCTGCTCTCAGATGGATGGTAATGGATCTACTGCAGACCGTTACATACTACGGGCTAAATAAACAGCTGTTCCACTGTACGATTACCTATTTTTTTGTATGTTTTTGCACGGCCTAAAATGACCTTGATCTTCAAGATCAACGCAAAAAACGAACATATACGAAGGATCAATCTATCACCTATAAATGCAACAAGTTTGGACTTTGTATCTCTCATAGTTTAGGGTCAAGATCACTTCAAAGTACCTATACCAACCGACTTCAGACAGCTACAGTGACCTTGATCTTGGAGTGAGGATGACCAAATTTGCAAAGTTGGAGTGAGGATGACCAAATTTGCAAAGTATGTGTGTCTCATTGAAATCTATCATGCATCAAAAAATCGTAAATTTAATAGTGTAGATAAAAAGTTAAATTTCGTGAAAAATTTTAATTGTTGACTAACATTTGTTGATCCTGTGACCTTGACCATAAATTGAAGTGATTCATTAACTGATCATTTATGAGGTCTCATGGGTATACGCAATTTTACCAGGTTTGGTTGTGATAGTTTAAATAGGTTCTTAGTACTTTGCCACTTTATAAAGTTTTGCACAGCCCGGACATTTTTTTCTTTATCATTTTTGGACTATTTAGGATTCATCTCGCACAGATTTGCAAAAATCTTGAAAAAATTGGGAAGAGGTGAGGGAAGGGGGTGAAGGAGAGGGAGAATTGTTGTTGTTTTAATTTTTATTGGTCAGATTAACATAACATATTGATACTGAGAGGGAGAAGAAGTGGGGCGAGTACATAGAGTCACATTGCTTGCAAGTTTATAATAAATATTTTTCAAATAAATACTAAAACATGTAAAACAAAATGGATATTCTGTTCTTGTATTGAGCAAAACCTGTGGGTCCCCCCCCCTCCCCACCCCAACCCACCATCTTGTTGCACTCCCCCCTTTTTCCTTTCTTCAACCATAAAAATATCAAATGTTTAAAAGCATACAAGAAAATAGACCCACCAGATTCTTGATCATTAAGCGACACCCATAGCACAAACTGGCACGCAGATGATTGACCCTGGAAATTAAATAAGATGAGACTGTAATTTCTTAGAATCGTGCAGAACAGTTACATCTGATGTAAGGCCCAAACAAACAAAACTGTTGAGGAGAGAAACTGCTCTTTTATAACAAGAAAACATATCACACTTAGAAAACTTATATTGCCACATTTATATTATCACACTAACATGTGGCAAGACAAACTTATATCGCCACATTTATATTATCACACTAACACGTGGCAAGACAAACTTATATTATCACATAGGCATGTGGCAAGACTAAGAAGTTGATGGAGACAGAACACACCAGACAAAAAGACAACATACGCATCTCACCAAAATGCTCGTCACAAGCGAACTCAATGTGTTCCACATTTTCAGTACATGGGCACCAACAAAAATGCAACATTGGCTTTTCTCCTATTGATATTATTGTAACTGTTGTCATAAAGCGTTTTATCAGCTCAAGGGCTGCCCCAGATGTGGACCGATGCATGATTTAACTCAAGCCACCCAAGGCACCTACTTGCTGCCTGAGGGCTTCAGCTAAAGCTCCAGACAATCTACAGTTCTGGGCCACTGGGGATGGTGGAGACTTAACTCTTAGCGTCCTGTTAGGTTTTCCAGACATTTCTGCCTTAATCCTGTCAGGTTTTCAAGTTTTGAGCAATTAATTGGGTTGTTAGTTAAAAAAAAAAATTAGTATACATTTATTTCTTGTCACAATTACTTCATATTTTAGGATTTGTTGACTGTGTGGTTATTCTGCATACCTAAAGTGTCATTTTGAATTTAGCACTGTGTTTACCTGTACAAATCTTGAAACTAATTAATAATTACAGGTAAACCTGTCAACTGTGTTAATAAAACAACAAAAACAACACAATACAGTGTGATTTGCATGTGAATGTGTCCATAGTCAACACAAAAAAGAAAACACTTGCAAATCAGTCACCTACCAATCATGAGGGCCGTTGTATTGATGAATAAAATCACAGGTAACTACAGACAGTTATATGACCGAAAAGTTACCAAAATGAAACCTTTAAAAAAAAAAATCGCTAAAATCGTCCACAAAACCACTTGAAACTTGCAGAAAAGATCACGAAAAGCAAACACGAGTCTTACCGGAAGTGGACTAACGCTTCTCTCACGTATTAAAGAGTTCTTTCTTCCTGTGATTCATTACTAAAAATAGCACTATAGCATGTTGCACTTTACTGCGCTTGGGGAATAGTTACAGGACGCTAAGAGTTAATGCTTGTTGGGTCTACTTATGCAACTGGCACTGACTGATCTAGGACATGTGTCAGCGTCAGTATCTTAAAAGTCCCTGTGATGGAATGGGTGTATGCACAGACTAGACTTCTGTTTAGATTTTCATCCAATAGTGTAGGAGGCCTGCATGTCACGGTCATGTTATTTTTTCAGCACTCCAGGCCGTCAACCTCAAAATTTGGAAACTACTGCCTGCAATGTTATCGCTTGACATTCGATATTTCGTTTTGCCGTCGCTTTCACCACTAAGCCAACTGCGTCATATTCAGACCTGCCTACCTCAGATTTTCAGTTTCAGTATTCTGACTGGCAAAATGTGGTATTCTGGGACCAAAATTCGTATTTTCACTCTCGGCGAATCGATGCATTAGCAAACAGGAATTTAACAATTGTAAATGTAACTTAGTGAAGATAAAGAAGAAGTAATCACTGCATTAAAAAAAACACCTCAAACTGATTCCTTAAATACACTGTTCCACGATTTATTTATTTATTGACTACAGAACAAGCGCAAAACTGTCATTGCTAGAGAGCAAAAATTCAGTTGATAAAAACTTAAATTGGAATTGGAAACAAAAAAATAATGTATCTATAGTGAAGGAGTTCAAGGACTAAGTAATTTATATGATGTGCAAAAATTTCAACATTGTTTTCCTTCAGCTGCTGGCTATAGCAGCTCTTGAGCCTGTCTGGTTCTTTGCTACAAAATAAATTATTTACAGTAACTGACTGGGAAAAATTATACGCAAACTGTCACTCAGCACTGTTTTCTTTCAGCTGCAAGCTATAACAGCTCTTGAGTCTGTCTAGTTCTTTGCTGGTGCAGGTTTGGACTTGAGGACTAGCAAACTCTTAAGTGTACTGTCACCTAAACAGGATCGCTGATCTGTACGATTTTTTTCTTAAGCAGGAAAACACTCGCTCACAATGAGCGCTTGAATGGGGGATTGTCAAAATCCCCCCCCCCCCCCCCCCCCCCCCCATCACAGCAGCCAGCTCTTTGTAGGGCTCAATCTTCCCAACTGCAGCCCACTTTTCATCCATTCTCTCAAGGCTGGTGATTCTGGGGTCCAGATATTCAGGTTGAACTTAATGTAGTAATCTCTGACAATGAAAAGTTTCAATTGTTTCTGAGTTAAGTATGGCGCGCAGTATGGCGCCGTGTGAAATGTCTTAAAACCCAAAACAAACGTCTTATTACCAAAAAAAAAAAAAAAAAAAAAAACACTAAAAAAAAAAATTATAAAAAAAAAGTGCCAAAATTCGTATTTTTTAAGGCCTTTGCGTATTTTCGTATTCTAGGTCTCAAATCCGTAAAAATACGGGAAAATCCGTAACGGTAGGCAGGTCTGCATATTATTGGAGACAACAAGGTTGGCATTAAGCTGCAAGTTGGCACCTTGGGTAGCTTCAGTTAGGGCCTAATGCATAGCAGCAGACTTCCTTTGAGGAAAGTTACTAACTTCCGAGTTACTAACTTTCACGTAGTTGCCAACTACGGTAAATCGCTATGCACATATGAAACCCGTCTGTTGACTATGAAGTTCTGACCTGATATGGGAATCCCCGATAAATAAATAAATAAATAATAACATATTAACATCCGAAAACAAAGTGACGTAAATCTTATGTAATTTTATCATAATTAAAGTCATCTTTATGCGATGACTGTGTATGAAATATTATGATTGTCATTTTTATAGAAAATGTCAAACAGGACTATAAATGAAAGATTTCGCTATGATTATCCAATAGTTTTTTTTTTTTTAAACTTTGAACAGTATGAATGTTATGTGGAATATATTGTTGCACTGCAGTCATGAATGATATGTTTTATAGTTGTATTATTTTTGCAAATGTAAACAATATCCTTGAAAGCATGTGTCAGGCTACAGCCAGTGGCGTATCACCGGAGTACAACAACTGCAACAAGGGGCTGATGACCTATTTCTTGCAAGGGGGAAATTCGATGCTGTCTAGCACAACATTGGCTAGCTCTAAAATAATGTGCTCGGCAATCAGTACCTTTTTAGAAATTGACTATTGTTCCAAACCTCAAATGGATGTGTTATGTCTCTAAATACTCGATTTCTTTGAAGCAATCGGTGATTTTGCCGCCTACACGAAAGAACTCACGCCATGTTTGCTTTCGGTAGTTACTAACTTCGAGCTCGTAGGCCACTTCCGATGTGGACTACCGTAGTTGGTAACTTAGGTGTGGCCTACTGGCTCATGCATAACGAACTGCCGCTCAAAGTTCGTAACTTGCGAACTAGTTGATAACTTCGTGTGAAGTCTACCGCTATGCATTGGGCCCTTAGACTCTGTTCTCAGCCAGCACCTTCAGCAGCTGTTGTAGCTGGAAAAGAGGAACACTTTATAATCACAATGACAGCAAGCCACAAGAAGTAAGAGGTACAGATCTTGTTAGGCACCACCAACCTATCAGACTGAACTTTGAGCAGCTGTTGTAGCTGGAAAAGAGGAACACTTTATAATCACAATGACAGCAAGCCACAAGAAGTAAGAGGTACAGATCTTGTTAGGCACCACCAACCTATCAGACTGAACTTTGAGCAGCTGTTGTAGCTGGAAAAGAGGAACACTTTATAATCACAATGACAGCAAGCCACAAGAAGTAAGAGGTACAGATCTTGTTAGGCACCACCAACCTATCAGACTGAACTTTGAGCAGCTGTTGTAGCTGGAAAAGAGGAACACTTTATAATCACAATGACAGCAAGCCACAAGAAGTAAGAGGTACAGATCTAGCTAGGCACCACCAACCTATCAGACTGAACTTTGTGCTGATCATCAGCCGAAAAAGGTCCTTGCTGCTGTAGCTGCTCCGCAATTTCAACTGCATGAAGGGCTGAGGCCTCGCCAACATCTGTATCCAATGGTGACTGAATAAAACACGAATCTTTCATTTTAACAAGCTAACAACACATTCTTTATACTTCCAACTTAAACTCAACAGTGTCAAATAAATCAAAACACAACTAGAAGAGCAAAGCCCATATAACTCATATGCTCCTTATGGAACTTGCAATATTTAACATGAAAATGACTGCCTAGAAAGAAAAATATGAATCAGTGGCATTAAATCGCAAAGTAATACCAACTCTGATTTTTCTATGCTTTTGACCTTGATCTCCAGCTCCAAATACACTCATGTAATATAAAAAACTACAGAAAAAGTTGTATTATGCCACAGAAAACAGTGATCTTGGGATGACCTTGACATTCAGTGACCTTGACCCTCATGTGATCAATCTATCATCTTTAAATACAAGTTTGAACTTTATATTTCTCATAATTTAGGGTCAAGATAACTTCAAAATACCTATACTGACTTGTGGACATCTCCAGTGACCTTGACTTTGGAGTGAGGTTGACCAAATGTGCATAGGATGTGTGTCTCATTGATATCTATCATGCACCAAAGAATCGTAAGTTCAATATTAGTAAAATAGAAAATAAATTAAAATGTGAAAAATTGTCATTTTTTTGTCTAACATTTGTTGATTCTGTGACCTTGACCTTGAAGTGAAGTCATTCATTCACTGATCATTTATAAGATCTCATAGATACCATCTTACCAAGTTTTGTTGTGATAGTTGAAATAGGTTCTAAAATATTAATCAGCTTGCAAGTTTTGCACATCCAGACAGCAGATGATGGACAGATGTACCGAAAAAAAAAATTAATGTTATTTTTGGACTATTTAGGACTATTTTGCACAGAAATATCTGGGCAATTTTTGTTTTTGTTTTTTGGGGAAAGGGGGGGGGGAGAGGGTGAGTACATAGACTCACATTGCTCTGCATGCAAGTCTAAAATCAAGTCAAGTCAATTCCTATACAACAAAATCTTCCATTTGTCATTAAATACAACAAAGCCATTTTACAGAAGGATAAATTACACTACTAAATCATGAAGAAGATAAAATGTATACAAAAACTATAACATCTATTACCGTTTTTGTCTAAATGCAGCTGAAATCATACATTAAACAAATGAATCTAACCAGTTACGGAAGACAAAATACATAATACAGTTAATAATAAATGTAATACCTGCCAACTTACCTGACACATAGCACACTGTCCTCTCACCTCGCCTGACTCGCCTTCACTTAGCTTGGCACTTGTCCTGAAAAACATTTTGTAGAAATCAAACATTGAGCAAAGTTATCTTTCAAACTAGGCCAGTGTCCACCACACCCAACCTTCTTCTTGGCTCAACAAAACCAGAGTGAGAGTCTGTGAGCGGTCTATCAAGCATTGGCTGTGAGTAGGTTTATGCGTCAACAGTGTGATACTCAAGATTAGGCTCAGCGTGGTGTGGCTTACTGTATGCACACTCTCAAACATGATAGTATAGGCAACCACATCTGTGTTTGAACAGGGAAAGTGCACTGCTTGAAACCGTTTTCAAACCATATAGAAGTGCACAATTAAATACTGCATATTCCTTCCGTTTTCAATCTAGCATTGGATGGAATAAAACAGAAAAACTGCTGGCATTGACATTTCACTTCCTCCTTATCAGTCTAGCACTGAACAGTTAACATCAAAACAATTGTGAATCATAGATGAATTTTTCTTAAATAATGCTTTATTGCCTCAATGTTTAGGGTGGTAATGTATTTTCGTGAAAGTGGCTAACCTGACAATGTTGGGCACAGTAGAAGGGTAATCTTTATTGAGTTCCTTGATGAACGTTGTGGTCAGTTGTTCTATGCTGTTTGTGACGCTCCACTGTAAATAAATAATCACCATTACCATCATTATCATCATCATCAACATCATCATAACAACGTTAGACTTCATGCAGAGATGCAGAAATTCCTCGCCCTGTCGCCAAATGATCGTTAAAATTAAATTTCTCTTTGGTGACCTAAACCTTGTAGTTCACTTGGCCCAACTTGCAACCTATTAATTATGTCGCCATCCAATTCTATTTTTAATGATGATTTGGCAAGTTTTACCTAACTGCAACCTGTTTTCTGTTATTTGTTGGCCGAAAGATTTTCGATGATTTTTCAAGTTTTTAAATCTTTTAACTAACTGCAAACTGTTTTGTGTTATTTGTTAGGTGAAAGTTGTTTACAGATTAGTGGACTCGTGGCGCAGTGAATTAGTCGCAGGTTTCCTATGCCGAAGGTCGCAGGTTCAATTCCCGCATGGGGCGAACATATGTAACTTAGGTATGAGACTATTGAGGTCAGTGAGGGTTTTCTCCGGGCACTCCGGTTTCCTCCCTCCCTTCAATAATGATACTGGACACAGTCAATATAAAAATTCAAAAAATAAAAATTCGATTTTCTTTCCGTCTTCCAATAGCGGTTTCTCTGCCTTTACACCACCTGTTTCAGTGATGGATGTGTATTTGTTGTGTGTGTGTGAGGGTGTATGTTGGTACAGATTGCAGCGCTTTGAGCCTGATTGGACATTTGAGGAAAGGCGAGTACGTAGCATCCAGTATTATTATTATTATTTATTAGTGAGCAATGCTGTGGACAAGTCATGTTTTAACTACGTTTTGAACATAGAAAACTACCAATTTCTACTCAAACTATGCATTCAGAACACTTAATATGTATTTTGACTTCTTCCAACTATGTTTTTTCAAGTCCAAGGCTCGATCCAGCTTTTTTCACCACCTCTATATATTGCTTTCTTATCTGAAAGCTGCCTGCAATATATGACGTGCTGCAGTACGTGCAACCTTTGTGTGCATTAGGCCTAGCATGCGCATTCTGTGTGGGCATCGAAGTCATTGAATGCCGCTGTTTAGCAAAAAGGTGAAGAACAAGCACGGAGATGATACCAGTCAAGTTCAAGATGTTGTGCTGAAGACAAGTCATCGCCGGTGAATTCAAAGCAAGACACTTTTTTTTAAAAATACCTGAGAAATACCCTATGTCTTGACGGCATCAAGAAAATGTAAATTCCATGCGCCTTGTACTCCATGCAAATGCCATTTTTCTGTAAAGAATGCGTCTCACAAAAATTATCACAAAAGTCCTGACCAAACAAGCAAGAAGGATGACTTCGACAAGGCGATGATACAGCTGTCAGAATTATCAAAAATGACACTCTTGCTAGGCTGCAGAAAGCCTATTCAGAAAGCAAGTCAGCAAAGTAAAGACATCCTGTGCCTGTGCTTTCCCTGACATGCAGACCCAAGTGTGATGTCTCGTCATCTCACTATTTGAAGACTTTCTCACGGAAGCTATCACTGTATCAGCAGCATTAAGTAGAAATTTGGTGACTTTATAGTCTGAAGGACAACATCTGCTTGAGGATAACAGCAGACTTAGTTTTAAGTGTTATCATTTAATTTGTCCTTATATCCTGAATAAACATGCTGAAGGCTATCATAGTCTTCATCGTTCCTGCACCTCTCTGATGGAAGTGGGAAAATGGCGAGTCAAGGGGGAAGGCCATGATTTCGTATGCGCTCAAATAATGGATGACGACACACGCAGACAGAAAGTCAAACAGGATTTATTCCAGCATTAGAGAGCATGAACTCAAGGTTGAACAGAGTTGAAATACAAATTAAACCATATTGGAAATACCGATTTGAACCTAATAACTCATAGTGGGTGACTACTACTACAGATGGAGAATCGACGAAGGTGTAAAGTTGCATAAACGAGAGCGATGAAACTGTATACACAAAAGGAACAACAAAAGCAAATTTACAATCATGTCACACACATATTTAGCTGACAAACCTACCAAATTAATTTTCTAGAACAAAATTCCTCAAAAACAAGAACATTAGATAGTGCGCGTTATTTTCATTTGCACACACTGATCAATAGTGCATTATGCTTTGCAGATGCAAAAAAGGACTATTAAAAAACAGAAAACAAACTCATTTTCAGAAAACAAGTGCCAAATTTGAAATAAAATTACCAACAAAAAAAATACTACCTTGTCAGATAAAGGCTTAGCACCAGAAATCAGTAAGCATGATACTTTGAATTCACTTAGCAACTTTCTCATTAACTTCAAATTATTAAGCTCAAAGGAAAGGTGATTATTGAAAACAACTCGCTAAAACAAAGCTCTTGAAACAAAATTCTGTACCAGGTTATAATGTAGCCTAGCTTTCCACTAATTTCTGAGACACATCCAGGATAAAAAACTGAATAAATTATGAGAATAATATTGAAATAAGATTACCAAAAGACGACAATTTTTTATAAAATCATGAGACAGAATTTAAAAAGTGACACTCACAAAGTATTGGGCACAACACAATAAAAAAGGCACCATTTTACTGACTCTCTGGCTCAAACCCAAAAGAAGATCAAACACCAACCAGACTGGTTACAGGACTGGATCCACAAAAACACATCCAAGACACCAAGAATCAAGAACCTACGTCATGGCAGTGAATATCTACAAAAAACCTTCCCGACTATTTTAAAGGGGTGTCGGATAGCGCAGTGGTTGGAGCACTCACTACTGTGTCGCAAGTTAAGCACCATCCAGTGCGATTAGCACTTGGATGGGTGACCGCAAAGCATGAAGCGACAAATAACGCCCCCAGTTGACTCAACTGTGACTGAGTACCTACTCTCTTAAGGGTGGGGAATGTAAAGCAGCGAGGGAGAGAGATGGGCATCACCCTCATTACGCTGGCCCAAGATAAGTGTGATCTCCAACATCACGCTCCTCTACAGCTACAAGGCTATGGGACTACCTTTACCTTTTTTTTTTTACCAAGGGCTTATTAATCTATAAGCAGAGGAAGAGGGAGGCAGAAAAAGAGGTGGTAGGACAACATTAGAGAATGGACTGGCTTGACACTGAGCGAACCCATGAGGATTGCTGAGGACAGAGAAAGATGGCGTACGCTGGTTAAACAATCATCTGTGGTCCCAAACGACCTTCGAGGTATGGGATAGGATAGGAAGCACCACATCAAGTGAACAAGAAAACAGACGCCCAAAGACTGGCCAAAACATATTCTTGGTGTCAAGCCTTATAAACTCACCTGACCACCAACTCACACAATCGGGTGAACACACAAAAAGGTAAGAGTAATCTCCCTTGCTACAATCGAACCAAGCTGAACGCAAAGCGAATGTCACGTGAGAAAAAATATCACTGCACACATATGAACACACTGACAACACATGGATGAACGATAACAGAAAGTGAAGGAATAATCAAGAAAATAGTCCGTCAGTCTGTAACATTCATCAGCGCAAAAGAAAAAGGTCAAAGTCAGAGCAAAAGAATGAGCATTTCACAAATGATAACAAGTAGAGATGATTTTTATGGGAAATATGAAGACAATGAGCTGCAACACAAAAACGCATGCACAAACACCAGCGTTTGAATTTAGACAGGACTCTCCTTTTATATTCACCGGATGAATAATTATCCAAAGTAGCCATCATTAGCAAACAACTTCCGGATCATGCTTCCACTTTGGAAGCAAGAACATATCCTGGATAAACATGTTGAAGGCTATCATATTAACAGACTCACATGAATACCACATGTAATCACCACACATTTAAAAAAATATATTCTTCCGGAGAAACATTCTGCTAGAGTCCACCAGCAGGCTTAGTTTAAGTTTCATGTTTTAAGTTGTGTTCATATGATATCCTGGAGAAACATGCTGAAGGCTATCAGCAGGATCAAGTATGACATTTTTATATACTATATGGAAAAATGTTCTTGCTAGAAGTTACCATCATCCCCAGACTACTCGTTTGACACCTGATGGTAAAACACGTCTGGTAATGTTGTGTGAGTCACTAGCCCAGCGGGTGCGTGAACATTTCTGGCTAACATTTGAACAGCACTGCAGTGAAAACTCACTCAGGCCCGAGACTCATGACAAACAAAACTGTCTATTAACCTTAACTAAGCTTTTACAGATATTCCACTGCAAAGAAGAAGAAAAAGGAGGAGGAGGGAAAAAGAAGAGGAAAAGGAAAGACGATAAAGAAGAAGGAAGAAGAAGACAAGGAGGAAGAACAAGAACAACCACAACCACAAAACCGAAAGGAAAGAGAATCATCACTGACAGTGTGTGTGACTGACCTTATCCTTGTCTTTGATGGTGGGCAGAGAGACTCCTTCTATGTGGTGAACATGGTTGTACACCTCCACCTCTTTTTCATTCAGATCTCTGTTCACAGAGAAATAAATAATATTGTTTGATTTTAGAATCACAAAGTAAAGCAGTGATCCCTACAATCTGCATTTCTCTGACAAATACGTTTTACAATAGCTTTGGGATCCACCAAACAACGCAAAGAAACAGTCATTCCTTTTACACCTTTTGAAAATTTAATTTAAAATGAAGATTTTTCCCCTAGTAAGTCATGAAAAGAAAGATGACAACGCAACAAATCATTGTGTAGACAATCTGGCGTCTCTTGCTTGGATCTAAAACTGTAATTATTGCTTATAACCTTGTGCCAATAAGATTGTAAAATTTAAATGAATTACAAATAATGCAATTGGATGTACATAAAATCATAAACTTGTAACATATTTTTTTCATAACACTTTGCTTAGCAGAGACACAGCAAGGGAATGTACAATAAAGGGAAACACCTCTTCCCTGATTTGTCTAATGAAGAGAAACAACTCTTCCCTGCTTGGTCTAAAAAAGGAAACACAACTCTTACCTCAGTGGTCTAACAATCATGACATCAACATATCGCTTGTCTCCTACGGTCTGCAAAACAAAAATATTAAATGATCAAAACAGTGATGTCCCATCTAGTTAAATATCATTATACATTTGAATCTGTTCGTTACTTTTTTCAGGTCAATTGGACCATTTTTAGGGTCAGTTTCTATATTTGTATATATAGTTTAACACCAACCACAACTGTAAATTGAGGAAACACGGGGCAACACTAAAGACTGACCACAACATCACAAAGTAATGCACCATTTTCTCAACTCTGTGCAAATGCTGGGAATAATGCATGTGCAAATGCTGGAAATAATGCTGTATTTTTCAAGCTCTACTCATTTTCAATAGACCTTTAGTTTCTATGGGGCTGCTTCTAAGATTATAGAGGCTGACCCCAGTGGGAGTGTCAAAAGGCATAACCCTGTGCTTGAGACTCTAGACACTCAGCCAGCATCACAGTGGCCTAGTGAAAACTGACATCTTGAATTGATGAACTCTCAAGTTTACCCCCAGAACAGAAAAAATAATTTTTAAAAAGTAGAAAAAGAACTTACAGTATCAAAGGAGACCTGTGATCCCTTGCCTTTGACGATGTCCGTCATGATACGTACAGACAGCAGTGTTGATGTATCTCCAACCACCACTTTACTGAATCGTCGCTGTCGAGCTATGGCCACCAGAAGTTGGGTCCTAACACACATAAAGATACAAATATTTTGTATTTTTATTAGATACAGATACTGATAGATAACAAGATTCCAGATACAGATGGCAGTTTATCCTACAACCACTTAAATTTTCAGTGTCATGCTATGGCCACCAATAGCTGGGTCCTGGTACACATCAGACCCTTTAGATACCATTACCAAGATAAAATATATGCAGCAGTCGCCACAAACAATTACTACAAGACTTGAAGACACTGCCACAAACGCAAACCTCCAAAATAGATTGCAAACTGAAGTTACAAAATCATACGACCAAAACCGGTTGCAAAACCTACGTTAAAAAATCATGATTACAGTCGTTCATTAATCCTGTGACATACCCGTCTACAATCACCACAGCTGGAATCCAGATAGAGATCCAGGTTTTGGTCCACTGCCAACTTTGTTTTTATGGTATAGCCAAACTTTGTGTCAATAGCTGTTTCAATGGTTTACAGGGGCCAAAATGTAAAAAAATAAATTCACTTCAACGTTTGCCAAACTAGAAAAAGATAACTAAGGTGGATTGAGTTGGATTGTACAGAACTTTTGTTCAAACAGCAAAACTTGCTTCGTAGTGATCTCTTTCCTTCCCGATTATGCAATCGCCAAATTCTTGCCAACTTTTCTTCGTGCCTGCGGTTCTGAAGCGTCAGCGCATTTAGATGCAGATGAAATTTTGTTCGTCCTTATCCAAGGGAGGTAAATGCCATTATAATAATCTAATTAGCGGAGGTTGTTTTTGTTAGAAAAAGCACGAGTCTTTAGATTTGATTCATCGCAGGCTAAAAGAGAAACTTTTCCCAACAAAATTTTAGTTGAAGTTTAGGAAAGAGCATTGGTAATTTTGTCTTCTCCTTATTTTAAAAAAACACAAATTAGCCATTGCCTACGCTAGCCTACTAACTAGCCCGTTTAGGCATACGAACCTAGTAGTATAGTGCTCATCTAAACCAAGGGCTGTTCGTGCACATTCATAATACACCAGAAAAATGATTTTTCATTTTTATCATGCCCTTAGGAGACATTTGAAACCTAGACATAATGCAAAACTTATGCTGAAAATCTTAATTGGAACCCAAAAAACCTCCTCCATTTTACATCGGAAAGCAAAAGCAACTCCAAAACAGCACCCTTTATTTGGAGCAAAGTACACCTATTTTAATGAATCAACAACAACAAATCGTGAGAGAATACAGTCAAAGCATTTATTCAAGCTTACGTTTATAGCAACTGACCCGATATATGCAAAAAATACCAGAAACTAATATGAGAATTATGATTCGTCAAAATGATGAAAATTCCGCATTTTCACTCTGCGAAGTTTTCTGTGTAATGCAAATGAGGAGCTCATTATCTTCCCGGAAGCACAAAAGTTATGAAGTAGACTGGGAGTTTTCCTATGAAAAAGATCTACAAACCAAGTTTCTGTGCTTTCTAAAGTTCTCTAATGTAATCGGCCAGATACTTGAGCAGCTCTTGACCTTGAAAAGAGATGTAAAAGAAAGATTTTAAAAAATAAAATAAACACTAACAGTAGAACTTTCAAACCACAGGTATGGACACCACCATACAGCCATATATGGGCAAGGCTCCGAAATGGCGTCGGATTCGATTTTCGCCGGTACTGTTACTTTGCGAAAAAGCTGTCTCTTTGCATATCATCATTTAAAACAAAATAAAATGTGAATCATATCTGGCATAGAAAAGGTCGTTCTTCATTCTGACGTCAAGGACAAATCGATAAACCACGTCAAGGAATACAAAAATGATGAATGACATAACAATCAGGGGTTTCCGTTAAACTTTTTGTGACATCATAAAATAGCAAGTTTGGTATTTGATGAGCGAATAACACTGCTTAATAGATGATCAATAAAAATTCCTGAAAATAAAAATGTATAAAGTGTAGGAAAAAAATTTAAATTTTCAAATCGGTTTGTATTTTTTGGAGATGTGCGTCGAAATCGGCAACTCCCGAGTACGTGACGTATTTTCGTGATTCAGCTTCAAGGCATATTAATCCAAGCTGGTGTTGTAATTCACTTTATTCCTTATGTTAATAAATTATTAAACATGAGTCTAAAACTTAATATAAGCAATACTGTCACGTGAACCGTTAGCTCTGTGGGTTCGGGCAAATAGAATAGACCCAACGTTTCCCGGCGTGTCGTAAGAGGCGACTAACAGGGGTGATGTTAGCACGGCATCACTGGGCGAAAGTCTTCTACACAGAAGTCACCGGCCAGGGCGGAGGAACCTCACGTTACTACAGGTTCAACGACCACGTGCTCAGGGCCAAGGCGAGCCACACTGTATTCGTGGATTTCGGCTGTGGCCAACAGCCTGGAGAGGATTGGGCCCTGCCAGGTCTTTTTTTGCCCAAGACACAACACATGATGAGGCTATCCACTAATTCCATGCCGGATCGGTCGTCGCCCGGCTACACAAGGACCGCGCCTTCCGTTGGCCACCAGGACGGAGGTGTTAAGTATGCTACTGATGGACAAATTAGCAAGATCCGCACGAGAAACAACATCGTCATAGGAACCTGGAATGTCAGGACCCTAACTGCGGAAGGAAAATTAGAAGAACTGGCCCACGAGCTGGACCACTATCGATGGAACGTTCTAGGTATCAGCGAACTGCGCTGGAAAGGCCTAGGTGAAACAACGACTGACAAAGGCCACAAGCTCTTTTTCAGCGGTAGAGATGACAGGCACGAACACGGCGTTGGATTCTTGGTCCACAAGAACATTCTAGCCACTGTCATGGGTTGCCGCCCAGTCTCCAGTAGAATCATTACCATCCGTCTGAGAGCAACCCCTTTCAACATTACCATCATCCAGGCCTATGCCCCAACATCAGACTATGAAGACAGCGAAGTGGAGGATTTTTATGAAAATATACAGGCGGTCCTTGACCAAGTGCCGAAGAAGGACATAGTCATAGTGCAAGGCGACTGGAATGCCAAGGTTGGCCAAGATGCGCACCACAACTGGGGAGACACATGTGGACCCCACTGCAACAACGAGACAAATGACAGGGGTCTGAGGCTATTGGAGTTTGCCAGATACAACAATCTGGTACTGGCAAACACGCTTGGTCTCCACAAAAAATCCAGACGATGGACATGGCACAGTCCCAGCGGGGAACATCACAACCAGATCGACTACATCATGGTCAAGAAACGCTTCAGATCAAGCATCAACATTGGCAGAACACGCACTTTTCCAGGAGCAGACATTGGAAGTGACCACGATCTCGTGATGATGTCTTTCCGGCTCCATTTGAAGAGAGTAAATACAGCAAAGTGCACTAGGCTGAAGTTCGACCTGGACAAACTGCAAGACCCGGAGGTGGCAAAAATATTTCAGGCCACAATTGGAGGGAAATTTGCACCACTGCTTATTTTGGGGGCAGGCGAAGTAGATGTCAACACCATGACCAATACCTTCAATTCAGCTGTAACAGATGCCGCCACTGAGATCCTTGGCAAGCATCGACCAAAGAAGAAGCCGTGGATCACAACTGAACTTTTGGATCTGTGTGATAAACGAAGAGAGTTAAAAAAGAAAAAGAACACCTCACAGGGAGCTGATGTCTACCGAAAAATCAACAGTGACATCCGAAAAGGCATGCGCACAGCAAAGGAGAACTGGATAGAAGATCAATGCCAGGAAATAGAGAACAATCTGAACAAGAACAACAGCAAGAAGGCCTACCAGACTGTGAAGCGGCTGACAAGTGTTAAACAGCCCAAAGTCTCCACTATCCAAAGCAAGTCTGGCATATGCCTTACAGAAGAACAAGAAGTCTTGGACAGATGGACAGAGTACTGCTCTGACCTTTACAACCATACACCAAATGGAGACCCATCAGTTCTAGCATGTCCCGAGAGCAAAGAAGAAGAAGAAATCCCCCCAATTCTCCGGGAAGAAGTTGAGGCAGCAGTGCAATCGCTGAAGAAAGGGAAGTCAGCGGGAGTGGACAACATACCAGCGGAACTGCTACAAGCAGGAGGAGAAGCGATGACTGATGCTCTCACCATTATCTGTAACAAGATCTGGCAAAGTGGGGAATGGCCTACACCATGGACCCAGTCGCTTGTCATCACTCTTCCCAAAAAAGGTAACCTTCAGGAGTGTGAAAATTACCGCACCATCAGCCTCATCAGCCATCCCAGCAAAGTCCTCCTGAAAATAATACTCAACAGGTTGAAACCACAAGCTGAACAAATCATAGCTGAAGAACAAGCAGGATTCATGGCAGGGCGAAGTACCACTGAACAGATTTTCAACCTCAGAATAATCTGTGAGAAATACCTACAACACCAACAACATCTATATCATGTGTTTATAGACTTCAAGAAGGCATTTGACCGAGTCTGGCATGCAGCTCTATGGGCAACCATGAAAGTGTACAACATCAGCCCTAAAATTATAGAAGTCATCAAAAGCCTGTATGACAAGGCTACCAGTGCAGTCCTCCATAACAGCGTCATCGGGAACTGGTTCAGAACAACAATCGGTGTGCGTCAAGGATGCCTACTCTCTCCAACACTCTTCAACATCTTCCTAGAGCGCATCATGTCAGATGCTCTTGCAGATCACGAAGGCACAGTCAGCATAGGGGGCAGAGCAATCTCCAATCTTCGTTTTGCGGATGATATTGATGGATTGGCTGGAGAGGAACAAGAACTTGAACAGCTTGTACAGAGGCTTGACACCACCTCCAGAGCTTATGGAATGGAAATAAGTGCAGAGAAGACCAAAATGATGACCAACAACACCAATGGCATCAACACGGACATCAAAGTACAAGGCCAATCCCTCAACACAGTGCACAGCTTCAAATATTTAGGAGCCATTGTGTCAGACAATGGGTCTCGACAGGAAGTCCTCTCCAGGATCGCACAAACAACTGCTGCCCTGACTAGGTTGAAGCCCATTTGGAAAGACAGAACCATCAGTCTACATTCCAAAGTAAGACTGCTGCGCTCTCTGGTCATCTCCATCTTCCTATATGCTTGCGAAGCATGGACCCTCACAGCAGATCTCCAACGAAGAATACAAAGCATGGAGATGAGGTGCTACAGAAGACTTCTGTGCATTTCCTATACCCAACACATCAACGACGAAGTCCGACAGACCATCACACAAGCCATTGGACAACACGATGACCTGCTCACAGTGGTGAAGAAACGGAAACTCCGATGGTATGGCCACGTCACCAGATCATCAGGCCTTGCAAAGACCATTCTGCAAGGCACAGTGCAAGGAGGTAGAAGAAGGGGGAGACCGAAAAAGAGGTGGGAGGACAACATTCGAGAATGGACTGGTTTGACACTGAGCGAAGCCATGAGGGCTGCTGAGGACAGAGAAAGATGGAGTATGCTGGTTAAACGATCATCTGTGGTGCCCCTACGACCTTCGGGTTATGGGACAGGATAGGATAGGATAGGAACCGTGAAATGTACGTTAAACACATAAACGACGCAGACCTCAAGTACAACTACTCATAAATTTTACGAGACCACACCGTTTTGCTGAGTTTTTGATGTTTCACTATTTCTGCTCTTTTATACACATTTATAAAACATGCACATCAATGAGATGGAATGAATGATGTCAATGGCATAATGCATGCACATATATATATATATATATATATATATATATATATATATATAAGTACAAATTCACTGTTAGGGCGACCGCAGTGGAATGATGCCTTAGGGTGACCTCACATAAATCTGCATATAACACATGTCCAGATTCAACTGAATGCTTAACATAACCTACACATTAAATGCTGTAATATAATGCAGTATGCATTCTTTAATTTTATATTTGAAAGATATACATAATTTTGCTGGTCGCCCTAAGGATTACCATGTAATTGAGGTGACTTTGGGTGACCACTGTAAAAATGCTACTTTGAGTGACCGTGTAAAATACATACCTTGGGTGACCACTGATAATATATATGTTTATTAGTGGTGTACAAAATGCCTTGTGTTTGCATCCTATTAGTTAATTCGGTTGTATTGTTGTTCGTATTATCACTATCCTCACTAATTTTGTTCCCCTAGATCATCATGAAGCTTGGTTTTGTATCCCTCTTGTTATTATTATTTGTTGTACTTGTAGTAGTACTGTTATTATTATTGTTATCATTGTTACCATATATTATTACTCTTTTTGTGTTGCTGCTGTTGTATTATTTTTAGTAGCTTTATTGTTATTAATATTATTATTTTTATAATTACTCTTATGACTATGATTATTATTATTAGTGTTATTATTAATATTATTATTATTAAATCACCTTTTTTTTCAAATGAATATACGGGTTTTTTTATTTCAATTTTTGTAAAATGTGGGAAAAAAAAGAAGTAGGTATCCCTTTTCATTGACATGCATCAAATATAACATTCAACATCACTCTTGTTGTTATTATTATTTGTTGTAGTAGTACTGTTATTATTATTGCTATCATTGTTACCATATAGTATTAGTCTTTTTGTGTTGCTGCTGTTGTATTATTTTTAGTAGCTGTATTGCAGTACTACTACAACAAATAATAATAACAACAAGAGGGATACAAAACCAAGCTTCATGATGATCTTGGGGAACAAAATTAGTGAGGCTAGTGATAACACGAACAACAATACAACCAAATTAACTAATAGGATGCAAACACAAGGCATTTTGTACACCACTAATAAACATATATATTACCAGTGGTCACCCAAGGTATGTATTTTACACGGTCACTCAAAGTCTTCTTCTGAGAGAGCAACCAGCTGGAGGAGTAGTCGATTCGTACACAACAAGTCTGGAGCACCTCGCTTGGTTGGCAGGAAACTCAGTTTCAGTTTGTTGTATGTTTCATCAGCTACAAAAAAATAAAGAAAAAAAAAAGAAAAAATAGGACAGCACTGCATTAATATGACACAGGAGGCAAAAAATAAAACAAAACAAAAAGAAAGAAAAAGAAAACTTCAAGAAAAAAAGCAGTGGGGTGGTGAGTGAATAAAGGAAAGGGCAAACCAAAATATTATGACAAGAACTATGGATCATCAATATAATAATAATAATAATAATAATAATAATAATAATAATAATAATAATAATAATAATAAATCTTTACAATGGCACTCATAAACATTAAAACTATACAACATAGTTTTTCATATCAAACAACTGTTAAACTTAAATAACATACAAATGAACAACAATGGCATAAAAGTACAGATAAAACCAAAGTAAAATGTAATCACTATTGCTTTTTTAAAAATTATTATCGCATATATCAGTAAAATTAATGTACACAAAAAAAATATCCTCAATTCTGCCTAAGTAAAAGTACTAAAACTAAAAGTTAAAATTATATTTGGCTGCAATTTAATTTATGTTTAAAAACATTGGGTCTTGAAGTAATTGGGAGAGATTTGGATGCTTGCAGAACAGCTCAAATAAAAAATCAATAACAAAAATAGCTTCAACACAAATTGCCCGAAAACATATAGGCCTAACCACTGCCACAAGTTTCTAGCTCACTAGCTGTAAATGAAAACGAAAGTAAACAGTGCTGAAGTCACGTGACTTAGCAAGATCGTTTTTTCTTAAGTCCCTGTGCATATTTTACCCCAATGGAATACATGTATATGCGAAGAATCTTTAATATATGCAGATAAAATTTGTTACCAGTTAAATCTGGTGGAAAAGGTGTATCTTAATTAATTTTACATATTTTTGACCATACCATTCAACCTACATCGATTCTCGATTGTCAACTTCCGGTCTTCAAATAATTGCTAAACAATTGGCCTATCATTTGAAAAAATATATTTATCGACAATACAAATGTTATTAACAAGTATTTAAAGGCTAAACTTACCAACAAGTGCCTTTAGATTGACTTGTGACGACGTGCAAGAAGATACACTGACGATCGACTGAAGCGGTTCAGTCTCCTTGTTAATCGTACTCCGCCATTACCGACGCACATTAGTAGCTGTTGCTCAACACCACTCTCCATTTCTAAATAATCTCAGCTAGTGTGAACTCAAAAATCCTAAACTGATTACATATTATTGTAGAAAAAAGATTTGCCTTTCCAACGAGCTACTTTTTAAACAGATCGATTCAGTAGAAGCTCTAAAAAAAGCAACAAAAAGTTCCACAACAGATCACAAAATGAATTTCCCACTGAATTTTAAAAAAAAATTGCACCAGAAGAAAGCCAAAATAGTACAGATTCTTTCATTGTCGATTTCTTGGTTGGAGACTAATTCCCTAACTGAGATTTCATTTTGTATGGAGGTGGCCTTCTCTTCAGAAGCTCCTGTGTTAAGTGGTATACCTCAAGGTAGCATTTTGGGTCCTGTTTTATTTACTATTTTCATAAATGATTTACCAGATGAGGTGTCCAGCAGTTGTAAAATTTTTGCTGATGACACAAAACTATATAACTTGTCCAGTGAGAGTCTTAAGCTACAGTCCGATATAAATAATCTTGGTAAATGGTCTGATAAGTGGCAACTTCATTTTAATACTTCCAAATGCAAGGTACTAAAATTTGGTAAGAAAAATTCTTGCCATGAATATTATATGACCGCTGATGGACAGAGAGTGTCAATTGACAGCTGTACCGAAGAGAAGGATCTGGGGGTCACTTTTGATAAAGAGTTAAAATTTGATAAACACATTAATAATGCAATTGCAAAGGCAAATAAAATGCTGGGGATTATCCGAAGATCTTTCACCTGCCTTGATAAAGATACGTTAACATGTCTGTATAAGACTCTTGTCCGACCTCATGTGGAATATGCAAATGCTGTTTGGTCACCGCTACTGAAAAGACAATCGTCAGTAATTGAAAAAGTGCAGCAAAGAGCAACAAAATTGGTAAAATCCTTGAAAAATCTGCCTTACAAAAAAAGACTAAAGAAACTAGGCCTTCCGAGTTTGAAATTTAGAAGAGTTAGAGGTGATCTTATACAAACATACAAAATATTAAATAACATCGACAAAGTCAATGCTAATACATTCTTTAAGTTTTATGATAGAGGCAAAACTAGAAACTCAGAGGACAAAATTTTTATCCAGCACTGTCGTACTAACAAACGAAAGCACTGTTTTAGCCATAGAATTGCACCACTGTGGAACAAACTACCATTACATGTTAAAAAAGCTAACAACTGAAATACTTTTAAAAACCTTCTGGAAAAGGTAAGTTTCATTGTGGAATCCAAATTTGATTTCGATGAATGATTTTCATTTAATTCTAATTCTCTGAACAATTGCAAAAATAACCGGAAAATTTAAAGTTGTATAAAAACAGGGACACAAAAAAGCTGCGAAGCTTAACATAGTCCCTTGAACTGAACTGAACTGTGGGGTTGAGAGCGCCCTGTGAAGATGGCGTCTGCCACAACCGAGGCAGTGCATCGCAAAACATGTTTCGTACTTTGAAACTTGGATATCTTTCACTCAAAGAAACACACGCATAAAAGATAAAAGGCTCAGGCATTTATTTGGTATGTTTTTATTCAACATCAGGCAAAACAATCAAGAGAACAATTGCAGTGAAAGTGGCCCATAGGGCCGACACAGTAATGGCGCAACTTGGAGTACCTAATAATAATAATAATAATAATAATAATAATAATAATAATAATTACAATTTAAAAATAACACAAGAAAAAAAAAGAAGAAATACTCTCATAAAGTGTATTATTCCATTGGGAACGTCAGCATTTTTTCCTGTTTATTTTACAAATTCATAATGTTTTGGCTTCATTATTATTAAATACAAAATATGTCTTCAGTTGCAGCACTTTCAAAAACGCGACATTTAAACCTATAATTGAGGGCCTTTCTCTATGAAGATTTTCTCTTTGGCCTGGATCATAGTGATACCCCTACATCTCAATCGGATGAAATAATTAACATAAATAGAAGGGAAAAATAATACAAACATTTCATCCAACGAATTAGGCCCAAGGCATTCATAGAATAGAATAAAATCAGCTGATTGAAATGTACAATAAGGCAACAAAGGAATAGGTGCCTCAGTCGCCCATACCCAAAGTTAGCAGGATTTGTCTGTGTTTATTTGCGTTTTATGCCTGGACTACAACTTAACATTCACCCGGTCATACATCCATAGCTAATACGAATTATTCTGTAAACACTTGGTGAATCAGACATCCGATCGAGTAGCTTGCCATCAGACAACTTTTAAATCAATCCCATACCTTCAAAATAAAATACTGTTCTCTTTTGGAAGGTATAGGTACACCAGGACCCACCTAATCTTTATAGGTCATACGTGTCAACAGTGAAAGCTTGTGTAAAAAGTGTTATCAGATGAAACTTTGTGCACATAAGACACCTAATGTGCTTGATCATAGCCAAACTTTGAGGCTTGATCAAAACAAAACATAAGAAAAATAAACTGTGCGCTGATAAAGAAGAAAAAAAAGTAAACTGGGCGCCCGAATTACCCACACCTTCGGTGAATGCTGAATTAACATATCTATACATTCTCTTTAGCACAATGCTTTTCAATCACCAGCATGGCACTGTATTGGTGAATGGTAGCCCTGCAGGCACATGAACTTGGGGGTGTTTGTGGGGAGCTACAGTATAGCCATTACTTCATAAGAAATTATAAAGTAATGTGGTTTTTTTTAATCACTTCCAACAACGTTGGAAATTATGAAGTAATGGTCATCACTCCCCACAAACATGCACAAACAAATTCAAGTGCTTATGGCAAGCCCCTATTAGGTTATAGGCACAAAATTAGAGGAGTCTGTATAACCACTTGTTTTGCGCGTATAAAATAACACCTATCACATTCACAATTGTTCAAATAAAACACCATATTAAGGCAAATGAATTTTTTTTTTTTTAATTAACGATGACTTGCTTTTTAAATCATTTTCATCATGCCACTAAATTTATCATGTCTGTTTTTAGATGGCAAAACAAAGACAGAAATGCTTCTTAAACACTTTGTACAAATTTGTAGCCACAAATTAACCTTGGAATTTGGTAATCTTGTGAATTAAACTTTAAGCACTGTACTAAAAATTAAAACAACAACAAATGAATAAATAAAAAGTTTCTTGGAATGTTAACGGAATACTTAATTTAATGTACAAGTATTGAAAAGTAAAAATTACCTCCCATTTACCAGTAATTGAGACATACATACAAACTACTGTCACTGCCTATTTCTTATAGAGGTTTTAATTGATTGTTTGATTGATTGATTGCTGCTTTAGGTAGAGCCAAATCAGGACCGGACAACCCCCGATCCGCATAAAAGATCTGCTGAAACAACCCTAATTGAAAATTGAATGCCCTCCACCGGCCAGTCACTTTACAATAAAGACATCCCACGCAGGGGACGGCTGAGGCTTTACCCCAACTACTCGAACCCCCGGTTACAAAACCAAAATAGAATACAAACATCATTATAAATTATTAACAAAACATATACATATAAAATGCCTATATTGCTAAATAATAACATCATAGGAAGCCATAGTGACCCCCCGGCAGAAAGCGTCCAACACTCCCAAGCTGATCCAACAGACCCAGGGTGGAGAACAACTGAATCAAGAAATCTCTGAAATCCGGCCGGGGCCCAGGGGCCACGCCCCGGTATTCGCCCCCTGGAAGAAAATGAATTTATGCAATTTTGAAAGTAATTTAGGGCCTCTCCTGAAAGCAAAAAGCAAAAAGTAAACATGAATAGAAACAAAAAACAACAAAAAAAAAGAATGTTTTATGCACATGTCTTTCAAAAACGTTAAGAATCTTGATTTGTAGGCCTAACAAAGTTTGAGGTCCACCACACAAACTCCACATTTCCAATTTTACTGGGCACACGTTTGTCTATTTTTTAGCTGTAAACAGGCAAGAATTTTTATAATTTTAGAGATATTTAGGGGTACGTTAGTAAAAACACCACATCTTAGGTATTAGTTACTAGTGTATAGAATTAAATGAAATAAAATGCAAAACGAACAGAAATAAATTCTATTTTGTTTATCTACCTTTTTATACTTCTCTTGTCATGTCTTGTTTTTTATTACTCCATGTGTATACAAAAAAAAGTTTTAAAAAGTCCACAAAAGCCCCCTCTTTTTCACTTTTATGCCAGTCTGAAAGATCGTATGCATGCACACTACTGACACTAATTGTCTAATGTCAGTACCGATCTCTTCCTCCGACTCCAAGTCCATTTCTCTCACTTTAATGTCTGATAAATGGAAGCCTGTAAACTCCCCTTCATCAGTAGAAGAATCCAAACCATCCCTTTTAGGCACACACACAAGAAAATTTGAAAAAAAAAATCGAAAAAACGAACGCATCACAGAGAAACTTGTGGAAATGCAGTCGAATGTTTTCACACCATAATAAACCGGAAGTCAATTGCCGGAAGTCTCGCAATCTTTCAAACAACGCGAGAATATAACCACATGGTTGATACGGACGTTTTTGGACGTTTTGACTGTTTAGACCTTCGGCCGCTTTTGGCCGTTATGCCCAGTAAAGGGTAGCCCCTCAGCTTCTCACACTCGGAACTCAATATTTTTTTTCTCGGAAATGCAAATGCTTTCCGCGGAAATCCGCGGATTCACAGAGAGTTCTCCACCCTGCAGACCTCATACACAAACAAGGAGTCTTGTCCAGGAAGAGTTTTCAAGAAAAAAGGTAGGTCATTGATCTAGCGAAGAAGAAGATAGTATAGCAGTGATAGGACAGAGCAGGAATGGGAAAGAGCAAATGAGGAAGACAGCGACAGTGGGAATTTAAAGCACTAAATTTCCATAAAGTGGGGAGGTTGGGACAGACAGGTGAGAGAGAGGGAACATAACATGACATAAAACATGTGTTCACCCAAAGTACTAAATACAGTGATAATCCCTTTTAGGGTGCCAAATGGTCGCCTTAAGTACAGATTTTGTATTTTGATGAGCGAGTCTACATCATGGGTACTCTGTGCAGTTAACTTGTATACAGATTTCACTCTTTACCGTATTATATTACACAGCTTACACGTTTTCATATTTTCTCGTATAATCTATATGCAACGAAAACCAAAATATATATTTATCCACTTCTGAAGGTTCATTTGTATTCTATCACAATAGGAATAAGGTGAACGTTTGGTTCTGCATATATCATGTCTGCTTTTTTAATGGTCGAAATTCATTTTTATTTCATAAACTTCAAAACAGACATTCACGTTTTTGTTCACTAAATATTGACACTGGTATATGCAGAATCTGAAATCAATTCAGTGACACAGTTTATCCATTTTCTGGTGAGTCAATATTTTTATTTAGAATTTGTGTCAGCACGGGTCTTGGAATTTTCTTTTTTGATCCACCAGAGACTTCGGCAAGAACAAAACAACATTTGATCAAGTTCTGCATATAATGGTGTCTCTTATTTTGTTAAGTGTAAAACATCATGCATAATTATATTTATAGCGAAAGTGCGCAAATATTAGTTTACTACCACATGTTACTCATCTAGTAGCCATGATATAGACTCAACACATACATGTATATAATGTATGCGCTTACATCCCTCAGAGGTAAGGTGGTACAGGTCATGTCCTGGTCACGAGGTAATTTTCAGGACATATGTCTGAATCTCAGAAATGAACTAGACATTTTTTTAAAAGGACAGGACATTGTGCTGCTTGACAAAATAGGTTACAGGACAATGGCTATAGATACTGGACTGAATCGGGTGTCCGATATGGATATAAGTCCCTGCATAATTAATTACAATATGTTTAAGTTTGAATAGAAATGGGCATAAATTGTCGACAACAACAAAAAACTGTACATCAATCCCTTTCACAGGACATAAAGGCGACAATGGGTTGGAGAGTGCATCAATTGAAAACTTCAGACTTGCAAAAACTATGTACAAATTCACTGTTAGGGTGACCGCAGTGGAATGATGCCTTAGGGTGACCTCACATAAATCTGCATATAACACATGTCCAGATTCAACTGAATGCTTAACATAATCTGGACATTAAATGCTGTAATATAATGCAGTATGCATTCTTTAATTTTATATTGTAAAGATATACATAATTTTGCTGGTCGCCCTAAGGATTACCATGTAACTGAGGTGACTTCGGGTAATTTTATCGCAATAGGAATAAGGTTTAAGAATTTGGAAAGACAGGACCATCAGTCTACATTCCAAAGTTAGACTGCTTCGCACCTTTGTCATCTCCATCTTCCTATATGCTTGCGAAGCATGGCCCCTCACAGCAGATCTATAACGAAGAATACAAAGCATGGAGCTGAGGTGCTACAGAAGACTTCTGAGCATTTCCTATACCCAACACATCACCAATGACGAAGTCCGACAGACCATCACACAAGCCATTGGACAACACGATGACCTGCTCACAGTGGTGAAGAAACTGAAACTCCGATGGTATGGCCTGACCAGATCATCAGGCCTTGCAAAGACCATTATGCAAGGCACAGTGCAAGGAGGTAGAAGAAGAGGGAGACTGAAAAAGAGGTGGGATGACAACATTCGAGATTGGACTGGTTTGACACTGAGCGACGCCATCAGGGTTGCTGAGGACAGAGAAAGATGGAGTATGCTGGTTAAACGATTATCTGTGGTGCCCCTACAACCTCCGAGTTACGGGACAAGATAGGATAGGATAGGAATAAGGTGAACTTTTGGTTCTGCTTTTTTAATCATCGAAATTTATTTTCATCTCATAAACTTCAAAACTGAAATCCACAAGCCACTCTATATTCCTTTTATCTCCAAAATAAATATGAAACTGTACACATCTTGCATTTGTATGGCAATCTGATTACATTATTAAACTGATTAATGTGACAAACTGTAATGGTCCAACAGCGAGACAGATCTTGGTGTCACCACAATTATATGTGGAACATGAAGACGATTCAAACAAACTTATCTTTTAAAAACTACTTTTCACTAATAAAAATTGGAGTTTATGCACAAATTATTATGAGGTAACGGAAAAGTGTTCTTGAATTCACGTTTTTGTTCACTAAATATTGACATCGTTATATGCAGAACCTGAAATCAATTCAGTGACATTTGTCTTGCCATGTTTGAATCCAGACCTTGAAGGAATCCTTCCACAGAGGTGAGTTCACTTATGGCTAAGGGACAATGATAGACAGTCTTATTGATCAACTCAGAGCGTCCCATATGCCCGTACAATGCCTCTCGGTTCGCTGAGTCCAAGTCTTGAAGGGAGAACAGTGTCGAGGCACGGTGCCGAAACTTGTCAGCAATCAAAAGTTCAGGTTTGCTTTATTTTTATGTTTTGGTAAGTGTATAAGCTGCAAACACAGCATCTTCATCACTGTGCTTTCTTTTGACATGCCTTGGAAGTCGTGACTGCATTTCTCCACAATAGAGACATGGTCGCTTTGGTTTCTTTCCTTTCTGCAGAATGTCTGGCTTCTTTCCAGTCAGCAGATTGTTGGGTCTTTCTTCAGTTGGCAGATTTTCTGAAACACATTAAAAAAAACAAAAAAAAACAACATTAGTTTTATGAACTTTGTCAACAATATCTTTATCTGGGCCAGCTGCTTGCCACCCCTCCTCCCCCCAACAACAAAAAAGCCATAATAAATGGGACAAACCCTAACTAAAAATTTAGCCAAGTATGCCAAATATTCTTGTTGGGTTTACAGTCATGACTACAACTTGCCGAAATGATTGCTGACACCCGAGTTAAAATTCCATAGTAACGTTACAATGTATATAATGTTGGCCGGATTCTACAAAGGGGTGGCGGATATTTCGGTCCCCAAATCATTTCAGCCCAGTTCATTCAAACATACACACACAAATAAATAAAATAAAATGCCAAACTTTCAAGATTCATAAAAAGATTGTTTACTGACACGGCACTGCTTTCCTTAACTCCACTTTATTTTGGTTCCTCAAGTGGTTGTGAGCGGTTACAAACTAGATTCTGCATCAGATTGTAACAGTCATGGACAGCATGTATTCTATGGTTTCAGGTCAGTATTAGTAATAAAAAAAAGTGCACACTAGCATTATTCAACACTTGGCTATTTTTGCTCTAAAGACTACAGTACTGTAGGCCAGCAAATATTGAAAGGGGGAGTCAGAAGATTATGACATGATGTGCGATTGAATGCACAATAGTAATAACTTTTTGCTGCCACAGCTTTTGTGTTGCTGGGACCAGGCCAAAAAGAAAAAAAAACTTAAACCCTGGTTATTCAGACCGTTTACCTTCGACTCAACAGATCCAATAAGACAACTATCCATTCTAATGCCTCAAGATAATCAAATGCGCCGATTAGATTTCCTGGAAGTGGATGCGCTGAAAACAATATAAAATCTGACCACGTAAACAAATATTAAACAGATTTACCATTATTTGTTACCATTTTTAAAAATCAGATATGGCACTAACAGTGTTTTGGGACGTAAAACAGTCTCGCCCCGAGCATTTCATGAATGCCAATGCGTCACAGCCTTTTCAGTCTTCTTGTTATCATGTCTGCACCAGACCAAAACTGATAGTGACTGAATCATATTTTGCTTTAATAAGATTTATTTGTTAAAGATTTATGACAAGACAGTCGCTAAGGATCAAGTCAGGGTGATGCTGCTTTGACACACATAAGACCTAAGTTTCAGCACAGGCTTTACATTTCAGCAACAGTAGTCAGTGTACTGACACAATGATCAACCCCTTGATTAGCCCTCCCTCCATTTCTCCTTCCCTGTACTCAACACTCACCTTCCCCTCTGGATGACTTGATCTAGCCGTGTGTTCCTTCTGGGACTCCTGTCATCCATCGCCCTGTATCTCCATCCTTTAACCGCCCGCCTTGCTTTTCCCGATCAACACTGAGTGTGCCTGCGATGCGATGTTCTCTTGGTTCACCTTGATCAAACTGTTGTTCACTTTCAGCCCACCTATAGCGGCCGGTGAATCCCGATTGACGCTGCCAGTGTACTGACCCGGCTTGTCTTTGTCCATCCAAAGGTTGAAGGTGTTGTTTTTGCTAGAGGAGAATCTGCCCTCTGCAAGGCTGCTGTTGTCGTTGGTGTTGGGCAGGACAGTGGTGTCTGGAGTTTCTGTCAGACACACAGAGAGAAACAAGTTGTGTTAATCGCCCTCGCTCACACATAATCACTTCTTTCTCCAAAAAAAATATTTAAAAAAAGGTGTGTGTGTGGGGGGTGGGGATTGGGGAGAAGGGGTGGTTGAGGGAAAGGGAGGGAGGGTAAAGATCAGATCAGTGCATTGCATTTATGTTCACTTTCGCAAACTTAATTTTTTTTTTAAATTTAACCATTGGCCGCAAAGCAATGACGATTTTCTGACGGTCAGATATTATTGGAAATTACCTATTGATTTCCTGATCAATAGTTCTTTTGCCTACACCAAACCCAACCTAATCACTACTAAAGTTAAAGTTTTACTTGCCGATGAGATTTTCTACTAGAATAGTACACAAAACACTCTCAGAGTAGCGTAATGATAAACTGGTGTGCTGCAATTCATGGAGAAAGCAGAAGACTCAGATTAAAAGACAAGGGTATGGCAACAAATAAATTGTGTAAATTGTGATGTGGAAATGCAACATGTCTTACCTTCCATTGAATTTCTTTGTTTTTCCAAAGCCACCTGCACCATTCTATTTCCTCTGTAATAATGGCTTGTATAATTGCTGTCCTGAAAGCAAAACAAAAGTTCAAAACACAACTCTTTTCAAATTAATGTCTTTCACTTGCAATTTTGAAGCAAACAAGAGGTTTTACAATTCTTCATTTGCAATTTGAAGACTCACAAGTTTCAGTTTTGTCTGCTTTCTTTTATTTTTTGTGCCATGAGCCCAAAATGGTGACCGACACAATGCACAATTTAGAAAGACAGAGGCTATTCATGGGGCTCCCTACGAATAGCCTCAGATTCTATTCCTATCCTATCCTGTCCCGTAACTCGGAAGTCGTAGGGGCACCACAGATGATCGTTTAACCAGCATACTCCATCTTTCTCTGTCCTCAGATTCTATTCACAGGGCACTATTATTATTATTATTATTATTTTATTATTATTATTTATTATTTATTTACTTATTTATATTAAACCCAGCGCTGTGATCATGCTTTTTTTAATGCATTCTTAAATTTTCATTCATTTATTCATTGATTTTTCCCCAAATATGGCTGACTGGTTAATGTGAGCAATAGTGTTGTTTTTTGCAGACAGTAGTCAGTAAGCAACACATCATATCCTGCGTCTTTTATAAATATTGAGGGTGGAGGGGTTAGAGAGGGCGATTTTAATTTGGTAATCTCCGCGTTTGAAGTTGTAGGATAGCAATTTAAGTTATGATCGCTGTGTTGTTGTTAGTAACTTCCTGTTTTCTCTTGAAGATCCCCTGTAACTTGAGATTAAACATTGATTATCCGTACTGGTCCAGTGGTTTAGTGCTTTGGAGAGTGGATTTTGCAAGATGTGGTGTTATGTAAGGGAAGTGGTTCAAATCTGCTCAGGGTTCTTTTTTTTTCTTGGCTCCTTTTTATGTATTTTATCTTTCTCATTTTATTTTTTTCTAAGAAAATACTAAATGAGCATAAAAAAGAATAGGAAACTCCAAAATATTTAAAATGCATCAGTAATATCATTTTAAGCATTTTATAGCATTATACCATTTTGTACTGAAAAGAACCAGAGAGTATTTGAACTCTCGACCGTCATCTTTTTTTTTTTTTTTATAGATCTATACCAATGATACAATACCATGCCATGGCAAAGAACTCATTTCCTTTGTCAATTTACAGCACATTTCTGAAGTTACTCTTTTGGTCAGACTGACATCACATTCACACCTAATTGAGGTGTCGGGGTAAATTGTTGATAGTCGGCAACAGTAACAAGACTTACACACGGCTTATGTTCTCATGTAGTATAGCAAGCAACAAACCAAAAATTAACTTCAGCAATATCGTAAAGCTTGAGGAAAACATTGACACAAGTTAGACTGATGTTTGGCCAGGAATACAGGAGCTGTTTTTCATTAATTTGAGAGTACAGTATTTTACATACATTATTTAGAATACATAAATTTGTACAGTATACAGTACAGTATTAGTGTATTGTATTACACATGCAGTACCACTGTATTCTACAATCCTGTTTATCCATTTCGTCATTTTATTCTGAAAAGCGTGTTTGGCGGTATTGATTTGGGTTGTGATAAATTGAAAGCTATTGTGTTGTGCAGTCTCAGTCTTACCAAAGAGCTTATTTACACTGACTGATCGAAACAGTGAAACTGAAAGTCAAGTACATTCGGACGTTCATAGACTTTTGTTTGGAAAGAGGGATTTAATTGATCATTGGAAAGAGCAAAAATTAGGAATCCAATGGTATATAATACTTTTTTGTGAGTCAGTTTTGAAGGAAGTGATAAGGAAGTTGAGAGATACCATCCACATGTAGAAGAAGACCCATCTGACTTGTCGTAAGACGTAATCATGTCGGTTTCCCTTTACCGATTTGATCCATTCTGGTTTGTAAGTGTAAAACATCATAATTCATATCAACATTCACAACTGCAGCTAAAAAAACTATAAGTCCAACTGACAGCAAATTTTGCACACAAACTTATGACAATGTATGTAGTAGTTCAGTATTATGTATTAAAGAGAAATTCCATGCAGAATGAAGATGCAATGTCACTGCAAAATTAAACGACTAGTACTACTTTAGTACTTGCACACACTCGAATGGCTGTGGATAGACGTCGGTCCCCAAATCACCAGTTACTATAAAGTTTTGTTTAACTTTAAGGTCTCATGTTTAAATGCCATAATTATCAACAAGTATAAGCCACAAAAAGTACATTGTAAATATTAATAAATACTGTAATCGGTTTAAGGGAAAGATGGGATAGTGTGGCAGCATGAAGAGTGTTCGGGGTGTAGAGGGGGGCAGCAGAGGGGCACCTGATTTGCTATGCCTGTTGCTATGCTTCCTAATGAATAAATAACTATGATGATTCACTTTCTCACTCCTAAAAATCCCCACTACACTCCAAGATTAAGTATTTATTTTTATATCTTTTCAGAGAGTGATAACTATTTATAAATGTTGTAATTACTATTACTATATTATTAGTTGTAAACATAATCATATCATATCATATAGGCCTACTCACGGTAGCCTACTGTCTTTTATTTTTTAATTGAAATATCATACACATCGCCTCATAAAAATATTTTCTGGTCAGTCAACATCTAAAAGAATCGTTTATAAACTAATCTGACCGTGCGTGTGTAGTTATTTCACAGATCTTGTCCCCGCCAACGAAAAAAAAAATAAAAATAATTCAACCCATGATCGATCAATGTTTTGCCATGCGGCCAATCTCTCCCTTTAAAATATGCAAAATATCACAGCTAATGCACATTCTGTTAAAAAATCTATTAATCTGAATATCTTTAATATATTTGTTTGTTAGCCGCAGGCAGCAGTACGTACCGAATAGTTCTGATAGCTTGGTCATAAATGGATCGAAATCCATGCTTGCCGACTCCATGTTTTGCAAGACAGTGCCTCGCTTTCTGATTGACGCACTCAGTTAGAGTTGCTTCCCTGCCATAGTTTCGTATACCATTAAATTCTTCGGAAAATGAGCTTTTTTTCGGTATGCGGTTTATATAGTTGTTTTTTTTCTAGGTTCCTGCCAATAGTGCTTTGAAAAAAGGTCAAAATTTTATGCGTTTTCTCTTAAGAAATATCTCTCAAATTTAAAACTGTGCATGCTATTCGAAACTTCGTATGCGCAGTGTTTTCATTTTTCTATCGACTGGGATTGGTTTGTACAGTATGAATGAATTGGTTAGAACGAGGCTTGGAAACTTCTGTGACAGGGGTCACGGCTTTGTAATTTTTTGTTGGTCAGCCATTGTTCTCCAGTCGAGTGATGCGGTAAATCGGTAAGCGTGTTATCGGGACACACACAAACATTCTTGTTTATGATAAAAAAAATAAACAACACGTGTAAATACAGTACAGATTTATCTTTATTTTTCATTAGTTTGTTATGTCCTGAACCACAACATAAATTCAAAAAGCTGGTTTAAAGAGAGCCCAAATTCGGGAATTCCCCATACTTTCCCACATGACTGAATGGAGGCTGCCGGTACCTACTGCAGGCAACTTGCTAATTGAGTTGAAAATGGGTCCTTACAAAAGCTTTTTCAAGCTTTCCCGATGCGCGAGTCAAAAAACTATGAATGATCACTAAACAGTAAACTAAAGTAAAATCATGCCTTTGTCTGCACTGTGACCAACTTTGAACGAAACGCTTCGATTCGATCTTTACTGATCACTTCATACATTTTTAAGATAACCAAGCGTCTAATAATTCATCAATAGGCAAACAGAATCAATGCTAACATAAAATCACATTATTGATTAGATTAAAAATTGCAAACTTACCAATTTACTCCATTTCGAAAACATTGTCAGTCTATGCGTACGTGATCGCCATAGTCCAGTTGCGAGTAACGTCCCTTTGACAAGGCGTATATTTTTCACAAAGAGAAAGGGAGACATGGGTTTTGGGCTCTGAACATGTTTCTTCCTTGTAAATAAAATCGTTGATTTTGATCGATTATTTGGTGTTTCTTCAATAATTGTACATGATTTTAAAAGATATATTTACGAAATGAACAATATTTTCCAACTTTTTTCATGGTCACCTGATGTCCTAAATGTTATGTGGTCACCCCAAATACCACAACACAAACTACCCCCTAATAAGAATATTCATGACCACAAACCATTCGCTCTTTGAAATTGTGTTGCCCAATCAAAACAGAACCTTTCAGCGCCGAAATACAGTCTGTCACGTGTTTCATTCTCGCGGCAGAGGAAAAAACTTTTGGGCGACCGATTTTCGGTCACCCAAAGACCCAAATACAGTAAAAAGCACTTTTTGGGTGCCCAAAGGTCGCCTGAAGTACTGATTTGTACATATATATATATATATATATATATATATATATATATATATATATATATATATATATATATATATATAAAATATATTGACGTTACAAAATATTTGTTACTTCTTTATCTTGATATAAAATAATACTTTACTCACTTTTCTTGACATCCATTCAAGACACAATTAACATTATTATACACTCTCGCCTCTCCCAACATCGCTTACAGTAGGGACAACAAACACTCAGTTCTCATCCTCTGCAAGAAATCTCGGCTACATTCTATCCGATGACCTGTCCCTCAACAACCACATCTCCAACGTCTGTCGCTCTGCATACACGGCCATACGCCAAATCAGCTCCTTTCGCCACTATCTTACAGTCCCGGCCACCAAAACCCTAGTCTGCGCTCTCGTCCTCTCTCGTCTTGACTATTGCAACTCTCTCCTTGCTGGCTCCCCGAAACACATCATTGACAAACTACAAAAGGTTCAGAACTCAGCAGCTAGACTAGTATTCTGAGCAAAGAAACGTGATCACATCACACCTCTACTACATTCCCTTCACTGGCTTCCTGTGCAAGCACGCATTGAGTACAAACTCTCTGTTCTCTGTCACAACTTCTTCACAGATTCTTGTCCTTCCTACCTTGCTGATCTACTGTCTGTCTACGCCCCTTCACGCACTTTAAGATCATCTGCTGACACTCGCACACTCAAGGTTCCCGTCACCCGCACTAAGACATACGGCCAACGTGCATTCGCCTACTCCGCACCTAAGCAGTGGAATTCCCTTCCCTCCCATATCCGCAACATACAATCAACACAAGCATTCAAAAAGGCCCTCAAAACCCACCTCTTCAAACTGCATTATTCAGACTGATTTGTGTCCTGCTGCCATTCTCTCATCTCTTGTCTATGTCTGATCCGTAAGTGTATACACGGCTGTAAATATTTATACTGTTTTCCTTCCTGGGCCTAACCGGGCATATAAATAGCTGTGAATAGGTTTTTGCTATTCTACTTTCTGTCTTTTTTGTCATTTGTGTACATAGTTGTAAATAGTATATTTTTGTCTTTTTTGTAATTTATGTACATAACTGTAAATAGTCTGTACCTTTATTGTCCCGTCTTTTGGTGTATTGTAGCAATAGTGATGTCTCATCGAGTGCATGTATTTATATGTTATGACTATGTAAAGCGTGGTGAGTCTGGTCATAGGCTGGAGTACCCGCTATATAAAAAATCCGTTATTATTATTATTATTATTATAAATCTTCTTAAAAGTTTATCAACCACAGTTCAAAATGTGAAGATAAAGGAATTCTTGCCTTCAGACAGGTCTTTAAGTCTTTATCAACGATGGAATAGTCCTTTATTGTAGTTCTTCAGCAGATATGTCCTTCTCTATACTGTCAGTATGAAAACCTTGTCTACTGCACAGCTCCTACTCATATATAAAAGTTATTATACGTCGAAACCAAAGTCTGTGGAATTTCTTTATAGTTGAATGTTATCTTCTGATGATCCTCACAAAGTCTTTTATGTAACATAGATGATATTATTTGTCCTTAGTGATCCTTCGTATGATTAGTCATATCGTTATCACACATGTATATTAATCGTAGTTAAGTTCAACATTTAGAAGGATGTCCTCGAATAATGTTCATTCAGTGCTCCATAATGGAATGATTGATAACACAATTACAAAATAAGATTGGATCTATAACTAAAGTTAAAAAATAAACACACCCAGATCTAAAAGCACCTGAAACATATGATTCACACAGAAATGATAGCGAAACACCGCCATATTCACGCAATGACGTCAATCAGCCTCACCATCACTTCAGCCTATGCCATTCCTTAAACGACTAACAAAAGAATCAATTTTTGCGTTCTCCGCGCTGTTAAAAACCCACATAATATACACGCAAACATGCACAAAACGATTGAATCACGAAGCACAATTCATTCATTCAATCATTCGAAACTGGAAACCAGCACCATGCTTGCGTGACCATTATCAACGAAAAATCCGACAAAAAAGAATCTCGATCTCTCGCCCTCTACATATCCATGACCCACGGAGGTTTCCAGCTCCAAATCTCACCCAAACAGCAGCTACCTACCCAGCAGTGTCTCAGAACATTATCACACTCCTGCTATTATGGCTGCAGTACGCACTCACACAAGAATCTGTAACATTACAATGTTGCTTTCACTGCCAAACATTTAACCACCTGTTGACAGATTATGCAAATGGAAATGAGCTCTCACAGCATACCATTTCTTCCCAAACGTGTCTAAATGCTCCACATTGCAGACCTATTTGACTTAAATTTATCTCCACAATCAGAATAGGCTACGAACATTCAGAACACAAAGCTTTTTTAGTGGTGGTGAAAAAGACTTGAAAAAAAACGTTAGCTAGGCCAGCGCCTACTGAAACTGAGTCCTCTGTTTAGAGCTTGTAGCAGACTGACCAAACAGTAAAATCCCCTAGCAATTTCGTATCTATGCAACAAGGCTTTTTTCTTCCATCGATTGGTCCTCAGAGCAAAAGAAGAAATAAAAACAAGTGACCAAAGTCCTGGAGATGACATACATGCTACATCATTCAATTTTCTGCGTGCTTGTCTCGGTCACTTTACAAAACAAAAATATTTATATATTTTTCTTTCAATATCATCACTTTTCAATAACATCATAATTCAACAACGTATAAACATATTTCAACGGAGCTTGTATCACGACAAATACAATAATCAGAATAATTATATAATTAATCGAACGACTAATATAGGCAAACAAATTGCTGTCATCCTTTTGGGTACTGAAAATCAAACATGACGTACTCTTTTTTCGAGGCTCCACATTTTCTTAATAATGCGGTTAGCGTTAATTTTAACGCGTGAAACAATCGGCCTTTGTTAACATTCAACGTGCGATGGCTGAAGAAGAAAGAAGTGAGGCGGATTCGTCCAAAAATGAAGGTAAGTCGAGTGTCATTAATTTTTTGGTGGCTTGGTCAGTGTTTTTCAATTTGTCTGTAAAAACTGACGGAGTAAATTTCATGCTTTTATGATAAAAATGTATGTTTATTTCAAGTCAACAGTATCATTACAAAGATATTTGAGTAAACGTTCTTGTTTGTAGATAATATGCATTATTTATGCACCAGTGTTAGACAATTTGTCATGAAGCAGCGTACACATTTTTTTAAATAGTATTATTATCAAATCAATGTGAAACATTAAAATTTTAAACGGATTATATTTTTGTTGAGGTACAAATACATCGCTAACCATAAAAATTAATGTGACACATTTTGTTAGTCTAATTCGTTTGTGTGCGTAACTTCACAATCCGAAACACCTCGGCCTTATAGGTGTTTTGGTAATTTTGTTTAAATGATAGAATATTTATTGTCATGGACTAATAATTATGCATCACAAATGTTTTATAAAATTATATTTGATTTATTTCTTGTTGTAGTCACTATAGATAGGTTTTATTTTTTGTGATACCAACCACGTGTTTAACGTCACACCGCTAGTGAAAAATTCTGTTTGCTGAAAGTTGTGTAAAGTGAAAGAAACTAGAGTAATCTAGTTTTTCAAAGTGTAGGATTATTCTGAAGCTCAATATGTGAAAACATATCCCACTTATTAATTTCTTCTATTCATTATGAGACCATTTCGTTTAGTACATAACTTCTCTACTAACTTCCAAAAATCAGACAGCAAGTGGATTTTGTGAAATGATGATCACAATTCGTTTTTTTATTTTATTTTAAAATCTGAAGTGAAACTTTTGTCTTTTAAAAGATACATACATTATTTACACTCAAAAGATAAATGAAAAATATCAAACAGTCCACACCAACAAACACTATACCTTGTTCCACTTCTTGTGCATAACTTCACATTCTTTGTCAAAGCAAGCCTGCACCAAAATGGTGAAGTTACATACACCATTATTTTTTCAACCAGAGCCTTTCAATTAATTATTTGAAGTAAGTTTTGTTCCACACATGTGATTTGCCACTTCTATGTGACTTCATGACCAGATTCATTGCATAGCATTGCGTAAAATTATGGACACATTTGAGCCCTTAAGCTTCGCTTTTGTGGCAAGGCATCAATTTAATGCAGTTTAAATTGAATACTTTAAAAAGTAGCTAATTTTAGTCAATTGTTCTTTAAGGTAAAATGACCTTTAGTTCCACTTTTTGTGCATAACTTCATGTTGTCTCTGTCAAAGCTTACCTCAAAATGGTGAGGTTACATATACCTTTACTTTTCTACCACAGTTCTTCAATCATTGTACTTGACATTTTAAACAGTTTATTTTTCTTTTCTTAGTTCACACTTGAGATTGATCACTGCTAGGGATTAATCTGCTTGTACTTTTTCCAATCATGTAGCTGTATATAACTTCATGACCATATCCATATGTACACACACAATTTTTGACATAAAGGGGATATTTGGCAAAGCATGTATTTAATGCAGATTAGAATTCTTCCTTACCTACAGGGCAGTTCATATTGGTCAATGTGGAATCGAAGAAAGGGGGAACTTCTCAATTTGTAGCACAGGTAAGTATTTATTTATTTGTAAGACATTTTTAAGTTGTGGGGAATGAGTTGTGAAGATGAGCAGAATTACTAATCAGAGATGGCCAGTTATTTTCCACACAGCTGCATGTAGTTTCGACAACCACTATGTAAATTAAGAAGAAAAATCACCATTAGCTGCATTTGAAAGGGTAGCAGGGAAGATTTTTTTCTGGTTTATCATGATTTGCTGTTTACAGGTCACAAGAGTAACCGGCAAGGATAGCTGGGGCCAATACTTGAAGTACGGAAAAGGTTGGAAGTGGTCAGAGAGTGGTCAGGAATACTTCCTTCCTGAATCAGAGGTTGTCAAAGTGCTAGCCAAATATACTACGCTCCAGGATCGAAGAACGTTGTACTTTATATTTAGGGTGTAAATTGCTCGTAAATGAACTTTGTATATTATTGCTCGGAAATTAACTTTCGTATTTCGACTAGTCGATACTGAAAGACTGCTTTCTGTTAGTTGTATGCTTTGCTCTTATTTTGACTTAGCAATGTATCCAATTTTTTTACAGATTTGTATATCTGTGTATATAATGACATTGTGAAGTTAGGTACTGCTCCTGTGATATGCTTTTTTTTAAAATCTCTTCTCAGGTAATAGATTCATGACTTCAGAAGTATTCTTTGTTTTTACTTTTGATTTCTGCATCACAATTCTTGGTTTCATTATCAGTTTGTTTCTATTCAGGAAAAAAGGCTATGTCGCGGCTTGCGGTAGTGTGCTCTAAGCATTTAGCAGCACTTTCTGCTCGGTTTTACCAGCGCCGTGCTTTTCAAACAGTGTTGAATAGGTCAATGTTAACCTGTTATGACCATTTTCCTTTTTTTTTTCTTTACATTTTGGATAGTGGATCCTTTTATTTTGAAAAAAAATCCATTCCCTCTCCACCCTGCTTGCATTTTGAATTTAGGTCTCGGTTGTGAAGTCTGACAACTGTCCATTTAATTTTAATCTGTTCTACTTTCATTTATGTTTACTTGTATAAATCAATGCAATTTCTACTTTAGATAAGCTTTCTTTAACTGTTCGTCTTCTCTTAACTCTTAGCGTCCTATAGCGCGGTAATGCGCGCCTCGCCCGTAATCCTGAAGCGCGGTAATGCGCGCCTCGTTAGTGCACCTTTTAGTCATGAAATCACAGGAAATAGAAACTCTCCAGTGCGTGAGAGAAGGTTTAGTCAACTTCCGGAAAGGTTCCCGTGTGTTTTCCGCTATCGTTTTCGCAAGTTTGACGTGGTTTTGTGTACTTTTTTAACGATTTTGTTTGAGGTTTGAGTTTGCGAAATTTTCGGCCATGATGGCAGGGGATAGCTCCGACAGTAATAGTGAGTTTGGTAACTTTATTGATGAGCTTATTGCTGAAAGAGCACAAGGACTTGGTGTAGACAACCAGAGTGAGTTTTCTTGTCTGTTTTGACTGTTTGTGCAGACATTCACATGCAATCCACACTGTCTTGTTGTTGTTTTATTAACATAGTCCATAAAATACCTGTAATTATGAATTCATTACAAGATTCCAACAGGTAAAAATAGGACTATAGTTAAAATGGTTCTTTGGGTACATAGAATAACCATTTTGTAAACATATCCTAAAATATGAAGTTAATGTGACAATAAATAAATTTTTTGCAATTTTTTCACATTCATAACCCAATTTATTGCAATAAACTTAAAATCCTTACAGGATATAGGCGCAAATGTACATAAAACCTTATAGGACGCTAAGAGTTAAGGAATCACTGTGTGAGGTTATGTACACAATTATTTGGCCTATCAACTGTTTTATAGACAGGTTGTTCATTGACAATAGTAGTTCACGTTATGTCAACTGTTGACATCGTGGATAGTTTTGGGCAGCATAACTAATTTTATTCAATGCAAACTGTCACTTGACAACATTCACCATTCCATTCATGTAATGAAGTCATGTACTCCACCACTAACATGTTTATAATTAAAAAAACAGTTAACACTATGGTTGATTTGAATTTGTCAGTTTTCAAACTTGTAAGCTTTATTAATCCGACAAGTCAGCTACTGTTTTTCATAAACGTTTAAGTTTTCATCCACACAAAAATGCTATGTCCCTGCATGAAGTTATGACCTCTTGAATCCTTGACAAGCATTGTATGCTTTCTAGTGTTGTTTTGATCTTTTTGTGTTTACCCAAAGACAAATTAGCTTAAATGATAGCATCTAACTGAATTGCTTCATTTCTGTATAAATTACGAGGGTGGTCCAATAAGTACTTAGCCTGCAAAAGAAAAACGAAATTTTTTTTTAAAAAGTGGCGATTTATTTTTCAATATAGTCTTTTAGTTCAATACACTTGACCCAGCGATGCTCCAACTTCTTTAACCCGTCTAAAAAATACGTTTTCTCGAGGTCTGTACTACATGATAGTAAATTGCTCTTGCGATACTGGCGCCATCAGGTGGTGAGGCTAAGTACTTATCGGACTGCCCTCGTATGTTTGTTATGGCTGTGTTCACTTTTTTTGTTATATACATGATTGACTAATCTCGAAGTTAACTGCAAAATATTCATGTACCTGTAAGATTATCGTGATGTTTTCATGTTAGAAAATTTCCTTCAGGAACTATAGAAGTAGTCTGTAGTTTGGGAACTTGACTGTCTGAGAAGATGTAACGCAAATGTCCCATTCTGATGTGTAATGTTAACACTTTTTTCAGCTCTTCTAATAAACTGATTTTAAATGCAAATTCGCTTCCAAGTGTTTGTAGAATACTAACAGGACTTGCTTCATTGTTAAATTTCAGTATTCGTGCTACTATGGCAGTTGATTTAATCTGTGACATGAGGTGATGTTATGCACACAAGTTCAAATCTAATTAACAAAATGTTGGTGCTTTAAAGTGCTGTTTGCTCAAATACTCTTTGTGCTGTTGTGTTTATGTGTTATTTTCATACTCTGCATTCTCTTTCCCTTAGACCAAGTCTTTTTATATATGTCAAAAATTTTCAACTCCTTTTCTGAACCTTGCCCAAATATCACAAATAATAAAACGTTTAAACAAACTCATACCTCAAAACTCGCAGGAACTCTTCTTTAGCCGACACAGACGGCAAAGCAGCCAGTAGCGCCTTCAGTCTCTGGGCAGCGTTATGGTGATGCACAAAGTTGACATCAAAGTCTGCAGTCACCTCGTCACATAAGAAAGCCTGGCTGTCCATTGTTTGTTGTTCTTCTGTGCGGACATTCATGCCCTGTACACAGACACAACTATTGCAACAAAGATTATCCAACAGCAATGCTGAATACATAATGACAAAAAATAATTACAAAGATAATAAAATTACAATGCTGACTACATCATAATTCTGTCTATATTATGTCCAGCTACCCATCTAGTCTCTCAACCAGTCAAGTTGTCAGTGGAGATGGAGAGAGGGGATGGTGTGTGTGGGTGTGTATGTGGAGAGGGTGTGAATAAAGAGGAAAGAAGAGACCTTCATCAGCAGGTCTGACATGGTCACTGTTGTCACAACAATTCACTGACTGACTGTTGTTCTATGTACATTCCCAAAAAATGTTTAAAAGGTTTCTTGTCAAATTTTGGATGTGAGGGAGAGTGGTATGAAGGCCTCTCTTTTCTCAGAGCCAGTTCAGCAAGAGTGATTACAGTTCTGTGTATGCATTGACAGTCATTACTCGAGATCAAATCCTAACTGGACTGACCATTTACAAGGAGTACTCACTCGTTCAATGCTGGACAAGAGCATGGGGAATCCATGTTCATTCATTTTCCGGACGACAGCCTTCATTCTGGCTTCCCTCTCCTCGTCAACCAGTGATACCAAGCTTAGTTCTGTGAACAGAAAGGCATAACAGTGATTGTGGAAAGCAGGTTAGAAGCAACCTATGGAAGGGAGACAAAACAGTGCAACAGTACAACATAGGCTAAAGCTGTCTTACTCATTCACTATGGGTTACAAGAATTATTGTCAAACATCCTCCCGAAAAAACAATAAATACTGATTTTATTTTGTTTCCTTCTCATTTGTCAACAAGATGTCATTTTAAACACATTTTAAACAGCAAAATCCTGCATTACAGTGGAACCCCTCTCTTTTAAGACCAAATTTTCAAATTTTGTTTATAGTCTTAAAAGAGTGTTCCATTGTAATGCAGATTGTGCATTTACCCCTCCCCTCCTTTTAAGACAGAATTGTCCAAGTTTCTTGAAAGTCTTAAAAGAGGGTAGAGTTCGGACAGCCTTTACAACTGCTTTTTGTTCACCAACACTCAAAATGCACAAAACAAAATGTTTAGTGTTCTATACAATTTATTACAACAAAACTAGTCAATGATTTAAAATACAATGAAATGTGGTTTGTTTGGTTTTTTTACTGCACACGCAACCCACATAAAGCAAAATAAAATAAAAATGGAGAAAAAACAACTGAATTTTGAATAATCTTTTAAACACGGCGTAAAACTAAAACTCTATCTTTCTAAGCTCTGTCACATGGTTTGAAACAGGAAGAGATTTTCCTATGGGGATTACAACTTTTAGATTTTAAAATTCCCTGCTGATGACACTGGACTGGAATTCTGCAGCCTCTGGAAGGTTGTTAGCAAGAGAATATTTTGATGTGTATATGCAGATGCAGTCGTACTGGCAATTATTCCAGAGGATCTAGAGAGTTAACGCTTATGTTTTCCTTTCCCTAGCTTGCTCTGCATTCGCCCTTATTGAAAAGGACATGTATAACATCTCACAAGAAATAGCCTAGGCCAAGTCTCATTCTCACAAGATTTGATGAAAACGACTTCCCGTCTTCTGCATGTGGTTTTCTCAACATCTAGCAATCTTTTTTGAATGATCACAAGCTCAGTACTTTAAGAAAATGTTCGCTGACAAGTCATAAAAAGGCATAAAACTGGATCGTAAGTCACGTTTGAGGAGAGGTCATAAATGAAAATACAAGTAAAGAAGGAAAACTATCCGTCCCGGAGTCAGTGAAAATTTGGTCATAACAGAGGAAGAGTCACAAACAAGGGAGTCGCATTTGAGAGGTTCCACTGTAAATTCAAAAAATAATTTAAAGTCCTAAGTTGATAACAAATTATAACTTCACACGCTCGTCCATTTTACTGTCTACTTCTTACCTCAGTATCTATCATATAAAATTGTGAAATTTAAAAACTCACTCACCACTGATGTGCAACACGGTGGCAGAAAACCTCAGCTTCTCTTCTCGGAAACCCTCAAAACAACAATAAATTCATAAATGAGAGAGACAGAGTTTGAGTAAAACACGCAATGATGATGATGATGATCTGGATAAAGATGATATAGTAATAAAATCTAACAACTCCACGCAAGCAGGGCGACACGACCTTTGGGACAGCAGATTTTTTTACGTTTTTCAAGTTTTCTTACGTTGAATTTTTATACCAAGTCGACAAAAAGTGGTCTGAAGGTTGTCTGGTGCTGTGTACGATGGAGACTGGGAAATGTTTCGTGTTTGTGTGCATCTGGTCTGTGATTTTTGTGCATGTGTATTGTCAACAAGGCCAAGATGGTGGCCGTCATTACCGTTACAGCCGTGAGTATCTGCTTGCCCTCCGTAGGCCTACTGTCAACACTGGCTTCCACCTCAGTGATATTCCATCAGACATTTCTCTTCGATGTGACCCAAATACTTCCGTCGGCGACCGAAGCAAAAAGTCTAGCTCCAGAAAGAGAGGAGGGGTTCAGCGTAGACTTCGAAAGTTTGGACTGAATGATCGACGCAGAGTTCCACCATTGCCGTCAGTTCTGCTCTCTAATGTGCAGTCAATTCGCAACAAGACCGACGAACTTGAGGCCTACGTACGCTGTCAAAAGGATTACCAAAACACGTGCCTTTTCGCCTTCACTGAAACATGGTTGGACGATAATGATCGGGACGAAGATTTATGCATCACTGGCTTTGGTCGTCCCATCAGATTGGATAGAGACTGTAACATCACTAAGAAATCCACTGGTGGAGGTGTTTGCTTTTATGTGAACGAACGGTACTGCAACACTGTGATTGTACGAGAGAAGATCTGCACTCCTGACATCGAACTTCTAACCATTTCACTCCGCCCCTATTACCTGCCCAGGGAGTTTCCACAATTGTTTTACACTCTTGTTTACATCCATCCACGTGCTAATGTTAATGCAGCCGCTCAGCTGATCGCTGACGTTACACATAAACTTGACACTATTTCTCCCGATGCCCCAAAATTCGTCCTTGGGGATTTCAACCACATTGTAAAAAAAAAAAACCTGTGACTTGTGCTTTGGCTCTGTCCCCAATCTATCTAACTATCTTCCAACTTTCTTTCATGCCTATTTATTCATTCAGTTCTGTTTCAGCCTGCTTGTTTTTGATGCCAGCTTCTTCTGAAAACGTGTGGTTTTCCCAAGATGTTCTAGTTTTTTCTTAAGATGTGTTTTTTCAAAAATGACCATGACATGCTGGTCCAAAGAAAACCAAAATTAAAAAGAAGTGACCCTGTGGCAACAAAGGGGTGCCTGGAAGGGGTTGTCCTGATGCTATCAAGAAGAAGTCTGTTTAAAACAGTGTTGTTGATGCTGATGCCAAGTTTTAAACCATTTTTACCTCGGGTTGAAGCTGTGAAGGATCATGTATCTGTTTCAAGGATTGTCCTAAGAATGTTTTAACTTGAATTTGTTATGTGATTTGAAACTTTAAAATGTTATGAAAATGTTCCAACATCTGATATTTGCATTTTTAAAACATTGTTTACTGTGACCTGACAGTGATAAGCCTGTCTTAGCCTTTTCGGTAAACACTGTGGATTTCTGAGGTATGTCCAGCTTCATCAAAACTCTGTCCTATCTGTAACCAATACAACCCAACGTTTTAGCCATTTTTCTTTCCTAAAACATAACTGACTTTTCTGAAACTCTGAATTGCTTCTTGATGAAAAAATTTTTTTTTGAGGGACTGTGTTTTGTCTGAAGTTTGACTGGCAGTTTGCTACCCTGGTTAGTGATATTGGCGCCGTTTCATCTTACGTCTGTCGATTAGATCATCTCTTTATTTTTTTGCATCAGGCAACTAAAAACCCAACTTTTAGGTTTGTTAATTGTGATGACCTGATTTCTTGTTTTAGTCTGAAAATTTTCTTGACTGATTTGTTCTGGTTCGCAAGATTTTTATACTTGTACAAGCTCTAGAAAAACAAAGGAAAAGTGTTTTTAGTTTTTTCTTCTGCTTTATGTCCCACTATTCAGGCGAAAAGATTGAGGTCTTTTGCCAACTTTTTGTGATCTTGATTTTGTTGTAGACAGCAGAAGTTAATTTTTTGATATTGCAGTTACTGTGATGTGTAATGCTTTTTATTTTGTACACTGAAGTGTAGAAGTCCCAACATGTATTTTAGTTAAATTTTCAGATGATTTGTTGTCTCTTTTACAGATCAGTTTGATCTGATTTGTTAACTGTCAAATAATTTGTTGGAAATGACGTGTCAGCAAAGATGTTTTTGATTTTAGGACTAAAATGATGTCCTCTGTAAACAAAGATGTGGAAGTTGTTCACATATTTATTTTCAGTTTTTGATAGTCACTGTTGATGCTTCTTCTGTGGTCACAAAGAATGTATCCTTAGGAAACAGCCTTCTCTGTCACAAAGATGTTTTGTTTACCAGTCTTTATAGAAAGTTTGCTGACTTTTCTTTTATCTGTTGGTTTCATCTGACTGTGAAGGATAGGAAAGCCGTCATAGTCAATGTCTGCTCAAAGATTATGGAGTTAGGCAGAGAGATCTTTCTTCTTTCTGTGATCAGCAGATCTTACGGAAAACCGGGAGCATCCTTCATAGTCATCAGGAACATTGTTTGAAACCCGAGTTCACACTGTTGCCATCCAGACGCCGATATGCTATGCCCATCTGTAAGGGAAATCGGCGTTCTAAATCTTTTATTCCCAGTGCAATCCGACTGCTTAATATTACTAACCGCTTTTAGTTTTCTGCACTTTTTGGATCTTATTTGTTATATAGTGAGAGTCTCCCTTTAGTGTCTATGTGTACTGGCTGAACTTTTTAATCAACTTGTTGAATTTTGTTGACTTTTGTGATATCACTTGTGATCTTGATTCGCGTGTGTGTGCTTGTGTGATGTTTTTTAAATTTATGTATTTCTTGTTTGTTTTTTTTTGTTTTTTTGTTTTGTTTTTTTTTTGTTTTTTTTTCAAAAATTGGTTTATGATACATTTTTTGAGTTTCTTTATGCTGCCTCATAAACTTATAATGTAATTGCCCTTTGGGATGAATAAAGTTGTATTGTATTGTATTGTATGCTCACAGAGCTTGAGAAGAAGGGAGGAAGTGGGGAGGGGGGGAAGGGGAGAGAAGACTAACACACACTGGCAGGTAGTAAGTTATCCCACCTACAGAAATGGGACTGGAGTTACATGACAGCACCTTCACCTTGGATATAATCCTTAAAGGCTTATTAGAAGTTACCATACAGGGAATAAAGAAATGACATTGACAACAAAGACCCATCTCCCTTTCTCTCTGGCAGACATTGGACATCACCAATATAATATCATAACCAGAATAGTGAATTAACTTTACACAAAATAACAAATTTAAACAATGAAAATTTAATACAATGGCATTCAGTCAATATTGAATATGTTGTTCAAATAGTTGTTGGAAGCACATGATGCAAAACAGCAAGTAAAGGAAGAGAGAACAAGACATTTGAAACCATCAGCAAGCATCATCCAGTTTTACAACTCGCAAATATGACTGCAAGATGAATATTTCAAACACACAATGTCAATGGATGTAAATATCATAATATTAATAATTAAAATGCTACAACAAAATGCCAAGTCAACCTATGTGACCTTGCAAAATGAAGGATATTAAATACTGATATTAGAAAACTACATACTTCTCTAATAAAGTGCAAGAGTGCAGCAGACATGGATCCGCCTGAGAACGCCACAAGCACGTGATCCTTTGGCACAATCACCTTGGATTTGCCAATGGCTGATCGGAACTTGTGAACTGCGTACACCAGGAAACAGTCACTGAAAAACATTTCTCACTCTGTTATCAGCTAACCAGATATACTTCCATCAATCTTGTAACGCAAACGACACCACCAACACAGCTCCAAAGTCATTTGGCACGTTCCGATAAGCAATCCATGGGAAATTTTAAGTAAATAATATACACATGTTATAGATTCACCATATATAATAAATTCCGTTCAATATAATGCCAGTATACAACCAATGTTTACACTGCGATAGGCCATTAACAGACGGCCTTAAATGTGACTTCAGTACATAAGAGTAAGCCGTTTGAGAATAACCGGTTACCCGTTAGGGCTGGCCAAACTGGTATACATACAATACAATGAAGAATGCCTGTTAGGTGCTAAGCCATTGTCTTAACAATATGTCCAAATAACCAATATGTTAGCCAATTTGACACAAGTAAAAGGTAAGCAAAATCAATAATGAATCTCCTCCTATGTACAAATGTATAAAATGTGAGCAATATATGTGAAATTTGTATAATTTGCAGTTGTTTACATTCTATGAACGGAAAGAAGTCCATAATAATTAATATGCATAGATACCCCACATTGTTCAACAATGTTGACAGATAATAACCTTCTTTCCCTCGCAAATATGCGAGTAATAATATCAGCATATATATATGCCATAAATTATATTATGAGAGAGAGAGAGAGAGATAGAGAGAGAGAGAGAGAGAGAGAGAGAGAGAGAGAGAGAGAAAGAGAGAGAGAGAGAGAGACTCAGAGAGAGAGAGAGAGAGAGATTCTGTGTTTATACGGTCCAGCGGACAGCCAACAGCAGAATCAGGACCACACAAAATAAAGTTAAATCAGACTGAACTGTTATTATAGTGTTAACATTTAAATTTATACATGATTAAAAAAGTAACTAAAATCAGTCTTACCGATAAAATCCAACCAACAATACAAAACAAGATTATATGATTTATATGTTATAAAACAAACCAACCTCATGTAAAAATTGAAACAGGTGTTTACTATTGCAAACTTTAAAAATCTCTTTGAATGTATACAAACGTGGATAAATACACACACATTCAAAAATGCAAACCCACACACACAAATTTAATGTGCACTCAAAACACCCAAATTGAGAACTATTAACTGTCATATTCATGGATTTTGCAAACAATTAAAAGTAAAACATAACATGTGCATCTCCAGCTGCCAACCAACCATAAAAAAGTATAACTTTGTGTTTACAATCCGGTAAGGCCGTAAGCATGAATTTTGTTACAAAATTAATACTATATAGTGCAATTTTTGCTAAGCCTTACCTGCAAAAGGCATCGTTGACTCGTGTAATAACAACAGGAATATCTTTCCGTTTACATTTGACACACGTCAGTTCCTCTAGCGACCTAGAAATAACAAAAATAAAACGATTTTCAAATAAAAGCAATGACGATGTCTTCACAAACGTGACAAAGTGACAATAGAACCCAGTAACACAGTCGCTGTACGAAAAAGGAAGACGTTTCTCCTCGCTACAGGACACTTTAAAAAGTAGTGTTGTAATGTCTCACTTAAGAGCCTTCTGTGGAAGCGGGCCATCCTGCTGGACGCTACACATCTTGATATCGGGATGAAACAACAACAGTAAAAATAATAACCACTTCCACCACGTGAAGTTCGTGCAAAAGAAAAACCAAAACCAACGCAAGAAGAGCTTCCTGTTTGGTATCTTTCAACAGAAAAATAAATGAATAAAATACAAAATTGAAAATACCGAGCTCGTTTATATGTATATTACAGAGAGAGGGAGGGAGAGACTTGGAAAAAGGTTGCTGAAATGAGAAATGGATTTAAGTTACCGCAATGTCCTATTAAATTAGTTAATAATAATTTTCCTTCTCCAAAGGAGAAAGCAGAAGAATTTGTAAACTTTTTTTCAAATGAAAGTAATTCTACAAACCTGTCATATAATATTTTAAATAATAGAAAAATGAAAGAATGTACGAAACATTATGAAGATCCTAATCCAGACAATTCTTTTTTTTATTAATTCAAATATATCTCTAGCAGAACTTAATGATGCTTTAATTTCCCTAGGTTCAAAAACGTCTGCGGTAGGACTCACTTAACTAAATAAATTTTAGATCAGTGGGTAGGACTTGACGGCATGTCGTATACGTTATTAAATCATCTTCCTGATGAGTGGATTCGTATATTGCTTATTATTATTCAAACATGTTGGAAAAGAGGAGTTTTGCCTGATATATGGAAGTCTTCTCTAGTCATACCCATTTTGAAGTCTGGTAAGCCTAGAGATAAAACATCAAGTTACAGACCTATATCCTTAACATCTCATGTATGTAAATTAATGGAGAAGGTTATATTGGAACGTTTGACATATTTTTGTTGTAAACATAATGTCATCCCAAATAACCAAGCAGGATTTCAAAAAGGTAGATCGACAGTAGATCATTTAGTTAAATTAAGCACTCACATCAAGAGACAATTAATTTGCAAAAAGGAAAAGTATTTTGGCTACTTTTTTTTTTACATTAAAAAAGCGTACGACAGAGTCTGGCACGCTCGGCTATTGTATAAGCTCAAACAGATAGGATTATCTGGATATATTTATAATTACATTAAAAGCTTTCTTAAAGGACGTAAAATGAGTGTAAAAGTTGGAAATTCATATTCTACTCATCGCACTACAGATATGGGAATTCCACAAGGATCAATAATTTCACCTCTTCTCTTTAATATATTAATTTATGATTTACCGAGAGTTGTAAGCAAACGAATTTCTATCGTTCAATATGCTGATGATATTGCCATTTGGATGAATGTATCTTTAAGACGAAAAACGTCTCTATATGAAATTAAACATGTTGCGAAATTATACCAAATAGAAATAAATAATATTACTTGCTTTATGAATCAAAATGGATTGGAACTGTCTAAAGAAAAAACTAGTATGATTTTATTTAATAATGGTCATGATCCCAGACAACTGCCTAAAGTTTACATCGAAAATGAGGAATTAAAATATGTAAAAGAAGTTAAATTTCTAGGTGTATATTTTACACCTAAATTACATTGGAAAAAACATATTGAATATGTAATTCAAAAAGCTGTAAAAAGTTACAATTTATTAAAAATTATTAGCAAACAGCCTTGGGGGCAGGACCTTAAAACTTTAGTACATTTAGCATGTGCACTTGTTAGATCTAAATTAACATACGGCCAAGAGGCTTATTTCTCTGCCCCTACATGCTATGTTAAAAAGCTCCAGAGTTTAGATAGTAAGGCAATAAAATTGGCTCTTGGAATTCCTATCCATACTAAAACAATACGCGCTTATGAAACAGCGGGAGTTATGCCTTTAGACGTTTGGAGAAAATTATCGTGTGCAAAATATGTTATAAGAGCAACTGCAGTAGATAACAGTACGAATGAGGAACTATATTTTAAATCAGATATATTATATCCTAAACATTCCCAAAAAATTAAATGTTTTCAAACAATAGCAACTTACACAAATGATATAGTTCCAACACATTTTGAAAATCAAGATTTTATATGTAACAAGAACGTAGTGTCTCCAATACCTGTATGGGAACTTGAAAAAGCTAACTATGACATTAATTTTACAAACGAAAAGAAGAATATTAACTCAGATTTAATGATAATTGATGTTCGTTATCATTTATATGATAAATATTCGAAAAAACTTAAGATATACACCGACGGATCGGTCCTTGAAAATGGTAATGCTGGAGCAGGTTTTGTTATTCCTGATTTTAAAATTACAGAATCATTTTATTTAGGAAAAGGATATTCAATTTTCACTGCAGAATTGATAGCAATACTTGGCTTTAAATATACCATTACATTTCTATAGTGTAGTTATTAGGGGTGTTCGGTTTTACCGGTTTTCCGGTTAAAATCGGTTCGACTTTCTCACGGTTCGGTAAACCGGTTTGGCCTTAAAAAACCGGAAAACCGCGGTTTTTCTAAGGGACATCACTCGTCCCGTAAAGCACTAGCAAAATGGCAGAAACGGAGAAATTCGTAGCGAACACGCGTGGGAAAGCTGACATTTGGAGAGTCTTTCTCCTGCGAGAGACAGAAGCAGGAAAGGTTGACCATAATACCGGTTACTGTAAAGAGTGTAAGGCAAGTATTAAACTTGGCGGTAGCACTTCAAATCTGAAAGCACACATTCGCCGACACCACCCTTTGCTGCTGCTGAAGCCAGCCAAGCCTGCGGGCCCTGCACCCAATAGATCTAACCCACAAGTCGTACATGCTAGATCTAGTCCGTGTACCAGCAGCGCTGACGCTGACGTGAGCATTGTGACTGAAGGAGTTGCCAGTACAAGTAAAGGCGACACAAAACAAATGACAATCAGTGAAGCACTCAAAAAGAAGCAGGTATATCCAGCTAACTCCAAGAAAGCATCCGAAATCAACGAAAAGGTGACAAAATTCATTGTGAAAGAACTTCAGCCGTTCCGAATTGTGGAGAGTCGGTATTTCACAGAACACAAACTTGGAACAGGCTTTTAATCTTTCAATGCGCATTGTTTTTCTAACCAATATGACATTCGCACCTTCAGATTCCACCAACGATTTCACAAACTCAAAATTGAAAAGCAAACTCCCAAATCTACCCACAGTGGAGGAGGGAAATAGCCTCTGAGTTAAGTAGCTAGCGACATAACTTCCCCCCCAAAAATTCAATACAGAGGTTATTTCCCTTGCTTACTATGCGCCTTTACCCGGCGTAACCAGTTGTAACTTCTAGCCGGTTAACCGGTTTTAAACCGCGGTTTTCTATTGGAAAAACCGGTTAAAAACCGGTTTGAGAAATCGTACCGGTTCCACCCTCTAGTAGTTATATGTGTAGACTCAAAATCAGTTTTAGAGGCATTAAATTCTAATAACAGTAAAGACAGAAAAGAAATAATTTTTGAAATTAAGTACTTGATTCATAGTATTATAATTAATGGAACACATGTTAACTTTTGTTGGGTTCCTTCTCATTGTGGTTTTCTCTTTAATGACTGGGCTGATCGAGCTGCAAAACATGGTGCCGAAAACAATGATGTAGTAAAGTTAAATATATCATTGTCAGTTAAAGAGATGCAAGTTATAACTGAAAAGGAATTTAAAAAGAAATGTCATTTCAATCTCCTATTTGAGCAACATAATGGAATCCCCAGGTCCATAGAGACGATGGCTTATAGAATATATCTAAATTCTATAAAAACTAAATATTGTAAAAATATCAAACGCGTATGTAATGAAATGCTTTCTTTGAAACATGTTTTATTTGAATGCGATAAATTGCATGACAGTCTATCTAACAATATGACAGCTTTGGATAACATTAGTTTTGATGTATGCATTAGTCTAGCGAAAACGTTAATTGGTTCTCCAATTCGTCAGTATCTGTGATAACTGATGTTTAATTACAATTCCTTCTTTTCTTTTCGTTTCTCAATTTTTTTATTTTTTTTTAAATTTATTTCTTTATTTATTTTATTTTATTATTATTATTTTTTTTAAATAAATTGTATTATTATTATTTTTTTAAAATTATTATTATTTTTATTATTTTTTTAATTTTTTTTTTGTCTTATCATTTCGGAGAAAAAGACATTAAAATCAAACAAAAGAGGGAGAGAAGAGAGAGCGAGAGAGAGAGAGAGAGAGAGAGAGAGAGAGAGAGAGAGGCATTTATTAAGAATAAGAAGCACAGTACAAAGTCACACATTTTATGTTGTATAAAATGTGTGTGAGTGCGTGTGTGTGTGCGTGTGTATCTCTATCTATCTATCTATCTATAGATAGATAGATAGATAGATAGATAGATAGATAGATAGATAGATATGAATATTGTAATGAAATCATTTGTTTAAAGTTTTAAAATAAAATAAAGTATAATTTTAAAATCCTATCCTATCCTATCCCATAACTTGGAGGTCATAGGGGCACCACAGATGATCGTTTAACCAGCGTACTCTATCTTTCCCTTTTCTCAGCAACCCTCATGGTTTTGCTCAGTGTCAAACCAGTGGTCTGTCGGATTTCGTCGTTGGTGATGTGCAGGGTATAGGAAATACCCAGAAGTCTTCTGTAGCACCTCATCTCCATGCTTTGTATTCTTCCTTGAAAATCTGCTGTTAGGGTCCATGTTTCGCAAGCATATAGGAAGATGGAGATGACAAGGGAGCGCAGCAGTCTTACCTTGGAATGTAAGCTGATGGTCCTATCTTTCCAAATTGGTTTCAACCTCGCTAGGGCTGCGGTCAAATTTTAAAATAAAACAGGCATTTGTTATCACATTTTTGATATTTTCATGTGTGTGTATCCTTTGAATTGTACATATTTAATTAGTAATAATTCTTATGTTAAGAGAGACAGAATGGAGAGAGAAGTAGAGTGGGAATCCTATCCTATCCAATCACGTAATTCGAAGGTCGTTTGGGCACCATAGATAATCGTTTAACCAGCGTACTCCATCTTTCTCTGTCCTCAGCAACCCTCATGGCTTCACTCAGTGTCAAGCCAGTCCATTCTCGAATGTTGTCCTCCCATCTCTTTTTCTGTCTCCTTCTTCTTCTGCCTCCTTGCGCCGTGCTTTGCAGGATGGTCTCTGCAAGGCCTGATGATCTGGTGACATGGCCATACTATCGGAGTTTCCGTTTCTTCACCACTGTGAGCATGTCATCATGTTCTCCAATGGCTTGTGTGATGGTCTGTAGGACTTCGTCGTTGAGGAATAGAGTGGGAATACACACCGCACGAGAGACAACATCGCCATAGGAACCTCGAATGTCAGGATCTTAACTGAGGAGGGAAAATTAGAAGAACTGGCCCACGAGCTGGACCACTACCAATGGCATCAGCAAACTGCGATGGAAAGGCCTATAGGTGAAACAACGACCGACAAAGGCCACAAGCTTTATTTCAGCGGGAGAGATGACAGGAACGAACACGGCATTGGATTCTTAAGGTCCACAGATCGAGACATTCTAGCCACTAACATGGGTTGCCGTCCAGTCTCCAGTAGACACATTAACATCCATCTGAGAGCAGCCCCTTTCAACATCGCCATCATCCAGGCCTATGCCCCAACATCAGACTATGACAACAACGAAATGAGAGGATTTCTACAGGCTGTCTTTGACCAAGTGCCGAAGAGGGACATAGTCATAGTGCAAGGTGACTGGATTGCCAAGGTTGGCCAAGATGCGCACCACAACTGGGGAGACACATGTGGACCCCATTGCAACGACAAGACAAATGGCAGAGATCTGAGACTCTTGGAGTTTGCCAGATACAACAATCTGATAATAATAATAATAATAACGGATTTTTATATAGCGGATACTCCAGCCTATGACCAGACTCACCACGCTTTACATAGTCATTACATATAAGTACATGCACCCGATAAAACATCGCTTTCGCTACAATACACCAAAAGACAGAACAGTAAGGGTACAAATTATTTACACTTATGTACACAAATTACAATTTACAAACCCCTTGGGGTCATGAGCAATCTTGCCACTGTAGATTGTTCAAACCTATAAAGGGAACAGTGAAAGCCACAGTTGAAAACCTGTCTTTCCTTTATAGGCAAGACAGATTCACTGCGGCAACAGTACCCCCGTTGGAGTGCCGGGGGGTTTCAGTATAAATAGTATCCCCACTTTATGGAAATTTAGTGCTTTAAATTCCCACTGTCGCTATCTTCCTCATTTACTCTTTCCTATTCCTGCTCTGTCCTTCACTCTGCTATACTATCTTCTTCTTCGCTAGATCAATGACCTACCTTTTTTCTTGAAAACTCTTCCTGGACAAGACTCCTTGTTTGTGTATGAGGTCTGTTGGATCAGCTTGGGAGTGTTGGACGCTTTCTGCCGGGTGGTCACTAGGGCTTCCTATGATTGTACTATTTAGCACTATAGGCATTTTATATGTATGTATTTTGTTGATGATTTATAATGATGTTTGTATTCTATTTTGTTTTTGTAACCGGGGTGTTCGCGTAGTTGAGGTCAACCCTCAGCCGTCCCCCGCGTGGGATGTCTTTATTGTAAAGTGACTGGCCGGTGGAGGGCATTCAATTTTCCCACTGGGGTTGTTTCAGCAGATCTTTTATGCGGATCGGGGGTTGTCCGGTCCTGATTTGGCTCGGAAGAGTCCGCTGGACCTAAAGCAACAATAAATCAATCAATCAATCAATACAATTTACAACTATGTACACAAATGACAGAAAAGACAAATAGAATAGCAAAAACATATTCACAGCTATTTATATGCCCGGTTAGGCCCAGGAGGAAAAACAATATAAATATGTACAGCCGTGTATACACTTACGGATCAGACAGATACAAAGAGAAGAGAATGGCAGCGGGATACAGATCATTCTGAATAGTGAAGTTTGAAGAGGTGGGTTTTGAGGGCCTTTTTGAATGCTTGTGTTGATTGTATGTTGCGGATATGGGAGGGAAGGGAGTTCCACTGCTTAGGTGCGGAGTAAGCGAATGCACGTTGGCCGTATGTCTTAGTGCGGGTGACGGGAACCTTGAGTGTGCGAGTGTCAGCAGAAGATCTTAAAGTGCGTGAAGGGGAGTATACAGACAGTAGATCAGCAAGGTAGGAGGGACAAGAATCTGTGAAGAAGTTGTGACAGAGAACAGAGAGTTTGTACTCTATGCGTGCTTGCACAGGAAGCCAGTGAAGGGAATGTAGTAGAGGTGTGATGTGATCGCGTTTCTTAGCTCGGAATACTAGTCTAGCTGCTGAGTTCTGAACCTTTTGTAGCTTGTCAATGATGTGTTTTGGGGAGCCAGCGAGGAGAGAGTTGCAATAGTCAAGACGAGAAAGGACGAGAGCGCAGACTAGGGTTTTGGTGGCAGTGAGCGTAAGATAGTGGCGAAAGGAGCTGATTTGGCGTATGGCCGTGTATGCAGAGCGACAGATATTGGCAAAAATGATGCTGGCAAAAAATCCAGACGATGGACATGGCACAGTCCCAGTGGGGAGAATCATAACCAGATCGACTACATCATGGTCAAGACACGCTTCAGAACAAGCATCAACATTGGCAGGACACGTACTTTTCCAGGAGCAGACATTGGAAGTGACCACGATCTCGTGATGATGTCCTTCCGGCTCCACTTTAAGAGAGTAAACGCAGCAAAGTGCATTTAGTCTAGACTGAACTAGACAAACTGCAAGAGCCAGAGGTGGCAGAAATATTTCAAGCCACAATTGGAGGGAAATTTGCACCACTGCTCATTTTGGGAGCTGGTGAAATAGATGTCAACACCATGACCACCACCTTCAACTCAGCTGTGACAGATGCCGCCACTGAGATCCTTGGCAAGCACCGCCCAAAGAAGAAACCGTGGATCACACCTGAACTTTTGGATCTGTGTGATAAACGAAGAGGGATGAAAAAGAAAAACAACACCTCACAGGGAGTTGATGCATAATTATCGAAAAACAACAATGGCATCCGAAAAAGCATGCGCACAGCAAAGGAGAACTGGATAGAAGACCAATGCCAGGAAATAGAGAACAGTCTGAACAAGAACAACAGCAAGAAGGCCTACCAGACTGTGAAGCCGCTGACAAGCATTAAACAGCCCAATGTCTCCACGATCCAAAGCAAATCTGGCTTACAGAAGAACAAGAAGTCTTGTATAGATGGACAGAGTACTGCTCTGACCTTTACAACCACACACAAAACGGAGATCCATCAGTTCAAGCATGTCCCAAGAACAGAGAAGAAGAAATCCTCCCAATTCTGTGAGGAAGCTGAGGCAGCAGTGCAATCACTGAAGAAGGGGAAGTCAGCGGGAGTGGACAACATACCCTCAGAACTGCTTCAAGCAGGAGGAGAAGCGATGATTGATGCCCTCGCCATTATTTGTAACTAGATCTAGCAGAGTGGGGAGTGGCTTACACCAAGGACCCAGTTGCTTGTCATCACTCTTCCAAAAAAAGGTAACCTTCAGTAGTGTGAAAATTACTGCACCATCAGCCTCATCAGCCATCCCAACAAGGTCCTCCTAAAATTAATACACACAAGTTGAAACGCCAAGCTGAACAAATCATAGCTGAAGAACAAGCAGGATTCAGGGCAGGGCGAAGTACCACTGAACAGATTTTCAAACTTAGAATAATCTGCGAGAAATACCTACAGCACCAACAACATCTCTATCATGTGTTTGTAGACTTCAAGAGTGTTTGACCGAATCTGGCATGCAGCTCTGTGGGCTACCATGAGAGTGTACAACATCAGCCCTTAAATTATTGAAGTCATCAAAAGCCTGTATGAAAAGGCTACCAGTGCAGTCCTCCACAACATCGCCATCGGAAACTGGTTTAGAACAACAATCAGTGTGCGTCAAGGATGCCTACTCTCTCCAACACTCTTTAACATCTTCCTAGAGAGCATCATGTCAGATGCCCTTGCAGATCATGAAGGCATAGTCAGCATAGGGGGTAGAGCAATCTCCAACCTCCGTTTTGCGGATGATATTGATGGATTGGATGGAGAGAAACAAGAACGAACAGCTGGTACAGAGGTGACACTATCTCCAGAGCCTATGGAATGGAAATAAGTGCAGAGAAGACCAAAATGAGGACCAACAACACCACAGGCATCAACATGGACATCAAAGTCCAAGACCAATCCCTCACACAGTGCATAGCTTCAAATATTTAGGATTGATTGATTGTTGCTTTAGGTCCAGCGGACTCTTCCGAGCCAAATCAGGACCGGACAACCCCCGATCCGCATAAAAGATCTGCTGAAACAACCCTAGTGGGAAAATTGAATGCCCTTAAACCGGCCAGTCAAATATTTAGGAGCCATTGTATCAGACAATGGGTCCCAACAGGAAGTCCTCTCCAGGATCCCCCCATGGGGGTGCTGGAATTTTCAGTATAAATAGTATCCCCACTTACTGGAAATTTAGTGCTTTAAATTACCACTGTCGCTATCTTTCTCCAATTAGTGCTTTAAATTCCCACTGTCGCAATATTTCTCCTTGTTTTTTCTCATTCCTACTCTGTTCTATCAATCTACTATACTATCTTCTTCTTCGCTAGACCAGACACCTACCTTTTTTCTTGATACTCTTCCAGGACAAAACTCCTAATTTGTGTGTGAGGTCTGATGGATCAGCTTGGGAATTACATTACATTACATTATTATTGCTTTAGGTCCAGCGGACTCTTCCGAGCCAAATCAGGACCGGACAACCCTCGATCCGCATAAAAGATCTGCTGAAACAACCCTAGTGGTAAAACCGAAAGCTCTCCACCAGCCAATCACTTTACAATAAAGACATCTGTTAAGTTGAAACGCGCATGATGGTGCGTGTGAAATGCGCACGATGTTATGTGTGGGGTGCGCGCGATAGATCACATCGTTTTGTTTTGCGGGGCATGCAATGATAGAGTGTATTTGCCTTTGATTTGAGTTTGCATTGTTGTTAGAGGAAGCTTTGTATAACGTTGGTGGTTTTCGTTAGTCGATATTATTGGAGAATTCTCTAGATCTGCTTGTTTACTATCGATCGAAGTTTCGGGATATTTGAGAACATTCTTGGACAGAAAGAATGTTGTATGCCGTAAGTTAGAGATGACGAAGTTTCATTTGATTGGTTGTAGTGCGTCATTCTGCCGTGTTCTAAATTGTTCTGGAGTATGAAGAGACTATATAAGTGCCGCACTGTTTCAAAAGAGTTGTTGATAGTTGTTGATAGTGAGTTGGAAAGTAAAAAGTGGAAAGTGGAAAAGCGATTGAGCGATTGTATGCAGTTGTTGATGTGTGCTGAATAAAAGTGGAAAACTTCATACGACGACTCCTGACTTGTTGATGATTGGACGGGTTGCGTGGATAAACGAATCTGAGTTACACCTATCAGGATTTCAAGCATCGGGGCTGAATCAACTACTGATAGAAAAACACCAACATCGAACGAGTGTAACAACATCCCACGCAGGGGACGGCTGAGGCTTCACCCCAACTTATCGAACCCCCGTTTACAAAAACAAAATAGAATACAAACATCATTATAAATTATCAACAAAACACATACATATAAAATGCCTACATTGCTAAATAATAACATCATAGGAAGCCCTAGTGACCACCTGGCAGAAAGCATCCAATATTCCCAAGCTGATCCAACAGACCTCATACACAAATAAGGAGTCTCATCCCGGAAGAGTTTTCAAGAAAAAAGGTAGGAGACTGGGCTAGTGAAGAAGAAGATAGTATAGCAGATTGATAGAACAGAGCAGGAATGAGAAAGAGCAAATGAGAGACAGCGACAGTGGGAATTTAAAGCACTAAATTTCCAGAAAGTGGGGATACTATTTATACTGAAACCCCCGTCACCCCACCGGGGGTAGCTTGGGAATATTGGACGCCTTCTGGCAAATGGTCACTGGGGCTTCCTATGATATTATTATTTGGCAATGTAAGCATTTAATATGTATGTGTTTTGTTGATATTTTATAATGATGTTTGTATTCTATTTTGTTTTTGTAGATGAAAGTTCAATAAATTAGAATTATAGCCTCCGCGTCCCCTGCGTGGGATGTCTTTATTGTAAAGTGACCGGCTGGTGGAGTTCCTTCAGTGCTACCACTAAGGCTGTTTCGGCAGATCTTTTATGCGGATCTGTGGCGAATCCTCTGTCAGCGAAGTTGTGATCTTGATTTTGTGGTCCTGATTCGACTCTTTGCAGGCCGCTGGACCCTGTAAGCAATGAATAACTAACTAGGTTGAAGCCCATTTGGAAAGACAGGACCGTCAGTCTACATTCCAAGGTTAGGCTGATGCACTCCCATGTCATCTCCATCTTCCTATACCCTTGCGAAACATGGACCCTCACAGCATATCTACAATGAAGAATACAAAGCATGGAGATGAGGTGCTGCAGAAGACTTCTGGGAATTTACTATACCCAGCACATCACCTACAACGAAGTCCGACAGACCATCACACAAATCATTGGACAACACGATGACATGCTCACAGTGGTGAACATTACATTACATGTTTATTGCTTTAGGTCCAGCAGACTCTTCTGAGCCAAATCAGGACCAAAAAATCAAGACCACAACTTCGCTGAAAGAGGACTCACCCCTGATCCGCATAAAAGATCTGCCGAAACAACCATAGTGGTAACACTGAAGGCACTCCAACAGCCAGTCTGGGGGAAAAAATTAGGGGAGGGGGTGGGGGGGATAAGAGGGGGTGAGTACATATATTCACATTGGCTGGAATCATGTGCATTAAAAATATTTAAAACTAAAATCTGAGACATTTTAAAAAAAAGAAAAAAAGAAACAAGATGGCAAGTCATTCAAATGTAGTAAAAATATAAGCATTTTAAAATTAGTTAGTCATTGTTTATAGGGTCCAGCGGACTATAAAGAGCAGAATCAGCATTTTTTAATGTTAATTTTATCTGTTGTGTTATGACCTGGCTTTATCATAATAAAACCAATTAAAACATGGAATAATAAATTAGCCACTCACTATCTGCAAGTAAAACATTAGCAAAGTCGAATCAGTCAATGTTTAGATAGTGCAAAATGTGTTTAGAAAATGGTGAAGCTCAATAACTTGACCTTTGAGAAAGTACAAATACCAATGATCCAACATGGTTTAGCAGTAGATAAAGCATTCACAAAGTAAAAATGATAAATTTTGATTCAGTTATTGTTGAGATAAAGCAAAACATGTGTTTTGAACAAAAACGTGAAATCTGGAACAACGGACTGACCGACACCTAGACTGCTACTGAAGGATGGCTCATGATTTGAAATACCTCTATACCAAAACCCAACATAATCGTTTCAGCTGGTTTTGAGATATTGAGCAAAACGTGTTTAACATTTTTAAAAAATTGCATTAAGTGAGTTTGACTTATGCAGTAGGACAAATATGATGGCATGGAAGGCCAGCCACTAACCCAGTAATGCTCCTATGAAGTTCGGTCAACATCTGTTCAGTTCTTGAGATATAGCTTCAAAACGAACTGACAGACTGACCAACCGACATTTTGCTCATTCTGATGACTATTTCAATGTATTCCAGATAAGTCTGACAATACCAGAAAGAACAAACAAAAACTGATATTACATACACTCTTTGTTAAAACATGACAAGTCATACGGAACCTGGAATATTTATTTTCAAAGAAACAGCAACAAAAATGTGATTAGTTAGTTATTGTTTATAGTGTCCAGCGGACTGCAAAGAACTGAATCAGGACCACAACTTGCTTGAAAGAGGAATCGCCCCTGCTACGTAAAAAACAAATTTGATTCTTTCATAAATCACATTCAAATGAATGTAATATTGCCATGCAGCAATCAGTTTCATAGTATAGGAAATAGAATACAATAAATAAATATATACATAAATAATACTTCTTTAATTAAAATAAAATTTTAAAAAATTCAGCAAACATGTACATGTAATTTGGGGGGATTTTTGCAAACATCCACAATTAAATTCCGTGTCCGCAATCTAGTAGGTATCCTCTAAACATTCAGAGGTAGAGGAGAGATGACTCATACCTCCCTTTCTTCATGGCCCTCTTTCTTTTTTAATCAACGCATCAATATACTAACTTATTTAAAATATTATGTTGTTAATGTTATAATAATTTAGTTTAATTGTTTGGTAGAACAAATGTGGATTTTTATTTGCAGCAACGGCATGGCATACAACTTTTTTTGAAAGTGTTTATGGGGAAAATAAAGGATTCCGTATTTTGTACATAACACAAAAGAAAAAGATACCACTGGGGGTGAACTCAGTCTTTGATTGTTTATTTGCTATTAATTTTCTCCGCATAAGAATTTTACTTCTTTTTAATAATCCTGTGAACTACGATCATATCCTGTCCTATCCCGTAATTCAAAAGTCGTTGGGGCACCACAGATGATCGTTTAACCAGCATACTCCATCTTTCTCTGTCCTCAGCAACCCTTATGGCTTCGCTCAGAGTCAAGCCAGTCCATTCTCGAATGTTGTCCTCCCACCTCTTTTTCTGTCTGGGAACTACGTTAGTAAGTACATATAAACTATTGCTTTTATTACACAAAAGCACACACACATACACACTCACGCGCTCGCTGCCACAAATACACATGAAACGGACTTTGGACACATCCTGAAATAAAATTAGTTTGTAGGCCGCAAAATCACAAAAAAAAGGCATTTCAAATAAATAATGATTAAAAAAAAAACTTCTTTATTTAATAATTATTTAATTAATTTAACATTCACAAAAATAATACAAATGAACCAATCAAAATAATCTGTAAAATGCTTTTTAAAGTAAACCAAAAGTAAGCTTAAAGAAGCGAAATGTAAAGTTAATACAGAAATGTTCGAATAATAGGCTTATAAATTACATGGCTATTATTTTATCACAACTCAGGTTAACAGTCCAAAGAGCTCCTTAAGGTGATTCAATATATTCTTATACCTATACAAAAACAAAAAAAAGTAAAACATTTTAAAACCTAAAATCTACAAAGAGCAAACCAGCAACAACCATTAATATTTTGCAGATAATTCCGTGTTCCAAATAAAGAGGAGTTCTTTTTTGCATGATTATCACAAAGACCTTACAAGTTCTTTCATAGTCTTTGATTTTCCCGTGCTCAATAAATAATAATAATAATAATAATAATAATAATAATAATAATAACAATATTTATAACGTGCCTACCCCTCGAGGCTTAGGCGCTCTTCCTACATTCATGTTGTCTTCTAGATGTCATAAAAGATCTTACAAAGAGAATAAACTAGACTATATTGACACAATACATTACTGCCGTTACAAGAATTCTTTTATAACCTCCATCACAAGTATATCAAACTGCCTCAATTCAAACTCCAGGGGTAGAAATAATAGGCTTTTCTTTTTATACATCTTATCCGATCCTACCCTATCATATAACTCAAAAGTCGTTGGGGCAGCACAGTTGATTGTTTAACCTGTGTACTCCATCTTTCTATGTCCTCAGCAACCCTTTTGGCTTCACTCAGGGTCAAGCCAGTCCCTTCTCAAATGTTGTCCTCCCACCTCTTTTTCGGTTTACCTCTTCTTCTGCCTCCTTGCACTGTGCTTTGCAGGATGGTATTTGCAAGGTCTGATGCTCTGGTGACGTGGCCATACCATTTCTTTACTGAGCATATCATCATGTTGTCCAATGGCTTTATCATCATGTTGTCCAATGGCTTTATCATCATGTTGTCCAATGGCTGGTGTGATGGTCTGTCAGGCTTCGTCGTTGGTGATGTGCTTGGTATAGGAAATGCCAAGAAGTCTTCTGTAGCATCTCATCTCCATGCTTTGTATTCTTCGTTGCAAGTCTGCTGTGAGGGTTCATGTTTCGCAAGTTATAGGAAAATGGGGATGGAGATGCATGCAGCAGCCTTACCTTGGAGTGTGGACTGATGGTCCTGTCTTTCCAAATGGGCTTCAACCTTGTCAGGACAGCAGTTGTTTGTGTGATCCTGGAGAGGACTTCCTGTCAGGATCAATTGTCTGATACAATGGTTCCTAAATATTTGAAGCTATGCACTGTGTTGAGGGATTGGCCTTGGACTCTGATGTCCATGATGATGCCATTGGTGTTGTAGGTCATCAATTTGGTCTTCTCTGCACTTATTCCCATTCAAAATGGCTCTGGAGGTGGTGTCGAGCCTCTGTACCAGCTGTTCAAGTTTTTGTTCTTCTCCACCCAATGTCATCCGCAAAACAGAGGTTGGAGATTGCTCTTCCCCCTATGCTGACTGTGCCTTCGTGATCTGCAAGGGCATCCGACACGATGCGCTCACAACCCACCTCACAAACAACATTAAATATTATTTAAGGTTCTATTATTGCATTTTTCAAGTTCAAGGACTGCTCAAAGTGCTGGTTGAGACAAGATCTATCTCAAGCCGAATTAGGTGACAACAATTTTAATATTTTGGTTTTTTATATGAACCACATTTTTTAAACTATTTATTTATTCCTATCCTATCCTATCCAGTTACTCTGAGGTCGTTGGAGCACCACAGATGATCGATTAACCAGCATACTCCATCTTCCTCTGTCCTTAGCAACCCTGATGGCTCCGCTCAATGTCAAGCCAGTCCATTCTCGAATGTTTTCCCCCCACCTCTTTTTCGGTCTCCCTCTTCTTTACCTCCTTGCACTGAGCCTTGCAGGATGGTCTTGCAAGGCAGGATGATCTGGTGGCGTGGCCATACCATCGGAGTTTCCGTTTCTTCACCACTGTGAGCAGGTCATCGTGTTGTCCAATGGCTTGTATGATGGTCTTCCGGACTTCGTCGTTGGTCGTTGGTGATGTGCTCAGTATAGGAAATGCCCAGAAGTCTTCTGTAGCACCTCATCTCCATGCTTTGAATTCTTCATTGTATATCTGTTGTGAGGGTCCATGTTTCGCAAGCGTATAGGAAGATGGAGATGACAAGAGAGCGCAGCAGCCTTACCTTGGAATGTAGACTGATAGTCTTGTCTTTCCAAATGTCTTTTTTATATTTATTCCATAACAATAATTAAAACTCCTCCTTTTTACCCAATGAATCATAATCACATGCAGTCCTTACATAAACAACATTTTATTATTACTCTTTACCTACCAACATTTTTTACCCGCATGCATAGCAATGTTAGTCTATGTACTCACTCCCCAGCAAAATAAAAAATTAAAAAAAGATTTTTGAAAATCTGTGTGAGATGAGTCCTAAATACTCCAAAAATAATATCGCAACAAAATTTTCTGTCCATCCATCTGTCTGTCCGCTGTCTGTGCAAAAACTTTACCAGAACTTATTTCATCTATCACAACCAAACTTCGTAAGATGGTTTATATCCATAACAACTCATAAATGATCAGTGGATGAATGACTTCACTTGAAAATCAAGGTCACAAAGTTGTAAAATGCTAGTCAAAAAATAAAACTTTTTCACAAAATTTCACTTTTTTTTCTAGGTTATTAGTATTGAACTTATGATTCTTTGAAGCATGATAGATATCAATGAGATTAACATACTATGCAAATTTGGTCAACTTCACTCCAAGGTCACTGGAGCTGTCCAAAGTCGGTTAGTATAGGTACTTTGAAGTGACCTTGGCCCTAAACTATGAGAGATATCAAGTCTAAACTTGTATTTAGAGATGATTGCTCTTTCATATATGTTCCAGTTTGTGTTGATCTTGAAGGTCACGGTCATTTTAGGCCTTGCAAAAACAAACAAAAAATAGGTCATGGTAAATGGGAATGGCTGTATCGAGAGATCATGAGATCACTTGAGGGTCAAGGTCATCCCAAGATCAAGGTCACTTAAGTCAAGATCATCTCAAGGTCATCGTTTTGGGTTTGTTGGCATAATACAACTTTTGCTGTATTTTATTCGATAGTACATAGTGTATTTGAGCCGAAGGTCAATGTCATCTCAAGGTCAAGAGCATGGAAAGATTAAAATCATTATTATTTTGCTTTTTAATGACATTATTTCATTTTATTTTTTCTGGCCACTCATTTTCATGTTAAATATTGCGAGTTCCAAAAGGAGCACATGAGTCATATGGGCGTTGCCATTCTAGTTTATTCATTGGGTACTATCAATTTTTTTAATTTTTTAATGTATGCTCCTTTCTTCTCATAGACAGCGTTTATTCATACTGTCATTTTCACATGAACAATTCTTGTTTCCATTGATGACAAATTAATTCAAAATGAAAAGTCAAGCAGCTTTGCACCTTTTTTAACAAAATAAATGCTACTAAATACTTCCAACTTAATGAGTATTGGTTTACATACTCGGACAACTGAGCAATGATTTAATTTCCTTAAGCTGCTTCTGACACACTAACAAAAACTAAACATATAATAGAAGTTATAGTAATATGAGAACTGGTATAACAAATGTAATACTACTACTACTACTACTACTACTAATACTACTACTACTACTACTACTACTAATACTAATACTTTGATGTAAACAATGCACACTATTAGTATTACAGTCTTTTTTTCCCCCAAATAAAAATAAACAGTAAACTCAAACAAATTATCAAAACCAAAGAAATCAGCAACGATGGTAGCTTTACATTCATAGAGATTACAAGTTAGTCAGTCATTGTTTAAAGGGTTCAGCTGACTGTCAAGTGCTGAATCATCACCACAGCTTGGTTGAAAGAGGACTGACCCCTGACCAGCATAAAAGATCTGCTGATAACAACTCTAAAGGTAACACTGAAGGCACTCCACCAGCCGGCCACTTTACAATAAAGGCACCCCATGCAGGGGACGATAAGACTGAACACTAATTTATCCAACTTGTTTACAAAAACAAAATAGAATATAAATATAATTATGAAATATTAACAATAACAAAACACATAGCTATAGAATGCCTACATTGCTAAAAAATTATACCATAGAAAGCGCTAGTGGCCATTTGGCAGAAAGCATCCAATATCCCCAAGCTGTCCCAACAGACCCATACAGAAATTAGGAGTTATGGGAGAGTTTTCAAGAAAAAAAGTATGTGACTGGTCTAGCGAAGACAATAGTAGGTTGTTAGAACAGATTAGGAACGAGAAAGAACAAATGAGAATGACAGAAACAGTGGTCATTTAAAGCACTAAATTTCCACAAAGTGGGGATCCTATTTATACAGAAACCCCCGGCATCACCATGAGTGAAATAGAGCTTACAAACAAGGTTTAAATTCTTACTATACATAAACATCACGTATTTTACATTTATATATATAGTCTCATGCAGTTTGCAGTATACATCAATGTTATTTGGAATAATGTACAATATGTTCAGGACCATAACGCTGATACTGCCCAAAACAGATGAAAGTCTATGTAAGATCTCACACATAAGCCATGTACTACATAATCTTTCATACGCCACATAAATACAGAGTGGTTGAAAAGTAGCTCCCCAATTAAAATGGCTTATAATTGTTGGAAAATAATACTGCATTTTTATGAAACAACAGGTCTTTTGATCCTTACAGTGGTACAATTTAATAGCTCATTTATGATTTCATCTCAGAGTGATGAGAACAGCTCGTAATGGTCCATCGCCTGACCTGCATGAACAAGCTCAGCCCATAAAGATAAAAATAAGACTAAGAAGACCAAGTGTCAGGCAACAATGGTCTCCCTCATCACAGTGAGATAAAATCTGAGATCTGCAATTAAATTCCACATGGTAAGAATCACAATACAATTTGTTTCGTGCAAATGCAGTAGTACTATTTACAAAAGTTATAATTAATGGCTAATAGGGAGTTATTTTTCAACCACTATATAAGCTACCTATATATATGTGTGACAATACTGGTTGCATGCAATACAATAATTATCACATTATGCACCCTGATTCACAGTAATGGACAACAGACACCCTGAATGCATGTATCGCAACTGACACTTCCAAATTTCGTTATTATGGGGAACACCATCATTGGTGGACGGCAGATGCATCCCCCAATGACCACTCAAACATCCTGGCACAGGACGAAATTGAGATAAAAGCTACAATGGACTGGAAATAATCCAGTCAAAATTTTGCTCTAATGTAGCAAGCGCCATGATAAGAATAACTGCAGCTACATGGTTCAACAGCTAAGCATCTACACAAAACTAAATTAGATGTTACCGAGTTTTACACCTCATAATTTCAAACCAAAATATTGCACTTCAAAAATACCTTAATTATTTTTATATAATCTTCACCTTCTACTTTGTCTTTTTTCCTAGCTCTTCTTCTGTATTTTCTTTCTTACAAAGGAAGATTTCTTTCTTAGAATCTTACTAATAAATATATAAATAAGTAAATAACACCCAACACCAAGTATCAGAACATATTTTGGAGAAATTCCAATCCCCCTATTCAGTTCTCCATATGGCCAGGTGCAAATGACATGGTTATTTTCTTTCTTTTTTTTTTTTGTTTTCTTCTTTTTCCTTCTCCTCTTTTAAAATCTTCTTTCCTCACTTTCCTGTCCTAAAGAAAAGACTAAGTTCTCTCACAAAACAATTGCAGACCAAAAAAACTGTTTGCAGGATACTAAGTGTAATAATTGTTAATAGTTACCATCACAGTTGATAGATATAAATCTGAAATGGCTGTGTAGCCTATGTACTATGTAGACAATAAAGCAGATAAGATGCGTAACAAGAATGTTCATGTACACAGCTGAATGCAATGATTCAATGAATCAATTATTTATGATAATAATGTTTACACATTAATGGCAAAGAATTATTATGGATCATTGATCATAATGTTTTGCAAACACACACACCTATACACAAAACACACAACAGCATGTGCACTCAAAGACTGATGCATACAGCACGTGTACATACAGAGAGGCGCTAGCACATAAATACTAAGCATGTGCCTGTGCACAGAGAGAAAGAGGGAGAGAGATAGTAAAAAAGCAAGCCTTATTTCAGATCTGTAAACTGAAACCTTTTTTCTCTAGCTCTCTTTTTCACCCACCTCACCCCTTTCCCCTCCCTTCCTCAATCATCTACTCCCTCCCTGTTCCTCCTGTCAAATCTTCCTATAAACTCATTTATTATTGTTGTTACATTCATGTTAAAAGTGTTCAATTTTCAGTCAGCATTAACACTACCATGCAATGCAAACAACAGCCTTTCATTTATACAACCTATTGTAAACCATGTATACACGCAGAGAGCACCCTCTCCACCTCCCTCCCACAAATGTCTTTCTTGTACAATAATTCATTGAGACATCTGCAAGAGTTTACAATAATTCTTACAAAAGCCAACAATTTAATTCATTATAAATCCCAAACCATAACTATTAAACAGTGTGGCGTCATATTTGTTGGAACAATGTGCACACATTACGCTACACTATATTTGTTTAATTAGTCTAACTACCACCATACTGCTCCACTCACAAATAGACATTGGCCATTTCCATTTGCCTTTAGTTTCATATCCGCACTTTTAATGCTTGTGTTTAGCATCCTGTATTATTCTCATCATTTACAAGTTTTGAAAAAAATAATAAATAATTATGACACTCTAGTCTACAGACAAATTTTATATAAATTACTTTCTATTATAACTAAAATGCTTGTCCAATAAATTAAAATAAATAAATAAATAAATGAGTAAATTGCCATTCAAAAACTTTACAATTATAAGAATAAATAATCAGCATTTATTGAAATTTGAACAGAACTAACTAAAGTAGTAAATACCCACTGAACAACTGTTAAATTTAAACAATCATAAACAAACCATATATGTCAAAATGAAATACTTTAATCCGCACAGACCAAAACATTGATTCCAAAAAATAAGCAGAATTTTTGCAACAAAATGAACATGAATTTTACTTGATTATGACAGTTCTCAAATGAACAGTGCTTTTGAATTACTAAGCACAAAACAAGAAATATTTATAATACAGGATGCAATGTACGCGCCTTTCCCCAAGGCTCAAAGCGCGGCGATCTATACCAACATACACGCTCACCTGTCGCATTTACCCTCACACACACCAAATACACATACATCACTCAAACAGGTGGTGTAAAGGCAGGGAGATCGCTATTAGAAGACGGAAGAAAATCGAATTTTGATTTTTGAAATTTTTATATTGACTGCATCCTGTACCATTATTGAAGGGAGGGAGGAAACCGGAGTGCCCGGAGAAAACCCTCGGTGACCTCAATAGTCTCGTACCTAAGTCACATACGTTCACCCCTTGCGGGAATCGAACCCGCGACCTTCGGCATAGGAAACCGGCGACTTATCCACTGCGCCACGAGGCCACCCCATTTCTTGCAAATATTTCTTCATATTAATTATTATTACTAGATGTTGGTCAAAGAACAAGACTTAAATCAAGAGAACAAGAACCGTTCTTGCGATATAATTTATAAATCAATATTGGTCAAAGAAGAAGAATGAAAGAACAGAAAGCTCCGGAATTGAATCGTGGACCCGTTCAGTGCGAATCGTGGACCCGTTCAGTGCCAAACAATCTGAAATGGCACTTTTGGACAGCCTGAAACATGACAATACTCATAGCTAGGTACAACGACACTGGTGGAGAAACACTGCATCTAGCTTGCTTGCTTTATTAGTACAGCACTAATATTAACTGTATTCTATATCCCTATTGTCTCCATGCAGATCCCCTTTTAGTGGAAGCTAAGAATGTAATGCCATCTTTCGTAAAGAGTGTTAAAGTTCCTGTCATGATGCCATCTGCACAGAGATCATCCAATCCATTAGTACAAGTACACTAATCAATCTATAGAAGTATTCTCTTTGTTTTTGATGGGTATGTGCAGGGTGGCACATGAAGCATTGGGACTTAGTGGCTATAGTATATAACACAACAACTGTATCGCCAAACCACAAGTTCTCACCGGCAGTCCAATTCTCAGTGTCTCACAGGTTTGGGGAGTAAAATGAAAAGAATGAAAGTCAAATAAACAAAAAGATGAATGCTTCAACTATGGTGAAGTGAACAAAGCAACTTATGCAATATGGTCTAGTAAAATGTTTTCCTGTAAGTGTAACCTTTCCGTCATAACTAGACATAACTTCATAAGGGAGAGAGACGTTCGGGCTTCTTTTCTTAGGGCCTGCTTTATGAGGGCAATATCCACTCCTCTCCCACCCTCTGTTACCTTCTCCTGTTCTGAATACCAAGCACCCATGCACAGTAGGGTGGACAAGGATGTTTGTTTTGTCCTTTCCTTCCTTTCACTTGTCCTGCCCATCTTCCATCCAAGTTAAAAACAAAGGCTCAACTATGCCTCACCAGGAAACGGCAGAGTATGCCCTTACGCTACACTGCTGTTTCTACACTGTCTGGTAGCACATTCACACTAATGAGCCCTATGCTTTAAGTTCAAGGTATTGTGACTGAAGCGCCTGATGCGATCAATACATGGTGCTATAAGTCAATGTCGTAGTTGAGGAACTGCAGAACTTTCTTGGGAAGCGGCAGATGACAGATATCGCTCTGTTTGATAAGCTGCAGGATGCGTGATCGGCAAGCATTCTGTAACGTCATCACTGAAACAACAAAAGCAAAAAATGTGTGAAGGGAAGGGAGGGGGCTAAACAAATAAATCTGTTAACGTCATCACTGAAAGAGGTACAAAAGCAAAGAGTTCATCTATTGAGGGTTTTAGAAACTAATGAAACTAGATTTTAAAGGGCAAAGCCAATATGACTCACATGCTCCTTACGAAACGTGCAATATTTAACATGAAAATGAGCGTTTCCCAATGGGGGGTTAAAATGACCTTGACCTTCCAGATCAAAGCAAAACTGCATATCTCTCTATATATTATATGAAAGATCAATTTATCATCTCTAAATACAAGAAGTTTTGACTTTATATCTCATATTTTATTTTTAGGGTCAAGGTCACTTCAAAGTACCTATACTAACCGACTTTGGACAGTTCCAGTGACCTTGGAATGAGGTAGCAAAAATGTGCATAGTATGCGTGTCTCATGTATACATGTTTATCATGCATCAAAGAATCGTAAGTCCCAAATTTTTTTTTTAAGTGAAATTGAAAAATTGTCATTTTTTTCTAATATTTGTTGACCCTGTGACCTTGACCTTGAAGTGAAATCATTCAATCACTGATCATTTATTAGGTCTCATGGATATATATTATCATCTTACAAAGTTTGGCTGTGATAGTTCGAGCACAGGCCAAGCATTGTGTTGTGTCCTTGGGAAAGACACTTTACTCCCGTTTCCTACTCCTTCGGATGAGAGTATAAACCGAGGTCTAGTCTGTGACGCATACATTCCATCATAACGGACTTTAAAGATCCTGACACTCATGTCCTAGACGGGTGAGTGCCGGTGACAAGAACACACCCAGCATGCACCTAGGTCCTTCTCCCCCATCCCTGGCTGCCCAGGATTGTGCTCAGTTGTCCGGGCGTCAGACCATGTGCCCAAAGGCTGCGGGTGGGCGTCTCGGGCGGCTTGAGTTAGATCCTGTATCGGCCAGCGCCTTGAGCAGCTCTTGAGCTGGAAAAGCGCTATATATAAGAACTATATAAGATAGTTGAAATAGGTTCTGAGATATTAATCCACTTGCAAGTTTTGCAGATTCTGGATGGTGTGCAGACAGCCAAATGGAAGGACAACAAAATTGTTATTTAAATGTCATTTTGGGACTGTTTAGGACTCATCTCGCACAGATTTACACACATCTGCAAAAATTTGGGAGGGGAGGGTAGTGAGAGGGGGTTTTTGAATACATACAATTAGATTCACATTGCTATGCAACACAACCATATCAAATTAAAAACAAAACATTTATAGAAGAACTGAAACTTTTGTTAAGTTGACAAGTACAAGAACAAGAGCAAAATCACAGCAACACAGCAAGGCTGGGTTAAGGATAAAACTATTGGACTTTGGCTCCACAAATACAGTTATACGCACAGGGTATACTTGGGCACAACTGAGTTGAATAAGTTCTACGTACCTCCGTACAGCTGTACAATCCGGACTTGCTTGGTCGTCCCATACACGTCGACCACAGCATACAGGGGCCCATTCCGATACGGAATCACTTCGTCGGAGGGTCCCTGGTCCTCACCGTTGAAGATAAAGTGCATGCGAGCCTCGTCATTTGTCACTTTGTACATAATACCGATTCGACTTCCAACATCCGTGGGCAGAATACTGTCCTGCACAAACCCCTCCCCACCCGACGTGGTCATTTCCCCCCGTCCATAAATGTCATTAAAAGAGGGTTCCCTGTATGCTGCTTTGCACACAGGTTGCAGCATGCTGCGGTGAACTTTGCCACGTGGGGTCAGAATGACCTCCGAGTCACCCAACACAGATTCATAATCCGCATGTTCCTCTGCATTAGTCCTGTTGTTGGCCAACATGCGACTGTTGGTTTTGGTCACTGCTGAGATCCACGAACGCCCCATGTTGGCCAGATCTGGCAGTGCATACTGGGGCAGCTCAAAGTGCTCCTCCGGTGAAAGCTGTGTCAAGCCTACTCTCAAGTGGCCACTCCAACCCCTCTCTGTTTTTTCAATCTCTAGGAGAAAGATTTCCCCAGGCAACAGTTCCTTCTTGCTGAATACTAAAGCGTGAGCAAAGCTGGTTTCTCGGTATGCCACCACGCCGTCATGTGACAAACGTATGTTCTGTCCATGGTAAGGGTGAAAACGGGTTGTGGGCATCATTTCCACCTGAAACATTTACAATATTTACTTCCTAAGGAATCTAACATCAGGAATGTTCTAGAACTGTTGATGGTACATTATTTTCTAGATCAGTGGGTGGTAAATTTCAAACAAACCAAAACTACGAATACTCAAGTCTTAATACAATAACAGATTTCATTTTAAAATGTTACAAGTACAACTGATCTACTGTCAAATTACTTGATCTTGAATAGTTACATTGCCGGAGCCTGTGTTGGTTATCTGAACGATAATATCAAATATATTAAACCATTTAATGAAACATCATACAGCTGATACTCTATCAGTGATGTCCCGAGGCCTCGGACATCGGTCATGGTCCGATTCGTTTGGAAAATGACCGAATGCAAACACCTGTGTCCCGTCAAATGTCCGATTCTATTGCAAAATTAGCGGTCAATGTCCGATAGTATTATGACTAGAGCGGTCACTGCAAGAAACATCTGTACAAAGTGGAGTGTCAAAGCCGTTAAAACGAGTTTGAATAGTGGACAATGCTAGACTATTATCACTCTTTAGTACATTCCGTCGAACAACAAAAGGGCCGCAACTCTCGACACTTTTGAAAGGGATATAACCGACACCATACTTCCTCTGCAACGATCTTAAAGAAGCACCATTAATCGGTTCGCTTCACAATCTGAATGTCCTATTGCTTTTATGTAGTCAGGACATGATGTCCGATTAGTTTTATGATTTAGGACATTTTGTCCTATTGCCCTCTAATCCTAGGAACACCACTGCTCTATGAAACGTTTTCAGATGTATTCAGACCTTCCAACCCCAGTAAGGACTCGATAGTATTTAAATAACATTTTGATAGTATTTTTAATAAAACAATAGTATTTTGAAAACGACGAAAAACATAATTACAAAGCGGCGTCGGTTTTACGTCATTTAACACCTTCAGTGTAACTAAACCTTTATTTTTAATAATTAAAAGTCTTCACATGGTATCTCTTAAATGCTGCAGTATCTCAATTCATGTCTATTTCCAGTACTTAGTGTTCTTCACACTAGTTCCACAAAAAATCAATGTATAAAGGTTTTCAACTGCTAGAAGGACAAGTGGGGGTGGCGCATGTTGCTGAAGTAGCAGCTGCACTCTGCTGCATTTTGGTAGCCGACTTGCATTTTTTCAGAAACTGTTCTGAAAATTCTCTCTCATAGCATGGCCCTTCCTTTTTCCAACTGCACATTCGTTAATTATAGCAGTCGTCTTGGTTCTAGCTGAACCATAGCTCTTTGCAATTTCACTGTCGGGAACATTTTTTTTTTAAAGTTGTCCAGCATGGTCCGATGCCGAGATAGGCACATTATGCTCCACCACAAATGCAGTAAAATATGCCTCACTTCGAATTGTTTTCAAGTATGCATCTTTCGTTGAGACATAGCTAGCGATTGACTAAGCATTTTTCAATGCCGAAGCCTTTGCAATATGCCTCTTTGACTGGACATGTTTTTTCACATCATCGAAACTGCCATGTGCGACTGAAATATCGAACTCACAGACACGGCATCGAGCGTATTTGCTGTTGACTTTTGATGCGACGATGCAAGGATAATCCTTAGAGTAAGAAGGAAGAAAGTTTTGCTGCCTCCTCTGTTTTTTAGAAGCGATTTCAGCAGTAGCAGGGGGAGATTTACTAGTGCGTTTCCGCGGCCTACCTCGGCCCGCCATGTTTTTCTTTGCTTGAGAAAGAATGTATACCATTGGTGGTTCAGGAAATCAACGCGACCATCGATTGGACAAAACTGTATGCAAATAGGTTTATTCTTTTTCCGGTCTTCTGATAGTATTATAGCCATCGCACACGATGCAGCCAGTGCGCGACCAATCAGAAGGGTTCATTTTTATTTTTATTGTCAAAACGCGCGACTTGGCCTACCATATCGCTGGCTGCGTCGTGTGCGATGGCTGTTAACAGTGCTGTAACTGTTGTACCGATAAACCAGATTTAGGGTTCACAAAGACCTATGATCGTTTTTTTTAAACTCATCGTATTATTTTCTAAATCGTCGTAATTTCGTATTTTTTCAATTTCATCGTAAAATAATACGGTCAAATCGTACTGGTTGGCAGGTCTGTGTATTCTTCGGTCGCGATGCCTTAATGAAGTTAATCTGATCTTTTGATCAGTACTCCTGGCTACTCTAACTTTGATCTAGTCCTACCTCGGTTTTTTGAGTGTTGCCTATACTACTAGTACTACAGTTGGAAGCTACTGGCAAGTGGCGTTTTAGTTTTACTTAAACATTTTACTGCCAAGAGGGAAATGGAATGAATTACAATCATTTGCCAGCCAAATCTGGATCACAATTTTAAAAATAATCTAGCTTGAACAGTATCCGAAATAACTCAATAAAACATGTTATAAATTATATTCTAAAACTGTAAAACTAAAGAAAATTTGACTTTCTATACAAATATTCTATTTGAAAATAAAAACTTTACCAAAAAAAACTTTTTACATTTCATATTTATTTATTTTGAGTCAAAATAAGAGAGAGAGAGCAAGTTAGAAAGAAAGAGGGAGGCAATCTCAACTTTGCTATATTTTTGTACGAGTATCTTTTGTATGGGTGCACAATGTTAAGTCCCTTTCATCAATCAATGTCCCTGTTACTGTTAGACGCATAGATCAGCTTTGTGGTTGTGTGGTAATGGGATGGATAGGGCAGGCAGCCACTCACCAATGAAAGGGGTTGTAATACCTATGAATGTTAAATAGCTAATTATCTGAGATTTCCAAATCCTGTCCTATCCCGTAACTTAAAAAGTCGTTAGGGGCACCACAGATGATCGTTTAACCAGTGTACTCCATCTTTCTGTCCTCACCAACCCTCATGGCTTTGCTCAGTGTCAAACCAGTCCATTCTCAAATGTTGTCCTCCCACCTCTTTTTCGGTCTCCCTCTTCTTCTTCCTCCTTGTACCATGCCTTGCAGGATGGTCTTTGTAAGGCCTGATGCTCTGGTGACGTGGCCATACCATCAGAGTTTCCGTTTCTTCACCACTCTGAGCATGTTGTTCAATGGATTGTGTGATGGTCTGTCGGACTTTGTCATTGGTGATGTACTGGGTATAGGAACAGCCCAGAAGTCTTCTGTAGCACCTCATCTCCATGCTTTGTATTCTTCGTTGTAGGTCTACTGTGACTCGTGTGAGGGTCCATGTTTTGCAAGCATATAGGAAGATGGATCCAAATCAAATGGTTTCCAAATCATGATTTTGGAATGATAAGTCATCATTGGCAGTGTATGGGTTACTGTTACTGTGTTAGTCTTTAAACAATTAAAAAATAAAATATTGAGCGCCTTTTCACTGTATCAGTCCTGATAGCAAGTGATAATGAGTAAGTACAAAACTAAATGAAGATTAACATCTAAAATCCATTTTAATTTTAAAATTTTCAAACAAAAGTGCCAGGGTATACTTTAGTTTAAGTATAGGTCATAGGTGCTTAAAGGTAGTTTAAGTATAGGTCATAGGTGCTTAAACACAGCAGACACTAAAAACACCTGATGCAATTGGGCTACTTTAACAAGATATACAGGTGCTACAAACGTCATATGTATGTAATGATAAGACTTCAAACGGTCATTGGTATTAATGTTTACTGTCTTCGCCACTTTCGTCTCGTCAAAACAATTACTCAATTACTGAATTAGGTACGCAGATCTTTCTACCGAGTACTGACAGACTTCTGTCACTAGCTGCAAATTAAAAGTCAAAATGTATCACGATATTGCACAAGCTATTAACTCACTGGTATCTTCAGTCGTTGACAAGGAGCCGATTGTTATAACTGTTCAACAGTCTTATACACAAATGACACGATTTCTTTCATTTTGAAGTCAAAATTTAAGAACGGATATCCCCCTTTCCACTGCTCTTTCTTCTCGTGAATGGTCCAACCTCTCAAGGGAGTGGCTACAAGTACTTGAAATTTAATCTAATTAAATCACGATATAATTTTCTTTTATAAAAATTAATTTCAATCAAAAATATTAGATAAGAGTTTTTTAATAACAAAATTAGAAATCGTGTTCTAAATAAAGGAAAGAGGTGACACAAAATACAAGAGGAATAAAAACAAGTAACATTTTAATCTACACTCCCTGGCCACATTCAATCATGGCTTTGATTGGCCATTTATTTCAATCTATTTTTTTCCAATGTCTCCAATGACAGACGATGTTACACAGCACGTGAGGAGTAGCTTACTCGATTGTGGAGGACAGGCAGGCAGCATTACCTGGAAGAAGATATTTAAATTTCAGTTCACGTCGATTTTATCCTGCAAGATGTTTGTTGCAAAATCCATTGCAGCGGATCACAAGGATCTGATCCATGATATATCGTATGATTTTCATGGTAGCCGAATGGCAACATGCTCTAGTGATCAAACGGTGAAGGTAAACGATCTAAACATTGTCGCAGTATAGTGGAGGTTATCCTCGGTCCTACTTTTCGCACCACAGAACATGCTATTATTAAATGTTGCATGGCTTGAATTATGATTATCTTTAATTTGTAGATAGTATTGTAACATTGGGTTTTTTTTTTCAGGTGTGGGAGCAAGGTGATGATGGTTCCTGGCAACTAACAGCCAGCTGGAAGGTATTTGGTTTTTTCTTTGGGGGAAAATCAGAAACTGTACACAAATTGGTGAATCAAACTGGAGTTCATTACCATTACTTCACTTTTGCGAGCATCAACGGTGAACAGCTACAACCTAGAGCGACTGTCAGCTAAGGCGTATGAATATGCTGTTCTTGTCACATTGAAACCGGAGATCAGCAATTACATTGTACCACTCAAGGATCAAAATACATTTTGTTTATGCACAGTAGCCTACTATTGACAACAGTTATATCTTAGTTACGATTGAGATGCTCTCTTTGACTTCAAGTGGCTATTGTATTCAGGAACAAGGCATCCGATAATGGCGTTTACTTTTCTTTGATCTATGCCGTTGCTGGAGGGGCCTTAAGTGTCTATTTGTTTCCAGCAGTTGAAATATTGTGCTTATTTGTTTTAATCTTCGAGATGAATATAGAAAGTACTATGACATAATTCCGGCATCGAGCTGTATTTTTATTTTCTGATTATGTCAGGGAGGCACGGTGGTCTAATGGTAGTGCTTTGGCTTGCGGATCTGAATGTCCCGAGTTCGAGCCCTGTCCGAGCCATTGTGTTGTGTCCCTGGGAAAGACACTTTACTCCCGTTTCCTACTCTATTCGGATGAGAGTATAAACCGAGGTCTAGTCTGTGTGTCGCATACACTCCATCATAACGGACTTTAAAGATCGTGATGCTCATGTCCTAGACGGGTGAGTGCCGGTAACAAGAACACACCCAGCATGCACTAGGTCCTTCTCCCCCATCCCTGGCTGGTCAAGATAGTGCTCAGTTGTCCGAGCGTCAGACCATGCGCCCAAAGGCTGCCGGTGGGCATCTCGGGCGGCTTGGTTTAGATCCTGTATTGGCCAGCGTCTAGAGTCTGGTCAAGTACGGCGAGATAAGTGTGCCATAAAAATCCTCAATAATAATAATAATAATAATGTCATTTTGGAACATTCCGCGTATTTCTAGCTTGTTGATAGACTCTACATAAGTGGCTTGTGTGTCTGCTTGTGAGAATAGTTAGTTTTTTGGAAAGAGCTTGTATTCAGTTGTTGATGCTATTTGCTAAATAAAGTTGGAAGACCTCGTAACGACAACTCCTGCCTTGTTGCTGAATGAATGGTTTGTGTTGCGTAGATAGGAAATTCTAGTTACACAAGCAAGCATCGGGACTGAATCGACTATTTCCGTGTAACAATCTTCAATAGGGAGTTATTTTTCCACCGAACTGTCTTTGAGATCTATTGCGATTTATGCTGTACATAGTTTCAAACTTTTCTGTCATTATTACAGACACATAGTGGATCAGTATGGCGTGTAACATGGGCACACCCTGAGTTCGGCCAAGTGTTGGCGACATGTTCATTCGATCGCACAGCAGCAGTCTGGGAGAAAGAGGCAGGGCAACCACTGTGGCTTCAAAGAACGGTGCTTGTCGACAGTCGCACATCTGTCACCGATGTCAAGTTTGCCCCCAAACATTTGGGACTCCAGCTGGTAAGACTGGCTTGATTGTATGAACTACATAAAGACAGGATGCTATCACACACATTTTCTTTAATAAAATTGTCTTATATATTCACAGTGTTTGATGTGACAGCATATTCCTCGCTGTATTTGTTGGTTGTTGTTTTTTTCTCAGCTCATTTCTATCCCAGCATCATGACTTATTTGCTGGGCTGTGTGTGTGTTTTCAGGCAACATCTTCGCAGGACGGTGTGATCAGAATCTATGAGGCCGTGGACGTGATGAACCTGAGTCACTGGTCACTTCAGCATGAATTTAACTGTCGCCTGCCATGCAGCTGTCTCACTTGGAACTCTTCTAGGTACCAGTTCATAGCATCTAATATTAGTCAAATATTTTATTTGTTTTCAAATGGTTATGTTGGCAGCTGAAGGTTGTGGCCAATACAGAATAGAATTGTAGCTGCCCAAGGCACCCACTTGCTGTCTCAGGCCCCAGACCTAGTGTATTCTTGTCACTTGCATTCACCTGTCTAGGACATGAGCATCTGGATCTTTGTGCCATGGAGTGCGTGCATGCAGAGACTAGATTTTGGTTTATACTCTCATCCGAAAAATGCAGGCATGGGAATTGTCCGTCTGGGGTGTCAAAAAATCGTAGCACCAGTTTTCTTTTTACTGATTGCCATTGGTCATGGGCATTGGTCCCCTTCCGCTCTCTCAAACCTGCGTGCTAGTTGTTCGTCACCCGCTTCAAATTCAATTACGTGATAGCTAAGTCACAATCACAAAAAAGTAACTATTTTGCTGGCAGCAAAAGGACTGAACGTGGCTGCTTAGTTTCCGACAGACACCACAGACAAGAGCTGGAGTTCAGCTTGCTACACACGTGTTCACCATGTTTAATCAAAGATTCAAAGCACTTGTAATGGTGGTGGTCACATGAGTTGTTCAGCATGGACAACCATTCGGCGATAGTTCTTGTGACAATTCATGGCAATGAGAGTGGCTGACTTATAGTGAAACCCATTTTCAATGAAATTCCCATTACTCGGTGGACAGATTAGCGTTTCCCAATAGCTCATATTTTCAGTGTTGTTTTTTTTTAATTTAAATTTTTATAATGCTGGTTATTTTGAAAAAAGAATCTGCTTTGTGAATAATTTTGCTTCCTTTAGACTAGAGTTCACTGTAAGAGGATTCCACTGTAAATTTGTGATGTGCATGGTTATAGTATACAGTGATGACATAACTAATAGAAACAAACTAAAATGTTTATTATTTAACCATACTACTCAATTTTGTTGGGAAAAAAAAGCAAGCACGCTGCGATAGTGCTTCCCTGAGGCTGCATCATAGTTGTTCATGGAATGAAAAATGTGTTTAAAAAATAGTCAGTTTTGTTATATAAAAATCATGGAAAATACCCTTAAAATGCTCTAGTTTGCACAGATTTTAAAGTAGATTTCTAAATTTTCCTAATGCCCATGCCTTAATTATATTGTTGAAGGTTGTTACACCTCCTGGGCTATTTATAATATGAACTAATTAAGTTTGCTATACAAATTGCCAGTGTCTTCATTTAATAAATTTCCGTTGTGTGGTGGATTGTGCAAGGCACTGGATTAGTCACTTATTGGTTCTGTTTATTTTATGTAGTTCTGTCTTTGTGTTGTTTCCTCTGTGGCAGTTCAACTGTTGCCTATGGTACAAATGTCTTTCTTGGAATTACAACTCAGTTTAATAGTTAAAGTGAATGCATTGTTCTCCATGCAGTTTAGTCATTGCAATGATAATGTTTCATTTGTTCGTTTTTATCCATTGACTGGCTGTATTTGACAATATGTGATCATAGCACTGAAAATAAACAGACATAGGACATCAACTGACAAGTCAGATGACTTTGTTAATAAAGTTTGTTGTTGCTATTTAGGACTTCGTTAATTCCTACTTTTTTTTTTCTTTTTCTTTTTTTCTCTTTCCAGGATTCATCCTCCAATGATTGCAGTTGGCAGCGATGACCAGAACCCCTCAGGTGGAGCTAAAGTGTTGATTTACGAGTACAGCGAAGTTCAAAGGTCAATGTACAATGCTTTCCTTTTTTTCTTCTTCTTTGATATCAGGTTACAGTTCCTAATTTTTCCAGTTGTTTGTTCTTATTATTTTTCTGGTAGACCTAATTCTTTTTCTTTGTCCTCTAGGTATTTTTTGGTGATTCGTAATAAAAATGAAAAATAACACCAACTTGTATTTAGAACTGTTTAAATACTTTTTTTTTCCTTCTAGTTCCTCTTCCTGCTCCTTGTCTATTTTCTTGTACCACTTTGCCTCTTCTTTTTCTCCTGGTCCTCTTAATAATTGTTGCTTTTCTGTTTAATGTATTTGATTAAAAATGCAATGCATCTTGTATTTTTCTGCTGTGTTGTTCCTCTTCCTCTTTTTCATCCTACTCCTCCACTTTCTCTTCCGATTTTTCAAAATGATCAAAAGGGATGTGCAGAATCGGACACCTTGATTATTTCGCATCAGATGTTCAGAAAGTTGCAATTCAATACGACTATGTTTCATACCTGCAGGAAGTGGAACAAGGTGGAGTCCATAGCCACAGTGAACTATCCTGTACATGATATTCAGTTTGCACCCAACGTTGGTCGCTCCTATCACCTTCTGGCCATCGCATCCAAAGATCTCTGCATTGTCTCCCTCAAGCCGTACCGGTCAGTGCCACTGTTGATTTGATTTGATTGATTGATGTGAAATAATAAAAAAGATAAGGATAATGTATGCTGTATACACTCTTTTCCCTATATTACTAATCAACTAATCGGGCTCGAAGCGCTATGATCTGTACCAACATGCACGCTCACATGCTATACACACTCGTACAAACATGTGGTGTAAAGACAGGGAGATTGCTATTAGAAGTCAAACAAGAAATTGAACTTTACTTTGAAATTATCGATCGATTGCACCCAGTACCGTTATGGAAGGGAGGGAGGAAGCCAAAGTACCCAGAGAGAACCCTCAGTGACCTGAAGTGCCTCGTACCTAAGTCACATACTGTAAGTTTGTCTCGTGTGGGATTTAAACCCGCAACCTTCAGCATAGAAAACCGGCTCTTTAGCATCTGTACCGCCAGGCCAAAGATTTGTGCATACGTTTAGTTTAATCAGGGTTTTTGCTTTCAAAACCATCTTTAAGAAGGTAAATTACACTGCAGCACAATACAATTTCTTGATATCGACAACTGCAACTGAATCTTTGCAACTGAATGGATTACGCTGGAAAATACAGGTGTTCTATTAGGATTTGGCTGTTTTGACTCGCATGCCTCAACCAATGTTCTGTTCACTTGTTTTATTGGCTTCTTTTTCACAGGAGGGACCCAGCAGCTTCGGGCAACACCAGCAAGTTTGACATTCGCCTGATGGGCATGTTCGACCACCATGAGTCACAAGTGTGGCGAGTCAGCTGGAACGTCAATGGCACTGTACTCGTCTCATCTGGTGCCGATGGTTGTGTACGAATATGGAAAGGTAGGAGCGCTGTTTGCTGTGTAAGTAGTTTGCAGGCAGAGTGGCACAGACAGTGAGAAAAAGAGAACAAATTTCTGCGGGAAGACTGTTCTGTGATTGTAACCTTTGGAACCCATGAGGTGACATACACTTTAAAGATGTGACGATGACAGTGTGCAATGATAACAATGTCCGTTTATAATACATGCATTTTTGACTCGCATGCATAGCAGTTTGAGTCTATGTACTCCTTCCACCCCATCCCCCCCTTTTTTTTAATAAATCTGTGCAAGTTGAGTCCTAAATGTGACCCTCCACGACGATGTGAGTCGCTTCCCCACTTTTGAGTGATTTTGAGTTCTTTGCATCTCCAAATAGTATTTTTTCTGCTCTTTTATTTGGTGAAAACCGTTTTCAAATCGGACTCTTAGTTCCGGAGCTGTGGCATTTTAAATAACAAGACTGCAAAGGAGACGATTTTGAGAAAACGGGCTTTGAAATTTACGAAATATTTGACTTAAAAGTCCTTAGCAACCATTATGCTGTTTATAAGTTATATGAATTTTGGTGAAGGCCTATAATCAACAAAGCAAACACAATGATTTTTTTTTGCAGTGCAATGAATATTTTATTAACAACACTTATGGAAAGAGACATGGTAGTTGCAAAATAATCGCGAAATACTGATAACCGCACCCTACACATGCATTCAAAAGCCAATGACACATCAAATAATGATATGCTACTACTGATTAATATCAGAACATTTAAATTTATAACTATTATCAGGTTCTAACCACACACATTTTCCCAACGGACTTAGTTATTGTTACGAAAATTGACACAAAATATAGGTAAAATGACTGGTTCATTCTTTTGATCTCTGTGTTCTGAATCTGATTATCCAGTTGACGTTGTTGATATTGCACTTCTGACAGATCATCGTCTCCTTCGCTATCCACATTTTCATCGTTTCCCTCAACAAAATAACCGAACACCAAGGCTTCGATATTTGGGTCTGCAATATTTGCCATGCTAGCATACTTTGTCAGCGTTTTGGCAATGCATTGCTTTTCGTTCTCACACATCGCTTTGTTCGCATTCGACGCTATCTTGACGGAAAGCGTGCACAAAGCTTAGCTTTAATTGGACATGCCAAGTCAGATGTGCTAATCAGCCAATCAGAACAGGGCTTCCGTAGCTTGGAGACGCAGATGTTTACAGCATTCTCGGGACATCCTCACTTATTATTGGCTGATAAATATAGACCAGTTTAAAAATAGATAATTACAATTCCCGTTTCCTATAGCTGAAAGCCTCAGCTTCGAAAAGAGCCATCAACGACTGGAATATTCCATTGTTTAGTGGGTGAACCGGGCTGTGAAAACTCGCTCAATTTTTCTTTTCTGATTAAAAAAATGGACTTTAAAGAAAAGGTAGCCTCGGAAAATGACAAAATTAACAATATTAGAGGTGATATTGGATAAAATGCATTTGCCTACACGCAGAAATATGACTGAAGATTCACAATTTGCAAAAATCTCAAACTCGACAACCTAACACCCACCAACCTATTTTGACTTGTAGGGAGAATTGTAGGGATGCGGGAAGCGACTCATCTCGTGCTGGAGGGTCACAAATACAGTGGAGTCCGGGTATAACGAATCTCAAGGGGGGGAATTTCGGGTTCGTTACAAGCGGGATTCGCTGTAGAGATTTGTACTGTAAACGGAAGTACACATCGGTGATGAGTACACATCACAACATACAGTACGTAGATCGATCTAGGCCTACGAAGTTTATCAACAATGACTTCATTCAAGGCTATTTATAGCAGCCAATGACAGTTATGACTTCAAGGCCTGGTTGACCTATCTACGAACTGGCATGCTTCTGCTGCTGTTCGTTATTGGCGATAAGCCAACGTAGGCCAAGGGAATACACAAAGGGTTCGTTACAAGCGGAGATTCGTTATTTGCCTAGCTGGATTTGTTCGTTATAGGAAGGGATTAAATAGTAAGACAAAGAGGGGAGTGTGTCGGGAAATGGATGGTAGTACGCTAATCGCGGGTGTTCGTTATTCCAAGGTTCGTTATAGGTGAACTCCACTGTAGTCACAAAATTTCACTTTTTTGACTTTTTGAACTTACAATGTCCGTTTATAATACATGCATTTTTGACTCGCATGCATAGCAGTGTGAGTCTATGTACTCCTTCCATCCCATCCCCCCCCCTTTTTTTTTTATAAATCTGTGCAAGTGGAGTCCTAAATAATCACAAAATTTCACTTTTTTGACTTTTTGAACTTACAATTTTTTGGTGCTTAATAGTTATCAATAAGACACACATATTATGCAAATTTGGTCAACTTCTCTCCAAGGTCAACTATGAGAGTTATAAAGCCCAAACTTGTATTATGGATAATAGTTTGATCTTTTAAATATGTTTTGTTTTTGCATTGATCTTTAAGGTCAAGATCATTTTAAGCCTTGCAAAAACATTTAAAAATGGGTCCTCATACAGTGGAATGGCTCTATATTTAACCCATAAGGTTATTTAATCATACATGAGCGTGTGAGGTCACATGAAGGTCAAGGTTAAGGTAACTTGTTGTTTTTGGGGGGAGGGTATAAATACAACTTTTGTTGTAGTTTATTTGATTGTGCATGAGTGTATTTGGAACTGAAAGTCAAGGTAAAAAGCATCGAAAGATCAAAGTTGATATTACTTCATATTTTAATGCAAGTTCCACAAAGAGCATGTAAGTCATATGGGCTTTGCCCTTTTAGTAATAACTTATGATTTTTAAGTGCAGTTTCAATCTAGATGTGATACTCTGAAAGGATGTAGTGCTGATCACGATGAGGATTATATCCATAAATTGTGTCCATGTCTCCATCCATTATTGAACATTCAGGGCAAGGTTGTTTTTTTGTTTTTTATTTATTATCACATCTTTACAAGACTACATCATCTTCATCATTTCCAAACATTAAGAAAGCTGCAATCAACATTGCTATTATTGGCGAATGAAAGGAAAGGCAATTTTATTTTTTAAATGTAGATATACAAATCTAATATTGCAATTGTGTTTTCAGCAAATTACCTTGGCAACTGGAAGTGCGTATCTGTGCTGAAGGGTGACGGCTCGCCAGTTGACAGTCTGTTGGCCGTGGCCCAGGCGCCGACCCCTGGTGCCGCCATTTTCAACGGCGACAGCTCCAATGCTGCCCCACCCATCAGGTACAACAACAAGGGAAAGCCTGTTGTCTGGCATTGAGTTAGAGCAAAATTCGTGGCAATGTTATGCTAGTGTTGAAAAAGCGAGATTCCAGAGAGAAAAAATGGTTTACATGATGTCTGTAGTCGATGGCAAATGGCGAGATTGATTAAAAGAGACAAAAATATATTTTTGCATAGGAGTTTATGTGAAAGTTCAAAGTAGTACGTGTGAATTTAATTATCTCAGAGTTGGTTGGAATGTTGGGCTAGAGGCTTAAAAAAAGAAAGTAGACTGTTCAGTCATTTTGGAACTGAATTTGGGCTGAGATTATTTCTGTGTCACACTAGACCTGTGGAGATGGTGGTATGTCATAGTGTTTTGCTTCAACAGTGCCAAAACACAAGAATATAATTTAAAACGTAAAATCTGACTTCGTAGGTAAAAGCAGCCATTTCTTGTAAAAGCTAAAATGGTGTCAACAGGTCCAGCTAAAACTCAAACGCCGATAAAAATCAGTCAGGTTGGGCCAGGTTATAAATCATTGCTTTATTTCTTGCTAGTGTGTTGAAGAGGAATACATGGATTCAGCAGAGAGTGAGTCACGTTTATTGACTACGTGTGAAGGAAAGAGTATCTGAGTCATGTTCATTGGCTATGTGTGAAGGAAAGAGTATCCGTTTGACCCTGGTTAGTGAAGATGGTTATGTATCAGTATTGCACCAGAAGAAGGAATAGAATGAATGCAAGAGAGAGAAATGATTTGTTTGTATATGCTGCTATTATTATAGCTATTATATTTATTATTTTTCAGTTTCATCATTTATATTGGGGTATGAGATGTACGGTGGATAGTTCTTCGTAATTCGTTTGCCCTGAGATTTTGTGTGCATGAGTGAGAGTATGATCATGTCCGTGAGTGTATGGTGTATTTTTGGAGTGTTTTATTCGTAAAAGAAATAAATTATTTTCAGTGCAGAAGGCATGCCTAACTGTACAGAATTTCTGTATTTTTTCTGTAAAGTTGAAAAACTTGACAAGCCCTACGGAAAATACGGATGCATGTTTCACGGGCTGGAAATAAATTTAAAAAAACTTTGGGGAAAAAAATCAAACTCATTGGCCTGTAGTAATGCACCTCGTGACGTTTTTTCGAAGACAGCCAAACCCGGTTTAATGCCGCAATGCGCAATGGCAGTAGAGACACTTGGCATCAAAGTTTCTAATAGAGGCACCGAAGTTTACCGAACCAGTTTTTGCGCAGTCGCAGTGAAGATCGGTGCTCGTGAGACAGAATTCAAAACATGGCGTCCAAACGAATGGCTAAGCAAAATGATTGTGAATCTGAATCTTCAAAGAAATGGCGCAAGGGGCAGACATATATTGCCTCGTATTCGGAAAAGCGTCCTTTCGTTATTCGCGGCAGCACTGACTCAAAAGTACGATTTATGCCAACCAGTTTGGCATCTCCGCCGGTGGTATGAACAACATCAAGCGGCACGTGGAAAGGCCACGTGTTGCTTGATGTGCATATCAAGAATTATGAGGCTTTGAAGAATAAAAAGAAGATTGTGGCAGCAAATCAATCTTTCTTCGCATAATATCAAAAATGATGAATGAAAAAACAATAGGTAGTAAAAGTAAATACGGAAATAGTAATAGTAATACTGAAATTTGAAAAAGCTAATACTGAAACAGGGGTGAGATTTAACCCAGGAGACTAACTAGCCCGCCGGGCTAGCTAATAAGTAAAGTGAGGTAGCCCGCATGGTTTTTAGGCAACCCAACAATCGCGTATTTACGGCAATGTGTACAGTGCATTAGACCAACTTCTTTATCGAAAATGAGCCAAGATCGATCTTCGCCATCTGAACGTTTCAGCCAGGCAGTCTGAAAATTTCTTTTTCTCTTCGATTCATACTCTTTGTCATGCTCTTTCTTCTCCGAACTAGGTTTCGCCTTCTTTGGCGGGGGTTCGTTGACCACAGAAATAAAGTTCCTCATTTTCGGATCAACAACCGTCACCTTGACATTACACGTAATTTGTAGCCAGTGTCTTTTTCACAAACAAAGCAGACAGCGCGCTTGGCGCGAAAGGGAAGTAGGCAAAGGGAAATAACGCTCGCGTATGCTTCATACTCGTAGCAGACGAACAGTGACCTAAAAACGTTCCCGCTTCGGACTGAGCTTCTAAAAGTCTGCAAGTAGTATCTTTTTTTTTTAGGTCGCCAGGCGGGCTGGCTCAATTATAAAGTGAGGTCGCCTGAACCGGTTTTAAGTCGCCTCGGGTGACCGCTAAATCTCACTCCTGTGAAACTTCAAATTGATGGTAGGCATGCCTGGTGCAGTTCTGTGCATGTGTTTGTGTCATTTGGTTCTCGGTGTTAGGCATCGTTAGCAATCGCTATAGCCATCTATCCAGCTGGTTTATTTAAATCTCTGTTTGAAAGTTTATAGATAAGTAACTATTACATGGGTAATTGTTAGTTAGCTAATAGGATCAAAGTGACGGTTACCTTTATAACTTTTTTGACAAAGAATTCATTCCTGTTTGATGTGTTCTGCACAATCATTTTGTCTCTCAATCTCATTGAAAACATTTTGTTTCTCGTATAGGTAGCAACTTGTAATTTGGATCGGGTCTAGATAAACGGAGGGTACAGTTATTTTCTGTTGTAAGTGTGAAATCTTTGGTTCACATTTATCCAGTTTATGCAGGTTTTGTGTGTGAGTGTGAAGCATGGTTTGTTTTTGTATTTCCAAACATATTATTTGGAAATACTTTGAAATATTCAGGGGGAATGAAAACTAGCCCAATGTCTGTCTGTTGGTCTGACTCTGTCCATTGGAATCCCTATCTCCAGAACCACTGATTTTGGCCACATTTCATAGGAATATTACCTAGGTTGGTGGCCTCTTGTGTCATCATATTTGCTCTACCACAAAAGGTCAAAGTCATTTCAGTCATTTTGTTGCTAAACCACTTTTACTCAATATCTCAAAAACAGCCGAAGCTAGTCATTTTTAATTTTAGTATCATGGACCATCCTTCAGTAGAAGTCTGTAGTCAGTTCATCGCTTTTTTTTTTTTTTTTTCCACTCACATGCATAGCATAGCAATGTGAGTCTATGTATTCACCCTCCCCAAAAAAAAAATAATAAAGATGTTTGCAAATCTGTGCAAGATAAGTCCTAAATAATCCCAAAATTACTTTTATTTTTAAAATAAAATTGTTTGGTCTTTCCGTCTGTCCGCCGTCCACATGTGCAAAACTTGAAAGTGTATTAATATTTCAGAACCTATTTCAACTATCTCAACGAAACTTCCTAAGATGGTGTATATCCATGAGACCTCATAAATGATCAGCGAATAAATAACCTCACTTCAAGGTCAAAGGGTCAACAAATGTTAGTTAAAAACACAAAAAAGCGCCAATATTTCACCAAATTTAACTTTTTTTCTAAGTTATTAATATTGAACTTATGATTCTTTACTGCATGATAGATGTCAATGAGACACACATCCTTTGCACAATTGGTCAACCTCACTCCAAGGTTATGATTGCTGGAGCTGTCCAAAGTAAGTCAGTATAGGTACTTTGACCCTAAACTATGAGAGATATAAGGTCAAACTTGTATTTAGAGATGATAGATTGATCTTTCATATAATTTCCTTTTTGCACTGATCTTGAAGGTCAAGGTCACTTCAAGCCTTGCAAAAAAATACAAAAAATAGGTCATTGTACAGTGGAATGGCTCTATTTAACCCATAGTATGCAACAACATTGGGTTATTTGATCATAAATAAGCAGGTCACATGAATGTCAAGGTCATCCCAGGGTCAAGTTCATTGAAGGTCAAGGTCATCCCAGGGTATCTTTTGTTTTGGCATAATACAACTTTTGCTATAATTTATTTAATATTACGTGAGTGTATTTCAAGCTGGAGGCCAAGGTCATCTCAAGGTCAAGAGCATAGAAAGATCAAAGTCAGTATTACTTTGCATTTTAATGCCACTTTTTTTTCTTTCTGAGCAGTCATTTTCATGTTAAACATTGTTTTATAAGGAGCATGTGAGTCATATGGGCTTTGCACTTCTAGTCTCACTTTTGAAAAGTTTTATTTTTCGGCGATGTGTTTGTGTCTGGAAATACATTTCAATGTCCTGCCATCTTGTTTTTCAACTTTTTGAATCTCTGTAAAGCCTAGGTCTGATGATGAACGTTTTGATTGTAGTTGTAGGAAAAATCTTGACTTTCGTGAGATTATTACCAAGTCATCTCAGTCAAATCAGTTCACATTGTGATTTGTGATGATTTTCTAAGTTTAGAACATGCCCTAATTTCGACAAACTGACCGCCAGTTGTTCAGCATGGGAGCCAAAGAAACAAGCTACTTTGATCACGTGATCTTGCAAAAATGGCTACCAGTTCCAAGACCGGCCCGCTAGGAATGTTGAGTGTGAAGTGAAAATAGAGTTAATAGAGGTGTAACAGTCACATGAATGCTTATATCTTTTTGTTTGAATATAGCAAATTAAATGCTAATGTTAATGCAACAATTCTTCGTCGCTGCTTTTCACACATTTTGACTTTCGGTGCAGCAAGGGAAACAACTCTTGTGCTTTTGTTTTTGCGCAGTGACTATGTGCATGTTTACTAAAATCTAATGTTTCAGTGTGACTACTGACGACTCGTAGTGTCAATCCCCCCATTCAAATCAGGACTTGCAAACATTCACTGTCATTGTGATTGCAATCGAAGCGTTTGTCGTCAGACCTGGGCTTAAGACTAATATTTTCTGTAATGGTCGATAGCAAGATGAGTTTGAAGGTAGAAAAGACCGGTAGACAGTTGAAAAGTGCCAAGTGCACCCAGGTTCATCTGGTCACAAAATTAACTTCCTTTTATTCATTTTAGACAACACTTTGTGTAAAAAAAAGCTTTTACATTCCAAAGAAAAATAATAACAACAATAATCGTCAGCTTTATAATGTGTGATCCTCAAATAACAAAACAAACAAGAATTCCTACACCAGGCAATTACAAATCCTGATGAAACATGTATTATTCTGTATCATGTAACAAGAAAAGTGGTTCTCGTACAAAACTGCGCAAAACATTTACTGCTAAAAAGGCTGAGAATACGAAAAGAATTCATTTTCAAAATGTAAAATGCTGTTTTTAATGCAAGAGGAGTGCATTGTGTGCTTATATCAAATTATATATTATGCATGAATGACAAGTTAATGTATGCATGAGCAAAAAAACGTGCATGAGATGAAAGATATATTTGTAGAATATACATCCTCGGTCGCTGAACTGAAGTCAAGGTTTGCGTGAATTTTATATAAATTGGTTACTCTGTATATGCTGCACGAGTGTCAACCGCAATGAACTAATTTTTTTGTGTGAGAAGAAAAGACGAGGCTGAAGTTATGGTGCCTGGATGATGTATAAAAAAGCAATTGTGTTGCATGAAGCAAATTAAGTTTAGAATATTTAGTGAAGTGAAGAATGTTAAAATACTTTTATAGTAATTTATATCCCTCAATAAAAAATTATTCTGTGTAAAATTAAGAAATGTTAAACCTTATTGAACGTTTATTGCGATAAATATTGATAATGTTAATTTAGTGTGTTTTGGTTTTGACAATGGGTATTGGGTTTTTTGTTGTTGGAAAAAATACAGAGATTACATTAATAAAAAGTCAAATGGTGGTTTAGATCTCTCTTTAATTTGGTTGAACAATTTTTTTGTTAGAAGTGTATGTTGAATAATTTTACTGTTTGATAAGTTTGTAGATTCCATTCTTTCAAAATATATTGTAATTATCCGTCTTATGCTTAAAAAGATACATTCTTATATATTAAATCACATGTTCCACTGAAATCAAATCTGAAAGAGGACAGTTACTTTGTATACTTCTTTAACGGTTTACATTGTACTGACTCTCATGCGTGCATCAAGAATGTTGAGTTTTATGGTTGTTTTTAGACGTTTTGCCCCATTCAGACAATTACGGACAGCATAGTTTGCTGTTATTCTTCTTTTGTACTTTTATTTTTTATTTTTTGTGTGTGTTCATTGTTTAAATAATATGGGCCCCAATTTTATACAATTTCCAAAGTGTTTGTAAACAAAACAGTCAGAGTAATGTTCAGAATAATGACTTCCTTCGTCGTCTTTTTTTAAAAAAAATTATCGGTATTTTTCTACCTCTTCCCCTTGAACTCCCACCTCAAGGCAACCATCCCCCCTACCACCTGTCTCCACACCTCATGCTTACCCTTACTCTACCTGACCCCACCGCATAAGGTACAGCTAAAAGGCATTTAATTTACATTTCTACCGTAATTTTTTTAAAATTAAAGCCATTCTCACACCTATTGATATTTGTGTACATTTCTGTATAATGTTGAACAGGGTGCTTTGATGCTGTTGTGGCTAACTTTTTGTATTAACTATATTATTCCATTTCCAATCCTGTTCTGGTTTATTGACATTTTGTACAGAGAAAATTTGGTCTTGTGAAATTGTAAACTACGTGTTCACAAAGCAATGCAATTTGATTGTTTCTGTAATGATAAATAACTAAAACCAACGTTGTAAAATAAAAAAAAATTAACATTGAGGACAAAGGTTCTGTGTTTTTTTTACCAACAGCATCAGTGCTCTCTCTTCTTTGTTGTTCTTCTCTGTCTTCCATACTTGTTGCTTTCTTTTCTTTGTCTTGTATATTTATATTGCCTTCTTTTCTTCTCCTTTTCTTTTTTACATTTTTATATCTCTCCATCACCTCTCTCTCTCTACTCTCTCTCTCTCTCTCTCTCTCTTCTCTCTCTCTCTCTCTCTCTCTCTCTCTCTCTCTCTCTCTCTCTCTCTCTCTTTATCATGACAGTTTAGTGGGATGTCTTTTCATTTTTGCCACCATTCTCTCATCTGCAAATATCAACCTATCCTCTTCATGAATGAAGAAAGAACAAAATCTATGTTTATAGATTTGGCTCAATTATTTTAATAATTTTTAAGTACCAATTGTATGTTTTCTTAGCATGGCATTGTGTGCTATACAGTAGGTCATAGGCCTGTATGTGTGGAATTAATAGATCCATATTTTGTAATTTAAAATTAACTCCTTGACTGCTTATGACACACCAGCTCACTTCCTATGTAAGCAGCACTTTTCAGTGCCTCCCCGCTTCGCTTGCTGCGGGCTATTTATAGCTTGCCTGCACCCCCTTCCAGTGAAAAGAAGCATCGGCGAAGCTATTTATAGCTAGCCTGGCTGACCTAACCTCAAAATCTGAAACGCTTAGGTTGAGCTGCTGTGATGATAATTATCTTGTCATAAAATAGTGTGACAAAGTAAAAACAACCAATTATGTGTTATCATCATTGTACATGTTTTTTCTCTGTATATTTAAATGGTCAGCAACACAAATACACACTAATTAGAAAGCTTAGAACATTAGCTGTTTAACATTCATAATTTATTTATGACATCCTTTTTCACCCACCCCCTCTCCTACCCCCCTCTTTGAGCTGGTAAGCACAATACATAACACTTGATTTAACAAAGCTTGGTTAAAGAGTGTTTTGCTAATGGGTGGATTTAAAATGGAGAATGTAAAACTTCTGAACTGTTTTTGTTGCCTTGCAGTGGGATATTTTAAAGATATTCTGTTAGCTTACTAAACCCCTCACCTACCCAGCCACCATGCCAAAACGCATCTGATATCAGTATTTCACTAGAGATGTTGCCTGTACGCAGGGACAAATGCATTTTATAAGCAACTGCACTTGCAAAAGGGCCAACATCACCCAAACTACTAATTGTAATTATAGGGTTTAGATTATAATGGTGCTAAATATGCTGCACTTTAATGAAAATGAAGATGTGTCCAGTCAATTACCCCAATTTTGGTGCTGGGGTTTTCTGAATAAATAGTATCCCCACTTTGTAAAAATTTAGTGCTTTCAATTACCACTGTTTCTGTCATTCTTATTTGTTCTTTCTCGTTCATAATCTGTTTTGTCAATCTACAGTACTACGTTCTTCGCGAGACCAATCACCTAACTTGTTTTTAAAAACTCTCCCAAAACTCTTCATTTGTGTGTTGGGTCAGCTTGGGGATATTGGACGCTTTCTGTCAAATGGTCACTAGGGCTTTCTATGGTATTATTATTTAACAATTTAGGCATTTTATATGTTAATATTTTATAATGATGTTTATATTCTATTTGGTTTTTGTAAACAATATTTTGATAAATTAGAATAAAGCTTCAGCGTCCCCTGCATTGGATGCCTTTATTGTAATGTGACTGGTGGAGCGCCTTCAGTGTTACCATTAGGGTTGTTTCAGCAAATCTTTTCTACGGATCGGGGGTGAGTCCTCTTTCAACTTCAACCAAGTTGTGGTCCTGCTTTGGCTCTTTGCAGTCCGCTGGACCCTATAAATAATAACTAACTAACTAACTAACCCTTACTAATTTTATAAAGATGTAAATTAAATAGTTTTAATAAATTAGTGGTGTTTGATGGTCTACTAACATTGGCTGTTTTTTTTCCCCGTTAGGCGACTTGCTATACCATCATTCCGCCGATCTGTTTCCCACTTCTGACTGGTAAAGTATTTGTGGTGTATTTTAGGAAAATTAATGCTTCACATTTCTTCCTATATTTATGTTTGGTGTGTGAAGTTTTAATCTTATTTCACCTAAGTGAAGGGATATTTTGACCTTTACTTTCACCATGATTTTCTCACCTTGGCCTTTTCTCTCACCATGACCTTGACTTTCTCACCAAGATGACCTCTGATCTTGACCACCCTATCATCATGACCTTGATTTCTCACCATGATGACCTTGAACACCATGACCATGAATTTTGTTTACCTTCGATAATAATTTTCAGTAGCACAAATAACAATAGACCTACTTGTACTCTTTACTACCATTATTTCAGGAAAAAAACAACTTTCATTGTAACGTTCAGCAAGGTCAGTCTAACACCTCACGATATTTTATGTTGTTGCTTATTATTTCAACAAGGTCATTCTGACATGATCTTGAAAAATACTTTGACTATTGTAGTTTGAAAGTGAGGATTACTGCTGTTGTTTATTGTTTTATTCTGGACATTTTCTTCCGCCCTGCGCTTACATAGATCTAATAAGTGTGTAGTGCAAATAAAAAGTTGCAGTGTGCATTTCTTGAACTTACTACCCACAATCCTCTCAAACATTGATTTTTTTCTTTTAAAAACAACATTAACTTTTGTCCTTTGATTTCTTTATCTTTATTGGTTGGTTAGTTCAAGCTTGCTTTGTGTGTTTGCCTTGAATTGAGTTAAGGGTCGCTTGTTTTTGATTAGGTTTGGAATGGCACACTTAAAAAAATTGTAATTATAATATTTTTTGTTTCACATCTTTATATTATGTCTTGAATCTCTATAACAACAGGAGATGTGTGCATTACAAAATCAATTTTATTATTATTATTATTATTATTATTATTATTATTATTATGTCTCTTCATGACACCACCCCAAACGCTCACTCCTCTTTCTGATTCTGCTTTTGACATTCTCTGCTGTGTGGCTTCCAGTTGGTCAGAACCTTGGTTTTAATGTTATATGGCACTGAGGTGAAGTTCCTTTATTTATATTTTTAACACTTTTTTTTATTTTTTATTTTTTTATTAAATATTTTAGTTTTTTGCTCTTCTCTATTGCTTGTACCCCCCTTCTTCATCACCCCAGTATAAATAGTATCCCCACTTTCTGGAAATTTAGTGCTTTTTATTCCCACTGTGGCTTTCTTTCTTCTTTGTTCTTTCTCATTCCTACTCTGTTCTATCTACGATACTATCTTCTTCTTCGCTAGACCAGTCATCTACCTTTTTTCTTGGAAACTTTTCCGGGGCAAAACTCCTCATTTGTGTGTGAGGTCTGTTGGATCAGCTTGGGAATATTGGACGCTTTCTGCCAAATGGTCACTGGGGCTTCCTATGATTTTATTATTTGGCAATGTAGGCCATTTTATATGTATGTATTTTGTTGATATTTTGTAATAATGTTTGTATTTTATTTTGTTATTGTAAACGGGGGTTCGATAAATTAGAATATAGCCTCAGCGTCCCCTGTGTGGGATGTCTTATTGTAAAGTGACCGGCTGGTGGAGTGCCTTCAGTGTTACCACTAGGGTTGTTTCGGCAGATCTTTTATGTGGATCAGGGGTGAGTCCTCTTCCAACGAAGTTGTGGTCTTGATGTTGTGGTCCTGTTTCGGCTTTTGGCAGTCCACTGGATCCTGTAAGCAATGAATAACTAACTAACTCCTTCTTCATCTTGACTGCATTTTAACTGTGTATGTCAATGATTTTCCGTGTGTGTGTGACTATTTATATGTGTGTTTGTTGGCATATTTGTGTATGTGCCTATGTTTGATGTGTGTGTGTGTGTGTGGCTATTTATATACATGAGCAATGGTCACTAGGGCTTCCTATGTTGTTATTATTTAGCAATGTAGGCATTTTATATGTATGTATTTTGTTGATATTTTATAATGATGTTTGTATTCTATTTTGTTTTTGTAAACGGGGATTCGATAAATTGGAGTATAGCCTCAGCACCCCCTGTGTGGGATGCCTTTATTGTAAAGTGACCGGCTGGTGGAGTGCCTTCATTTGTACACTGGGGTTGTTTGAGCAGATCTTTTATGTGTATCAGGGGTGAGTCCTCTTTCAGCCAAGTTGTGTTCTTGAATTTGTGGTCCTGATTCGGCTTTTGCAGTCCACTGGACCCTGTAAGCAATGAATAACTAACTATATACATGTGCAATGTAATAATTATTATGCATGCGTGTGTGTATATACATAATTCTTCAATGTGTAGTTTGAGTGTAAACATTTGTTAATTTGTGCCCGTGATTCTGTCACAAGGGTATTGGTCAAGTTGAATGCTTGCAGCAGATCCTAGATAGCTAATTAAAGCAGTAGATAGTACACAGTCTTATCATATGTAATACTACCGCTTTGCTATCAAAGAAAACTGCTAAGTCCCAGCTTGAGTAAAGCCTCTTTGGCTTGAGTGTATTCATACTGTTAATGCATTGGAATGAGGTTTGTGTGTATGTGTGCATTATTATGTGTGCATGGTAATAAGGTGATTGCCTTTTAAAAATACTTTGACAATCGCTTTACCACGGAAGTATAATGCAATTTGGATAGGAAATGTCCATTGTGAACACCGAATTATAATTACTTTTTTTTACATGGTCACCCTGTGCTCAGTAACGAATGTTACTCTACAATTATGATTCTGATTTTAGTCAAACATCACATTCACAATAATAAGAAGCTAACATTGCCTACCCAGCTTACAAACTCAATATGCTCCTCAAAATTGACTATACGGTAAAATAAATAAAGTAAAGTTGTCCAATGATCAGTTTATCTTTATTTTTAGTTTAGTTTTATTTATTTGTGAGAATTTGTAACATTATATTTGTTTATAATTTGATTATGTGTATGTTTTGTTTATTTTATAGTAACTGTTTAGACTTAATATGACCTAAACGGCAGTGGCAGGCATTGTAAGGATGCTGATTCTGAATGATAATTATAACCATCAAACTATACTTGGATGTGAAATTCACTTCAGCTAATCAAAATAATTATGTGCAGTTTTTGTATTCATTTGATTAAAGATTTAATCTTTCAATTAGCTTTTATTGATAAAATTAAACGTCCTTCATCTTCTACTCTGAATGGCATTTAACCTTTAAAATTTGTAACTTATCCTTAATAACCGCATTGGGCAGAGTCAAATGTAAAAAAACATAAAACAAATAGATGTTACACTTTGAGACATAACATATTGCCCATCGCCTTAGTTCAGCAGTAGAGCATTTACCTGGCGCACCGTTGACGCAAGTTCCAATCCCATGGTGAACAAAATAAAAGTGGCCATGTTCACTGTCCATCTTAGCAGTATGATTGCTCTGGTGGTTCAGTGTTGATTTAGGTCCCTACCCTTTCTTCTCTGCAATGGTTATCCCTGTCTGCCCTATAACCTCAACTGTGGTGTGGATGTTATAACTTCAATTTCATTCATTCAGCAGATAACGCATCCTCAGTTATTATTGTAATAATTTAATTAATAACAATGTTTGGGTTAAAAAGATTGAGACACAGCCCTTCTTATCTTTTTAAAAAAAGTTTTATTTTAATGAATAATTTATTTCACATGTACGTATATAAAAAAAACAAAAACATCAGTAGTAGTAATAATATCATGAGAATAAAAATAAACTTAGGTCATGTCCAGTTTGTGTTTTTTCCCAGAGTCACAGTAATTGCGTCTGGGTCCATATGCATGCAATTTATGTACAGTGTTACTCATTTAAATAATTAACATTTAGAAATCGAGAGGAGATATTAAAATAAAATGTAAAATATAATTATTATCAACAAACCAGCATTCAATAAACTTTCCATGGGTTTTATGAAATAAGACAATCAATGCTGAACATAGAATGCTTATTTCATTGTGGAAACCTTATACACACGTCACGTTAAAATTGAAAAGGCGATTCTCCGTTGATCCACTCCAGGCCAATAAATTGTCTTTTCTTTTCTTCTTGAGTTGAACAGTCACTGTCAGTACATCAATTCATTTGTTGCTGTAGGTTGTTACCTAATAGGTAAATTGTAAAATACTTGTATGAAATTGTGAACTGTTGTCATTTGTTGTGTTGCAGTCGGGTGGGACAGATGAATTTGAAACGGAACACTGGATGGCCATGGATGGACATCAAGAAAGATTCTTTCAAACTCTTTTACTGAATGCTCAGAGATTTCACACTGGTTTTTTTTTTTTTAATGGGCTGAAGTTCTACTCTTTTTCAAAGTGATTACACGACCACTGGTTTATTTGCAAAGAAGTATTTGCTGAACACTCAGACATTTCAATTTTTTTGTTGTTATTTAACAAACAGAAGAACACTTGACTTGTCAAAGCAGTAGTCATCTCTGAATAATTACATTAATGTAAGAATACCATATCTTATCTATAAATATATATTCAGCAGTTGGTACCTCCACAAGTGCAATATTGATTCAATATCATTGGTTAAGGGAGACTGAAAAGTAACTCCCTATAGAAAATTGTTTATAATTTTGTTGTCAATAGTACATTTTCTGCATTTGCTTGAAACAAACTGTATTGGGATCTTGACGGTGGTAGAATGTAATGGCTGATCTCTGATTTCCTCTCACAGTGATGAGAGCATAAGGGTCTGTCGTTTGACACTGTTTAAGAGAGGTCAGCTGACAGAAGACCAAGCGTCAGTTGATGGGCCGTTATGAGCGCCTCTTGTCACTGTGAGATGAAATCTAAACATCAGCAATTACATTCTACCACTGAAAGGATGGCAATACATTTTGTTTCATACAAATGCAGTATTATTTACAGTAAGTTGTAAGCAATTTTTAATATGGATTTACTTTTCAACCACTCTGTATGTACATGAAGCCAGTTAGTATTGGACATAAATTATGCATGGCAAGACGAATGGTAAATATATGTGTTATCATTATCCTCATTATCAATGCTGTCATATCATTCTTGTTAGTTTAGGTCACTGAGGGTTTTCAGTGGGTACTCTTGTATCCTTTCTCCCTTCAGTAATGCTGTTGGAAGTAGTCAATTTAAACTTTCAAAATAAAAATCCAATTTCCTTTATTTGCAACTTATTCACTGCAAGCTGTCTGGAATCACAGACATTCCCAGCGCCAGCTGTCCAGAACCACAGTGTTCGAGAACCTACACACAATAAAACATCAGATATTCACTACAGTCTGTGTAGGGCCGAGCGCTGAAGTCGCATTTCAGCGACAGACGACCTATGTGATCGTGAGAGAACTCGGCCACTAGAGTCTGTGCTCTCTCCCATGGGTAGTCTCGTCACAGAAATGTGACCTCGGCACTTGCCCCACAGTCACAGTCATACTGCAACATTGTCAGTAATAGTGTTAATGCTGTCATAGCAGTATTGTTATTTTAGGTCTCTGATTTCAGAGGTTTCTCCTGGTACTCCGGTTTCCTACCTCCCTTCAAGAATGGTATTGGACGCCGTCAGTCTAGGATTTCAAAATAACCATTCAGTTTCCTTTCCGTCTTCTAATAGCAAAGGTCTTTGCACCACGTGTTTGTATGATGGATGTTTGTTGATATGTAACATTGTGTGCTGCAGACTTTGTGTGACATGTGATTGTGCATGTTGGTACAGATTGCAGCACATTGAGTTTTACTGAGGAAACCTATATGTAGAAGATCTAGCAATAGTACCATTATTATTATATTACTTTTCTTCAGCACTCGCTACTATGTCGCAAGTTAAGCACCGTCCAGTGCCGTTAGCACTTGGATGGGTGACCGCAAAACGTGAAGCGACAAATAACAACGCCCCCAGTTGACTCAACTGTGACTGAGTACCTACTCTCTTAAGAGTGGGGAAGGTAAAGCAGCGAGGGAGAGAGATGGGCATCATTCTCATTACGCTGGCCCAAGATAAGTGTGATCTCCAACATCACGCTACCCTACGGCCACAAGGCTATGGGACTACCTTTACCTTACCTTTTTTTTTACTTTTCTTCTCCTACTTGCTACTAGCTTGTCGAACACAAGTTGCTGCTGTTGTTTTCCAACACACGATGCCAGTAGTTTGGGTTAAACAGACAATAGTATTTTTTTAAACTGTATTTTTGTTGTATCTTTTAAAATTTAACAATTTTGCAGATCAAGCAACAGTATTTTTAATTTAGTATTTATTTATTTCTGTGTTTATTTTGATGTGTTAGAAACAATTCTTTTGAGGACCAAGATGCAATGTTTGCTCAGTTTTTGGTCTAATATTTTTTAAGGTGGATTTCAAAGTGCCAATTTATTCATTTTACATTCTCAAGAAATGCCAAATATATTTAAAAGTGTATCTTGCAATTGCTTCATATTGCCACCCAATAACAACATTGATGTGCCTTACTATTACATAGCAGGAATATACACCAGCATTATGTGTGGATGGCGATATATTGAGTGTTATTGTACATTATATTTGTAAACATTTTCCTTTTAAAATGGCCAACATGTCTATTTTTTAATTCACGAGAAACACCAAATATGTGTGGAGATTTTTTTCATTTTTTTTTTTTTTACACATTATGTAGTTGTAAACAGTTTGCTATTGAGATGGTGAATATGTCCATTTTTGCAATCACAAGAAACATCAAACCTTTTGGAGGGGATTTATTTTGCAGTTTTTACATATTACATATTATTTTATGTATTTGTAAACATTTTGCTATTAAGATGTTGATGGTGAAAATGTCCATTCACAAAAACCTCCAATTAATTATTTAAGGGTTGTAACATTTTTAAAAAAAATTATATTATGTATTTGCCTACTTGGACTGTAATTATAATGTAGTGTTGGTATTTCAGTGGGCCACAGTGTTAGTGCAGTGCGAGTGTGCGATTATACTTATGGTTAGTGTTCAAGGAGAAATAATTCCGTCACTTATGAAAACTCCCCCAAAACTTCCCATTTGTATATTGAATCTGTTTGGTCAGCTTGGGGATATTGTAGCTTTCTGCCAAATTGTCACTAGGGCTTTCTACGGTGTTATTATTTAGCAATGTAGGCATTTTATATGTATGCATGTTTTGTTAATATTTTATAATGATGTTTATATTCTATTTTGTTTTTGTAAACAGGGGTTCAATAAATTAAATTAAATCCTCTGCGTCCCCTGCATGGGATGCCTTTATTGTATAATGACTGGCTGGTGGAGTGCCTTCAGTGTTACCATTAGGGTTATTTTAGCAGATCAGCAATCTGTTTATGTTGCCTTACAGTGTCTTCATAGCCTAGAGTAGCTTTATAAGCTGGTGATTGCAAAATTTACTGGTTATTGGGTTATTATCAGATGGCACAGTAGCGTATTGGTTTGAGCACATGGTTAAAAAAAATTTTCGTCAAGCAATGGGGCGCCAGTTTAATACTTGGATGGCTGACCATACTTGAAAGGCAACTACCGAACGAAACAAACAATGAAACAGCACAGCACACCCCAGTTCATTCAGCTGTGCATGGGTACCTGGCTCTCTTTAGAACCAGTACATCAGCAAAGGAGCGCCATTGTCCTCATTAAGCTGGCCCAAATAAAAGGGAGGTAAAAAATGCCTCTCTCCACAACGGCTGATAGGTTATGGAAACGCCTTGACTTTGACCTTACTAGCTATTGTAGAAGTATGTTAATTTTGCAAGTGCAGCATGTTATCGATGCATTTTTATGATTATATTATTGTATATGTCGTATACTTTGACCTCGACATTGCACTGTGTTATTGTGGACTATCACTGTATTACTGTTTATATCATTTTGTGCAGATTTATGGAATAAATTATGTACATTTGGACATTGTACTCTTCTTATATACATAAACTTTTAAATGCCTTTGAACTTTTGTTTATGAGATTTTTGTCAAGGTTTATGACAATTTTTCTCCACTGTATTTGAAAAACTTTTTTTTTTTTTACAGTGCCTTGTAGGTTGTTGTGAATGTACTTGGAATCTATTTGAGAATAGGATGTAATATATATATATATTTTTTTTATATATATATTTTTTTTAACTGATGTAATTGCTGTTGTTACTCTGTCATACTCGGTGAACAATGAAGTCACTCATTTTAAAAATGTATATAAGACCTAAGTATTACATGTTAGTAGTACATGGGATCACACGGTGCTTAGGCTAGCTGCAAGTGACCACCTTGTAGACAGTGGTTTGGACTTATGCACAGTGCAAGGAGTAGCAGTAAGTGAGCATCTTGGGCAGTTTTCATTCATTTGACATCTTAAGTGTCAATATGTATGCTTCTTTCACAGTTTTCATTCTTGTTGTATCTTGAGTGCCCATAGATCTAGTGGTTTGGCACAGTGCACAGACAAGCAGTACGTGTGGTTTATTTTGAGAATTGTACTTAGTCCTAACACTGCCAGTGCCTTTAGCAGCTCTTTGGGCTGGTAAGTGCACAATGTAAGAGACTCTGCTTCACTATGCATGGGTAAGGTATTCGACCAAAATAAAATTTCCAGATTTTTGCAAATCTGTTCAAGATGAGTCCTAAATAGTCCAAAAATGACATTACACAAAAATTGTCGGTCCGTTGGTCTGTATGTTCGCCACCCGTCTGTGCAAAAACTTTAAAGTGGCTAAATACTCAAAACCTATTTTAACTATTACAACCAAACTTTGTAGGTTGATGTATACCCATGAGACCTCATAAATGACCAGTGAATGAATTACTTCCTTATTATTTCTTTTTTGAGCTGAGCGAGCCCCTCGTTGTCTTCCCATTCACTCTCTCCACTCCATGCCACCCACAATCGAGAAAAAAATGTCTAGTCATTTATTCAACGTGATCCCGCACTCTACACCCCCCAAAAATAGGCTACATGCCCTCTCCTTTCCACAAAGTCATGCCACTAAATCAAAACTTGCCTTGTAATTGCATTCATACTTGATAAATGCGTCAAAGACTTTTGTGTTCGTCCTGGCAATATTCTGTATTATTGGGCTGCATTGTCACGCTTATGATTTTCTCTCTTCCTTCCCCCCTCACCCCTCCCCTCTCCTCTATCCCCCCCCCCTCTCACCTTCACAACCTTTCTTGAAACAGCGGAGATTTGCATTTGAATGCAATGTCTACAGGCTGATTTTGATTTCACATCCTGGTTTGTGTGTAAGTACCATCTGCTCTGCGAATGAATAAATGATTCAATGATCTGACAATGCATGGATGATTGATTGAATTCATATGAATGGTTTAATAAGGGGCAGTTTCAAAAATAATAATTAATGGTTTTGGTTTGTGAATTTTGTAATGAAAGTTTTGATATGCGTTTTCATTTGTTTTTTGGTGAGTTGAGATTTTTTGTAATAGCTGTTTAGTTACAGATTTTTTTTTTTAAAGAGATTTTTATGTGTATGTTAATGTGGAGGGGAGGGGAGGGGAGGGGAGGGACTCTTTTTAATTTTGTAAGCTAAATAAAAGTTGGTAACTTTGTGGGGGATTTTTTATAATGACAAGATTTTAGTTTGGTACTTCAGTTTGCGAGACTTAGTTTTGTGTTCTAAAGATTTAGGAATTTGTTGTCACGTGCGTTGATATGTTATTGTTTCCTTTATACAAGTATCACTGAAGATAAGTCATCTTGATTGTTAAGAGCAAATAACAGATTAACACTGGATAAATCATTATATATGTTTTGTAAATTGGTCATTTACGAAAAAATATTTCTACTTTTCCATCTTTGTGTGAAATTCTTTTTCAAATTCTTCTTCTTCCATTAACTGGATGAGAGAGAGAGAGAGAGAGAGAGAGAGAGAGAGAGAGAGAGAGAGAGAGAGAGAGAGAGAGAGAGAGAGAGAGAGAGAGAGAGAGAGAGAGAGAGAGAGAGAGAGAGAGAGAGAGAGAGAGAGAGAGAGAGATTTCATACATTTGTGTGAACTATACACATTTCTCTTGTTTAAAATATAGTAGATCTATATGTGCTTTCTTCTTGTTCTTTCTTCTTTCCCAAAAACCCAAAAATAATTGGAGTATATAATTCAATATTGCTCTTCTGTAATCTTTGCTTTAAATACTTGTATTTCCTTCTTCTCCTCCTCCTCCCCCTCTTCCTCCTTATTCATCTTCTTCATACATGTATATGATATGTACTGTGGAATAGGAAACTGTATATGATAAAGTGCACATTAAAAATCTGCATCTTTAGCAAGTTATCACGCCATAAAGTTATGTGCGATACAAACGGAGATTGAACTGTAGCAGTGGTAGAAGTAGCAGTAGATATAGAACTGAGTAGTAGTGGTAGTAGAACTGAGTAATCTCAAATTGATGCTAATTGGGTATTTACCTGAGTGGCCACTGAGCGCGGCCGACGGGGTAGGAAGTTTGAGAACTTATTTTAACCCCCTTAACTGTCTCTTTATCACGGCGGTTCTTGAACTAGTTGATAGTTTCAGCTTCAACAATTGATTGTTTCAGTGCATTCCATGAGTTCACAACTCTTTGTGAAAAAAGTTCTTTCTGAGATTCAGTCTAGACCTCTCTTTGAACAGTTTGCTGCTGTGACCTCTATGGTAGAATTATGACTGGCACGAAGTAAAACATTTGTCAGCAGAAACTTGTTCAAGTCCCTTTATGATCTTGAAAGTCTCAATGAGATCTCCCCTGTCTCTCCTTTCTTCTAATTTCTGCAAATTGCAAAAAGCCAGTCTCTCATTGTACGGCAGGTGACTAATCCCTGTGATCGATCTCGTAGCTCTCCTCTGCACCTTTTCCAACTCTGCGATGTCTTTTTGAGGTATGGTCGACATGAATGCAAACCTCAGATGTAGTCTGTTTAATTTGATTTGTAGAGTAGGACAATAACTTCCCTAGTTCTGGTTGTGACTGTTCTCATGATCTGCCCCACTGCTCTGTTGGCTCGTTTTGCTGCCTCGACAGTGACCTGTGCATGATGACGCCTAGGTCCCTTTCTTCCTCCACTGCTCCAAGTTCTTGTCCTCCCAGCGTGTAAACATGACAAGTGTTTTTACGGCCTGCATGCAGTCTTGCACTTGTCCATGTTATATTGCATCAGCCACTTCTCTGACCATATAAATATATAGTTCTAAATATAAATTAATAATAGATTGATTTACACTTTAAGAGTACGTGGCTCTTCCCCAGGGCAAACAGAACGTCATATAGAACTATATGAAACCTGGGCTGCGCGTAAGTGTATTCCTCAATAGCCTCTGACGCTCACTAACAGCATTGTGTGACATTTGGATGGGGCATAATCCTGAGTCTTTGCGTTAAATAATGTATACTGCATAGCGTGCAGTCAAGTTGATGATTTGATCTATGCCTGCAACATTAGTGGCCAACAGCCTTTTATTAATGTTTGGGTTGAGCAGGGATATACATCCCTGGGTTGAGTGACTATTTTCAGTTTTTACAGTTTTATTCAATATGTTTGAAAGAGTCTTTCAACACAAGACACACAACATATATTTTGGAAAACATGGAACGGCTTACTTTACAAAGACGAAAGAAGATACTTCACAGCCTGTGATCTAAAAGAGACCAAGCTGGAATTCTTATTTACATGGGCCTAATTGACCTAAGTGAAGAAAGAAACATGTCATTCTGTCTTGACATTAACATCATCATCATCATTATCATCAATGACATCATCATTGTCATCATAATATTGTCAAACACACAGCTGACCTAAAAGGGTATTTAGTGGAAAAAAAGTTTACCATACAATGGAAAATAAAAATTAGCACTGATTATCAGTATATCCGAATTATATATATTTCGTCGTTTTTTTAAATTGTAATCACTGTTTAAAGAAAGTAATATTGTTCAATCTATACAGTGGAGAATAGAAGCTATAGGATCACCAGTAAACTAAACAGTCTGAACTATTATTGTTAGATCATAGCATACTCTATATAGGTGTTACAAAACATCACAATGGTTATAATATACAATGTTATCTTCATTCACCCGTCATCTACCTTATAGTACTATTATGCACCTCACTCCATCACTCTTCCCCTTTTCATTTTTTGTATTCCATTGATTTATTTACGAAGTTTGCAGCCTGCCTCTCCCCCTCTCTCATTAAATTTATTGAATTGATCTCACCCTCTTTCTCTATCTCTCATTTTTCATTTCTTTTACCTAAACTCTCTCTCTCTCTCTCTCTCTCTCTCTCTCTCTCTCTCTCTCTCTCTTTCTCTCTCTCTCATAAATAAAAATTCGACCTGTGCAGAAAAAAAAGTCTGCACCAATGCAAAAGTAAATAAAGAATTAGGGCAAAAGTAACGCATCTTACTTCATACAATCACGAGGCACTCATACCAAGTTCCAGACTACTTAAGTAACATATACATATAAAAAATATATAATTTAAAAACTATGTGGGATCGTTTGTGCTGCTCAGCCACATATACCCTTTGAAATGCTGCATCAATTTACTTTAAACTTTGCACACTTGCATATTCCAGTCTCCAATGTGTTTATCTATTCATTCTGGCTCCACGCAACCTCAACGAACAATGAGAAATAAAAATATCATAAAGCACACCGATTTTCTTGCCAAACTTCTACTCATGCAACACACTGTTTTATAAAGTCAGTATCCACCCCTCTACTCCACCATATACCCAGCACTCTCCCTCAATCATAACCAAGAAGCAAATTTAAAACCATTCTAATTTCTGCAATAACACACTACATCATACACACCGTTTCAGCATGAAGATACAGAGTGCTGAAAGCACAGGTCCATGGGAAAAATTGGGGGAGTGGTGGACAAGTGGAAGCACTAAAATGTTTAAGCAGTAACACCAAAGAGCTTAATGATAGAAAGAGGGGGACCTTGGTACAGAACCGCGAGACGAAAGGTACGAGTTATGCTCCCTTGTCGACATGCTGAAAATGGCTCGTGGCAGAACGTCAAAAGGCGACCGAGTGAAACAGGGCGGTGACTTTTGCACAGTCATCAATTGCCATAATGCCAGATACAAGAAAAGTTGTGTTGACAAGTCCTTTTTCAAATTTTCAAGAGACAAAGAAAGGTAAATTGCAATTGAAAAACTTCATTGTGTGTGTTTATGTAGGCCTAAACTAAGACCGCTGCAGTGTTGTTAGTGTTAAAACAATCGAGAGCGGCTTGAATGATTCATGTTATACCTATGTGCTAAATCCAAATCAGTTTGCTTGCTGATAGTTTACGTTCAACAGGTCGCTCACTGTTTACGTAACCCCTTGGGGTCATGAGCAATCTTGCCACTGTAGATTGTTCAAACCTATAAAGGGAACAGTGAAAGCCACAGTTGAAAACCTGTCTTTCCTTTATAGGCAAGACGCTTCACTGCGGCAACAGTACCCCCGTTGGAGTGCCGGGGGTTTTCAGTATAAATAGTATCCCCACTTTATGGAAATTTAGTGCTTTAAATTCCCACTGTCGCTGTCTTCCTCATTTACTTTTTCCTATTCCTGCTCTGTCCTTCACTCTGCTATACTATCTTCTTCTTCGCTAGATCAATGACCTACCTTTTTTCTTGAAAACTCTTCCTGGACAAGACTCCTTGTTTGTGTATGAGGTCTGTTGGATCAGCTTGGGAGTGTTGGACGCTTTCTGCCGGGTGGTCACTAGGGCTTCCTATGAATGTACTATTTAGCACTATAGGCATTTTATATGTATGTGTTTGGTTGATGATTTATAATGATGTTTGTATTCTATTTTGTTTTTGTAACCGGGGTGTTCGCGTAGTTGAGGTCAACCCTCAGCCGTCCCCCGCGTGGGATGTCTTTATTGTAAAGTGACTGGCCGGTGGAGGGCATTCAATTTTCCCACTGGGGTTGTTTCAGCAGATCTTTTATGCGGATCGGGGGTTGTCCGGTCCTGATTTGGCTCGGAAGAGTCCGCTGGACCTAAAGCAACAATAAATCAAATCAAATCAAATCACTGTTTACGTAATTGCTAGGTTTTTGACTATATTTGTGCTTATATTTCAAAAGTAGATGTCAGATAGGCAGTTTGGCTTCGTCAAACTGCTTATGTTAACAAGTTAAATTAGACTAAGTCTGTTTTCTCCTCGTGATCAAATACTGTGCAAGATAACCCCTTACCTAGGCACAAAAATGGTCCTTGATCTGTTGTAATCCCTTTTTGTTTGAGTGTAAACGGGGAAAAAAAATGTAATGTAGAAACTCAGTCCTTGTTCTGATCTGTGAATTTCTGCGCATTAAATCTATATTGCGTGGAATGTTGTAGTCTAGGTTCTGATTGTTCTGTCTGATTAATTAATTATTTTCCATGAAGTGACTGATGTTATTAAGCCAGTGATGTGGGAGGTGAGAGGGTGAGAGGGTTGGGGGGTAGGGGGACACCTGATATAAATTAAATTCACACTATTAGTGAAACATTTTGTTATTGTGCTTTATTGTGATTAATTGATCACTAGCTAGCCCTGTGTGCGAGTTGAACATTCTAGCTTTCAGCACCTAACGGCAGTCACGGACATATAATATTCACAAGCAATATCATGAATTTATCATCATCACTGTTATTTTTTTATTTGTTACTGGTTTTGCAAACACACAAACACCAACACAGCCAGGTCAAGGTTTCAAGTTATCACAAAAATATCAGACATGCATCGCAGTGAAATTTACAAGTAGCTATAACAACGGAAATGTAGACTTCTTCATGCTAACACAAACTAAATATATATAACATACACATACATATGAAATTAATTATTCATAGTCGCACAATCGCAAAATAATATTCAAAATGTAAATATTACAAAACAACATTTCTAAATATATTATTTACACAAAAAAGCTCACCACACACGTACACATACACACAATCATCTCTCTCTTTCTCTCTCTCTCCTTCTCTCTCTCTCTCAACCGTGCACACACAAATGTTAGTGAAACATGAAAATAATTACAAAAAGTCCTAAAATCAAATAACTAAAAATCTCAATTCTAACAAAGGAAAATGCACTTCCCAAACAAATGTGGGTGAGTCAGCTACATGGTTGCTGTTGCCTGCATACATTTTTCTTACTCCTATCCTTTTTACTACAGTCAGACTACCTAATCATCTGATTGCTACCTTTTATTTGTTGCTATGCTTTGTTTCCTTTGTGCTTTCAATTTCTTACTTCACCCCCTTTTTATCTGTTTCATCTGTTTGCTATAATTGTTATGTCAAACAGTTGCAATGAACATTTTCCTGGACACTCTTGTTGACCTAGTCCTTTTTTCAAGAGTGAAACTACCTAATCAAGTTTTTTGTTATATTTTGCTAGTCTCAAAGCTATTGCAATGTCCTCTTGCTGAACTGTGTAGTCGAGTCCCTTTTTCCACAGTGAAACTACTTATTTCTGTTTGGCAATAGATTAACATGTCCTGCCAACTCTTGCCATGTTTCTTGGTTGTTGATACTCATTTCCCTTTTTCCAAAGTGAAAATACCCAGTCTACAATACCTAGTCTATTTGATCTACAATAAAATAATGTATTAATATAATATAATTTGTCAACTAGCTATTGCCATGCTTTTTCTGTATTTGCTATTGTTGTTACTCCACACCCCTTTTCAAAAGTGAATCTATCAAATATGTTTGCAACAGATTTACATGTCTGCCAACTACTGCTGTGTTTTATATATTCCTGACAGAGGAGAGAGTGAAAAATATAAACTAAGTCTAATACAGCATGAGTCATCAGTAGGGTTACCTCATGGGCCAAATAATCAGACTTGTAATGTAGACTATGTTATACGCGTGTGTTGGTGTATATATATATATATATATATATATATATATATATATATATATATATATATATGTGTGTGTGTGTGTGTGTGTGTGTGTATGTTGAAGGTGGGGCGGAGGGTGTGGGTGTGTGTGTGCGTGTGTGCATTCTTGTGTGTAAGCTGCCTACGGCTCGTGTACATGAATTTGTATAAGCATGTGTGGCGTGCATGAATCAAGACTTTTGTGTGTAGGCAGGTAGGTATAATGTTTATTTTATTCAATTTAATAGAATACAACAGCTCAACGTCTCCTTGCAGTGGATTTTAGGCATTTCAGCAAAAAGAATTGGCATGAAACTAAAAGCACAAGTCGCTACCCTTACATGTTCTTTATATTTTCTCTCTTAAAATGTGAACTTTGTCCAGTTATAATAACCATTCATATAGCTAATAATATTTATATTGTTCCACAAGATCTTGTGATTTTATATCTATGATAGTGATTTAACTGTAGATAAGTAAATGATAACATAATTATTGTCTGCTTCTGTCCAACACATTCACTATTGAAGAACAGTGATGAAAAGCATGATACAATTAAGAATATATATATTTAGGTGTTGTGTGTGCATGCGTGGATTAATACTGAGGCCATTTTTCTTATACACTAAATATTATGATCATAGAAGAGTTTATTAACCCAAATCATGGAGATGAAAGCTCTCCGACAAGTATGTACGCAGCTTTAAAGGGACCCATTTTCACCATGCTCCCATGACAGATCCTTTTAACATTCACAGCCAGTGCTGCCCCACTGAAAAAAATAACCTTACAACCAAAAATAACTTTCAAAGTATATTTATTCTTTAAATGAATAAACTCCATAGGTTTTGTGCCCATTAATAGCCAGCCAACATTCTGGAGCTAAAATGAGCAGCAACAATTGCTAGCAAGGTTTTTAATTTCAGGTTGATAAAATAGGCCCTACTCTATCCCAGACCCAAGATGCACAATCCAAACCATGGGGTTCACTAATAGGGTCAAAGGAAACATGGCCGTATCGTTAAAACCAGGGGAAATAACTCCCCTTCAGAACCAAAATTAATCTAAACTTTAGCAGTTGGTTTGAGCATCCCTCTCTATATCTATGGTTTGAGCACGGAAAGCCCACATTAATGTAAAAACAATGCCAATTTTAGGGAAAACCCGTCTTCACCAAAAGTGAACAAAGCTTTTGAATTTGGGTCGTTTACAACGTCACCTCAGGTGTTTCCTTCTATATATTCATTATGCGTCACTCGAAATAACAGGCCAAAAACCAGTCATATAGAAACAGCCAAAGCAAAGCCCTCCACTACACACTAATACAGTTGGATCAGTCACCATTAACTCCAGGCGTTTGTGTATTATAAGGGAGATAAGTCACCTATAGCAAACAACCTTTTGACTGGTTGGACATAAAAAAAAGTTTAATTTTCGCAAATATTAGAAGAAACAAAAATGTATGTATATAATAAGCAGATAGTAATCTGTACGTCAGAATTTTTAATTTTGATCTTGGACCTGGCACTATAATTTTAAAAGGGATATTGCTTGTGTGTGGGTATGTGCAGGTGTACTAAGTCGGTATTTACAGAATACAGTTTTAAAAGCAATGTTTCGTGAGTGTGCGTGTTTGCATGTTTTTCCATTAATGCATGTGTATTTGTGTGTGCACGCATGACTTGCATGTGATATACTGTGAAAAAGCATGCTCAAATTACTCAAACGAAGTTTCAGTCTGCTTTACCTTTATTTGGGAAAATGACCAAATGCAATCAATTCCAAATATTTTTGAGTGTGCTAATAAACATTCATTGTCAATGGTATGATGAGGGTTAGGGGGGTGGAGGTGGTAATTTGCTGATCTAAACTCAGAAAAATCCTATATGTTAGAACAAAATTACTTTGTTAGATCTGGCATCAATTATTTTAAGGTCAAACAAGTTAATCATAAAACATAATACTTGAGATTGTTAGCAATCAGCGTTTCTTTTTCTTCTAGTCCATGCACATGTTGCATTAAAAAGGTCACTATTGTGATTGAGAAGTAATTTCCAGACTTCTCTGTACCACTTAGAAACAAGGTGAACATTTAGCATCATTACTCAAAAGCCTCAATTCTTGCATAGCGCACACAGTACACCTCTAACATTAACTATAACATTCATGCACCAATTCAAAACCAAAACGCGTGTTAACTATGTCATTCACACACAAGACACAAATTAAAACTTGGGTTAATTCTTTAACAAGCCTTCAGAAGTAATGCACATGCAAAGTTATTACATAAAAAATCCTTCAGCTAATGAAAACATAGTCTAGCCAATGGAATCCCAATTCATACAGACCCTATGCATGCACACTTACAAGTCACATGGATAAATATATATTAGACACATACACACATTTCACAAGCAAGCATACACACTATAATAGCACACACACGCACAAACACTATTTACATTCTGAAACTGTCTTGATCTCAACCGATTTCAATTTAAAGTCTGTGAAAGTTATTAGTTAATAAGATGGCACCGAGTTTTACCTCAGAGCCTGAAGGAGAAGAGAGAGGGGGGAGGATTGTGGGGAGGGAGGGGTGTGTGAAGAGTTTTTGACTGTCCAGCGTTACATCTGTTTTGTTACATGTATCACACACAGGCACACTCCATTTCCAAGGCTACAGTTAGTGTTGCAATGTTTTTCAGAAATGATCTTGGGTATGTTTCTTCACTCACAAACCACTGCATGCTACACACAAAGCTAATGCAGTCAACACACACACACAATATATATACAAATTCATCACAAAATCTTTAAAAATTTGATCTTCTTCAAGCATCATTTATTTTCAGTCAACCAATTAAAAGGGTGACCAACACTACAATTCTTTTGCTTCTTTGAAACAAGTAATGCACACTCTAAACATAGTACAGCGGGCTTCAAAACACGCTGATGCAAAACAAAACTAAAAAGAAAAATCTTGCTGTTCTTAGAAAACATCTTCACATGTGTATAAATTAAAGTCCATTCGATCACAACTACTTTAGTTCAAGCATCACATTATCACCAAGCATACAAGGTAACACCATGAAGATGGGTAAAACAAAACAAAAAACAAAGATCACTGTACTGGAAAGGATGCAAAATAAAAACTCTGAAGTAAATAAGAACAAATGGACAAAAACATATAAACTTGAATGAATCAAATGAATAACAAGCTTCATTATATTCATCATTATTAGTGAGAATACACTGCATACCTACAAACAAAATCATCAAACTTTGATACATAAATATACTGATATATATATATTATTATACATATTTCAAATAATTATTCAACAGTACTATCATTAATATTTCAGAAGGTGCTTCGTGAAAGAATGCACATAAGACTTACATGACTAAAGAACTACATCAATCGCTCCACAAATGCAACGGCCACCTGATATACGCTCAGTATACAGAATTTTCGCTTTGTACCCTATAAGTTTTGTACTGGGAAATATTCGTCAGATACAAAAAGCTGTACACTAAATGATGATAAGTGTTGGGTTACCAGGGTTCATACTCTAAAATTATCCCAAAATTCTCAAACTTTCAAGACCCTATTAAAAAATTTTCAAGACTAATAAACAAAGGTTAGATTGCTGAAGTTTACCACAAATCATTAAACCTGCATGATCCTGGAATCTTTGCAACCGGCTTTTGCTTCCTTATGAAAGAATTCATTTCCAGAGTTTTGAAAATGAAAATAAAAACTAATTTCTGGTGACCACGAACATAAACATACACTGTTGTTTCTCCTCCACCAAAAAAAGTGAAATTAATTCAATGCACCTCCACTCTCGTCCGAATTTTTCTGGTCACCTTCGCTTGTGCTGTGTGAATCCGTGTAGCAAAGATTGTGCACTCTGTCAAAATTCACAAACTTTCACAAACATTTTATTAAGTTTTCAAAGACTTTCCAGGGCCTGGAAAATGGAACCCAGTTTCTTCCAAATTTTCAAAGACCTTCAAAGACCGTATGAACCCTGGTTACAAATAAAAGTATTGAATACATCAAAATGTTAGTGAAACAAACAGAAATGATGCAACCGACTTTAAAAAAACAAAACAAACTATCACTATCAGATCAAGAAACAAGGATAGAAAGAAAAAGACAGACAAAAGGAATAGAGGAACATTAACAAATTCAGCTTATTTTGGATTGTGTCTGCATCAAACTCTGATGCTGAAGGCTGAAAGAAAACCAGCAGATATTTTAGTGAGAGATGTCCTGCATATAGCTGTGTGGGAACTTTTAGTAGTGTAACCATGACATCGCACCATCAATGCACTGGCCAGGGTCGGCCACCCAAAGGCAGCACGAGGGTGATGTGGCAGCAAGATATCGATGTTACTCCACACAACGCCAACGCATCTCCTCACATCACATTTATTGTAGACCGTCCAGAGAAATCCAGTAGGAATTTACCTACTTTCAACCTTTTTTTTGTGTTGTTTGGTTTTTGCACCGAAGTGAGCGTGGTTCACACATTACCATTTCTTCCTTGCTTGCTTCTTTCAAACCTAAACTGAAAAGAGCTTCGATAAAAACGAGAATTGTGGTTTTGAATCATGTACCTGGTACATGGTGCAACACTACGCAGCCACTGGTGCTCCATCCTACATTGTTGATCAGTTTACGTTGTTAACCACAGCAAAAGAAACAGAAAGAGCCGAGTCCAAGTATTCATATCTAATGATGTTAGTATGCTTGCACAGATGAACTCACACTGACAGATTGAATGTATTATTACTTTCATAGAGTCACTATCAAACAGTCCAGTGAGCAGACACACACGCAGGTAAACACACTACCACATGCACACCCACGCAGACATTTTTGCACACTCACAAGCACAGATAAGTTTTTATAAGACAGTCACAGGTGAAATTGTTCCTTTGCTTTGTGTACAGTAGTAAAGCAGTCACGGCTAACAAAAAGCAATCCTCACCTACACAAGGTAAAACTGGTTGTGGGAGGTTTGGCATTGGTTCCAACAGCATTACGTAAGTGAAAGAGGTTTACAAGATCTGCTCTAGTCTGACACAGCACACGCTCCTTTCTCCAAAATCCTTGCAGAGTTTTTATCTGATCGCCTGCAACGTCCCATCCACACACACATTCGCCCGCAGATGTACACAAGCACACCGCAATGCTTCCACTCACTAGCATATGAAAACACTTTTTTTTTTTGTTAGCAGTGTCTCAATCACTATGATCAGAGAATGATCAGTCAAGCCGGGGTGGGGGTGGGGGTGTGTAGGGGGCGCGAGAGAACTGATGTCCCCCGTCCGTCCATTCTTTGTTTGCAAAGGTCTTGAAAATGTCCCAAGAAATAAATTTCGTCATCTTCTCTCTTCATTGAGCCTGAACGAAAAAAAAAATCACGTGCACACACAAGGGGGCGACCCGTACGGCTGTCTCCATGTGACCAAGCAATCTTGTCTGACTGCACGCGTGTGTAATGGTGTGCTTGTGCGTGGGTAGGTGGAGAGAGCTAGGTGCCGCCTGTCTCTTGGCCTCACAGTCAAAACAAGCAGGCGCATGGACTCCAGGAGAAGCGAGAGGTGCATCACATCATGAGATTGTCCTGGTCACACCCGCGGCCAGGCACATCACAGTAGCTCGTATTGACGAAGGTGCATTCGCTGAATGATATCTCGACAGTCATTGAACACCCGTCGGATGTTCTCTGTATCAACAGCACATGTGAAGTGAGGGTAGCAGTAGTGGCGCCCATCTCCACTTGCTGTGCTGATCCTCTGCAAGCACAGACACCGACACTCATTACTCAAGTCATTTTACACGATCCATCCCTTGATAGTGCTCATCTCATTATACAACATGTTCCTGGCTATCAAAATCATCAACACACTCTCACCAACATTCTATTACGTCACACTAACATTCACAACCATCAATGCGGACTCCCCTTTACAGTTCATGCCAGTTTTAACATCACGCAATACTTTGGAAGCATCTTTAGTATTTCTGTCTCACATCTTTTGGTTAAAAACCACATATTAGACCAGAAATAAAATCCTGTACTTTAACACAGTCAGTCCTGAAGACTTACGTACTGTGGATGCTTAGCCTGAGACAACTACAAGTCTACAAATCTATAGCGGCTCTTCTAGCAATAAAGTACGCCTTATAAGAACAAACCACCCATACCAATACATGACCAAACTCACCAAAAATTCATCCCTGATGTAGTATTTTGCACGTACAACTTCAGTCTCATCTCCTGCTTCATTTGTGGCTGCAAACATAAAGGCAAATTGTGAAAAACACACCACAAATTAATTACCATGAAACCTATCAGACGTGGAAAAAACTCATCAACAGTCTTAATATTTTAAATAATGTGCGACAGTTTGCAGCTTTAAACACATTTTATTCAAGCATAGTTTTAACACAGTCCGCATAGGGGGTAGAGCAATCTCCAATCTCCGTTTTGCGGATGACACTGATGGATTGGCTGGAGAGGAACAAGAACTTGAACAGCTGGTGCAGAGGCTTAACACCACCTCCAGAGCCTATGGAATGGAAATAAGTGCAGAGAAGACCAAAATGATGACCAACAACACCAATGGCATCAACATGGACATCAAAGTCCAAGGCAGACTTGCCTACCCCCCAGCACAAAAATCAGGAACAGCTTTCCCAAAAATCCGGAACACTGTTAATTTTTCAGGAACATCACAAATTGAACTCGAACTCGAAGTATTGCCGCACAACAAAACAGCAATGGTCCATGTTTCTTTTCTGCAGTCGATGATGGGGCTTGCACAAAAAAAACTGAAATCTTCTGACACTTGTTTTTCTCCTTCTCTTTCTTTTCATTGTTGGTGTGTTTAACCGACTCGCAATGCCTGCGACAATCATCTGCACCTCCGTGCCCCACAGAAAACTGTCACAGAATTTGCAGTAAGCATAGTTTGCTTTCTTTCCAGCCAAGAGGCAAGGATAATCACGAGTGTAATCGTCACGAAATGCTTGGATGCGCCGCTGCTTGTTATGTGTTGTCTTTGGTGGTGTCTTAGCAGCATCACTGTCACTGTCACTCAACACTTCTGTGGGATTTTTCCGTTTACTAGCCATTTCTTATCACCGAGCACAAGAGTTAAATTAACACACGTGGAAATGAGATTTCAAACTAGTAGCGACTCGTAGCGACAGAGCTCATGCCGGAAACTTCGAATCAGTTTGACTGCGCATGCTCGCAAAGCGCTCAGAAATTGTCGGAAATATCGCTGAAACCACAGACACTCCCTCTCCCCCACCACTCTCCCCCCCAAAAAAAATCCTTAACTTTTTTTTTTCCGGAACGCTTATAAAATATCCATATTTTCCGTAACACATCCTGTTTTTGTCAATTTTCCGGAACAAAGAACGGAAAATCGGAACGGTAGGCAAGTCTGCCAAGGCCAATCCCTCAACATAGTGCAGGGCCTTCAAATATTTAGGAGCCATATGGGTCCCGACAGTAAGTCCTCTCCAGGATTACATAAACAACTGCTGCCCTGACAAGGTTGAAGCCCATTTGGAAAGACAGGACAATCAGTCTACATTCCAAGTTAAGGCTGCTGGACTCCCTTGTCATCTCCATCTTTTTATATGCATGCCAAACATGTACCCTGACAGCAGATCTACAACAAAGAACACAAAGCATGGAGATGAGGTGCTACAGAAGGCTTCTGGGCATTTCCTATACCCAGCACATCAACAACAAAGTCCGACAGACCATCACACAAGCCATTGAACAACACGACGACGTGCTCATAGTGGTGAAGAAAGGGAAACTCCGATGGTATGGCCACGTCACCAGAGCATCAGGCCTTGCAAAGACCATCCTGCAAATCAAGGAGACAGGAGAAGAGGGAGACAGAAAAAGAGGTGGGAGAACAACATTCGAGAATGGACTGGCTTGACACTGAGCGAAGCCATGAGGGTTGCAGAGGACAGAGAAAGATGGAGTACGCTGCTTAAACGATCTTCTGTGGTGCCCCAATGACCTTCGAGTTACGGGATAGGATAGGATAGGATAGGATAGGATAGGATAGGATAGTTCTAACAAAGTCAGTTTTTTACCCCCACCCACTCCCTAGCAAACAAACCCATTTTTAAAACACATTTCTACCTCTTTCTTCTTCTAAACTAAATGAACGTATTCAAGAGAGCAAGGGTAATAACATTATTATCACATCATTGAAAATCTGCAATGATCTCCACTACACAATGATTGATGCGCAAAAAATGGCCAGGAATGACTGGACTGTCTACTGTAAATCAATGGCCAGCAATGACTGGACAGTATACTGTAAAAAGATGGCCAGGAATGATTGGACTTTCTACTGTAAAACAATGGCCAGGGATGACTGGACTGTCTAAAACAATGGCCAGCAATGACTGGACTGTCTAAAACAATGGCCAGCAATGACTGGACTGTCTAAAACAATGGCCAGCAATGACTGGACTGTCTAAAACAATGGCCAGGAATGACTGGACTGTCTAAAACAATGGCCAGGAATGACTGGACTGTCTAAAACAATGGCCAGGAATGACTGGACTGTCTAAAACAATGGCCAGGAATGACTGGACTGTCTAAAACAATGGCCAGGAATGACTGGACTGTCTACTGTAAAACAATGGCCAGCAATGACTGGACTGTCTAAAACAATGGCCAGGAATGACTGGACAGTCTACTGTAAAACAATGGCCAGGAATGACTGGACAGTCTACTGTAAAACAATGGCCAGCAATGACTGGACAGTCTACTGTAAAACAATGGCCAGAAATGACTGGACAGTCTACTAAAAATAATGGCCAGCAATTACTGGACTGTCTACTGTAAAACAATGGCCAGCAATTAGTGGTCTACTGTAAAACAATGGCCAGGAATGACTAGTCTAAAACAATGGCCAGCAATGACTGGACAGTCTACAGTAAAACAATGGCCAGGAATGACTAGACTGTCTAAAACAATGGCCAGCAATGACTGGACAGTCTATTGTAAAACTGGCCAGGGATGACTGGACTGTCTAAAACACTGGCCAGCATTGACGGGACAGTCTAAAACAATGGCCAGGAATGATTGGACTGTCTACTGTAAAACAATGGCCAGGAATGACTAGACTGTCTACTGCAAAACAATGGCCAGGAATGATTGGACTGTCTACTGTAAAACAATGGCCAGGAATGACTAGACTGTCTACTGTAAAATTATTGATTTATTATATTTTTTATTTAATCGTTCTCATATAGCGCTTTTCCAGCTCAAGAGCTGCTCAAGGCACTGACCGATACAGGATCTAACTCAAGCCTCCCGAGGCGCCAACTAAAACCAATGGCCAGGAATGATTGGACTATCTACTTAAAAACAACGGCCAGCAATGACTGGACTGTCTACTGTAAAACAATGGCCAGGAATGATTGGACCATCTACTTAAAAACAACAGCCAGCAATGACTGGACTGTCTACTGTAAAACAATGGCCAGGAATGACTTATGTACGCCTTGCTAGCACAGACAAGTGCAAACATGCCCTTTTATACTTAGCTGTGCTACTTTTATATCTTACGATGTTTAACCGTTTTATCTCATCATGTTTTACAACATGGCTTAAATATGTATCATTGCGAGCGAATGTGTGTGCATGTATGCATGCAAGCGCTTAAAGCAAGCTTTAAGTTTGGTTTTGCGCTATAAAAAATAAATTATTACTATTACTTATTATTAAAAGCTAACAAAGCCCGGGGTGCTTGCAGCAAAGAAGGTGAAGAAAGCGAAGAAAAGAAAAGAAGGTACAGAGGTCAACAGTCTTACCATCTGGAGGAACCTGGTAACGGGCATACTCTGGAAAGTAGTCTTCTATTTTGGACTTGCCTGCCCTCACCTTTTCCGCCAACAAGTCTTGCTTGTTCAGGAACAATATTACTGATATTGTTCGCAGCCACCTGCAAAACCACAGCCTCTTAAAATAACTTTTCAACCACTTCTTTCCTTCAAATGTTTAATCAGTCTATAGAGAATTTGTACCTGCTTATTTTTCATACATTTGTAACTTTTATTCTTGCATTCGGCAGGCAACATTATAATTTAAAAGTTTATTATAATTTCCTATGTTTGTTTTCCGAAACTATTACAGTCTTCATAAACATTCAAATGAAAACAGCCCAAACAGTGTGCCAAAGTTAAATATCATGTTCGTTCAGCACACAAAATTAGAATAAAATATTTATATTAAAGTTATTGTTGGAAGTAGTCTACCTAATAACTGTTTTGATTATTTTATTTTTTGTTTTAATCTGTGAGAACAGACCTGTTGTTCCAAATGCTAGCAAAAAGCTCTAGGGATTCCCGAAGTCGATTTTGACTCGCGTCTTCTCGTAAGACAAGGTTGTATCCGCTGCACGCAGTGACGAAGATGATGGCTGTTACATCGTTGAAACACTGAATCCATTTTCTCCTCTCATCACGCTGACCACCCACATCAAACATGCTGCAAAACACCAAATAGGCATATTTCAACATGTGTCCCCCAACAAATCTTGAACCCTTAGCAGAAAATGTGTTTAAACATTGTACAAAATTGCACTACAAAATAAATGTATATATATATATATATATATATATATATATATATATATATATATATATATATATATATATATATATATATATATATATATATATATATATTAAAAACAAAACTAAAAATAAGGGCAAAGCCCATATGACTCACATGTTCCTTGTAGAGAACATGAATTTTCCGGTTCTCAATTAATATTTCTATTTTTAGAATGTGAGTTATTTTTTGAATATCTTATGTTATTATTTTCATTGGCTAAAATTGTTGATCCAATAGAATAATGAATAGCTGGCAGGAAATGAAATAGAAACAGGTTTTTTGATATTGACAAGGAAAGGGTTTTTTATCATAGACACGTTGGGTGTTGTTCTGTGGGTTCGGCTGTGGCGAGTTCTGAGGTGGCGCGTGAAGAGACAACAAGACAAATTTTGGCATCTGTGGGTGTTGCCCAGGATGATGATGTTTTTCTTCCAACTCTGCCTCTATGACAGATGAGGACATTTTGTCTGTTGTTTTTGATGGGTTGTTGCCCAGGATGATGAGGATGATGTTTTTCTTCCAACTCTGCCTCTATGACAGATGAGGACATTTTGTCTGTTGTTTTTGATGGGTTGTTGCCCAGGATGATGAGGATGATGATGTTTTTCTTCCAACTCTGCCTCTATGACAGATGAGGACATTTTGTCTGTTGTTTTTGATGGGTTGTTGCCCAGGATGATGAGGATGATGATGTTTTTCTTCCAACTCTGCCTCTATGACAGATGAGGACATTTTGTCTGTTGTTTTTGATGGGTTGTTGCCCAGGATGATGAGGATGATGATGTTTTTCTTCCAACTCTGCCTCTATGACAGATGAGGACATTTTGTCTGTTGTTTTTGATGGGTTGTTGCCCAGGATGATGAGGATGATGATGTTTTTCTTCCAACTCTGCCTCTATGACAGATGAGGACATTTTGTCTGTTGTTTTTGATGGGTTGTTGCCTACATCGGATCGTCAGGATCTCTTCTCTGTTTTCTCTGCTTATGCTGTTATTTTGACAGTGATACCGGGTTCATTTGAAGGGGGTATGTTTTGGGTTGTTCTTTTGTTTGGGCTGTTCCAAAGTTCTCTCGTTTCCTGTGGGGTGTTGCATTCACACTGCAAACAGATCACAGACCCCTCACTTACATGCAGACATGTAGGTTCAAAAATACATGAATCATGCGATGAGCTCTGTCTTTGCAAGAGTATGATTTTCACATTGAGCCTCTTCCAGGATCTCGCAACATTTTTGCTGATCTTTTGTCTCGATCGGCTGTTGATCAGTTTGTGCCGTAGGTGTTGCGGAAATGCATCTGTTGTTGAAAAAGAAACCTCGGTCTTTTTCTTTTTTTTCATAATGCAGAGAATGTGAATTTTCCGATTCTCAATAAATATTTCTATTTTTAGAATGCGAGCTCCTATCCTATCCTATCCTGTCCTGTAACCCGGAGTTCGTAGGGGCACCACAGATGATCGTTTAACCATCATACTCCATCTTTATCTGTCCTCAGCAGCCCTGATGGCTTTGCTCAGTGTCAAACCAGTCCATTCTCGAATGTTGTCCTCCCACCTCTTTTTCAGACTCCCTCTTCTTCTACCTCCTTGCACTATGCCTTGCAATGTGAGTTATTTTTTGAATATCTTATGTTATTATTTTCATTGGCTAAAATTATTGATCCAATAGAATAATGAATAGCTGGCAGGAAAATAAAATAGTCACTCGTGTGTGGTGTTCCAAGGTGTCAGGATATGTAGAGTCACTATGTCAGGCCAGGAAAAAAAAAGATAAAGAAAGAAAAAAAAGATTAAGAAAGAAAAAACAGATTGCTGTGAAAAGTGAAGAGGTAAAAAAAGCACTGAGAACTTATCATGGAGCATAGGTTCGGTGCATTTCCTTTCTGAAATAGGATGTATATTTGGCTGTAAAGATTACAGCTGCCTACGGGAAGCTGGTGTAAGCTTCAAACACCTGGATACACTGCGTTGTCTCGTACAATGGAGAAAGGGCGACTCGAGGAACATCGGCGGACGGCCGTGCGTCTTGTACCTGACCAAGACGCGTTTTCTTCCTCAGACACATAGGGCAGGCGCGCGCCCATCTACCTGTTTACATCATCACTTCTCGTCTTTCTGCCTGTCTACAACATCATCTGTGCATCCAGGCTTACTTGTGCACGGACTCCCTACGTTACGCCAGGTAGCGTGCTTTCTTTTGATTTGGCTCAGGGCATGCGAATGCCGGCTTTTTTGTTCTGCAGACAGTTAATCTGGTCAGTAAGGTGTCAAAGATTAGTGTAAAAAGATTAGTGTAACAAGAATGGTGTGAAAGGTTGTTGTAAAATATTGTGGTTTGTTTATATACAGTATTGAGAAAGTGGAACGTATATTTGTCAGGGTGGAGAACAACTGAATCAAGAAATCTCTGAAATCCGTCCGGGGCCCAGGGGCCAAGCCCCGGTATTCGCCCCCTGGAAGAAAATGAATTTATGCAATTTTGAAAGTAATTTAGGGCCTCTCCTGAAAGCAAAAAGCACAAAGTAAACATGAATAGAAACAACAACAACAAAAAAAAAAGAATGTTTTATGCACATGTCTTTCAAAAAAGTTAAGAATCTTGATTTGTAGGCCTAACAAAGTTTGAGGTCCACCACTGTTACACACAAACTCCACATTTCCAATTTTACTGGGCACACGTTTGTCTATTTTTTAGCTGTACACAGGCAAGAATTTTTATAATTTTATAGATATTTAGGGGTACGTTAGTAAAAACACTACATCTTAGGTATTAGTGACTAGTGTATAGATTTAAATGAAATAAAATGCAAAATGAACAGAAATAAATTCTCTTTTGATTATCTACCTTTTTATACTTTTCTTATCACGTCTTGTTTTTTATTACTCCATGTGTATACAAAAAACAAGTTTTAAAAAGTCCAAACAAGCCCCCTCCTCTTCTTCACTTTCATGCCAGTCTGAAAGATCGTATGCATGCACACTACTGACACTAATTGTCTAATGTCAGTACCGATCTCTTCCTCCGACTCCAAGTCCATTTCTCTCACTTTAATGTCTGATAAATGTAAGCCTGTAAACTCCCCTTCATCAGTCGAAGAATCCAACCATCCATTTTAGACACACACACAAGAAAATTTGAAAAATAAAATCGAAAAAACTAACGCATCACAGAGAAAACTTGTGGAAATGCAGTCGAATGTTTTCACAACAGAATAAACCGGAAGTCAATTGCCGGAAGTCTCGCAATCTTTCAAACAACGCGAGAATATAACCACATGGTTGATACGGACGCTTTTGGACGTTTTGCCTGTTTAGACCTTCGGCCGCTTTTGGCCGCTATGCCCAGTATAGGGTAGCCCTCAGCTTCTCACACTCGGAACTCAATATTTTTTTCTCGGAAATGCAAATGCCTTCCGCGGAAATACGCGGAAAATTCTCCACCCTGATTTGTGTTGGTGTTTGCCTGTGTTAGTGAGAATCTGTGAATTTGTGGGTGTGGTATTTAACAGAGAGACTTGCACGTACACTTATTTTTGATCTAGGAGTCAATTATATTTCGCATTCACTTAGCTATTATAAACAGGCATCCATCCAAATATCCATACGTTACATTCCTTATGGAACTAGCAATATTTTACATGAAAATTAATGCTCCGAAAAACAAAATGAAACAGTGGCATTAAAATGGAAAGTAATTCTAATTCTGATCTTTCTATGCTCTTGATATTGAGATGACTTTGACCTCTGGCTCCAAATACAATCATATACTATCAATTAGAGTACAGCAAAAGTTGTATTATGCCAAAAGAAACGGTGACCTTGGGATGACCTTGACCTTTAGCAACCTTGATCTTGGGATGACCTTGACCTTCACGAGACCTCTCATGCATGTCAGATCAAAACACCCAATGTTGCATACTATGGGTTAAATAAACAGCCATTTTACGAGACCACTTTTTAAAAATGTTTTTGTAAGACCTAAATTGATCTTGATTTTCAAGATCAACGTAAAAACTGAACAAATATGAAAGATCAATCTATCATCTCTAAATACATCCAGTATAGACTTTATATGCCTCTCACAGTTTAAGATCAAGGTCACTTCAAAGTACCTATACTAACTGACTTTGGACAGTTCAAGTGACCTTGACCTTGGAGTGAGGTTGACCATAATATATGTGTCTCATTGATACCTATCGTGCATCAAAGAATCATGTTCAAATATTAATAACCTAGGAAAAAATTGTCATTTTGTGAAAAAAAATTGTCATTTTTTCACTAACATTTGCTGACTTTGCGGCCTTGACTTTGAAGTGAAGTAATTCATTTACTGATCCTGTATGAGGTCTCAAGGGTATATACCATCTTACCAAGTTTGGTTGTTATAGTTAAACTAGATTCTGAGATATTAATTCACTTGCAAGTTTTGCATGTCTAGGCAGCAAAGAGACAGACGGACAGATGGAACAAAAAATTTTTAAGTCATTTTTGGACAATTTAGGATTCACACAGATTTGCAAAAATCTTTTTTTGTGGGGTGGGAGGGGTGGGGTACTCAGACTCATATTGCTATGCATGTGACTCAAAGTGGCAGAATATATTCCCAATCAAATAATGTGGTGAAAACTGAAGGGAAAAACAGTATATAATGATAATGCATTCTCTGATTTCGTGTACAAAGTTGCATTTTCTGCGTTAAGTTTTAAAAACAAACTAGGGCTTTGTATAAAGAAACTGTCATCCTTTTGAAACCCAACAAGATTACAATGTGACAGGGGTTGGTGGGTAGTTAAAGGTGTTAGAGTTCATATATCAAAAGCTTTTCAATAACGATGACACGGGGTTAGCAATGTTGCATGGTGTGGACAAGAAATAGAATGCTCATCTGTTTGTAGACAGCGTTAGTACAACAATCAAGAGGCTATTTACTAGAGCCACTAATTGTCTGGTTTTTCATATGTGTGTTCCAGACCTTAGGGTAGATTTTCCGTAGGGAAAAAAAATGGAATAGAAAAAAGATACTTACTGAAAATTAACTTTATCAACTGAGAACTTTGTTTCAAAGATGCCAGATGTTAATACTCGACACCGCAGTATATCCTGCTCTGTGGGTGTGTAGTCTGGCTGTTTCACTATGTGCACTCGGTCTAAAAAACTGAAACAAACAAATCACAAAAGCCATTAGTAAAGCTTTGGATGATGAATGTCGAGCAAAATAATGATTAAAAAGTGCGACGTTTGATGGTGACAATATTGATAAAGACGCAGGATGTGTGGTGGGAACACATAAAGCAAAGTACGACACAACATATGGCCACAAGTACACACACAACAACAAACAGAAACAAATAAGCCAAAATGAACATTGCACTGCACAAGTTGGGTGCCTGCAGCTCTATAGCAAAGTGGTAGATAGCACACCGGCTTACGTATGAGAAGCTACTCACATGAACCCATCGAGTGCTTTTTTTGCAAAATAAATGTGCCATATCCCTGGGACAGAATAATATAATAATATTCTTGAATTCATAGCAAAAAGCTGCATTAACTGATTCATGTTAACATTATTAGGTAACAGTAGGTACGTCATTTTGGAAGTCCAAAACTAATGGTACTTTTACGTTCATTCTGGTTGCGGAACTGTAAAATAATTTTAATTTTTGGAATTTATGTCATTATTTTAATATTTGTTCAGATGAGTAACTATATACAACATATTATGAGCAAATACAATAACAAACAAGCAAATAAACACATAACATAGTTTCAAAAGGAAGTTTTATTAGTCTACTTTTGATTGGTGTGAGGATATTTAAGGCCAATTAGAGTTAATATGGTGTATTCGTTTCAAAGCGGAATTTTTTTAATCACTTCAGTTGTGTAAACAGTGTAATTTTGTGTTATGTTTTTTATGCCTTGGTGGTCATGCGTATATGCATAAGCATGAAAAATGCTCCTACTTGACTTGGAGCAGCACACTATTGTTTTCTCTTCAGTAGTCTCTCAAATGTAAGCCTGTGTGCTATCTATCACACTGATAAAGAGCTACAGGCACCCATCTTGAGTAATGTCCCTGTGGTTGTTGATAGGAATTCTTCATCTACCCATTTAATTACTCAGTCTTATTATAAACCATCCCTGTTTTACTTGGTGCTGAATCCCTTATTTTTTCCTTATAGAATTTTAAAGCATTCTAGAACTTAAGCCGCAGTATGATAAAGGATACCCATCGTCTAGCTATCCATTGCCAATCAAACATGCTACAGCTGTCAATTAATTGCTGACTGAAACTAGGTGGTCTTCCCAATGAAAGCTAAGTTTTCCCACCTCTGTGATAAACGATAGTCTACAAGTCCAACAGCATAGGGGCAGTGATAAACTCTAATCAAAGCATGTAGAACAATGCTATTGCTCACTGTACTCAAAATGTCGCCGATATTAACAAGGCGCACTCAATAAAAGGCAATAACGCGAATGCCATTAATTACACAGTGTGTGTCATTAGTCACAAATTACATCCCTTGACAATAACCCAACAAGACAAACTAGAAAGTTAAAGCCCATATGATTCACATGCTCCTTGAGAAGGACCTACATGCACGCACTCTTGCTTCAGCCCATTAGCATAAATTTTGTGCAGTTCATTTAACCATTTCAATGCCAAGGGGGAATTGCATCTAGTTTCAACCATTTGCCAGTCAAATCTCACTCACGATTGTAAAAAATTTACAAAATAATTCTAGATCAAACTGTATTAGGAATAACTGAATAAAACTTGTGCATTTCTAAAAGATAATTAATTCCATTTGTATACACAAATATATGCTATTTGGGGGAGAAAAAAAATTTGTACATTTTTTAAAATTACTTTTTCTTTTATAATTATATCATTTATGTCTGTGTTTTGTGCATAGATCAGCTTTGCAGGCATGGGGATGTGGGGAGGCTACCCACCAATGAAAAGGGATGTCACAAATAACTTATGAATGTTAAACAGCTAATGTTCAGAGCTTTCTAATTATTGTGTATTTGTGTTGCTGGCCTTTCAAATATACAGAGAAAAATGATGATAATACATAATTGGTTTATTACTTCACCACACTATTGTATGACAAGATAAATCGTAAGCAGTCAAAAGGTTAATTTTAAATTACCAAAATATGGATCTAATAATTCCATACACACAGGCCTATAACCAACTGTATAGCACACAATGCCATGCTAAGAAAACATACTATGGGTACTTAAAAAATTTACAAAATATTTTGCTTTAATAATGAGCCAAATCTATAAACATAGATATTGATCATGCTTCATTCATGAAGAGGAACTTATACTTATAGTCTAAAATTTGCAGATGAGAAAATGGTGGCAAAGATGGAAAGACAACCCACTAAACTGTCATGATAAAATGAGAGAGAGAAAAAGAGAGAAAGAGAACAATGTTAAAAAAAAGAGAGAAGGAGAAGAAAAAAAGGCAATAGAAAATAAATCATTTCTTAATTTTACACAGAATGTCTTTTTTAAATCGAGGGGTATAAATTACTCTAACAGTATTTTAACATTCTTAACTTCACTAAATATTCTAAACTTAATTTGCTTCACGCATCACAATTGTTTTTTTATACAAATTTTTAACTACCGATATACTTTTTTGGACTATTTAGGACTTATCTAGCACAGATTTGCAAATATCTCTTTTTTTAATTTTTGGAGGGGAGAGTAATGGGGGTGGGGGGAGGGGTGTGAGTATGTATGCATTGCTAAAAAAAAATAAATAATAATAATAATAATAAAAACAATAAAAATGGACAGCAACGTTGTAATGGAGGAAAATGTGAGGAGGTGATTACACATTTGCAGCAAAAGCCAGTCACAGCAAGTGCCAGTGCCATGCACACACACAAATGTCACCTAGCATATCCCATGCAGCAGCTTCCATACTCCATTAATTTTTTCCCAACAAGTATGAAACCTTAAAACGCCCTTATATACTATTTTCCAAAACAATCTCTGTTGCGAGAGAATATCATTTCTGATGATACAAGCACACAATAAACTGATGACAAAGCTTGCATGTACAAAAAACACATCTACCAAAACCGTGGTAATCACAACTGTGTAACCCAATTCTTTGACAAATGAGATGCCTTCTTGCCCAAACACAATAAGCAATGGGTGCTTTTCTGTAAATTTACCCAGCCATGGAATATTTAGAACACAAACAAGACCCAAACAACTTTCTCCCAAGCTGCACCAGTAAAATGAACAAACACATGTTTGGTTTGTGGTATTGTGCTGATGTGGTGGGGTGTGTGTATTGTGTGTGGTGTGCATGTTGTGCATGTAAGACAACGTGTGTTTTGAACCTTCATCTTCAACCCCAATAGACATGACTGTGGCCCAGGTCACTAGCCCCAGCACTACAAGACTCAACTCAAGACTGCTAAAAGTCAAGTCAAGTCAGTTTTGACTGCAAGACAGAAAGCCAGGGAAGGAATAAAGTAAACCATTCTCAACTGTTGCAGTGTGTTGCCAACGTGCAGGCAGGCAGGGAAACTAGTTCTGAGCTTCCAGCCACATAGACACTAATCTGTCTTGCAGTCTGGCGTGAATTCTATCATCCATTCCTTCCCCCAATCAATACTCATAAATTAACAAGGACCGGGGCTAAATATAGCTCAGCACTGGGGCAAAATTAGCCAGCATTACTGCGAGACAGCCTGTGGAGCCTCTACACCGGCAGAGAGAGAGAGAGAGAGAGAGAGAGAGAGAGAGAGAGAGAGAGAAAGGCTGGCTGGCCCCCGTTTATCCGAGATCTGTGCCTTGTCTCCCAAGCCGCTGAATAAGCAGGCGGCCGCAGCACCAGTTCACTGGCACTCGCCCTAGTCACTATAGTGGGGGAGGCGCCTGACAAACCCTCTCTTTTTTCTTCCAAAACAACTAGTGCAGTTCAGGCATGTCTCTTACAACAACAAGACCATCATCTGTTGGCAATAATGAAGGTCACTTCTTTTCAACCAAGCACCACTAATAATTATTAACAATTAAAACTCTTGTCTCAGACATTACCTTCTCTCTCTAATAATAAGGCATCGTCTAACCCACCCATACATACCAACCTCTTTACCTCTCACACTCACACACACCCACACCGCTTTATGTATTACGGAGTAACTGTCTGGGAGAGGAAAGCGGCCATTGGACGAGTCAATCAATAACAATGCGTCCTGTTGCCATTGCCTACATTTTATCACCAAGTAAACACTAGCCCACAGACGTTTTCTTCTATTTAATAATACCCCTTGGAGGTGTCCTAAAAATCTGCAATAATGCAGCAAGAATACTTAATCAATTTTAAAAAAAAATCATTACCCTGGAGCATTTTAATAATTGATAAATGGGCTATTCAAAATCACCATCACCCTCACCATTTCCACCACTACCACTATAACCATCATCATCACCACCACAATCATCATCATCACCATCTTTGTCATCTCCATGACAATCATTGATAAACTTGGCTATTCACAACCACCACCACTATAATCATCATCACACTATTACCTTGTGTTTCAAAACATTTCTCATCCTAATTTCATCTTCATAGCTCATAAAAATGTCAAGACCAAAAAATAAACTAAGAAAGAAAATTGATAAACAATGTTATAATAATAATAATAATTTTATTTATAAAGCGCATTATCAAACAACAGTCTGCTCAAGGAGCATCAAACAGTCACACGCACAATCACTAGATAGAATACAATCAATAAATAAATTTAAAAACAAAAATTCATTAAAATGTAAAGTAAGAAATTGGAAGTAAACCTCACGCACACAACAGTTGCATTAAAACAATGTACTAATAGCTTAATAAGACTAACAACATAATAAAAATCTTTTTTTTTTAAACATTGGAAATGTAAAAACAGAAAATGTTATTAGAAATGCAATCACATTTTTTAAACTCGGGACAGTAAATAAATATCAAATTCCAAATAAAAAATAAGAGTCAGTCACATAAGATATGAAGAATAATTATTAAAAGATCATGACCATGATTCCGTTATTAAGCACATCAACAGAACAGAGTTTCCCGATAAAAAGGGATAATAAACTGCAGCAAAAACAATGTCATGAAAATGTCAAGACCAAAAATAAACTAATAATTGATAAATAAACAATGTTATTAAGCACATCAATAGAAAAAAATATGTTTTAGATAAAATTAAATCAATTATCTAAATACATCAATAAATTTACATTAATGACAACATAACACCACTGTTGTAGGAGCGTTCATTTTCAGACAAATCTCACCTGGGTACCCAAACATGATTCACTGCTGGGGAATGCGAAAGGACATGTGCATTGTTTCCAAAATCCTAAGAAAAAGTTGTATATTTGTCTGTATTCATTTCATACAGAGAAAATGTACGTTTTTTATCATTAAGGAGGGGCAGAAAAACATGTTTCAATTTGTTCAATGGTGGACTAGCATAAATAATGAGCTAGAAAGTCACATTCCCATCAAATTAGCTTTAATAGCAAAACGAGGTCAATATATTCCCACAAACACCCACAAATAATGACACCGTTTTAGGATCAACTTGTAACCTCCCCTCTCTCTTTCCCCACATATTTATATAGTGCTTATATGCTGCTTCCTGAATGAAAACTATAGACTTCAACCAGCATCAGTCAGACATCTATCTACTAAGGGTTGAATTGTACAGTGAAATCAGTTCAGTAATTAGTAAAACAGTGTACACCTATTCCTCCAAAACGTCAAAATTGTGCCCTTTTGATAACATTAAAAACAAGTGTAGCCTGCTTCTCACCCTATTACAAAAAGCCCCCAAAGTCTGCAAACGGTAAAAATAAGTTGATATCGTTTGTGGATTTCTTTTGGGAGGAGGGGTGAGGAAGGTATGTGGGAGGGATCTGTTACAAAATAAAAACATAGCAGGCTTGTATCCAAAGAAGTGCAAGTGTTGGTGAAAACTGCTACACCACAGTGCCAACAGACGGATGCCAGCGTGTAAACTGTGCTCCAGTGGCAAGTGTATGCACAGTGAGTAAAACAGATGTGTAGATCTGTGTGGGTAATTGTGCTGAGGGACAGACGGACTCAAGTAGTTTTACGCGGGGTGTTGAAAACGTGTGTGTGCAAGATGTGTGTATGTCTATTTTTAGCAGGCAGATGAGTCAGAGGGCCCGATTTAGCCTGGCAGCAGCCTGAAGAGCGGTGTACGTAGCCTGACCCGTGATACTGCTAAGTCAGCCAGCTCAGCTTAACTCCACCACGCAGACGTACGCTACTACACATTATTAGGCCTGTACTGTCCACCGACTCCATCTGTCCAATCTCACATCGACTCTTTCACACCGATACCAGTATCCAGGCAGACCCAACTATATCCCCCAGTCATTACAAGCGCACAGTTGCCAGCGTCAGACGCTCTGTATGCGACCTTCACAACTTTCACAGGCCGATGGCTCGACTGCCGCTTCTCCTCAAAACACAGATTTCCTATCCAGATAGCGAGAGGGTCTGTTATTGTCATCAAAGCCCAGTGATCTCACCGGCTCATAATCAGGCCTAAAATAGATGGCGTCTACGCAATCGGCGGCTATACTTGGCCCAACGTAACATCATGTGATAACCGCTCCACATCCTGGTTCGACCTAGGCGCGAGTTTACACAAATTACCTCGTCTCTTTACCACGCTAAGGTAAACAATGTATAGGTGTCGAGTCAGATGAGAACTAACACGGAGTATCAATGACTCACCTATACCGTACAAGACGTTTTCAGGTAGGAAACCGCACTCGCTCAACCGTAACTGAAGTAGATGCGTGGGGTAGCATGCGGCAGGCTGGCAGAGTTTTCCAAAAGTACTTGACTTGTAAACCCCACTTCTGTAGCTACAAACAATGCGGTATCATCCAACCATCAGCTCAACACACTCCAATCTCTGTACTGTTCATTTTTAGAGTTAACATAAATCTTCCATTCCTTGAAGAAAGCTGACATACCAAGCCGATTATGCATGATTGGAGTGGGAAGTTCTGTTTTGATATTTCACTCCAATTTCTGGAATTTGTACCGTAATATACAGGGTGTTCCAAAAGTCTTGGGCACATTTTGACATTGAATATTTCCGAAACTATTAAGGATATAAAAACGCATCTGGTAAATTCAGAAAGCTTGTAATCTCAATTTTTACATGGAATGTTCAAAGATGTTCAATGTGAGCACCATTGGTCACACGACGCACATCAAGCCGATAGTCAAATTCTTGCCAAACGCGTCCCAGCATTTTCTAGTTTAGTGAACACCACTAATGGGTCTCAAAAGAAATTAAAAAAATCAACAGCTTTACAAAAAACTTAATGTAATTAGCTTTAAAATGGCACAACTTTTATCTTACTACCATTCATAGTAATTGAGATATGGGGACTTCAAATGTGCCCAAGACTTTTGGAACACCCTGTATTATTCCGTCAACAGGTTACCGGATAGTTGAACAGAAAGAATGTAGCACTTGAGTGGGTTGCTTCAATTTCATTTCATGGCTGTGCCGGGATCGGTGGTACTACAGTTCTTCCTAGCACTTAGATGCAGATTAGAAATCTGAGTGTCACTATTAATTCCTACGAGAATTACACCATCGTTTGACTCTAGTCAAATTGGCACAATGACCCACAGCCCTAGCTAGGTAGTAGAGCGTTCGACTGGTACACTTATGACCCAGATTCGACTCCCGTGGTGCGAGATTGGTAGTGTCAATTTTCGCTGTGCATCTTAGCAGTATGGTTGCTCTGGTGGCTCAGTGTTGAATTAGGTCCCTGCCGCCTATTCCCTGGGATGATTATCCCCGCCTGCCATATCGTCAATTGTGGATGTGGACGTTAAACCTTTAATGTTCATTCTCGAATCGTTTAGTGGCTCACCTACTTTTTTGTTCGTTTGTTATTTACAAAACATACTACTGTGTCACCGTACTAAAACTTCAGTGTGTCGATAAATAAACCCTCGAAACTCGTGCGTCGGTAAACGTACTCCTGAAACTACCGTATGTCGCATACGTATTCCTTAAATTACAGTATGTTAGCAACTGTTCTCCTGAAATAAGTCGGCAAAGGTACTTATAAAATTACGGTGTTTTGGGCAAATGTATTCTCTGCAACGTTGTCCTATATTATATAAGCAAGCATACACCCGATGCTGTCGTGTGATCACCTCATCGCAAGAAGTAGGTCGGAAACGACCGTGTCTGCGAACGTATTTCTCAAGCTGCCGTGTGCGAGCAACCAAAGTCAAGTGGACAAACAAACAGGTAGTGTGGGCAGGTCGAGGTCAGCATTTATGAACATTGCATGCACTCAGCTGACAACCGGTGGAGATGCGAGCGGTTCACTTGTGGTCAATAGAGACCAGTTGGCATTGTGTAATGTACGGGCCCAATCAATAAATAGCGCTCAGCCGATCTGCACGCTACTATATCGTGACGCTTGTTGGGCTGACCACACTTTGCACTTTGATGGTCACCTGTCACTGATCAGTCCTGCTATTGCGATGTGACATTACTCAAGGTCGTCTACACGACCTCATCATTTTGCTTGCAGCCACAAAACGTGATAAATTATATTTAAAATCGCTATTATGTTGCTGTTCTCACATTCCCTTATATTTATTGCTGAAAAAGACAACTGGAATGTTGACACAATTATTTCATAACTACAATATTACCATACAATGTGAAACCAGAAAGTACCTACTCGAACATGTTTTGTCCAGATTCTGGAACATCATATTCTTTTAAAACTCAAACTTAGCCAATACTTCCCATTCACAACAGAAAACTACAAATCTTTATAACATATATCATTTTGGACTGCATAATGGTACAAATATACAAATCTATGCTTGGGAAGGTCCAACGAGATCCTACATAATTAGGACCATTCTGGTAAATGTTATAAACAATTAGCAGAACTCACCATAGCAACGTTCTTCATTAGATCGTTTAATTAATTTAAGAAACATCCTTGTGGTGGAAATTTAATCCGTTAAACGTGTCTTTGTCGATGTGTCCGTGTCTTATACGTATCTCATCTTAACTGCGGAACTTGATCACAGCTGACACTTCCATAAAGGGACTGGTCACACCCATGGAGCAAAAGAAAAAGAAAATGGTGGTTGTGACAGGGTATTTCGATCTGTGGACATACCTATTCTACTGATCTGTCGTTACTCGGACTGGTTATTCTTAATCGCTAACCCCCAATCCATCTTCCATCCACAAGTATATCTCGCCATGCTCTGACCATGCTGCCGTTATCTCCATCGCCATTATCAATCATTTTTTCAAATCGATGACCTTTCCATATTGCGAATCCAAATACCTTAACAATAATTTATTCTACAATCCTAAGGAGCAGTGGGACACGAGACGGTTTCTCCGCTCCCTCTCGCCCGTCCATCACTTTATTTAGCTGTCAGCGTCATCATTTTCCTCGATTTAAAAAAAGAAACCTACGAGCCATTTTGAGCAAACTGGGTCAGCCCACAAAGCGTCGGTTGACAGTGAAAAGTGGTGCTGTCACCGCAGTATGGGCTCTTGTGGCTAAAAACTGCCTTATCACCATCCCCACCCCTTTTCCAGCACTTCGCAACAACAGGTGTCTTCACAAGATAGGGAGTTTTCTTCTCGGCCGCTCCAGTCACGCTACCAGCAGCCGGCAGGACACAACATGAGGTCAGCGTTAATATCAACTGCAACCTTTTGACTGTTTTCTCATGGCTCTGGTGGCGCGTGTTTATGCAGATGTTACTTCAGCATACATACGTATTAAGAGTGACCGGAAATTACGGATAAAATAATAATCAAAATGGATACCGTCTTTAAAATGTCATTTGTTTTCAATTACAACTTGTAGAGCGCAAAATGACATACCAAAACACACGCTACAGACTTAAATTCTACCATTCATACACATCAAATTTATTGAATGCAAAAGTAACCAGTATTATTTCCTCTTTACCTAACTGGGCTTTGGGGTGGGGTGGGGCGGGGAGGGAAGAAGTGGAAAAAAAAGAGAGCGAGGGAGAGAGCGAGAGAGAGGAGGAGGAGGAGGAGAAGAAGAAGAAGAAGAAGAAGAAGAAGAAGAAGAAGAAGAAGAAGAAGAAGAAGAAGAAGAAGAAGAAGAAGAATAAGAAGAAGAAGAAGAAAGCATAACAACAGAATTATGTTATGACCCTGGCAAGGAAAATCAACTACAGCAATACGAGATTGTGACGGGGGAAAAAAAAGTAAATGATCATGTAATATTCAAGACAGCACACTATCCCACCTCCTGTTAAATAACTTACTATTAACCGATTATGGAAAACTCCCTCCCTCCCTTTCTCCATTTCCCCACCCCTCCACACTCTCTCCCTCTATTTCTCTATGTTCTTGTTAATCTTCTGCCAAGTGTATCTTGTTTGTAAACCCCCAACGCCACCCCACCCACCTCCCTACTCTTCTCTTCCCTCCCAAACCTATCCCCTGACCCGAAAAGTCCAAATAAAGTTAATAATACCTGGAGCTTCGCTATCTCTTGTCGAGCATGACAGTTCTTCGCCACCCTCTCCCGGGGCTAAGGCAGGGAACATGTTCTAAATGTGTGAACACTGCAACGAACTGTGCACAACTTGACGACCGCGATGGGGCCCAAAACGTCTCGCCTTAGTTTTGGCTGCATACAACCGTTAACCATAAATGACATCAAATGTAAAGGCCCGGTACTTCATCTTGGAATCACTAGCTCCCATCACCCACCCTCTCCCTTCCTTTCCATCAGATAATTAGAAAAACATAACTACAAGTCACTTTCAAGTCAAGTCAAATTAGGGCACATGTTAAGCAACTGTCATAACTGAACAATGCACTTTAAACTTGTAAATAATGATTTGTGGTTGTGTGAAACCATTTACCTTAGAAGAGTTTTGCACTTGAAAGCTTCCGTTTAACTCAAAACGATGTGTTTGGGTTTTATTTCCTCCGTATGATAAACTAAACTTCATCCCTGTTATTTTGGGCTGTGAATACGTACGTACTATTTAATCGATATGATCATGATTAAAAACACTGGTGATAGTATAAAAAGCTTAATACTAACAGTAGAAACCATACTGAATTACATCTTTAAAGTAAAAGCTCCATTCCAACAGATCACGACATGCCAGGTAACACTACCATTGAAACAAATATAACTGTAACAGCATAACTATTATAAATGAGCATTGATATAAAATCATAATGTTCATGAAAAAAAATTAAAACATTAAAAATTAAGCACAGCAGATGACACTAGTACTAGTTAGCGTGAATGATTGGACGAGGGGACCTAGCAAAGTCAGCTAACCAGCTTTACGTGTAACAAAACTCATTTCACATTCTGTCCCAAGGTACGTGCCAAGCTTCTTGGGCGTAATCGGTACGACTAATCCATTACGGCGAAACAGATTTTTATTCAGCGCCTTTATCCCGTACAGAGGCAAGGCAAGGCTGGGGAAAGGTCACATTCCCAATATTTCACAAATATAAACGTTATACTAAAGAGCCAGAGGGGAAAAAAACCCAAAAACTATGTAGTAGATAGCATTGCCCACAATGTAAAATAAATACAAATTTGTACCACGATATCGCTGGCAAGCAGTAACTGTCATCATATCAAGATCATCTGCTACAAAAAGCCATTGTCAATCTACATTTTTCAACCAGAAATTGTCAATTTGATCAAATATTATGCAATTCCGTGGAACTATCAAACTGAAGGCGAGCAACGCTCTAGAAAAGTACAAAGGAAATTGAGTTGCTCGTAGATGAGCCTTCCACAAGTGGCCATGCCATAGCTCAATGCGTGATGGAAGCTTATGTGTGAATGATCTCCTACAGTTGGCAAACAGTTGAAAACCGCCACATCGTCAATAGGCTCAGACCGTTCCATGTCATCCTAAACCAGTGTACCTAGCCCTCAGCATAAATCAACCACGATGACCCCCTCCTTCCCGCCCCTCCCACCCCATATCTACACCGTTGCCACCCCGCTTCTCTGGAAGATTCCCATCCACCTTTTGCCTGGTTCACCCCTTTCGCTGGTTCTGTAATGTGGGTACATGGCTGTCCTTTCCCCTTCCACGACCACCACCCCGTCCTCACTTTCACCCAAGGTCTTTTATCTCGTCCTGTTTTGTCACCCCCCTACGCTGAACTCGAAAAGCGTAGCAATAAAAGCGGAGGTTTGATAGTGGGGTCGGTTTATATTTAGGGGCCGCCTGCAGGCTGGCGCTATTTTTAGCGGGCCTCGTAGCCTTGCCAGTGGCTGCGAGCTGAGCGTTCAGCGAGGGCACGGGGGCAATCAGGCTTGCAAAAGCCGCTTCAGACCTGACTGACAGACCCACACCGCTCCAGCCGCACACTATACTACACCACATTACATCTACACTTGACTCCACCGCTGCCTTCATATACCTTACAAAGCGAGGGGGGGGGAGGGAGGAGGGAGGAGGGAGTGCCGTTTAGCAAGGCAGCTCTACACAGGCCTACACATGCACAGTGAGAGTTCAACAAATCGTGCGCCAACACAACAGTACACCTTCACGTAGGAATGCCTTGATAAGTGTTACACTTTCAACTTCATCCCATCCCTTCCAGTCTACTAAAATTATCATTCCATATCTTCTATTCAACACTCCACTTAACTATGTCACGTATCTGAACAATGTCAACGAAGGTAGGTAAAGATCCCCACACGCAAGCCCTTTTACGCATAAACGCGCGCGCGTGCACGCACACTCGGAGACGGCAATGTTTGACAGTAAAAAAGCCATAAATGTTACACCACACATACAGATCTGCGCCCACCGGCCTTATGAGCTGCAAAGGGCAAGAAAGGCCAAGTTAGAACGCCTTCGACTGATATGCCTCCATTTATCAGGACGATGTTTATAAGAGGCAGTGGCGAGCACCTAGATGTCAAAGCCAGCGCCTACACCACTGTTCTTTCGTCCAAGGTATGAGAAGAATGCTACCAGTATTACATATAGGACAGACAGACGCAGAAGTCAGCGTACGACTGTCCCAAGCAGCCATGTCAAGATAAATCAGTCCCCAAATGACTGAGCATTGACAAGGTCAACCAACACCACCCACTAACAACAAATAAACACAAACAAAAATCATCAGTACATACGCCACTCACGGCTACAAATCTCTGTTGTCAAAACACGCTGTGGCCAGCGCAGGAATGTTCTTTTTATCCCCATGGCTGACAATTATTGCACCCACTTGCACAGTTGCACTGTTTGAAGTGGGGATAATGCAACAATTGATCATTTTCAGTTGAAAAAACTATTCAAAGACGTCACAACATGCATACTAATTGACAGCACACTACGTAATGAGGACAGGTCGAAACATTGAGAGGGTGATATATTAAAAATCTAATGGATCATCACAGCAATATGACAATTTGAAAGACTTAAAGGAAACAAAACAATTTTTAACAAGCATCCCTCTCACTCTCCACCCCCACTCTCCGACATCCAAACACCATGAAATACAATACTTACTACTGAGCACAGTCTATGAGCTGGTATTCATTTGACCTCTCGAAGCACGATTGAACTCCTTTGTCTTTCCATAACTCTTCTGTGTGCTCGTAAAATTCCTGAAATTGCACAAACACAAAAGAAACATTACAAACCACCACTTAGGATTTCAAACATTGCAATACGTCGCCCACCTACAAATGTAAAACTTTGTTTCCTTATAACAAATAAAGTGCCAACAAATTCAAATACATAAGCAGACACATATCTAGCAAACATATACTGAGCTTTAAAATCCAACACTATTCTACACACAAGATATTTCTGTACATTACAATGTACAATAAAATATTTATGTACTTCTGAAAACAAACAAATGTGTGCTGATGGGCAATGTACAAACGAGTATGTTATCAAAACCAACGGGAAAGGGGTGAGTGAGAGGGAAGTTGATTGGGTGAGGGCGGGAGAAATGGGTGTGGGGAGAGATACAGCATTTGGCAACATTTTGAGAAAAGCAAATGAAAGGAAAATCCATTTGTTGAGCTCAAAATTTGGATAGCATGCTTTACTTGGGCATATGTCTGACCTCACCTTGAAGAGACTAAGACAAGGTCATGTGCTGAAATGATCTTTTCGTTTTTCATTCTCATGTACTTGTTTGTGTTTGGATAAAAAGTCAGACTGATACATGTTAAATGTATGGAACAAAGTAAAAATTCGCTGGCACAGGTGTCTACACACACATTTACATGTACATAGTACAAACCCACACACAAGCCCACGTACAAACGCAAACGAATGTGAGTACATGCATGCACACACAAGCAATGCATTTAGTAATCCACATGTATACATGATCTTTGTAAAACAAGATAGTAACCAAAAACTCAACACACGATTGTGCCTGACTGCTGCAAAAACTAAACTGTCAGCACATATATTTTTCGAGACAATTGTCTGCCCAAAATGGTCTCTATAACAACTGTCACATCTTATATATATGGCAATTATTTAGTTATTTTTCGTATTTTTATCTTCCCATTTCCACTTGTTTATTTTGTTGTTACGATTTTCTTCATCGTGTGTGAATGCACAAGAATTGCACTTTGAGCTGAATCTTTTTGGGGAAGAAGCGTAAAAAAATAAAAAATAACAATAATAATTATTATTATTTTACATGTCAAAAATAATTTTATTTGAACTGGTTATTTGAAAAGGTGTGAAAGGAGGAGAAGGAGGAAGAGAACATTTAACCATCAAACTGACAATGGAAAAGAGACCACCATCAGCAATAGTAAATGACAACAACACCTCAATTGATGCCCGATATTTCTACCACCCCCCACGCCCACGTTTCCTTAACCAAAACAACGATCATTTTCTACCTTCAAATTTGTATAAGGAACAATACAGCCTTTTGTAAAAGTTTGTCTTCTTTCCCACCCATATTTACAAATAATGTCTTTGTATTGTCACAGCACAAAAGGATATTAACAAACATGGAGCAAAAACATGAAAACAAACAAATGAGAAACACTGAAAATTAAAATGGTCCTTACATTGTTTAGTATTGCTTCTATACCAAGTACCATCTCTCAAAGAGCCAGCATTCCACCCCCCACCCACCCCCACCCCCACAAAATAAATAAGGGTCAATGGGACTCTAATTTATCCAAATTTAAGAGTTGTTTTGCTAATTTTGAGAGTCCTCAATTTGATGAGCAGCGATATAATTGCAGAGAAGAAGTATACAAGGCACACGATTTTAAAAGACAACTCCCTACACAACCTTGAATTGTCTGCTACGGAAGTCTTCCTTGAAGAGTTTGCCGTGAATTAGTTGGCCACCCATTTGTCATAATTTCAACTTCAGTGATGATTCTGGGAAAATGTGTACGTCTGCATGACACATACATGTATATAAACTTGTCTGCATCATTTTTCATATTTTGTGCATAATCTGGAACACTGAAGAGCTATTCTAGATGTTGTCCAAGTAAGCTATTATGTCAGTTTTTGTTTTTTAAGGACAGATCAACCTGACCCAGAATCATTGAATGCCTCCTTCTCGCCTGAACACAGATCCATTTTCTTTTACTTGCTATAAAAATAAATTGAACAAAAACTTCAGTTTTAATAAAAGTATAGTTCATTGATGAATGCTAAAGTGAAAGAAAACATTCGTAGAAGTCTGTGACTGTCCTGTGAGCAAGCTACAGACATTTCCAGCAATGGGTACAGTCACCATTTGAGACCGCAAGATTCTGCCGCAATAGCAATTCAGATTAGGCGGGTGCGAGGCTGAATCATTTATGAATTTTTCCACTCTTGAGTGTGCAGTACTTGGCAAAGTCCCTTTGATGACAGCGAGGACATAAGAAAAAAAAAGGTAAGGTAAGACTTCTCGCTTGTCAGCCCTTGGGCTGGCTGGGCTGATCAATAGGGCGAAGTAGAGTAGCCATAAATGATCCCTGACCTTGATGTGCAACCAATACTGGCAGAATAGGTTGACTTGGTGGAACCATCTAGCACTACCTTTCTCACTTTGCCAAATTTCAATGCTCTTTTTTTCAAACCACTCTATGCTGGGCTTTGAAAACCCTGACAAGCCCCAACTTTTCATATGACCAGACAATGAAACAGAACTGGGTAGCTCTAGTTTGGTGAAGCGGCTATTATTATAACTGATCGCCCCTGCATAATATAATATATTTATTTTAATGATTCAAAGTTATATTCAATTCATTTTAATGATTCATTCAAAATAAAGAATGCAGCACACGTTTTTTATTTTTGCCTTGTTATTTTTATGTACACATTTTCCCCTTACACTGGGGTTTAATCAGGTGAACATACAACCAGATTCCAACTAAGAAGTGGAATCAGTCGAAGAAATTAATTGTTAAAAATATCCATTCTAAATATAAATCAGATAAACTGATAAAGCAAAAAACTGATGAAGTAATAATTATGACAATCACTGAACAAACTCAAAGAAGAGAGAACACATCAACTAAAATCAATGGCAAACACTTCCTTACTTGGCATGACTGAGGTGCAGTGACTAACCTTCCATTCTCTTATCTAGTTCAAACTTCAGTCAAGCATTTATATTGTTTGTCATATTAACTCAATTAGCAATCCCAATCTGAAGAGATGAAAATTGAGTTAGACGTGTAATGCACATAATATCTTTTTTATGTTTTCTTTAATTATTTATTAATTTTTTATTTTTATTAATATATATCAGTTAGTTGTTCTGTGTTGTGTCCTGGGGGGTGAGGGGGGGGGGGTAGAATGGGATTTTTTTTATTTGTATGGCAGGTGGGGGTGAGATGGGTATGAGGAATGGGTGTCTAATATCATTATAGTGAAAACAATTTAAGGATGAAAAAAAATTAAATGAAAATGGAGTCTGACTAACATTTCAAAACATGTAATTATTTTAAGATCTATGAAGTATTTACAATCTAAATTGTTACCACTGCCAGAACACACTAGACCTATGTTATAATCCACAAAACCAAAATAAACCACTTTTCAGCCACTACCACAACTGCACAAGATTCTTAATTTAATCAATGCTTTTCCTTTGAGGTGTGGTTAATGCAGTTAACATACGCTTCCTAAACTTACCTACATTTGTGGAGAAAAACTAAAAACAATTCCAACAATTATTTAATGATATGGACAGTTATGACAATACAAGGTGCAGGCAGTAAATGAAGTAAATGTTAGAAGAGAAATAATGCATGCAGAATATATGGAAATCAAGCAATGTAATGGACTGTTTAAGTCGGTCACATAATTGACTCAACACCAGTATTTCTTGTACAATAAATTATTTTGACTATGTACATGATTTCTGCTGCGCTAAAGCATGATTAATAATTGTTGATTAGTAGTCAGGATTAGTGGTTTATCCTATCCTATCCCATAACTCGGAGGTCGTAGGGGCACCACAGATGATCGTTTAACCAGCGTACTCCATCTTTTTCTGTCCTCAGCAACCTTCATGACTTCACTCAGTGTCAAACCACTCCATTCTCGAATGTTGTCCTCCCACCTCTTTTTCTGTCTCTCTCTTCTTCTGCCTTCTTGCACCGTGCCTTGCAGGATGGTCTTTGCAAGGCCTGATGCTCTGTTGATGTGGTAATACCATCGGAGTTTCCGTTTCTTCACCACTGTGTGCATGTCATCGTGTTGTCCAATGGCGTGTGTGATGGCCTGTCGGACTTCGTCATTGGTGATGTGCTGGGTATAGGAAATGCCCAGAAGTCTTCAGTAGCACCTCATCTCCATGCTTTGTATTCTTCATTGTCTGATACAATGGCTTGATTTGAAGCTTTGCCATTATGTTGAGGGATTGGCCTTGGACTTTGATGTCCATGCTGATGCCATTGGTGTTGTTGGTCATCATTTTGGTCTTCTCTGCATTTATTTCCATTCCATATGCTCTGGAGGTGGTGTCAAGCCTCTGTACCAGCTGTTCAAGTTCTTGTTCCTCTCCAGCCAATCCATCAATGTCATCCGCAAAACGAAGTTTGGAGATTGCTCTACCCCCTATGCTGATTGTGCCTTCGTGATCTGCAAGGGCATCTGGCATGATGCGTTCTAGGAAGATGTTGAAGAGTGTTGGAGAGAGTAGGCATCCTTGACGTACACCGATTGTTGTTTTGAACCAGTTTCCGATGGCGCGGTTATGGAGGACTGCACTGGTAGCCTTGTCATAGAGGCTTTTGATGACTTCAACACTTTTAGGGCTGATGGTGTAAACTTTCATGGTTGCCCACAGAGCTGCATGCCAGACTCGGTCAAATACCTTCTTGAAGTCTACGAACACATGATATAGATTTTGTTGGTGCTGTAGGTATTTCTCGTAGATTATTCTGAGGTTGAAAATCTGTTAAGTGGTACTTCGCTCTGTCCTGAATCCTGCTTGTTCTTCAGCTATGATTTGTTCAGCTTGGGGTTTCAACCTGTTGAGTATAATTTTCAGGAGGACCTTGCTGGGATGAGGCTGATGGTGCCCTTTTTTTTTGAAGAGTGATGACAAGCGACTATGTCCATGGTGTAGGCCACTCCCCACTCTGCCAGATCTTGTTACAGATAATGGTGAGAGCGTCAATCATCGCTTCTCCTTCTGCTTGAAGCAGTTCCGCAAGAATGTTGCCCACTCCCGCTGACTTCCCTTTCTTCAGCGATGCCACTGCTGCCTCAACTTCTCGGAGGTAAAGGTAAACCCATAGTCTTGTGGCCATAGGGGAGCGTGATGTTGGAGATCACACTTATCTTGGGCCAGCGTAATGATGGTGATGCCCATCTCTCTCCCTTGCTGCTTTACCTTCCCCATCCTTAAGAGAGTAGGTACTCAGTCGCAGTTGAGTCAACTAGGGGCGTTGTTATTTGTTGCTTCACGTTTTGCGGTCACCCATCCAAGTGCTAACCGCACTGGACGGTGCTTAACTTGTGACACAGTAGCGAGTGCTCCAACCACTGCGCTATCCGACACACTTCTCGGAGAATTGGGAGGATTTCTTCTTATCTGTTCTTGGGAAAAGCTAGAACTGATGGGTCTCCGTTTGGTGTGTGGTTGTAAAGGTCAGAGCAGTACTCTGTTCATCTGTCCAAGACTTCTTGTTCTTCTGTAAGACATATGCCACACTTGCTTTGAATTGTGGAGACCTTGGGCTGTTTAACACTTGTTAGCCGCTTTACATTCTGGAAGACCTTCTTGCTGTTGTTCTTGTTCAGACTGTTCTCTATTACCTGGCATTGGTCTTCTATCCATTTCTCCTTTGCTGTGCAAATGCCTTTTCGGATGTCATTGTTGATTTTTCGGTAGGCATAGATTTATAATAATTACTTCAATCCTACTGCAACCACTCTGCTGGAAACATAGTACTAGCTACAAAGATATGCAGTCGTGTTGTGATTACAAAAAATATACTTTTTACTTCAAAAATTTATGTTCTGGTTGTGATGGTGCTGTTGTGGCCTCACAAGGTTTTTATTATTGTGCATTTATTATTGTGCAGTAATATGGTAGACGGTTTTGGAAATATTTCTATAACGAATTTTTATTGTTACAATAATACTTTTTGTGCTGTTCTTTTGAATTGATATACCTTGAATGATTAAGGATTATCGATGATTTGCCTTTCGTTATTAGTGATTGTGTAAAGAGGCTTTACAGGTACAGATATAGAGGGTTTAAAGGAATAAATACTGATGAACTATTTATGCATGTTCATAAGAAGACATCCAGCCTTGGACCAGAGATGAAGGTTTGGTGGGTTTCGACTTCGTTGTGGAGGTGCAACCGTGGCTGCAGGTCGTCAGCGTCAGTGACTTGGTGGTGATCAGAGACCCCCTATTTTTTTCATGCCTGTCCGGCAGGTGTAAATGGTATTGTTAAGTCTATTTTAAAGCCTCAAGAATCTATTGGATTGTATGAACAGAATAAATTATGAAAAGACAACATAAACAGGATTTGAAATACCTAATTATTTTTAAATCTGTAATATTCGGTTGCGTATTAACTTAAACTATTGCATTGTTTTGAAGAATGAAAGTCGAGAAAATGTTATATTTATTTATTTCTAATTCTGTTTGATAATTTATTGTGATGTTTCGTTAATGTTCTGAATTATTCTATTCCTCCACTGAGCCTGTTTTGTTTGAGAAGTCTGTTATGGCTGGTTTGTGATATGGACTGATATCTTCGGATAGGTCTAAACTATTTGTCTTTCTAAATATACAAATACACAAAAACCATAAATCATAAAACTGACAAGAAACAAAGGTGGGCGTCGAATGAACCATGAGGTTGGGAAAACAAAATTATTGTGGTCTTGGTAGTAGTGCTGGTAGTAGTAGTAGTAGTAGTAGTAGTAGTAGTAGTAGTAGTAGTAGTAGTAGTAATTCTTTAGTAACAGTAGTAGTAATTTAATACAGAACAGAAAGACATTAATCACCAATATGAAGGGGAATAGAGAGAAGGGGTTGGAAGGATGGAGAGAGAAGTAGACTGTGGATGATGGATTTTCAACATATCAAATGCTACACTTTGTAACCAACTTTAAAGGGCAGGAGTATCAAGGTTCTTTCTTTATTTATTGTAAAGCGCAGCAAGTTTACTTGGGAAATTGCACTGTTGTCACATAAAAATATCATATGTAGGGTAATACTGTTAATCAAACTGACAGTAAAGTTTTTAATTGTAGGTGTGTCTTCCTTTTTGTGAGCTGTGCCTACTATACACATTTTCCACTGCAGTGATAGTTTTAGAACCAATCTTGATGCTATTAACTGTACTTTTAACAGCTTATTTTGGGGTTTACCGTTTAATCCATTTTTTCCCGGTGAGGCAACATTCACTGTGAACTTGGAAAGAATCTGTTACGTTCAAATGTGTAATTTTGGGGTGCTTTAATTTCACATTTTTATCTCCCTTCTTTCTTTTCCCTCAACAGCTTTCACTTTTACCCAATCCTTCACAATTGTTTCTATGAAAATATCACCTTTTCTAAAAGTAGCAGTAGCACAGCTTAGTTTGGTTGTTAAGCATTACCATCAGCAAGCCACAGGACATGCATAACGCAGCAACCCTGACTTTCAATTCACATCCCCACCCAACATCTATGACCCATAAAAAGGCATAATTCTAGGATTTACAGCCCTCGTAAAATGAGAAGGCTTTCTTACTATGTATAAAGCTTTCTATGTCGTTCAGTTGTGGATTGTCCATCATAAAATGATAATGATTTCTTACTGTGCTGCAAAGATAAATTCATTGAGATACATGTAGTGATACTTTATCATTGCTGGCAAAGATAAATTCATTGAGATAGTGATACTTTATCATTGCTGGCTGCCTAACAGGCCATGATCATTCACACAATTTGGATAACACAGAATTATACATTCCCATGCTGTAAAGTTATACGAGGGCAGTCCGATAAGTACTTAGCCTCACCGCTGGATGGCGCCAGTATCGCAAGAGCAATTTACTATCGTGTAGTACATTCTCGTAGACGGCTACTGTCGAAATAAATTTCAGCCGGATCCGACTCGTAGTTTTATTTTGACCGCGTGTGGAAGCGGGCGTGTCCGTGGATTTTAGAAAAATAGAAAAAGAGCACTCGCTCACACCTCCGCCCTCGCCACAGCCAAATTGGTCATATTGGGCTACGATTGAATTACTGCCCCATCAGTGGTTCCCATAGGCCTCAAAACTGGCAGTCAACATTGATGCACTGATAATAATTCTGAGGGTCATTTCAAAATATTTAAGGGTCAAATCAAAATTGATCAAAAAGACAATTACTTACACACAAAAATGATGGCAAAACAATAATACAACGCATTCAGTATAACAAAACAATTTTTAGTTTATTCTGGTTTCTATCCATAACGTAAACAACAGTGAAATTGATTTTTTTTTCTTGTCAATTGCAAAACAAAGAAAGAAAATGCTGAAGTGAAAACAGTTATTAACATAGTTTTTTTTTTTTTTCAGTTCACTTTTTACACTGGCACCTTAATGTGGTCCCCCCCCCCCCTCCCCAAAAAAAATTTCAGCAGCATTGCTCTATATGCTCCTTTTCCTGTTCAAGACAGAGTTCTGGACTGAAAATGCTCTTTCACATGGCACTGATATAGGACTGAGTCCTCGTCAGCCACATGTATTGCTCCATGTTTACGCAAAATAATGGCAAGGGGAACAACTCTATAAAAAAAAAAAGTCAGCGGAAGTATAAAATCGGTGCCTGCTGTGCACTGGTGTCTGTGGACGTTAAGCAAAAATAAACAAACAAACACCAATTCAATAGTAATACCGATTATTGCTGTAATGTCACAAAAAATGACTGTCTTGGCAGAGAAAAATGTGTGCGTCTTTACTGAAATCTCAGCGTCATTTCTGTATTTTTATGCGTAAATTACGCTGCAGTGCTTTATGGGGAACTCTGCCCATCAACCGTATTCTCCAGATTTGGCCCTGTGCGACTTCTTTTTGTTTCCAAACTTGAAAAAGTCATTCGCCGGGCAGAAATTTGAGTCGAATGAGGTCATCGCAGCCACGGAGGCCTACTTTGCAGACCTCGAGAAAACGTATTTTTCAGACGGGTTAAAGAAGTTGGAGCATCGTTGGGTCAAGTGTATCAAACTAAAAGGAGACTATATTGAAAAATAAATCGCCACTTTTTCATTTCAAAATTTTTGTTTTTCTTTTGTAGGCTAAGTACTTATTGGACCGCCCTCGTATGCTGATAAAGTCACTAACAACATTGTAATGGTTTCTTTACTTTTTGACCATTACAACATTGTACAATTCCTACAAACTAGTGTGTCATTTACGCGCAGGACTTTAATACTACCACTATTGCAATCAATTTTAATATTAAATTAGTAGCAAACTAGCTTCTACTCTTCTGCAGCCTACTACAGTTGACAAATAAAGCCGCACTACACTGCCCCAACCCTACATTCCAGCAATGAGAAGAAATGACAAGTCAAGACCAACTTCTTTAAAACATGTCAGTGTTAAGTGGCAAGCCTACAACTAACAGTACACCCACCCATTCCCGCTGGCAAAACACACATTTCAAATGCTTGCAGCTACCACTGTGACAACACAACGCAATAATCTTGACCTTTTTTTTTTTAAAACTCACCACAAACTAAATTCGCAAAGGGTCACTTTGATAAGAAAAGTATTTTTAGCCTTATCATTCTAAAAATAGGCAGCACATCCCGAAATAGACTTGTCAAATCTGAACTTATCACCAGGAAAACACATTTTATAACAATTTTTTAAAAATCTCTCATCTCTAACTAGTTGCTGTAAACTGATTAGATAATTAGCAATTAACCGGGAGTGTATGGACAACATTGCGCACTGTACTCATTTGGATAAACGAAAAAATATAAAATTTTGTAGTAAGAACTAACATTAATTTCATAATACTGTTAAATATAAAACAAGTCAAATGTAAACATTACAAACCCATGACAGGAACTTTCTTCTTCCAAAAGTCAAAAAAGAAAAGAACTTTTCCTCAAAAGTCATGTGATGTTTTGTCTAATCTTCACACCATTTAACCAGGCCTTAGCCTTCTCAAGGTGCCTTTTCACCTTCAAAATACTGTTAAATGCACCAGTACTGTTTAGTGCATGAAGTCTATAGTAGTGTCTGAATCATAAAATTTCCTTCTTCAATATGTAACATTCCTCGATAGTTTAATCCATATGAAACTAATTCTCCTTGTCAACTGTGAAAAATAAGACCCTATAGAAACTGTTAATCATAGTGTTTACAACAATTGCGTTACAAAATCTTACTCTATAATTTTGAATATTAAAGCCACAATCCATAAAGGTGCAAATATGATGCACAATTCACATTTCACGACAGAATTTCGCTAGAGTTACTTAGAGACGAGACAATTCTCTTATATTATTATAGGGTACATTATAATTCATAACTAAAGAATTCACTAGATTATTATTGCCACAATGGGTAAATTTTATCCACAGAAGTGAAATTCAACCAGAATTTTTTTTACAACTCCAAATGCCCTTTTTTCATTTCATGATATGATTTTGGTGGGGGCCACGTGCCCTCTCTTCTTCTCAATGCTAAAGAAGTTTGAAGGCAAATTGGTGACTGTTGATTTGCCTTTTTTTAAACGAGTTGTAACAAACATGGTTTTCATAGTAAAATCATATTCTATAGACTATTTACGTTCAGTGAAAGCACAAACATTAATATAAATATTACAGAAAGTGACAAAAACAAGCAAAACTCAAAAACAAATCTAGTGGATATAATGACACAAACAAATGCATATGAAAGACATACATTAACACTCTGAATTTCTCATTTAGAAACATAATTCCAACCAAAAAACAGCTTTGAAGATATGGTTCGGACAGTCTTAAACCCACCTGCATGAACTAAAGTACAAACACACATACAAACATGCATGCACCACGTTACATATGCACATACACACAAACTACATATTTACACATGTATTACATGGTTATTGCATTAGGTCCAGCGGACAATTACACATGTATACATGTAAAATGTGTGCATGTACTGAAACACTCAGCGTGTATGCACATCCTATATTTACAGACAGAAATTACACTTACAGGCACACTGCCACATTGCATACAATCAATGTTCAAAGTTACACCCGCTTTGCTCAGGCACACACACACAATTTGCTCATGAATGCACTCAATTACCCATACGCAAAATCAGCACGCACACATACTCAAAGAAAAAATGTATACATACACTCAGTGACTTACACACGCAGACTCACAAACACAAATGCATAAAAATTAAAAAATGAACTCACAGGTGGATAATCAAAGTCGGGTTGACTGGCAACATCTTGAATGTAGTCCACACGGTACTGATCGTTAGGATGTTCCAACTGAACAGGTGGGTTTATTGTGCTCATAGCTCCAGTAATTGTCTGCACCAACACAAATCAGCAAATATTTGATTTTTGACACATCCTGTAAGACTCATACTGCTGCTCACAACTAAATAAATCAGCTTAATACACATAAACTATATAATGTTTCTCATTTATTTTAAATACGCAGAAGATTTGTTAAACCTAAACCACACTATTAATACTATGTTACAAAACATTAACCATGCTTATTTATTCACAAGTGCATGAATGTGCATCACACACTTACTACACTTGTAATGCAATTCTTGCTTTTTGAAACATCAAACAACAGGCTGGAGTGAAAGTAAGCCATTCATTTTAGACTATTAATGTATACACATTTTGTCTGTATTTTTACATGCAGGGTTCATACAGATTTCCAAAACTAGATTTCCATGACTTTTCCATTCCCACATTTTTTTTTCAGGACCACTCCGACCAGTGAACTGCTCAACACATTTAACCCCCTCCCCCCCTCCCATCATCATCATCAATTCCAAAAACATTCTACAAAATACCTCAATGCCATTCATTTTATTTGTGCCTTCTAGCTTCACATGTTTGGCATCGATGTTCTTTAATTCCAGGACGGTCTTCCTTTTCTGACTTTCTCATAGCATTTGATTTAGTCAGGAAGTTCATACAAGTTTTGTTCATGCAAGTATTCATATCTCCTTTGTTTTCTGCTTCTAGGGCTAAAGGTGCCATGAAGTGAAACAGAAGCAAAGCGGTAAACAAAGCAAAGCATTTGCTGCTAGAAGCAAGTGCGTTTATAATGCTTTGCTTTGTGAAGCGGTCACACGATAAGAAGTTTTGCATTTTATAAGCAGTCTGCGTGGAAGCAATGCACAATAAGTTGTAAATAAGTTACCTCCATTTCCGTCAGATTGACCCTCACAGAAGTCTATTAGGCCTTTTTCAGGGTTTGGTTTATGTAATTTTGACTTCTAACATTCCATAATGACTTGTGACTTTGAATTAGATCAAGGAGAATAAACGTATCATCTTGTTTCAGATTTGCTAATGGCCCAGTAGCTTTTGATGCCGACATAATCGATGAAATGATAACAACCTCGTTTTTATATGTCGGCTCTTCTGATTGGCTGGCAATCAAATGCTTCAGCGAAACAAACCAAAATTTTAGAGCACGCTCTAACACAGAAAGCATCGGCTTTGCTTCACTTCGGCACTTTGCTGCTGTTATGCTTTAGGTCTAGTCACACGATAAACATTGTCAAAACTACGATGTTTCGTGTTTTACTGGCTGTTTTGCTTCTGCTTCACTTCCCGTCAGACCGCACCTTAAGTCGTAACCACTTTGTTTCAAAATGAAATTTTTACAGTAAGAGGTAGTCTTAGTGAACATGTCTTCTGTTCTTCATATTTTCTTCTTAAGCTCATCCAGTTCCTCCGTTATGGGCTTGCGCTTTTGGGATTGCAGTAGTAGTAGTAGAAGTAGTAGTGTGGGGGCAAAACAGACCGTGAAACCTTTCTAAATTCCCGTTCCTCAACTTGGCAATAACTCAGTGGGGTCTGTTGAGGATGTCATTTTCCTAAGCATTTCATTCATCATAGCAATAAAATATATTTTTAAACTATGGAAATATGTGCTTGGTGCATTTTTAAATGAAACATGCGAATTTAACTGCCTTTTACTTGCCAAGTCGTGTGTAGTAGACAACATGTGTTGCGTGTAAGACGTCATACTCTCGCTTCAAGCAGACATGTGTTGTGTTTAATCATGCGTGTGGGAGGAGTTTAGGTTGACCTCTAAGCTAGTGACGTCACACTCTCGCTTCAGATTGGTTCTCATAAGCCCTCCTTATGTATTTTTGCAGAAGAAATAAAAAATGCGCTATCCCTGTGAAATTTTATGTTAGCCAGTAGGAATTCATAAGATTAACATAAGTGTGGCCAGGTGCGTAACACAAGTGTGGCCGGGCCTTAAGCGATTCTAAAGTCTTCTCACAAATGGTGCAGTAAGCCATAGAACTTTCAGTGTGTGCTGCTAGCCAGCCCACAAATTCTTTACATTTCAGCAGTACCTTGCTTTCATTTTCTCTGAGGATTCCACACTATGCACATTCAATTGCCAAACTGAGATGGCTGACTGCAAAACCAATCAGAAACTTGGAATGTAATACCACGGACAAATTAAAAATAACTGGCCAACCAGAGATCACTTTTTAAACAATCTAGGCTACATCTATCTCACTTCCTCTGCAAGCAGACGACAACCAGAAAACAAATGATCAAAAAACGTTTTCCCACTTTATATAAAATTTTCATGACTTTTCATGACTTAAGAATTTCCACGACTTTCTAGGCCTAGAAAACCAATTTTAAAATTCCATGACTTGCCATGAAGGTATGAACCCTGGATCTGCTCACAAATGTATGCATGAATTTGTGAGTGCATACTCAAACTACCAACTGGTGTAAAATAAAATTTAATAAACTACTTAGTGCATTAAATTGTGTCAGGGGATCGGAAAACACAGATCTAAACTGTCTAAACAAAAAGACCCACTCTTTTTACAAACAGACACAAATATGCACATAATATTAGTGAATATAAGTCACTGAGTAAGCACATGCCGAGTTAACAGTGTTATATGCTGACAGTACAATAGCTACAATGATGAATCTGACCATCTTCATCATTTTTAAACACCATCTCACATTCTTTAAACACAAATTACTTATTTGTATGAAAGAAAGGTGAGCAGGTACTTTTTTACAATTTGTTTAATTTGTGTGATTTTGCACTGCACTGTGCACATTCAAATATGTTGAACCCCTGTGCATATGGGGCGCCATGTGTCCATTAATTCTATGTGACCATTCTATACATAGAATAAATTCTATGCACATAGAAAGCATTCTATGCACACAAAAAGCATTCATTAGTTGAAATTCCAATTATAAAAAAAGAAACCAATATTGTAAGTCATAGAATAAAATTCTTTGTATAGAATAACATTCTATAATATAGTGTAAAATTCTATGTCCATAATAAAATTCTATGTATAGAATAACATTTTATAATAGAGAATAAGATTCTATGTATGTAATACAATTCTATATTATAGAATGCACTTGTATGCATAGAACTATATTCTATAACATAGAAAGAATTCTATTACAAAGAATGAATTCTATAACATAGAATGAATTCTTTAACATAAAATAAATTGCATGACATAGAATTAATTCTATGTGCATAGAATAAATTGTATAACATAGAATGAATTCTATAATAAATAATGAATTCTATATGCATAGAATGAATTTTATAGCATAGAATGAATTCTATGACATAGAATTCATTCTATGACATAGAATGAATTCTATAGGCAAAGAATGAATAGTATAACATAGAATGAATAAGATTACATAGAATGAATTCTATGACATAGAATGAATTCTATAACATAGAATGAATTCTATAGCATAGAATGAATTATATGACATATAATTTATTCTATAGCATAGAATGAATTCTATGTTACAGAATGAATTCTATGTCATAGAATTCATTCTATGCTATAGAATTTATTCTATGTTATAGAATTCATTCTATGCTATAGAATAAATTCTATGTAATAGAATTCATTCTATGTTATAGAATTCATTCTATGTTATAGAATTCATTCTATGTCATAGAATTCATTCTATGTCATCTTATTCATTCTATGTTATACTATTCATTCTATGCTATAGAATTCATTCTATGTCATAGAATTCATTCTATGTCATAGAATGCATTCTATGTCATAGAATTCATTCTATGTTATAGAATGAAATCAATATAAAAACCTTTTTTTTAAATAGTAAAAACTGGGGCACTGTCAAGGTATAGAGAAAATTTTGTATGGCATGGGACTGTATTGCAGAGAGATACACATTGCCACATCCCATCACCACACCACATCACTCTACATCAATGCTATTATGCTATCCATTTTATTAACGGAAGGAACTATACATAAATGTGGGTGTTCTTACAAAGGGAGGCCAACTTCTCAACAGAGCTATTTAGCTGAAAATGGGTTATGGGGGGACGCCTGGGGTGACATAGGTTTTTTTGCAATAATTATTATGTCTCAGAGTTGTATCGCAATATTCGACCTTTAATTATATTAATTATTGCTTTTTATGAGTGTACAGTACGGGTATTTCTTCGGTATTGAGCAAAAAGAACTGATTATTTAATTAGATTTTGTCACTATAAACCCTTACAGAACCTCAGCACATTGTAATGAAAAAGTAAGCACGCAGGGGCGGAGGGGGTGGGTGGGGGAGGGGAGGGTGTGACGTCAATTTTTTTTATTGCTACGCGGTCTACTCAAACTGCTTTGAAGTCGTCTGCATCAAGAAACCTAAAGGCCCCGCCACACATGCCGATTGTGCAACGATTTTGTTTGCGATCCGATCGCGAATGCTACGTGATGACGTCAGAACTACTGCTTGCCTACTGTCCGATTTGCAATCGACTCGGTATCGTGCGATTTGAGCCTGTTCTAATGTCTGATAAAGCCCGCAGAACGCTTGGCACGTCAGCCATTTCTTCAGTTCTCGCGCGCGTGCACATGTCCCTTTATTCCTCATAGCCTCGTTTCACAAAGAATGACCTAGTTGCACATAGAATGAACATTCTATATTATAGAATGAACATTCTATATTATAGAATGCATTTCTATGTTAAAGAATGCACATTCTATGTTATAGAATGGATTCTATGTTATAGAATGAACATTCTATATTATAGAATGCATTCTATGTTAAAGAGTGCACATTCTATGTTATAGAATGGATTCTATGTTATAGAACAAACATTCTATATTATAGAATGCATTCTATGTTAAAGAATGCACATTCTATGTTATAGAATGGATTCTATGTTATAGAATGGACATTCTAAGTTATAGAATGGATTCTATGTTATAGAATGAACATTCTATGTTATAGAATGAATTCTATATTATAGAATGACCATTCTATGTTATAGAATGAACATTCTATGTTATAGAATGGATCCTATGTTATAGAATGAACATTCTATGTTATAGAATGAACATTCTATAACATAGAATGCACACATCGATCACATCATCACATCACATCACTGCATCACATTGCTTCATCACCATCATCGTGAAAACGCACCACCACATAAAATCACATCACATCAACAAATCATCACATCACATCAGCCGACATCACAGCAGCAGCACATATTCACATTCACATCACATAATCTAATCACCCCACCCCTCCCACCCATCACATTTGTGGTGCAGTGTGGTGTGATTTAGAGTGATGTAGTGTGGTGATGTGATGTGGTAATGTGTATGTATCTGCAATACAGTTCTATTATGCCTTAAAAGCGAGTGAATCAGACCACATCATCACATAACCTAATCACTCCACCACACCTACCCATCACATTTGTGGTGCAGTGTGATGTAGAGTGATGTGGTGTGGTGATGGGATGTGGCAATGTGTATATCTCTCTGCAATACAGTCCCATGCCATAAAAAATGTTCTCTATACCTCGACAGTGCCCCAGGTTTACTATTTTAAAAAAAAGTGTATGTATTGATTTCATTCTATAACATAGAATGAAGTCTATGACATAGAATGAATTCTATAGCATAGAATAAATAGTATAACATCGAATGAATAAGATGACATAGAATGAATTCTATGACATAGAATGAATTCTATAACATAGAATGAATTCTATAGCAAATAATGAATTCTATGACATAGAATTTATTCTATAGCACAGAATGAATTCTATAGCATAGAATGAATTCTACGACATAGAATTCATTCTGTAACATAGAATTCATTCTATGCTATAGAATTCATTCTATGTTATAGAATTCATTCTATGTCATAGAATTCATTCTATGTCATCTTATTCATTCTATGTTATACTATTCATTCTATGCCTATAGAATTCATTCTATGTCATAGAATGAATTCTATGTCATAGAATTCATTCTATGCTATAAAATTCATTCTATGCATATAGAATTCATTCTTTATTATAGAATTCATTCTATGTTATACAATTTATTCTATGCACATAGAATTCATTTTATGTCATATAATTTATTTTATGTTAAAGAATTCATTCTATGTTATAGAATGAATTGTATGCACATAGAATAAATTCTATGTTATAGAATTCATTCTTTGTACTAGAATTCATTCTTTGTAATAGAATTCATTCTATGTTATAGAATATAATTCTATGCATACAAGTGCATTCTATAATATAGAATTGTATTACATACATGGAATCTTATTCTCTATTATAAAATGTTATTCTATACATAGAATTTTATTATGGACATAGAATTTTACACTATATTATAGAATGTTATTCTATACAAAGAATTTTATTCTATGACTTACAATATTGGTTTCTTTTTTATAAATGGAATTTCAACTAATGAATGCTTTTTGTGTGCATAGAATGCTTTCTATGTGCATAGAATTTATTCTGTGTATAGAATAGTCACATAGAATAAATGGACACATGGCGCCCCATAGTGCAAGGTGTGCAGATAGCACTGCTCCATTTGCCAAACACAAGTAGCAAATCTTGTAAAGCACTTGAAACTTTTAGCTCATTTGCCCACCAAGCAATTTTTTTTCTCTCTTTCCATTCCTACTAATTTTCATAGCTGACAAAACTTTGTACTGTATCACTTTCTGTGCAAGTAAATTCTCTGGCAGACTCCTGGCTTTGGCCAGGTCACTAGTCCAGTAGCTGAATTTAAAAATTCTGGCTTTTGATACCCCTGGCTAGAGGGAGTACGCAGATACTGAAGAAATTGAAGGCTGTTGCTCAAAAGCATCAAACAGGCATCATGGTATGTTTTTTACAACCAATATTTTGCACCCAATCTTGAGAAAAAGTTATTTCTTTTAAGAAATACACATCAATTCCATGAACTTTTTTTCAGTCGCAGATGCTCATGTTTGTTAAGTGTCTAAAGTGTGAACATAAAAAGTAATGAACCAAATGAATTCAGATCCATATACTCTTTCATAATTTTTTCAAGAAAGACAATTGAATTAAATAATACACACATAAAAATAGCAATATCTTCCTAATTGTTGAGGATTTGTATAGCACACATATTTCGCCGTACTTGGCGACTCAAGGCGCTGGCCGATACAGGATCTAACTCAAGCCGCCCAAGGCGCCAACTTGCAGCCTTTGGGCGCATCATAATAACGTTCCAGACAACTGAGCACAATCCTGGGCAGCCAGGGATGGGATAGAAGGACTTAGTAGGTGCATGCTGGGTGTGTTCTTGTCACCGGCACTCACCCGTCTAGGACATGAGCATGAGGATCTTTAAAGTCCGTTATGATGGAATGTATGCGACCCAGACTAGACCTCGGTTTATACTCTCATCCGAAAGAGTAGGAAACAGGAGTAAAGTGTCTTTCCCAAGGACACAACACAATGCCCCGGCCTGGGCTCGAACCCGGGACCTTCAGATCCGCAAGCCAAAGCTCTACCATTAGGCCACCGTCCCTCCCCAAATCAAGTTGGACAGTGCATTAAAATGACTCAATAATTTTAGGAGAACTCTACAAATATGGATGCATACTAATTGCAAATTGATCTTACAAACTTTTTTGCCAAGACTAGTCACTATTCCAGAGCTCCAAAAATACTGGTTTTTCAAACTACGAATTATTATTAATATTATTTATTAACCATCCCTATTTCAGACAAAAAGGTGGAAATTATAAATTTATCCCTGCATATATGTAGTAAATGTTTTCCATGCTTGTTTTTATATACTTTGTAAATAAAACAACAAAAAATAAATAAAATTTTAAAATTTAAAAAACATTGACCAAAAAAAACAACAACAAAATTACAGTTTGGGCAATGTGTAACACTGAATACATAATGACCTCAAAATCATTACATATGATCATATCAACAGTTCACTGAAAAAAAAGGCGAGGTAAAGGAACAAAATAATATATTCATTACTGTTACAGAGTAAAGACAGCATAAACTTATGAAACTAACATTTCAGCAGATCCCAACCCTTTTCTAACCTCTGCTTTGTGCATGTTGATGTACTTATTAATACTTCATGTGGCTTTAAATGTTTAACAAAATAATAAAACTAAAAAATACACCCAACTTTACAAAAATAGCGTACATTTGACCACCACTACCCTGTCATTCTTGAGAAAAGCATCCCTGCCCCAATGTCTAATGTGTTTATAAAAGCACTGTAGTGCATTTGGGAGCAAGTGAACCACTGCACTGGACAGGGTGTGATTGTGATGAGGTCAGTTTTAGATCATGGCATACGCTCTGACAATTTATTACAATTTCTGAGTAAAGTGTTACACACGCAATAATAAACACTAAATGGGTCTACAGCCAGCAAGAGCATTACTTCTGCCAGGTATCAGCACTGACCGGCATGCATGTGTACACATGCATACCAAGATACTCGGTCAGTCTAGCCAGGATGACATTGTCCGCAAAATAGTATTTCAAAAGGACGAAACAACCATTCAATGAATTCTATACTTGGTTATTGTGATTGTGAATGCTTCTGAGCTTATTATCGAGCCTTTGTTTGACAAGAAAGGCCAAAACAACACCTTTCCGATATGCTAGGTAACTAGATCTACGAACTCTGCGATCCGCCATCTTGGAAATCTGGGTGAACCGAAAGGGGTGACAGGTTATTGGAAAGAACGTCTACTTACCAAAATGGCATCACGAACGTTTCTCTTTATATCCTCGATCTTTTGTCTTCGTTCTCTGCAAAAGAATTACGTTTCCCGTTCAATATGTAACGCTAAAACTGTAAATATCAATAAATTAACATTCCACACATATCGCATAACAAACCCGCCTACCCCCACAGCACAATTTGGACGCAGTCACGCATGCATAATACGATCTCTCCGATTCCAACCGTTGATCATAGTGACTAACATAAACCCACAAAATCACGACAAATTATAAAAAATACTCACTCTGCACCGAATCCGTTTACGTGCAATATCCTCATTTGTTTCACGATTGTCGATTTTCCAGATTCTCCCGCACCTTAAAAAGGAAAACAGAATGGAAGCTCATTAGGCAAGTGATATTAGAATAATCTCTAATGGCTGAGCTGAGGAATGGGTCTCAAGACGTCTTCACGGAACACCAAAAGCACACGATCATATGCAATACTAACCAAGCAGCAAAAGGCGATGGGTTGCTCGATATAACTGTTTATCCTTCTGCAGCTGCTTCTCGATCCGCTTGTTCGCTTCTTTCCGCATTTTATCATCTTCATCTTCTTTCTTTCGAAAGCACCCCATGCTGTCCAGAATGGTAGCTATTTTTGCCAGTTTGGAAGGAGGACTCCACAACAAATCAGCAAATGGTATCCTCACAGAACATAAAACACAGCCGCTGTGCCAACTTTAGCAAGGCCAGGGCTAAAGGGCACTCAATGGCCGCCCCAGCTCCGAATCGCCACGGCTGTTCATGAAAGCGTATTCACTCTTCGTTCCGACATAAGCACAGCACACATCAATCTGACAGCGCTGGGTGGGGTTATCGGCTGAGGCATGTTGGGAAAATTTGCACAATAATATCGATACCCACGAAGAAGTGACGTAGTGCGCGTTTTATGAGGACGTATCCATTTGGGGGTCCAGAGGAAAGTGTTACATTTTGTCCAAAATATTTTTCGTTTGTTTTGGAAACGGTTCAAATAAGTGGAGTAATTCACTCAGTAAATGAATATAGTGTAATATTCTTATTTTCATTGTGAGACCGTGTGAATGGGGTGGTAGCGCAGATTGTTAGGTGTGTTTATGTACAATGAGAAAACGAAAGTAGGTTTGAGTAATTTCTCGTAATAAGCTCGATTAATTCAGAGCACGGACCTTTATTAATAAAGGTCCGTGATTCAGAGTGATTGCTCATTGACCTACAAATGAAGACTATGAAAATGTAAGTCTCTAGTTCAAACTAGCCCCCATCCGATATTACTATTCAAAATATACAATCCAAGTATGTAATAAATACGACAAATATAATAAAATATATAAATATATTATTAAAATAAAATTATATTATAATTAATTTTACAAAATTAAGTTAGTTCATAAAACTATACATACACAATAAATTTTGTGGAGATTTACATGCAGGACCTAAAAACAACAACAACAACAACAACAATAATAATAATAATAATAATAATAATAATAATAATAATAATAATAATAATAATAATAATAATAATAATAATTATAATGGAGACCCATCAGTTCTAGCATGTCCCGAGAGCAGAGAAGAAGAAGAAATCCTCCCAATTTTCCGGGAAGAAGTTGAGGCAGCAGTGCAATCGCTGAAGAAAGGGAAGTCAGCGGGAGTGGACAACATACCAGCGGAACTGCTACAAGCAGGAGGAGAAGCGATGACTGATGCTCTCACCATTATCTGTAACAAGATCTGGCAGAGTGGGGAATGGCCTAGCCTACACCATGGACCCAGTCGCTTGTCATCACTCTTCCCAAAAAAGGTAACCTTCAGGAGTGTGAAAATTACCGCACCATCAGCCTCATCAGCCATCCCAGCAAGGTCCTCCTGAAAATAATACTCAACAGGTTGAAACCACAAGCTGAACAAATCATAGCTGAAGAACAAGCAGGATTCATGGCAGGGCGAAGTACCACTGAACAGATTTTCAACCTCAGAATAATCTGTGAGAAATACCTACAGCACCAACAACATCTATATCATGTGTTCATAGACTTCAAGAAGGCATTTGACCGAGTCTGGCATGCAGCTCTATGGGCAACCATGAAAGTGTACAACATCAGCCCTAAAATTATAGAAGTCATCAAAAGCCTGTATGACAAGGCTACCAGTGCAGTCCTCCATAACAGCGTCATCGGGAACTGGTTCAGAACAACAATCGGTGTGCGTCAAGGATGCCTACTCTCTCCAACACTCTTCAACATCTTCCTAGAGCGCATCATGTCAGATGCTCTTGCAGATCACGAAGGCACAGTCAGCATAGGGGGGCAGAGCAATCTCCAATCTTCGTTTTGCGGATGATATTGATGGATTGGCTGGAGAGGAACAAGAACTTGAACAGCTTGTACAGAGGCTTGACACCACCTCCAGAGCTTATGGAATGGAAATAAGTGCAGAGAAGACCAAAATGATGACCAACAACACCAATGGCATCAACACGGACATCAAAGTACAAGGCCAATCCCTCAACACAGTGCACAGCTTCAAATATTTAGGAGCCATTGTGTCAGAATGGGTCTCGACAGGAAGTCCTCTCCAGGATCACACAAACAACTGCTGCCCTGACAAGGTTGAAGCCCATTTGGAAAGACAGAACCATCAGTCTACATTCCAAAGTAAGACTGCTGCGCTCTCTGGTCATCTCCATCTTCCTATATGCTTGCGAAGCATGGACCCTCACAGCAGATCTCCAACGAAGAATACAAAGCATGGAGATGAGGTGCTACAGAAGACTTCTGTGCATTTCCTATACCCAACACATCACCAACGTTGAAGTCCGACAGACCATCACACAAGCCATTGGACAACACGATGACCTGCTCACAGTGGTGAAGAAACGGAAACTCCGATGGTATGGCCACGTCACCAGATCATCAGGCCTTGCAAAGACCATTCTGCAAGGCACAGTGCAAGGAGGTAGAAGAAGGGGGAGACCGAAAAAGAGGTGGGAGGACAACATTCGAGAATGGACTGGTTTGACACTGAGCGAAGCCATGAGGGCTGCTGAGGACAGAGAAAGATGGAGTATGCTGGTTAAGCGATCATCTGTGGTGCCCCTACGACCTTCGGGTTATGGGACAGGATAGGATAGGAATAATAATAATAATAATAATGGCCTACACCATGGACCCAGTCGCTTGTCATCACTTTTCCCAAAAAAGGTAACCTTCAGGAGTGTGAAAATTACCGCACCATCAGCCTCATCAGCCATCCCAGCAAGGTCCTCCTGAAAATAATACTCAACAGGTTGAAACCCCAAGCTGAACAAATCATAGCTGAAGAACAATCGGGATTCAGGGCAGGGCGAAGTACCACTGAACAGATTTTCAAACTCAGAATAATCTGTGAGAAATACCTACAGCACCAACAACATCTATATCATGTGTTCATAGACTTCAAGAAGGCGTATGACCGAGTCTGGCATGCAACTCTATGGGCAACCATGAAAGTGTACAACATCAGCCCTAAAATTATTGAAGTCATCAAAAGCCTGTATGACAAGGCTACCAGTGCAGTCCTCCATAACAGCGACATCGGGCACTGGATCAGAACAACAATCGGTGTGCGTCAAGGATGTCTACTCTCTCCAACACTCTTCAACATCTTCCTAGAGCGCATCATGTCAGATGCTCTTGCAGATCACGAAGGCACAGTCAGCATAGGGGGGTAGAGCAATCTCCAATCTTCGTTTTACGGATAACATTGACGGATTGGCTGGAGAGGAACAAAAACGTGAACTGCTGGTACAGAGGCTTATGGAATGGAAATAAGTGCAGAGAAGACCAAAATGATGACCAACAATACCAAGGCAATGGCATCAACACGGACATCAAAGTCCAAGGCCAATCCCTCAACACAGTGCATAGCTTCAAATATTTAGGAGCTATTGTATCAGACAATGGGTCCCGACAGGAAGTCCTCTCCAGGATCGCACAAACAACTGCTGCCCTGACAAGGTTGAAGCCCATTTGGAAAGACAGGACCATCAGTTTACATTCCAAAGTAAGACTGCTGCGCTTCCTTGTCATCTCTATCTTCATATATGCTTGCGAAGCATGGACCCTCACAGCAGATCTCCAACGAAGAATACAAAGCATGGAGATGAGGTGCTACAGAAGACTTCTAGGCATTTCCTATACCCAACACATCACCAACGACGAAGTCCGACAGACCATCACACAAGCCATTGGACAACACGATGACGTGCTCACAGTGGTGAAGAAACGGAAACTCCGATGGTATGGCCACGTCACCAGATCATCAGGCCTTGCAAAGAACATTCTGCAAGGCACAGTGCAAAGAGGTAGAAGAAGAGGGAGACCGAAAAAGAGGTGGGAGGACAACATTCGAGAATGGACTGGTTTGACACTGAGCGAAGCCATCAGGGCTGCTGAGGACAGAGAAAGATGGAGTATGCTGGTTAAACGATCATCTGTGGTGCCCCAACGAACTCCGGGTTACGGGACAGGATAGGATAAGAATAATAATAATAATAATAATAATAATAATAATAATAATAATAATAATAATAATAATAATAATAATAATAATAATAATAATAATGCGCTTTGTTCTAAATATATGTAATCCTATCCTATCCCGGTAACTCGAAAGTCGTTGGTGAACCACAGATAATCGTTTTACAATCTTTCTCTGTCCTCAGCAAACCTCATAGCTTCGCTTAATGTCAAGCCAATCCATTCTCGAATGTTGTCCCATCACCTCTTTTTCTGTCTCCCTCTTCTTCTGCTTCCTTGCACCGTGCCTTGCAGGGTGGTCTTTGCAAGGCCTGATACTCTGGTGATGTGGCAATACTATCGGAGTTTCCGTTTCTTCGCCACTGTGAGCATGTCATCGTGTTGTCCAATGGCTTGTGTGATGGTCTGTCGGACTTCGTCGTTGCTGATGTGCTAAGTATAGAAAATGCCCAGAAAACTTCTGTAGCACCTAATCTACATACTTTTATTCTTCGTTGTATGTCTGCTGTGAAGGTCCATGTTTCGCAAGAGTATATGAAGATGGAGATGACAAGGGAATGCAACAGTCTTACCTTGGGGTGTAGACTGATGGTCCTGTCTTCAGCAGTTATATGTGCGATCCTGGAGAGGACTTCCTGTCGGGATCCATTTTCTGATAAAATGGCTCCTAAATATTTGAAGCTATGCACTGTTTGAAGGTTTGACCTTGGGCTTTGATGTCCGTGTTGATGCCATTGATGTTGTCATCATTTTGGTCTTCTCTGAACTTATTTCCATTCCAAAGGCTCTGGAGATGGTGCCAAACCTCTGTACCAGCTGTTCAAGTTCTTATTTCTCTCCTAGCCAATTAATCAATGTCATCCGCAAAACGGAGGTTGGAGATTGCTCTACCCCCTATGCTGGCTGTGCATTCGTGATCTGAAAAGGCATCTGACATGATGCGCTCTAGGAAGATGTTGAAGAGTGTTGGAGAGAGTAGGCATCCTTGACGCACACCGATTGTTGTTCTGATCCAGTTCCCGAAGGCGCTGTTGACTGCACTGGTAGCCTCGTCATACAGGCTTTTAATGACTACAATAATGTTAGGGCTAATGTTGTACACTCTCATGGTTGCCCACAGAGCTGCATGCCAGACTAGGTCAAACGCTATCTTGAAGTCTACAAATAATAATAATATTGTGCTTTGTCCTAAATATATGTAATCAGTTTGTATTAAGTGCCTTCACCAGCAAATTAATGTGTTTTGGGAAGGGGCCGGGTTGACTGGGGGAAAATAGCGGCATTTATAATGATTTATATTTAGTATATAGGCTAAATTTTCTTAATGTCATTTCAATATATACAACTTCTCAAGGTCTGCAGGTGATAAAGAGTGTGTAGGAGTGACGCAGTAGCACAAAATGCTAAAATGAAGGGATAATCACAACAAATACGTCGGTTTCAAAAATTATAAATGTATATATATATATATATATATATATATATATATATATATATATATATATATATATATATATATATATATATATATATAATATATATATATATATATATATATATATATATATATATATATATATATATATATATATCAAAGTCCAAGGCCAATCCCTCAACACAGTGCATAGCTTTAAATATTTAGAAGCCATTTTATCAGACAAGCGTACAAGAAGTCTTCTCCAGGATCGTACAAACAACTGCTGCCCTGACAAGAGTGGAGCCCATTTGGAAAGACGGGACCATCAGTCTACATTCCAAGGTAAGGCTGCTGCACTCACTTGTCATCTCCATCTTTCTATACGCTTGCGAAACGTGGGTCCTCACAGCAGATCTACAACGAAGCATGGAGATCGAGGTGCTACAGAAGACTTCTGGACATTTACTATACCCAGCACACCACAAACGATGAAGTCAGACAGACCATCACACAAGCCATTGGACAACACGATGACATGCACACAGTGGCGAAGAAACGGAAACTCCGATGGTATGGCCACATCACCAGAGCATCACGCCTTGCAAAGACCATCCGGCAAGGCACGGTGCAATGAGGCAAAAGAAGAGGAAGACAAAAAAGTGGTGGGAGGACAAAATTTAGACTGGGCTGAGCGAAGCCATGAAGTTTGCCGAGGACAGAGAAAGATTTTGTACGCTGATTAAACGACCATCTGTGGTGCCCCAACGACCTACGAGTTACGGGATAGGATAGGATAGGATAGGATAGAGGCGACGTGAGGCGTAACCAGCTGCCGTGTTTGTATGGAGATTTAATGCTATCTATGCCTGTAATTGTAACGTTAAAGTATGTGGTGGTGGGTAGGTAGGTGGGTGAAGGACGTTGATGATGATGATAATGATGATGATGATAACGATGGATGATGTAAACGATGATGATGATGATGGTAACGATTGATGATGGTAACAATGATGAAGATGATGATGATGGTAACGATTGATGATGGTAACAATGATGAAGATGATGATGGTAACGATGATACAGATGATGATGGTAACGATTAGTGATGGTAACGATGATAAAGATGATGATGATGACGACACGATGTAGAATTGTAAGAAGCAAAAACACACATAGAATGCTCGTGAATAATAATAATAATAATAATAATAACGGATTTTTATATAGCGGGTACTCCAGCCTATGACCAGACTCACCACGCTTTACATAGTCATTACATATAAGTACGTGCACTCGATAAAACATCGCTTTCGCTACAATACACCAAAAGACAGAACAGTAAGGGTACAAATTATTTACACTTATGTACACAAATTACAATTTACAACTATGTACACAAATGACAGAAAAGACAAATAGAATAGCAAAAACATATTCACAGCTATTTATATGCCCGGTTAGGCCCAGGAGGAAAAACAGGAGCGACAAAGTGTGTGTATGTGTGTGTACATCAACATGTGTGCCCGAGTCTGAATGTGTGTGTATGGTCTTTATCATCTTGGGGGGAAAAAGACGTTAATAAACCAACCAACCAACCAACCAACCAACCAACCAACCAACCAACCAACCAATCAACCAACCAACCAACGATTTTACCACGGGATATTTAGGTTTCCATGGAAGAAGACCAACTGAGGAGGACGGTCGACGGACGCCGGGCAACGATCCAGAAGAACTTACCTGGATCGTTGCCCGGCGTCCGTCGACCGTCCTCCTCAGTTGGTCTTCTTCCATGGAAACCTAAATATCCCGTGGTAAAATCGTTGGTTGGTTGGTTGATTGGTTGGTTGGTTGGTTGGTTGGTTTATTAACGTCTTTTTCCCCCCAAGATGATAAAGACCATACACACATATTCAGACTCGGGCACACATGTTGATGTACACACACATACACACACTTTGTCTCTCCATCACACACACAAACACAATTTTAAACCGCATTAAAACATCAGTAACAATCGTTGAGGTGGTAAAGAGGTCCAATGGAATTTTTACTCAGCGATTTTACTATTTTACTTCAAGGTTTCAGCTGTTGCTCTCCATTTTACTTTGTTGTCCTAATTGATTGCATCATCATCATCATCATCATCATCATCATCATCATCATCATCATCATCATCATCATCATCATCATCTTCATCTTCATCTTAAGTGTTGATTTACCCTATACCTTTCTTCCCTGGGATGGTAATTCACGTCTGCCGTATCCCCAATGGCTGGTGTAGGCGTTAAACTTCAATGCTATAGTTCCTTCCCTTGCCCTAAATGTGTTAGCTCTGTCTCAGTCGGACAGGGTGATGATTGGGTGATGAGAGTCTGTTACGGGCGAAAAGTTTTGATAGGCCTATACCTGTTAGTAAATGTATAGCCTATGTTTTTCCGTCAGTAGGTACGAGGTCTAGATGTTTTAGAATGTTTTAACAGTTTAACCAAACAGCCTGGTGAAACTTTTGATATTGATGGTTTCTTAACTATAAGGGCCACCCGCCAATTGCACCCCAGAATTGTGGACATTTTTCTGCTTCTTAAGAATCCATTGTATTTATTGTATAGAGAAGAACAAGAAGTTTCGGTAACGCCAGAGGTGTAAGGTTCATTGGCCTAATAGCTACGACGACGATCTGACTTTATAAGCACTCCAGTGATGCACCTGCTTTAGTAGAACTACTCTGTAGGGCACACACAACTGGAACAAATTAAGCAACAATCAGTCAGATGACTACTTGAATGAAATCATCTGCAGTGATACCAGTGATAGCCTACCAGACATAAAGAAAACGTCAGCCCGGTCAGTCCACCAGCTGTGATCGATTGATCAGAATATCTGACTATGAATTAGTGGCGATGTAGTGCAACCACAGTGAGAAGGTGGGCCCTGCCCTCGCTAAACTGTCCCTGAGAAAAAAGAGTTTCCTAATTTCTTAAAGAGTGCTTTTCCCAACGACCGCTATCTTTATTGGAAAACTTATTTGTACCCCTCTTCTGATATTTTTCTTTTTCCGGCGGTTGTCAATTGATGTTGTAGATTATTTTTACAAAATTTTTACAGTGATGATGATGATGATCGACCTCTCACACTCAGCAGTAGTGACGGGAAGCGTTGCAAGCAGTCGAAGTATGACATGGAGGTTAGGGAAGAAGTTTATGTTGCAGTGCAGTAGAGAGGCAGCAACTGTTGAAGGGCGTGGTTGTGATGTCTGTCCTTTCCACTTGACGCACCAGCGGTGGAACTTCTAGAGGATCTGGCAGGTCAGATGCCCACATGTCTGCCAGACATGTAATGCCCTCAGGAACCTTGCATGTATTCTCAACACCAGCAGCTTGGTCTGCGACGAGCAGTAGTCCATCTTGGACTAACTCAGTATTTTTGAAGCGACTGCTGAATTCGGACAGTAGGTGGTCCAAGAAAGGCGCTGCTATGCTGCGTCTGAAGTACTGTTCTGGTGTGTCTGCTGGCTGATTTTGTCTGAGTGTCTGTCCACATGCTGTCCTCGGCATTGTCATATTTTCATGGACACTTTCTGCAAGCTCCACTGCCTGAGTGAACCAAGTTGTAAAGACGTCATCCATGTTGCCTCGAAGATCAGCAAGAGTACTGGCTGTCCCTTCAATAGCAGCATATGCTTCGACGATGTCCCGTGTTTTCTTCTGCAGGTTCACTGAGAGAGGTTTAAGGTATCTGAGTGTCATGAACTGGCTAGTTTTAACTCTGCCTATTACTATTCAGCCTTGTGTAGTCTTTGTAACAGTAGAGAGTCAGTATATTACCCAGCAGCAATTAAGGTACACAGCAGACCACACACGGCGAGCGAGCCACCCACGCTGCGCAGTGAGTCAGCACTTGAGCTTTGAATCGGACCGTTTAACCAATGACCAGCAGGCTAAGCGGGTAGAGCCGGTTCTGATGGGTCAAAACCTACACACAGTTTTGGTCAGTCGTGTGTGAGACGAGGAAGAGTCAACATCTAAATAGCTAGCAGGGAAATCTCTTCACTCATAGACCAGGAAGCAGGACTTTAGAATCTTAGAATTCTCTCAAGTCATCACGGGCCTGAACTTGTCAAACAGGTAAATGAACACCCTTCTGTTTCATCGTGATATATTTATATTATTGTTGAAATTATGTTTGTGGAATTTGCTATGCATAAATGTGAATTGTTAATCCGAATTTGCGTGACCATGTGGAAAAGCCGAACACGTGGCGAAACACGACCGGTTGCGCCGCCATGTTGTATCCCGTACGGAACCACTGTTGTTTAACTTATATGTATGTTTGCAGACCAGTGGCTGTACCACTGAATGTTTATAATATTATTAATTCTGTATGTGTATAGTTAGACACGATTGATATTTATGTATGTATAGGAATTTAGAGTGAGATTCCAGTGGACCCCGGAAGTAGCAGAATGTTCGTCGCTTATGTATAGAGATGTGGAGCTATCACTGAGGGCTACTTTGGCTTTCAGTGAGACGCTCTGCACAAACCGATTATTCAGGGTTGTGCAGAATTTCGTCTCTTATATTACAGACGAGCAGGCGAGCTATCCTGTGCACCCCACTCCACAGAAACGACGAGTTGGTTGAGGAGCCTCTACCGCACAAGTCGGACAGAGCTACCTTGAAAAACACCCTGTCAGACCCCACAGCGTGGCAAGGGAACCCAACTACACAACGACAAAGGTGTACCAGAAGCTACCTCACAGAAGGACTTCGCACGCACCATCTAGCAGTTAAGTGTAATCACCGAAGGTGCACTTAAACTGATCGAAACAGGACCACAGTAGTCCAACTCTTCAGAAACTGTAAAAAGGACCACAGTAGTCCAAATCTACATGAAATATAATAGCAAGTGCCCGAGGAAGATATAACAGCTGCCTAGACTATCAGCGATCGAACTATTAGCAGTGACTGAGACATTTTAAGTTAGATTAGTACTTAGAGAATCTTGTATAGAGTAGAAGAAATAAATGTGTGATTTTAACTGTTATCAAGTGGCTGGACTACATATGATTCATAGCCGTGTGAAAGCTAGTGTGACAGTAATCTTTTACCATTTTTCTATCTAGTTCTGTACCCCAACCTTAACACAGAACGAGTTAAACAAATAAATTTATTAAAGTAATTCATAGGGTGACTTACTAGCAGTTCCCACCGAATAAACGTGAGGGTCCATAATTCCATTGTGCAGAGCCCATAAACCCCACGTGACACTGAGACAGTTTCTTGTGACCACAAAAGACACCATGAAAGCACTGCTTATGGTTGCTGCTCTTAGTCCTCGGCACTTAGAGTGTCACTGTCCCGGTCCTCGCTTGTGTTCTCCATGTCACCCAAGCAACGGTACACGTATTTGAACAGGTTAGTCAGGGTTTCAAACGCATTGTGCGTTTCAATCCATCGGGTCCGACATAAGTCTACAAGTTTTCGCTTGTTGGTGATGTCACAAGCTTCCAAGATTTGCTCCAAGTAGCGCTGCCTTTTGGGAGACAATGAAAAGAAGAGTGAGAGTTCCTTCATTGTCCCGAACATGTTGTGGATGCTATGCACAAATTTGAGTCAATGTGAGGCACAATGAAAGTAATAGCTTTTTCATTCAGTTGAGTGATCCTAGCCTGTAGATATACCCCTTTGAATTTGGCAGCCATGTTTGAGCCACCATCATACCCCTGCCCCTGATGTCTTCAACGTGCAAACCCCATTCTTCAAAGCATCCAAGGATATTTTCTGTGAGTGCTTCACCTGTGATTCGTTCACAAGGAACAAAAGCTAGAAACTCTTCCTGTATGACCTGGGACGAGTCCACAAAGCGCAAGACAATCGCAAGCTGCTCCCAGTTGGCTGTGTCACGTACTTCATCAGCAAGGAAAGAGAAATGTTTTGCCTTTTTGACTTCTGCCAGCAACTTGTCCCTGATGTAGTCACCAATCAACTCTATGATTTGGTCTTGCTGATGTATGTAGCATGACCTGTGCCAGATTGAGAGGATTCTAAATGTTGCTGAAGAACTGTATCACCAGATTCGATGCGAAAGCGGATGAGGGCGTTGAAGTAGCTGCGATTTTCTTCACCCAGGACAAATTTAAAGAGATTTTGCATGGCTCGTATTACCACTGGCACATTCTTGTTCAAGGTTTAGAGAGAAAGATACAGTTTATTTTTTTTTTTAAACACCCGAGGGAGGGGCGTTTCCGTGCAACTGGGAACCCCTCCATAATCCGCCCCTGGAAGGGAATGCCCAGATATAAGACAGCATTTGCTACAGTACATCATAAACTTAAAGATGGCGGCGTGACGAATTAATTGATTCCTCACACAATAGTGTAGGACGTAATTAAGCCTCAAATTCATCATGCTAGCAGCATGAGGAAATGTGCTGTGGATTTCGTTTCTACAAAATATATATATCATAATTATAGATCCGAGAACTGTTGGTAACCAGTGGACAGTCAGTGGGTTGGGCTGTATTAACTGACCAGTCAATTTCCGCGGCTACAGGTCCGATGTCGAGCCTAATTAGTACAGACGGGTACCACCAAGCGTCAATAGTGTATCATTGTAGGAAAACTTCTTCGATCTCAGGAATGTACTGGATACCACGATCTGGATTCAAGGGTAGATACAGGCCTCTAGGAGAGATAGGAGACTATAATAATACAGGATGCTATCACGCGCTTTTTCTTCAATGGAACTCAAAGCGCGGCGATCATTACATTACATTACATGATTATTGCTTTAGGTCCAGCGGACTCTTCCGAGCCAAATCAGGACCGGACAACCCCTGATCCGCATAAAAGATCTGCTGAAACAACCCTAGTGGTAAAACTGATTACTCTCCACCAGCCAGTCACTTTACAAAAAAGACATCCCACGCAGGGGACGCTGAGGCTTTACTTTTTATTTATCGAACCCCCGTTTACAAAAACAAAATAGAATACAAGCATCATTATAAATTATCAACAAAACACATACATATAAATTGTCTACATTGCTAAATAATAACATCATAGGAAGCCCTAGTGACCACCTGGCAGAAAGCGTCCAATATTCCCAAGCTGATCCAACAGACCTCACACACAAATAAGGAGTCTTGTCCCGGAAGAGTTTTTAAGAAAAAAGGTAGGTGACTGGTATAGCGAAGAAGAAGATAGTATAGCAGTTTGATAGAACAGAGCAGGAATGAGAAAGAACAAATGAGAAAGACAGCGACAGTGGGAATTTAAAGCATTAAATTTCCAGAAAGTGGGGATACTTTTTATACTGAAACCCCCGGCACCCCAACGGGGGTAGCGCGGCGATCTGAAGCGGTCGCAATTATAGAAGGCGGAAATTAAGGAACCCACATTTTATTTTTAAAAATTTAGATCGACTGCATCCAATACCATTAGGCCTATTTTTGGGAGCAGGAATGAAGAAAGCCGGAGTACCCGGATAAAACAGTCGGTGACCTTAGATTGGAACTTAAGTCACAAAAGTTCACCCCTCGGGTGAACCGACCCATCCCCTCTCACCTTTGGCACAGCAAAAAAGGAGCTATACTAACCAACCTCGCCATTGACCTAAGATGCCACTCCACACAATCCTTTCCCTGAGAAAAAGGTCCATTGTTCACAACAACTGGGCCAAAAACTTGTAATAGAAAACTTTCTGATTGATGGTTAGGCCTGCGCAGCGTTAATGCGCCTTGGTCATGATTTAGGTGTAGGATTAAAACTCTATATGCAAGTCAGCCTCATTCTCAGATCATCATAATCATAATCATTGTCGTCGGAGTCATCATCATCATCATCATCATCATCATCATCATCATCATCATCATCATCATCATCATCATCATCATCATAAGCAGCAGCAGCAGAAGCAGCAACAGCAACAGCAGCCACATCATCATCGACAGCAGCAGTTTGCTCTAGTCCGTATTCACAGGAAGCCTTTTACCACTTTATAGGTCTAATGCATCAGCACTGATCATGTTGAGCAGCATTTAATGCATCAGCACTGATCATGTTGAGCAGCATTTAATGCATCAGCACTGATCATGTTGAGCAGCATTTAATGCATCAGCACTGATCATGTTGAGCAGCATTTAATGCATCAGCACTGATCATGTTGAGCAGCATTTAATGCATCAGCACTGATAATGTTGAGCAGCATTTAATGCATCAGCACTGATTATGTTGAGCAGCATTTAATGCATCAGCACTGATTATGTTGAGCAGCATTTAATGCATCAGCACTGATAATGTTGAGCAGCATTTAATGCATCAGCACTGATTATGTTGAGCAGCATTTAATGCATCAGCACTGATTATGTTGAGCAGCATTTAAGGCATCAGCACTGATAATGTTGAGCAGCATTTAATGCATCAGCACTGATTATGTTGAGCAGCATTTTACAGCTGAAGCCTTCACACTCTTTCTGGTGAGAGTACAACCCGGGGTCTAGTCTATGCACGCATGCATCCCATAGTACAGACTTTAAAGATCCTGACGCTCATATCCTGGACGGATGAGTGTCAGGTACGTAAACACCCCAGCCAGGACTATATATATGTGAGAGAGAGAGAGAGAGAGAGAGAGAGAGAGAGAGAGAGAGAGAGAGAGAGAGAGAGAGAAAGAGAGAGAGAGACAGAGACAGAGAGAGAGAGAGAGAGTGAGACAGAGAGAGACAGAGAGGGAGGCAGAGAGGGACAGAGATAGAGAGAGAGACAGAGAGAGAGAAGGAGGGAGAGAGAATAGTTAGACAGTAGGCTACAGGATGTAACTCAAGCTGCCCGAGGCGCCCACTTGCTGCCTTTGGCCGCCTTGTCTGACGCCTTGACAACTAAACACAATCCTCCAGGATGGAGAAAAAGGGACCACTATAGTGCCTACTGGGTATATCCGTGTCATGAGCGTCAGGATCTTTAAAATCCGTGCAATGAAATGCGTGCGTAAACAGTTAAGACCTCGGTTTATACTCTCATCCGAAGGAGTAAAGTAGGCTTACTAGCATCATCAGCTTCTTCTTCTTCCTTCTACTTCTCCTCCTCCTAATCATAATCATCATCATCATATCATCATCATCATCATCATCATCATCATCATCATCATCATCATCATCATCATCATCATCATCATCATTTTTTGTGATTAAAATGTGTGTGGCTGAAAAATTATTGTTCATCATTAGATTAAAATCGTCAAAATTGTTTTACGAACGCGCATGAGAGAAAGAGAGAGAGAGAGAGAGAGAGAGAGAGAGAGAGAGAGAGAGAGAGAGAGAGAGAGAGAGAGAGAGAGAGAGAGAGAGAGAGAGAGAGAGAGAGAGAGAGAAGGGGCATTCGAGGTCAGTGCTCAAAGGGACGTAATCGTTTTCCTGGAAAACCGAAAATGGAAAAATAGATCGCCAAAAAGATGGCGGGTTGACAGATCATGTTTGCTGTTTTGGATTGTATCTTTTGAAGGTTAGGTGCGTTTAATATAGTGTTCATGTACCCGTTATAATTAATAACACACCGTAAGTTTATTTTAAAGAATCCACATATTATAGATTCCACATATCATATGTGATATGTTCGCTAAAACTAAGAAATATTTCCCTTAGTCCGTGATGATCATCTGAGTGTGATACAGGCAACAGTTATATACTATTCGTCTATTGTTCCGAGATTCGTATAAATGATTATTAAATCTTTCATTTCTGGTGATCATGTTGTTTCAAGTGACGACTAATCCATAATCGTTCAAGTTATGTTTTGATTGATGATTTGGTTTAGACCCAAGCTGTATTGCTTTATTTCAACTCCACTTGAGGTTAGACATGACTTAGTCAAGTTACGATCGGGTTTATAATTAATTTACGTATTTATTTATATTTCTTTTATCACTTTATCACTTTTATCACTTTAGTATAGCGCTTCCGAGCTCAAGATCTGCTCAAGTCTTTGAGGAGATGGATGAGTTTTAGATTAATACCAATCGAGGAATGACATAGATCATGATCTATTAGATTTATAACGAATCTTTTTAAAAGTACAGCATCATATTTCCAACCATTTGTTATGTTCCCAACAGGACATGCTTTTTAATAATAGGTATAATATGAAAACACTAAAATGTTTGTCTTATATTTAGTCTTGATTCTGAAATTAAGACTCTAAATTTTTAATTTTTAAAAACTTGTTCTTTCTTCTTCAGATAATATTTAGGATCAATTCGCTGACCGTTGCTGATAACCACTTTAGTTTAAAGAAGTAGATAAAAATAATGAGGAGTTAGTGAGATTTTATTGTTATTGTAATTACATTTCAATTATTTTATTTCAGGCTATGTAAATCACATCATCTTTCCTACCAAGGAGAAATATTGAACAACACTGAGTGAATCATTTTGTAAAAAATAATAATTAAAATGGTAAATATTACTTTCATTCTTTATATTATACCAAGTTTGTGTTATGATTTAATGTTTGGTGTTTGTATGTATGTAGGTGAGTACATTTGATAAGAGCATAACTTTATGTGTTCTTGATGACCAGAGGATCAGTGATGGTGGGTTTCGAACAAAAGTCATAATTGTGGAAGCGCTATGACTTGGTCAGTTCTGTACATCATTGAGTTGTGCCAGGCCTGTGTCTAATGGGACTGTCAGAGATGAACAAAGCGTTGAAAGCTGTGGAAAAATGTTGGAGGTGAATTGAACACACATCAATTTGCGTACACCTCAAATGGTCAAGTGTCTGTTGACCGTTGAACTTCAGAGCGATGATACATATTGAATCAGCCATTGCTACCACTATTATCTCGTTGTTGCATGAGCTGTATAGCTTTAAGTGTAGTGTTGTTCTCTGTTGGTCAGAGTTTCCAATTTCCGACACCCATCCAGTGCTCGGAAGACATTCCACCCAACCAAGCCCCTGAGCCCTTTCAGACAGGACGAACAGTGACTCCCATGGAACAGACACCAATTGCTCAGCCTCAAAGTCAAGGTCATCCAGCAGGTCAAGGTCAGCAGGCCCAGGCTCAACCAGCTGGAGCACCTGCCTCCAGTCTGGGGTCGCAGGGACTGGAAACAGATGCTGAGAGGGTTGGAGGAGGTGCATCGGCAGGTGGGAGGGGAAGATATGACGTGAGAACGCAAGGGGATCATATTTTCATCAAAGGTAGTTTTTCACTGTTGTTGCTATGGTTGTTATTTGTTTTATAGTGTTTTATGTTGTTATTGTTGAATATTTCAGAAACTGCTTCTTGTAAAAATAATGTTGGGCATTATGTGTTTTGTTGAAATCGTGATTCATGTACAAGAGACAAGCACTCTGCTTCTTCATTTAAGCCTGATTTTCAGGATGGCGGAGGTAGAGACTATTTCAGTCAGAAGCTCATTATGATTATTAAAAAATTATCTAGCTATCTATCTGTCTGTCTATCTGTCTATCTATCTATATATCTATCTAGGTATGATGAAAAAGCTAGACCTACCTTAGTACCTACCTACCTACTTCCTATCCACGGCAGTGCATTCAAGTACTTTCTGACTGTGTCTAAAAACTCCCTTAGTTCCGCCTCGTAGGGTCCCTTAACGCAGGCTGGACTGCTTATAACCTGCTGAGAGACAGCCGGCGACCCACAGCACAAGCTATGCAACTGGCACTCGCCTGGAAGCTTATAATTACTTTAACCGCGCGCCAAGCTCGGTACTGTATAGGGCCAGGAAGGGGGCTGGCGGGCGGCTGCGCTACATGCAATTGAGTGCCTATTGCTTGCACCATTAGGACCACGAGACTTTCGTAAATTCGCTTTTATTACAGAGGCCAACAACCAAACACAAGAAAATATTTTATAATGTCGACCACATCACCAGAAAGTTCAAACTGTGTACTAAGTGACTTCAAATGGTGAACATTGTAGAAAGGATTTAAATGTGTATTTAAAACGCGTATATACACTAGATCGAAAACCGGTCCGTTGCAAGGCAATGAAGGGCCAATCAGTACACACGGTCAAATCGACTAAAATATAAGACAAACGAAATGGTATTCTGATATTTAGTTTATGCTAACACAACACACAGATATGAAAGTAACTAAAATGCAAAAGGACTACCACAATACAAACGATATTTCACATAATATGATCAATTCTATAGCACAGAGTTAGAGAATGATATCCACTCAGTCGTACGCCGTTCTTTGTCTAGTATGTTAGCGTGCAGCGTGGGAAGCGAGACTGCAGGCATGATATGAGGCTAGCCGGCTGGCTGCAGGGTTTGCCAGCTATAATTAGCCTAGTAGCTCCACTGGAAAGTCCTTTCCAGTGAAAGAAAGCACAGGCGTGTATCTAGATCTATCTAACTATGATGAAAAAGCTAGATTGTTTTGTGTGTGTGTGTTCAGACTGCTTTCATTTTTTGGAATGATCAAGCAAGGATGTCTTGTAGGCTTCAATTCCAGATTGGGACTCTTGAACCCTTTAACAAGTGTATTTATTTACAGATTAATTTTTATTTTCCCACTTTTACAGCCAAAGTCCAAAAGTTCCTTTGTTTCCAATCCTAGTTTTATAGTCTTGTGTCACATGTGAAAAACATATAATCATAATAATGATGATGGTAAAACTTAGTCTTTCTTTTATAGGACAGAAGAGCACTATTGAAGCCAAAGGTCTGATGGGAGCTATGCAACCAGGCACAATATTCCAACTAGGGGGAGAGAACCACATGACCATCTACAGTGACAAGACCAAGCACAAAGGTGGTGGTGGTGATGCCACTGATAGCAGGCGATCCTCCATCCGTAATAATAAACCGCTTACAAGTGAGTGAATGGTTGTTTTGAACACCTTTAGTTTTTTTCCTGCATAATTGTTGTCTTCTTTGAGAACATCTCTATTCACTGAATCAGTGAATGTGACTTAGCTAGGATAGAATGAATATCTGTGATGATAGGGGTTGGTGGTGGGTCTATTGGTAGAAGCTTCGGCTTTATTTCCAGTGCTGACCATGATTAGTATTTTATATTTTGTTGTTATGCTTTATTGTCCCTTTTTATCGGGAAATTCTGGGCCACCTCCTCTGGGGAAGGTGTAGTCGCAGCCAGTGGCGCGTCCAAACCCAACCTACCTAATATTAGTTGTGTTTTAGAAATTTTGCTGGGTGAGCAAACCGGAGTACCTGGAGAAAACCCCTGAGACGTTGCCCGAGTCAAAAGTAAATAATATTCGGAGAAACATAACGCCCAGATGTTGGATCGATCCCACACCTGTCAGGCGTCATTGGTTTCTGGCCTGTGGACAAGGCTGGCAAGTTAGTCCCGCCATAGCCCACTTGGCGACAACGCTCGCTCAATGGAATGGGTGATTGCCAGAATAACAGCTGCTGCCGCACCAGAACCAGAACACCATGCTAGTCTTTGAGAACTCCGTTCCCAAGAATACGAGAGAAACAAAGATTTTGTTGATGAATTTGACGATGATGATGATAGTGATTATGATGGTGAGGATGATGACTGTGATGATGATAATGATTATTATGGTGATGATGATTGTGGTGAAGATGTTGATGGTGTGGATTGTAATAAGGATGATGTTTACGATGACAAAATTAATGTTGGTGATGATGATGGTTATGACAATGATAATAAAATCAATTACAACCATGATTATAACGATGATAATGATTGCAGCCAGCACCATGGAGCCATCAGCAAGAGAGATGGACAGCATTTGTGATACTTTGGGAGGTGACTGGAGGAGGCTGGGTCGGCAGTTCAACATATCAGATTTCAACCTGGATCAAATCCGCATGGATTACCATGTGGATGGGCAGCACGAAATCAACTATCGCATGCTGTTGCTGTGGAAACAACAAGATGGCAATCCCACTCTACAGAAGCTAGCACAGGCCCTGGTTGACATCGGCCGAGGGGACTTGGCCGACCTGCTTGCTGGACACTAGGGTGGATAGGAATGCATGCGTTTGTGTGCATGTTCTTGCTTGTGTGTGTATGTGTGTGTGACTGCAAAGAAAATCTCGGAGAGAAAACATTTTTGACTTGGTTGTTTCCTCATTCCATCACTATGGTCTTCCTTTCTATGTTTTAACATGTATCAATGACAAAACCCCTTTCAACCTTTTACTTTCAGCGGTGCAGAGCTGGGGTTTAACAAATAACAAGTTGTAAATCCAAAGATAAACAGCATTCTTTCGTCTTTTCAACCTGGAAATTATCAATAGATCTTTTGCAGCTATTCTATCTGGGTGCCACTCTCTGTTCTTTCTCATTCCTACTCTGTTCTATCAATCTACTATATTATCTTCTTCTTCGCTAGACCAGTCACCTACCTTTTTTCTTGAAAACTCTTCCGGGACAAAACTCCTCATTTGTGTGTGAGGTCTGTTGGATCAGCTTGGAAATATTGGACGCTTTCTGCCAGGTGGTCACTGGGGCTTCCTATGATGTTATCATTTGGTAATGTAGGCATTTTATATGTATGTGTTTTGTTGATATTTTATAATGATGTTTATATTCTATTTTGTTTTTGTAAATGGGGGTTCGATAAATTAGAGTATAGCCTCAGCGTCCCCTGCGTGGGATGTCTTTATTGTAAAGTGACCGGCTGATGGAGTGCCTTCAGTGTTGCCACTGGGGTTGTTTCGGCACATCTTTTTAGCGGATCAGGGGCGAGTCCTCTTTCAGCGAAGTTGTGGTCTTGATTTTGTGGTCCTTATTCAGCTATACTGGTCCTGATTTGGCTGGGAAGAGTCCGCTGGACCTAAAGCAATAATCATGTAATGTAATGTAATCTGGGTGCCATCAGCTTATAGAGGAAGTCGGCCCCAAAAGCAATGTCGACTGCAATCACAGTGTCAGAGGCTGTTGGCAAAAATATGCCTACACACAGCATAAGCTTGATAGATCTCCTACACTCAGCTGGCCTCTAGCTCACCTGTTTTGTGAAAACTGGCCTTGTCAGAAAAAAAATTCAGGACCCGATCCAATCCAGAATTTTGTCTGGACAGCTTTCACCCCAGCAGAACATTAACATACATGTCAACCCTTACGGATTTTGCGTATGTCTTGCGCATTTTTGTAGTTTTTGTTTACATCTTACGCAAAACTCTCACAATTGTACACATTTTCGCCAATGGGATCATTAAAAAAAAAATTGGGGTGAAGGTTCTAGAAATTTGAATAATTCTGAGTTGCGTGGTAAGTGCATTTGACGGGATTTCATGCAACACCATGCGACCAGTATCACTTTCATTTCCGGTTGCGTGAAAACGACATGGCGTCGAAGGGAAAGAGACAGAGAAAGCTTTGAAACCACAAGCCAAAAAAGCCCGTACCTTTCTTGGGAGATACCTGCGCAAGTGGGAGACTGAGAAAGAATTCAAAAATCTTATCACTCACTCAGATGATGGGATTGTATTGCAAGTCTTGCAAAAGATCTGTGAATGTGTTGGCCTCGGCCAGGTATGATTTGGTACGACACTTTGATTCCCCAAAACACGAAGAAAATGTTAAAATTAAGCAGCAGGTGCCGATCAACCAGCAGTTTCAACAGCAGAAGAGTAAAGCCAGAAGTGGAAAAGAAACTGGACAACCTGTGGCGAGCAATTTGGATTCAGAAAACCTCCTTTGGAGATGAAAGGTTCCCTCTGTTTAACAAGATGTTGCCTGCTCTATTGAGCCTTTCCCACAGCAATGCTGACAGTAGGAGTTTTCTCAACGGTGAGGAAAATTCACATTGAAGCCAGGAGAAGATTAGGGCCGGACACTCTAACAACATTTTTACAAATCAAACTGAACTGGATGACTTCAGGGTCACTCCCAGCACACTGGAAAAGGCACAGAGTACAACAAAGAGCACCAGTGATTAAATATGTGCAATGTGATTATGTGTGTGGATAAATGAACGCGGTATAACGTTTTTGGCATGTTTGTTTATTTTACGCACTTTCTTATGGTGTTCTTAGGTTTCTTACACATTTTAAAGTTTTTTTTGTGCCAAATCTTATGGTCGGAGGCCAAAAGGGGTTGACATGTATGCATTAATAAAAGGAAACAAAGTTGATCGGTGCGCCATTTTTTAAAATTTTTTTTGTTTCTTTTTACGGTCACTACTTTTTAACTGCAAAGTACTGATTAGAGATGAAGAAAATGTATGAAATATTTTCAAAATCTGCTGACTGTATGTGTCCTGTGTTACTAGTCTTCAAGGCACAGAAGACAAGTGATGTGCAATGGGAGACAGCTTTGGACACCTTAAGCTGTCTATTTTGATCTACCAACATAAATTTGCGTATCCTTTGTGGTACATGCTATGTTTGCAATCGCTCTGTGGTAAAGCCTCTGTGTTAAAACTTATAAGTAGGATATAAATGATGCATCTGAAACATCGTCATCATAGTCAGATTTGTTCTCATTTGTTCTCGTTAGTTTGTTGAGCTAAGTGAACCTCTTTGAGGTTTGCACTGTACAAGTGCGAAACAAAGTTTGTCAACTGTATCAGAAGGAGCAGTGGAGGTATAAGATGTGATTTGTTGTTGAGATTTGACCCAAAAAAAAGTCAGAGCATAATAAATTATTTGTTGGTGAAGGTCACTGAGAGTTTGCAAAGCATTGTACGAGTTTCATGCTTAAAACAATAATGCAATCTGGGTTACATGTACCCGAAACCTGCAAATGTTTACAGTGTCATTTTGTTTGTGTGTAATAGCTATTAACATTTTAGTTTTCATTATTTATTATACTTTTTTTTAGTTTGTGAGTAACTTTTACAAAAACTATAACACTTTTATGCTTGTTGGTCTCAAATTTTGTTTTATTATCATCTTGTTTTGTAATGTGGCAAGTGCTTTGATTGCATCTGTGATATTTGGTGGCATATGATGGAATTGAATGAAACATTTGTATTAATACACAAATGTTGACTGACAATGATCTTGGCCTTGACCTCTTGCTCCAAGTGGAAAACCCTGTTTAATCCAATAAATTATGTTAAAGTTGTATTATGCACACACACAAAAAATACTTTGGAATGACCTTGATTTTCTGGAAAAGCGCTATATAAGAACGATTAAATAAAAAAATAATAAATAAATAATGACTAAAATTTTCAGTCAATACGTGAATTGTATTTAAAAATTCTCTGGTTAATACACGAATTGACTGAACTGTAATTCGGCATTTAAATTGCAACTGGTTGTAAACATGAATAAATGAATGACCACACAATCATTTGTTGTTATTGTACTTCAATACGCACATTCACAAGGACACATCTACAAAACTAAACAATGTTAAGTAGAAGTTAGTAAATACTAAAAATAAGCTTAAAATGTACACACTTCAATTTTAATATCTCTTTTTGTCCTTATATGTCTCTGTCTGTCTGCCTCTTTCTTTCTCTACCCCCCTTGGGAGTGCCAGGGGTTTCTGTATAAATAGTATCCCCACTTTCTGGAAATTTAGTGCTTTAAATTCCCACTGCTGCTGTCTTTCTGATTGGTTCTTTGTCATTCCTACTCTGTTCTATCTATACCATCTTCTTCGCTAGACCAGTCACCTACCTTTTTTCTTGAAAACTCTTCTGGAACAAAACTCCTCATTCGTGTTCGAGGTCTGTTGGATCAGCTTGGGAATATTGGACGCTTTTTGCCAAATGGTTGCTAGGGCTTCATATGATATCATTTAGCTATGTAGGCATTTTATATGTATGTTTTGTTGATATTTTATAATGATATTTGTATTCTATTTTGTTTTTGTAAACGGAGGTTCGATAAATTAGAGTATAGCCTCAGCGTCCCCTGCGTGGGATGTCTTTATTGTAAAGTGACCAGTGGGTGGAGTGCAGTGCCTTCAGCGTTACCAATTGGGTTGTTTCAGCAGATCTTTTATGCGGATCAGGGGTGAGTCCTCTTTCAGCGAAGTTGTAGTTTTGATTTTGTAGTTCTGATTCGGCTCTTTGCAGTCCGCTGGACCCTGTAAGCAATGAATAACTTTCTCTCTCTTATGCAAAGTAAATATTAAAAATAAGCTTAAAATGTACACACTTAAATTTAAAACTCTGTCTTTGTCCCTCTCTGTCCATCTCTCTCTCTCTCTCTCATGCAAAGTAAATATTAAAAATAAGTTTAAAATGTACACATTTTAATTTAAAACTTTCTCTCTTTGTCCTTCTCTGTCCCTGTCTCTTTCTTTTTGTTTTACTCTCAATTACATCTAATTCTTGAATGCAATCGGGGAGGCCATACCATTATTGACGAGAGAGAGAGAGAGAGAGAGAGAGAGAGAGAGAGAGAGTTCCGTGTCATTGTTACGATTAAGAGGCGCACGATAGTTTTGAACGTTTTATTTTGCAAAGCATGCAATGATAGCGTGTATTGACCTTTGATTTGATTCTGCGATGTTAGAAAAAGCATTGTATAAAGTTGATAATTTTTGTTGGTCGCTATTGTTGTAGTAGTGTTGATAATTTTCTGGAACTACTTGTTTATTATCGATGAAAAGTTCCAGACCTATCTGGTAATAGCTAGATAATTTTCTAAACTGAGGAATGTCCTATGTCGTAAGACAGTTCTGGCGATGAGGTTTATTTTGATTGGGTGTAGGTGCGTCACACTGGAATGTTCTAAGCTTTATTAGATTGCAGAGAGGCTATATAAGTAATGCATTGTCTACATGAAAAAGTGATTTTTGGAGTGATTTTCAGAAAGCGATCTTGTATGCAGTTGATGGTGTTTGCTGAATAAAGTTGAAAAACTTTATATGACGACTCCTGCCTTGTTGCTGAGTGAACATGCAGCGTGAATAAACGAATTCGAGTTACACATATCAAGATTCAAGCATTGGGGCTGAATCGACTATTGATAAATAAGTGTAAAAGTCATACTATTTCGCGTTGGTCAACAGGCAACTTGAATCTTTCATCGCTAGAATTTCGGGCAGCTTGTTTAAAAACTTTTGTTTGTTTTCGTTCATATCCATCATTTGTGGCGAGGAGCCGGCAAAGCAAGTCTAGAATGAATGATTGACCTTGGTTTGTTGCGGTTTGAAATCACAAACTTCATCACGAGATTTTGCGCTGAAGTCCTAGTGATTTATTTTCAAACAAGTCACTGGACCTTATCAGTTACGTGCCGATTAACACATCTCAAGACTTATTATCTTAGCTCATCAAATTTCTGTGTAATATAAATAATGCTCTGCGCTCGCAGGTGCTCTGAAACGTTAGAAGACTGAGCGAAACATGCATTGACTAAAATGAACAGTCAGTCAATGTGTGTTTTGAAGTGGGTCAAAATTAAGACAACACACGTATTGACTGGAAATGTCAGTCATTACATGTATTGGCTAGTGGTCACAGTCAAAACACGAATTGACTGTTTTTTTTTTTTTTTTAAAAGACAATACAAGTATGACAGAATACACAGATTGCCGGCAACATAGTGCTTTAAATTACCACCGTTTATGTCTTTCTCATTTGTTCTTTCTTGTTTCTAATCTGTTCTATCTATCTATCTTCTACTATCTAGATCTACAATCTACCAGTCATCTACCTTTTTATTTAAACTATCCCAAAAATCAAAATTCATGTATGGGGTCTGTTGGATCAGGTTGTGGGTATTGGACACTTTCTGCCAAATGATCACTAGGTCTTCCTATGGTATTATTATTTAGCAATGTAGGCATTTTCTAGATATGTGTTTTGTTAATAATGATATTTATATTCTATTTTGTTTTTGTAAGCGGGGTTTCGATAAATTAGAGTAAAGCCATAGTGTCCTCTGCATGGGATACCTTTATTGTAAAGTGTCCGGCTGGTGGAGTGCCTTCAGTGTTACCATTAGAGTTATTTCAGCAGATCTTTCTTAGCGTGTACTCTCTCTTTCAACCAAGTTATGATCCTGATTTGGCTCTTTGAAGTCTGATTGACCCTATAAACAGTGACTAACTTACTGCAAGATCAATGCAAAAATGTCACATTGTATGAAAGCTCAATCTATAATCTCTACATACAAGTCTAGATTTATTTTCTCTCATAATTTAGACTGAAGACAATCAAATTTTGAAGAATCAAAAATAATTTAGAGTCGAGTTTTTCGCGCCCACACACATGCACTCTCACGCACACAACAAACAAAACTTCTCCCCACTTTTCTTATGTAGTTTGATCACGTATCACACACTATACTCGTGCACACATGCCACATCTTGAAGATTCTCATACGTACACACAAATCTATGTGAGCGATTTTAACAACGGTCTGTGGCCTTCTTGGTTCAATACAAACTGAGTTGTGACAAACCCCTGGCTTGATACAGAGGAACACAAGCTCGCTTCATACAGAGGAACACAAGCTCGCTTCATACAGAGGAACACAAGCTGGCTCCATACAGAGGAACACAAGCAACAAAGCACAGTTATGTTTTGTTTCACCTCATCCATGGTTTAATAAGATAAAAGTTGTATTTTAAATAACCTGAATCTCAAAAGCATGACAATTCTTTTCAAGAATGAACAAACCCACTAAACTGAATTTGAACAGCAAAGTGAGAAAATCAAAATTCACAATGAAACAACAATGTCCAAAATGGGGAAAATGATTTAATGAAAAAAAACAACATACAATGAAACAATGTAAAAATAATAAAATGTAATTAATTTAATTGAAAAATAGACATGAAAATCAAATTAAACACAAAACAAAACAAACCAAAGTCAACAAAGAAAAACGCCAAAAAAATCCCAAGATTCTCAGATCACTTTAGAATCAACAAAATAATTGTGTACAGCAAAGCAGGAAAATGAGAGATGAAGATGAAATAATAATAATAATCTGAAGTGGTATAGCAATAACTTAAAAATATATTTTTGATATTTTAATTTGTGTTTCCCCCAACAAGGATCCCATGTATGTGTGTGTATATAGTTCTAATCTTTATGAGGGAACGATTTAAAGTGTTTTATGTATAGGTAAGTGCCTTATCTATTGATTTACATTCCTTATGATCTTTTATTTCAATGAATTTCCGACAGCCCAGGTCTGTAGTAGTAATCTTCATGTTAAATTCCAAACAGTTTTAAAAAGAATTAAATTTTCAATTTAAAGTAAAGCTTAAAACAAAAAACAAAAAAATAAAAACGTGAAAAATTTAAAATGAACACAAAATACACATTTCAAATGGGATGCATACATAAATAAAAGACAGATCAATGGACTGTATAACAAAATTGAGGGCAATGTTGCTGAAGCTGATGGCTAACCTTGTTGCTGAAAAACAACAGGATGATTTTATCCTGCTCAGTTCATCAAAATGGAGAGTTTTAAAGAAAAGCCATTGAGTGAACTGTCCATTTTATTTTTTGGGGTGGTTTAGAAAGCACAAATTTAAAAACTGAACGCTGATGTAATGGTGATGGAACCTTTTTAGAGGGTGATGGAATTGACAAAGTAAAAACTGAATGGTGATTATCTATTTTATCGTGGCGTGAAATCAACAACGATAGGGGGTGGGCAGACAGGACGGGGACAACATAGGCCAGGGTCAGGAGCATCCATGTGACACTGTGCTGGCAGGTGAGTCCAGTCCTGGCAGCTGAACACACAAAACAAGCACAATAATATTTATCTTGTAATGAAGTGTTCTAATGGATGAACACACAAAACAATTATAATATTTATATTGAAACTTTCTCTTCAACACAAAAATTTCACAATTTTCATTTTTTAAAGTGTACATGATTATACTTTGTTTGATGGCATTCTTCAATAAAACTAGAAGGGCAAAGCCCACATGACTCACATGCTCCTTATGAAATTTGCAATATTTAACACAAAAATGAGTGCCCAGAAAAAAACAAAATGAAACGGCATTAAAATACTGATTTTGATCTTTCTATCCTCCTGATCTTGAGATGACCTTGACATCAAATATACATGTAATATCAAATAAACTACATCAAAAGTTATGTTATGCAAACAAAAAAAACCACAGTGACTTTGAGATGATCTTGACCTTCAATGACCTGACTTTGGGATGACCTTGATCTTCATGTGACATCTCATGCTCATGTGTGATCAAATAACCCAATGTTGTTGCATACTATGGGTTAAATATACAGTCATTCCATTGTACAATGATCTATTTTTTAACTTTTTGCAAGGCCTAAAATGACCTTGATCTTCAAGATCAATGCAAAAACAGAAATATAATTTCTAAATTTACAAGTTTGGACTTAATATCTCATAGTTTAGAGTCAAGAAAAAAGCGCGATCACATCACTCCACTACTCCGTAAGCTTCATTGGCTACCCATAGAGGCCCGCATTAAATACAAACTGTCCGTACTGTGCCACAATTTCTTCTCTGGAACCTGCCCTTCATATCTGTCAGATATGCTGTCTGTCTATGTCCCTTCTCGCACTCTTCGCTCTTCTTCTGACTCTCGCACACTCTGCATTCAAAAAACCAACACCAAAATGTACGGAGAACGGGCATTCACCTATTGTGCACCCAGACAATGGAACACTCTTCCAGCCAACATCAGACACAAGCAGACCACACCCTCATTCAAGCAAGCTCTAAAATCTCACCTCTTCAAACTCTACTATCCTGATTAAATCCTTCATTCTATAGACCCTAGCCGCAGCTAATATTTGTTCTGCTTTTGGCTATGCTTGTGGATTTGCTGTGATTGTGATGACTTGTTTGCAGAAAGTTAACTTTATGTATTTTGTTTGATTTTGTGTGTGTGGTTTTATTTATTTATTTTTTTCTCATTGTATAATTTCTAATGCAATATTGTAAGTTGTTTCATGTTTGTTTCTTTCCTTTCATGTAAAGCGCTATGCGCTTGTCTCTAAAAGGACAAGTAATAGCGCTATATAAATGTCCATTATTAAGATCACTTCAAAGTACCTATACTAACCGACTTTGTACAGCTCCAGTGAACTTGACCTTGGATCGAGTGAGGTTGACCTAATTTGTGTAGTATGTGTGTCTCATTGATATCTATCATGCATCAAAGATTAATAAGTTCAATATTAATAACTTAGAAAAAAAAGTGAAATTTTGTGAAAAATTGTAATTTTTTTACTAACATTTGTTGACCCTGTAAGATGGACAGTGAAGTGAAGTCATTCATTCTCTGGTCATTTATGAGGTCTCATGGATATACATCAACTTACCAAGTTTGGTTGTGACAGATATTACTCCATTTGCATGTTTTGCGGACGGCGGACACATAAAAAAAAAAGGCTTTTTAAAAAAAAAAAAACTATTTAGGATTCATTCTGCACAGATTTGCAAAAATCTTGAATTTTTTGCTTGTTGGGTGAGTACATAGACTCACACTGCTGTGCATGTGAGTCAAAACAACATTTGTAAACTATCTGGGTGAAATTTGGGTTGTCTTTCCAATGAAAGCACTGCAGATGCAGAGCAGCACCAAGACAAAGGGAGATAAGGCCCATCAATCCAGGGTCCACGCTAGCCCAGTGAAGAAATGGTGGGTAAACTATTGACGGCTAAGTGAACAGAGAGATCATTTCAGCCAAAAATGCTCGCAACATTTGAAATCACCCAGAGTGACTGCTTGGTATGCTGACAACATGACTTTTATACTCAGCTACTGCAGTGCCTCTGTTACTCCAGGTCAATGTATAACTCGAGGTCGAGATAGTGTACACATATATTCCCTCACAAGGACTTTAAAGATCCTGATGCTCATGTCCTAGATGGGTGAGTGCCAGATAAGCGCTGTAGATCCCATTCTCTTTCCATCGTTCAGGATTGCTCTGTGGTCTGGGCGTTAGCTGATGTTCATCACATTAACAACCTCACTGAATCAAGATACTGGTTGTGTCTGTGCAAAGCAAGAAGTTGTACAAAGTCAAAGCTACAAATATGTGGACAGAGATTAAAAAAGACATCAGACTTACATTTGTGTGCAGTGATAACTGCCAGTACGTCCATCGACGCAAGTGCAGTCAAAGTCGCAGCCATCCTGCCATTGTGCACCCTCCGTGTAGCTCTGGTTCTTGTAGTAACAACCCTCACCTGCAGCCAATATTGACAGTCAGCATTTCTCACAGTCAACACTTTCACAGCCAACAGCTAATAGGAGTACTTCCTAAATAGCTGTCAACATGTATTTTGTACCGCTTTTCAGGGGAAGCAACTCTCATTGACCTACTTTCGGTTTATTTAGGCGTACTGTAAACATGTATTTTGTACCGCTTTTCAGGGGAAGCAACTCTACTTTCGGTTTATTTAGGGATAATGCCTATTACAGTCTGTAACTTACAAGTCCACATCTTATCACAAGGTCAAATGTCCATCTGATGACCTCATCCCACCATTTTATGATGCCGACCAAACAACCGACCTTGAGAATACTGACTAACAAGATGCTACTTCTGCATTTGACCAAAGATTAGAGGAAGGAACTTGACTCATGAGCATGCCTATATCCTCAGCACAGTGACTGCTATAGTCTACAGCTGACTCATGAGCATGCCTATATCCTCAGCACAGTGACTGCTATAGTCTACAGCTGACTCATGAGCATGCCTATATCCTCAGCACAGTGACTGCTATAGTCTACAGCTGACTCATGAGCATGCCTATATCCTCAGCACAGTGACTGCTATAGTCTACAGCTGACTCATGAGCATGCCTATATCCTCAGCACAGTGACTGCTATAGTCTACAGTCTATTTTAGTTCGGCAGCAGACATACAGAGCTTGGCGCCAAAATCGGTTTGATAAGGCCAAAAATGGTAACAAAATATCTGAAGAGCGAAATACATGTCTCATGCTGATGGCATATCGATCAAACTTCCTGTTTCTAAGATCACGTGATTTTGAATATTTCCAAGGGTACGCAGCTATAGCTATAATTTGCAAAAGTGTTGACAAACACGTCAGATCCTGAAAAGTCCAAACACACTTTTGGCCATAGGGCAGAGAGGTCTCCCTTTCCTCAGGTTCACTTTGATGAGTGCAGTTGCCCATCTCTGCACCCTTGCTGCCTTACCTTCTTAGGTTCTCGTTAGTCAGGTCCCAAACCACAGCTGGGTGGATGAGGTGATTATTGCACACAGTTTTAATGCTTTCATTGTTTAACAGTTCCCACTCAGTACTAATTAGTGGTCCTACTCTAGCTCTGACCAGGCTGGTGGTTGCTTCCTCATCATATAGGAATGTCTTGAGCAGCTCTTTGAACTGTACAAGTACTGTACAAGATCACTTATTGACAACAGTGTTTGTAGGCCATAATCACTATAGCCTACTATTAACAGCGGTCAAGACAAGTATTGTACTATCATTGATTGGCCTGATAATCTTGTAGCTGTCAACATCTAAGCCCACTGAAGGAGTTTTCTCTGCAGGCCAGTCTTTATCTACATTGTTCAAGTCCTTTTATATCATCACAACCTTTGTAAGGTAGCAGTTTTAGTGTTCCTATTGGAAAATTGTCCAACCTGTAGGGAAGGGGCACTTGAGCTCAGCGCAGCAGGCTTCAGGCTGTGGTTTCTCCAGCGTACACTCCTGTGGAAGGTTCTGGTATGTCGGGCATCTGCACAAACACACATACACCATACAATATTATTGGTCATAGATTACTGCAAAGGTTTATTAGTTTTTTCATAATTACTATAGGGGCCTCCCCTTTCTTATTGCCAGCTTCATCCCTTTCTGCTAATGTTACTGTCCCAGCTGCTAATGTTACTGTCCCAGCTGCTAATGTTACTGTCCCAGCTGCTAATGTTACTGTCCCAGCTGCTAATGTTACTGTCCCAGCTGCTAATGTTACTGTCCCAGCTGCTAATGTTATTGTCCCAACTGCTAATGTTACTGTCCCAGCTGCTAATGTTACTGTCCCAGCTGCTAATGTTACTGTCCCAGCTGCTAATGTTACTGTCCCAGCTGCAAACAAAGAGCCAGACTCCCATTGCTAAGGTGTGTAGTCCCTGGCACAGACTGCAATCATCGCCAGAGTGCAAGTAAATAGAAAATTAAAACAAAATGGTATAAATATCTCCATCTTCCTATATGCTTGTGAAAAATGGACCCTCATAGCAGATCTCCAACAAAGAATACAAAGCATGGAGATGAGGTGCTACAGAAGACTTCTGGGCATTTCCTATACGCAGCACATCACCAACGACGAAGTCCGACAGACCATCACACAAGCCATTGGACAACAGGATGACCTGCTCACAGTGGTGAAAAAAACGGAAACTCCGATGGTATGGCCACATCACCAGATCATCAGATCATGCAAAGACCATCCTGCAAGGCACAATGCAAGGAGGTAGAAGAAGAGGGAGACCGAAAAAGAGGTGGGAGGACAACATTTCGAGAATAGACTGGTTTGACACCGAGTGAAACAATCAGGGTTGCTGAAGACAGGGAAAGAAGGAGTACGCTGGTTAAACGATCATCTGTGGTGCCCCTACGACCTCCGAGTTATGGGATAGGATAGGATAGGTATAAATAAAGAAACAATAAGCGAAGGAATAGTAGTGACTAATAAAAAAAGCAAGTGGGAGGTGTACATATACTGACTGTTGCACACAGTGGTACTGTCCCACAGCGTCTTGACAAGTGCAGTTGAGTTCACAGCCATCCTGCCATGTTTGCCCTACGTTGTACGTCACTCCTTTGTAGAAACACCCGCTGTTAGCTGAAACAACCATCAACATACAAACTTCATTATCTCCCCACAACGTATCTCTATACAACACATGACTCAGTTCACAGGCTGCATAAAATTATAGCTTGTATATATATGCCCTATGTTAAATTGCTGGAGAGTAATACATAACAAACAAAAAAATAAATAAATGAAAACTTACTAAGTGCACACACACACAAAAAAAAAAAAAAAAAAAAAAAAAAAAAAAAAAAAAAAAGTTTGCAAGGCCAAAGTAAATTCTACAAATTTCTTAATGTCATAATTTTCTGATGTCAGAACCCTTCAATGACTATTTTGAAATGAAGAGTTCAATAACTTAACAGCAAACTGAACTATGAAAATGGTGATCTGAATCGCGAGTTGTATGTTTGCTTGACGTTTCAGCAAGTTTTATGACACATGCACATCCTCACATGCTTTTCAGTAGAACTGACTGGTTTATGTGTTCCACATGCATGATGTAACTGGCTGTTTTACTTACAAGGTAAAAATGACACATAACACAGGCAGGTTGTGTAGCACTCCCATTTATACAAAGTTGCTGAGTGATTCTCTTTCCTTAACGTAGTTATTTTTCTTCTTTGTGGGAAAAAAAGAGCACAAACACACACAAGTACTAAGACAAACCTATGTATAGAAACTGATAATATAATAGTTTTACGTTTGTCTGCAGCATTGTTTAATTTACCAAATGACTGCCTGCTGATTGGTGTTTATCTCCCACCCGAAAATGCGAAGTACTATGAGGAAACCGATATTTATAATGGTGTATCCTTATTAGAAGACTGTATTTTAGAAACCATTAGAGAGTGTGGTGATCTGCCACTGATCGTGTGTGGTGACCTTAACTCCAGAACAGGTTCCATGAATATTGTTAACGACGACCCTGTGAATGAAATATGTGACTTCGTAAACAATGAGTTTGGTTATAGCAAGCAAGATGAGAGTGACTGTTATTCAAGATTATCTAAAGATAACTTACTAAATGCATTCGGTCGATACCTGCTTAATATTTGTGAGGAATTTAGTCTTGTTATTTTAAACGGGTTAATAGCGCTGAACTGTTCCGCGGACTATACTTTTATATCGGAGAACGGATGCAGTGTAATCGATTACTTTATCGTGTCACGTTCACTTGTTTCTATTTGCAAGTTATTTAAGACGATCACAATGATAGAAGCAAAACATGCAGCAATTGAACTTGAGGTGTGTACCGGTGCGCCTGATTCAGACAATGGACATGCTCGAGGGACGAATAATAAAACTGACTCTGTTACAAAATTTAAATGGGTTGCAGAAAAGCAAGATCTTTTTCGTGAAAACGTGTGCTCGTACTATGGCATCAATGTTTTGAATGAAGCTTGTGAATTAATTGACATAAACGTTGATCAAGCACTGAGGAAGTTTAATGAGTGTCTGTTGCATGCGGGCGAGTGCATGAAGAAGACTGTTTTCTTCGGTAACGAAAGTCGTCGTATCTGGTTCGACCTTGAATGTAGGCAGAGTAGACGTGTATTACGTAGGCAGTTACACAGATTTAACAGAAGCGATACCGATGTGGATCGCATTGCTTATACGCAAAAGAGGAGAGAGTATAAGGAACTATTGAGGCAGAAAAAGAAATCCTACAAGGAAAATTTAATCCAAACGCTACAAAGTAATCTTAAGAACCCTAAGCAATTTTGGAGCGCTGTCCGGTCAGCGAGGTCTCGAACTAATGTACGTAACTCGATAACAGCTGACCATTGGTTTCAGCATTTCCGTGATGTTTTTAACGAAAACATGTCTAATGCAGAGGCGTCCGGCGATTTTGATGATTATTATAAAAATAGACAAGTTAATAATGTCACTGATGGTGATGAGCTAAATCAACCCATTGCTCCTGAGGAAATTGAGTGTGCCATTAGGGCGTTAAAAAGCGATAAAGCTGCAGGCCCAGATGGTCTTATCGGAGAGTTCTACAAGAATAGTAAAGTTGCTGTTTTGCCTTTCCTGGTGAAACTGTTTAATCATATTTTTAACCATGGTTTGTTTCCTGAGGATTGGTCAGCATCGATTTTGCAGCCATTACATAATAAGGGTGACCAGAACCAACCCGATAATTACCGTGGCATTGCTTTGCTGAACATTTGCAGCAAACTATACAGTTTTGTTTTAAATAAGCGTATCACAGATTGGCTGGAGTGTAATAATGTGTTAGGCGAAGAACAGGCGGGATTTCGGGAAAAGCGTTGCACAACGGACCATATTTTCACTCTTGTTGCTTGTATTCAAAAGCAATTGGTTAGACACCGTAAATTATACGTGGCATTTATTGATTTTAAAAAAGCATTTGACACTGTGTGCAGAGATAAGCTATGGAAAATTTTACAGGTAAATGGTATCAACGGAAAGTGTCTAAACGCCCTTAAAAGCATGTACAACGTCGTTAAGACCCGAGTACGAGCTGGTGCTGACCTCACTGACGTTTTTCTATGTCCTCGTGGCCTCAAGCAGGGCGATTGCTGCTCACCGGTTTTATTTTCACTTCTAATTAATGAATTAACTAAGGAAATAAATGCAAACGGCAGACACGGAATACAGCTGTCTCCGGACATTATTGAAATATTAATTTTATTGTTCGCTGACGATGTAGCACTTTTATCCGATAGTATTATTGGTCTTCAAACCCAGCTAAATATTTTGTACAATGTTGCTAGACGCCTAGATTTGATTGTAAATCTTGAGAAATCGAATGTTATTGTATTTAGAAACGGTGGATTCCTTGCTCAAAATGAGAGATGGGTATTTGGAGACGCTAGCCTCACCGCTGTTAATGTGTATAAGTATTTAGGCATTATTATTACTACAAGAGTTTCGTTCCAACCAACTTTATCAGACTTGTCTGAACGTGCAAGAAAGGGAGTCGCAACCCTTATAAGACTGATGTGGTCAATTGGAGAACATTCGCCAGAATTTTTCTTTAAATTATTCGACTGTCAGATACAGCCTATTCTCACCTACGGTGCAGAAGTTTGGGGTCTCACTGCTAACCAGGCTATAATTGAGCGTGTACACCTTTCTGCAATGAAACGATTCATGTGTGTCACTCAAAGAGCGCCAAAACATGTCATTTATGGCGAACTAGGCAGGTATCCTCTCTTTATTAATACTTACGCTAAATGTATTAAGTTCTGGTTACGTGTGGTTTCCATGGATGATACCAGAATACCCAAAAAAGCATATAACACGATGCTCTTTCTTCAAAGACAAAATTACACAACGTGGGCATGCAATGTGAGAAACGTTTTGTACAGGTATGGGTTTGGAGTGGTGTGGGAAGCGCAATCAGTTGGGAGTACTAAATTGTTTATTGCTGAGTTTAAGCAGCGCCTTAAAGACTGTTTTTATCAGGACTGGCATGCTGCGCTTCAGTCCCACACGTTTTATAGTGTTTATTCGTCTTTTTGTTCTTCACTATCACTCCGTCTTTACTTCAGTTATGTTCAGTGCATTCATGCACGCAAAATTTTCACTAGATTTAGAATTGGTATGTTACCACTACGTAATCATTTTCTCCAATATGAGGGATTGCGTAAGGATTCAAATATTTTTTGTCCCTTTTGTGAGGGTGTGCCTGAGACTGAAATACATTTCTTGCTTGTTTGTCCTAAGTACTCGGATCTACGTACGCAGTACATACAGAAAAAATACTTTAGACAACCCTGTATGTTTAAAATGTCTTTACTTCTCAATAACACAAGTCAGAAGGTAATCGGTCAACTATGTGCTTTTGTATACAAAGCATACAATGATAGAGCTGCAGCTCTTGCAAATATGTGATGATCATTCTGCATTGAACAGCGGATTGCAGTGTATGTGTGTGTGTCGTGGGTGTGTGTGTGTGTGTGGGATATGGATGTATGTGTTTTGAAATATGTTTTCTTTGCCAATGTTTGACACTCAGTCCTGAGTAATATACTCGTTACTTATTGTTGTAAAATTTTGCTATTGCTTTGTTTTGTATATGCTTTGAATGTTAGTTAAACGTTTGTGATGTCGGCTTTGTAACTTTGTAACTGTGAACTCACTTTGTTGTGGGCCATGTGGCCTGACAAATATTATTAAATTGTCTCAATTGTCTCAATAAGACAAACCTCCGGAAAACAAATGAAAGAAAATAAAGTTAGAATATAACACTGACCTCCGGTGAATCCTCTCTTGGTAGTCAACACACCACTCATACCTGAAAACATAACGTTACATTTTTACTATGGCTACAGATATTGCAACCAACCTCTCTTCTTCTTCTTTGTTATGAGCAGCCAAGTTCAATTTGTTGAAAAAAACTTGCTGCAGTGAACTATATCAAAAGTTTATCATCATTTTTATTTAGACTAAATATTCAGTTCAGTGGCTGTCAGTGCTATGAATTCACTGGCATAGACCTGGGGATAAAGCTTAGTTCATATATCTTCAGGCCATGATCGATTAAAAATCTTGAAAATGTGTGAAGGAAAAAAAATACTTACAATTTCCACCCTGTCCCAAGACAGCAAAGACATCTCCATGTCCAAGTTGAGCTGTAGAAACAAAATATTTTTTTAAAACATGATCTTCATCTTGACTGAGCCCTAACTTTGTGATCCAATACTGGCGTAAAGTACGTAAGAGGGAATCAGTATTAAGGTTGAAAATGCATTTCGTCCTAAGATCGAATATACATTTTGTCCTAAGATCGAAGGTACATTTCATCTTAAGGTTGAAAGTGCCCAGTTTGGCCTAAGGTTGAATCTACATTTTGGCCTAAGGTAGACTGCGACATTTTGTAGACACAATACAGAAAATGCAGAACCCTGGCGATAAGTGCCATCAATATCGGTCACTCATCTTGTCTGTCAGAATGGGTTAGTGGGGGTTAAGGGCTCCTGTGGATCATCCCCAATCATCTGGTGATCCTTTATATTTATATTTTAATATTATGTTCATATCGAATTTGATAATAAACCTATGCATATGTCTGAATTGTCAGCTTCCGTATTCTCGCTGTCTGTCTGTTTCTCTTTCTCTTCCCCCCTCTTCCCTCCTTTCTATCTCTCTCTCTCACAATATTTTCAACTTAGAACGAAATATATATTTCGACCTTAGGACGAGCTGAGCACTTTCGACCGTGGGCCAAAATGTTGCAGCCGACCTTAGGCCAAAATGTAGATTCGACCTTAGGACGAGCTGGGCACTTTCGACTTTAGGACAAAATGTTGCAGTCGACATTAGGATAAAATGTATATTCCGACATTTTTTTTCGACCTTGATCTACATTCAACTTTAGGACGAAATGCATATTGGACCTTATTCCTGTGACCCATGTAAGACCAGCGGTGGGATTCACTAAAATCTAAAATATACCTGCACTGTTATAGTGTTTGTACAATACCATTGGACAATAACATTTGTTACTTCTCCTCTCAATGTTGGGTATGTCCAGTACAATTTGCTTGCCTGACTACAAGCCTAATCACCCTCTGCACCCTCCCACTCCCTTCCTCCTCCCCACCCCCCCAACAAAAAACCCCAAAGAAAACCTTAAAAAAAGATAAAACTAGTTTTAGTGAGGTGAGAAATTTATACCCTTTATATTACGGTTACAAAGAATACAGTTTATATTTTCAACTGAAATAAAGTGAGTTCAATCAGGTATTTAAGACCTTTCGATAGTGAGTGAATTAGGATTGTGGTTTGGAACTACAGTGGAACCTCCGGTATCCGTCTCTCTGGTATACGACTCCCTCCGTTATGTGACCTGAAAACATCTGACGGATTCACTTCCTATAATAATTGACCTCTGGTATGCGACAACCTCGTTTATGCGACCAGCGACCGTGTCTTAAGCCCTTTATACGACCGTCTTAGGGCAATTTAAAAGAGGATATCAGTTAATTTGTTGTCTGTACCTTTCGTTTTTTTCTCTCATGTTAGTGTACGCATGCTGTTGTCTGCTATTTCCGGCTCGCAAATAAGGGACATTACTCGCCTACACTGGCTTGTCAAAAGCAAGAGGAACGTTTTGAGTTTGGCAGAGAGAATGAAAGTGATTGAAAGAAGTGAAAATGGGGAGACTTGTTTGTCTATTGCAAGAAGTTTAGACGTTGGGAAGACCCAAATTCAGCTCATCATAAAGGATAAGGAATCTGTGAAACTACGATGGGAGAGTGGAGACAATGGCGAAAGGAAAACATCGAAACTGACAGCTTCTACACTGACAGACTTGAATGAACGCGTCTGGCAGTGGTTCGGCTGTTTTTTATTTTTGAAGTTGTGAATAAAAGACAAAGCTAAAAATGAAACATGTTTTACAGTTTCCTTTGTCAGAGAATACATGCTGGTGAGTGTGAAAATTATGACTAGCCTACATACCCCTTTGAGCCTGACCCCACTCCACCCCATCCAACCCCTTGTTTCCGGTATAAGACCACCTCTATTATAAGACCGTTTTTTCTCAGATTTTGGACGGTCGTATACTGGAGGTTCCACTGTACTTCTACTTCTTGTTGTGACATCAGCAGCTTAGGCAGCTCATTGGTATGCAAAGGTAAAAGGTCATGAACTATGTCTAGCATGGTTGGCATGGCTTTGTGAAACCGGCCGTATTTTGTTTATTATATCAGTGGTATAACATCTAAAATGCTGTGATTTTCCTCAACCATTTTAGATGAGTGAAGAGGAATCTGTATACTTGTCTTGAGACTTAGAACGTAGTTTGAAGCAAAGTACTGGAAGCAGATTAAGTCCACCTGCTACGGCCATTGCTCATGTGCAGGAACTTAGCAGGGCTTCTCTCTCCACGAAATGAGAATCAGAACCACACAACCATATAGCTTCATCCATGTATAGAAATTTGCCTTTTGGACTTACTAGGTTCAAGATGTGAGACTGTGTTGGAGAGAGAGTACAGGAACTGGGGAGCAGTTCCGCTCTGGTAGGAACAGTTACGGTTGGTAGAGATGAACAGCCAGCCTGTGCCGTGGCAATCACTAAAATCTCCAATGGCAAACTCATGGCCTGTTGCTGGATCCCTGGAAAATTGTCAGCCAAACTTTCACTTGACAAGAAATATACATATGAACACATCAAATACAACAAATGCTATAAATGACAAGCTAGTAGCTTCCTATTTTATAGCATTCAATGTTATATGAAGAATACAAACGTGTATGTAGAACAACAGAACCAAACTTTTGTTGTTCTAACTTTGAATTTTACACAGTATATAAACCAGCAAACTTATTAACATAAAACAGCAAATTGCATACGTGGTCTGTATAGTTGACAACAAATTCATGAACTTTTGATAAACAATTGCATATGTAAACTGTCCACCAGTGTCTTTCTTTACTCAAAAGCAACTCGGAGTTTGTAGCTATTCTTTGTAGTCAAATTATATAAAACCTTCCACCATTAAAAAAAAAAAATCTTTATTTAAAAGCAATCCAGCACATGAAGAAATAGTTTTGTGAAGTACAGTAGAATTATGTTGAGAGTCTGCACATTTCATTGCCATTTGCTTTGAAGAGTGTAAATATAAGCATATCAAATATGTACCGAAAACTCATCCCCAACCACACTCACACACTTGATGATAGTTAACAACATCTCACTGAGTAACAAAGCTTTTGTCAGTGGCTTAGGCAGGTCTACCTAGTAAGATAGATCTACATCTAGATCTAAAGTATGTTGCTTTCATGTCAAAATCACACATAAACTCATACACCTTTTTCCCCAAGTTGTACAAATTGTTAAAATTAAAAAATTTAATTAATTTATTTCAGTGTTTAGTTGTCTAATATGACTTTATAGTGAGCAGACATACAACTAAGCTGAATTGAGCCTCCTCTCCTCCCTTCTCTCCCAACACCTCCCTTCTGTCAACCTACCTCCCCCCCATCTTCATTCTTCTGCCTCCCCTCCACCGCAAATAGAGAAGACAACACTGACTGTGTTATGAAGTTGCTGTCAACTGTAGGCAGATCCAGGAAGGTGGAAGACACGACGTTTTCAGGCCTGTACCAGTCGTTCTTGCCAGAATGCCTCACGTCAAACACGATGTTGGCCTTCTCCACTCCTCCGCTGTAGATGGCTACCTTCACCTACAACACGGTGCACAATGCAATATATGTATAATGCAATATACATCTGAGCAAACAATTCAATGACAACAACACAACCTATTAATGCAATGCACCCAGGCAAAGAACAACAATAACAACACAACCTAACAATGCAATGCACCCGGGCAAACAGTTCAACAACAACAACATAACCAAACAATGCAATGCATCCGAGAAAAACTCAACAAAAACACAACCTAACAATGCAATGCACCTGGGCAAAGACCTCAACAACAACAACAACAACAACAACAACAACAACAACACAACCTAACAATGCAATTCACCTGGGCAAAGACCTCAACAACAACAACAACAACAACAACACAACCTAACAATGCAATGCACCTGGGCAAAGACCTCAACAACAACAACAACAACAACACAACCTAACAATGCAATTCACCTGGGCAAAGACCTCAACAACAACAACAACAACAACAACACAACCTAACAATGCAATGCACCTGGGCAAAGACCTCAACAACAACAACAACAACAACAACACAACCTAACAATGCAATGCACCTGGGCAAAGACCTCAACAACAACAACAACAACAACAACACAACCTAACAATGCAATTCACCTGGGCAAAGACCTCAACAACAACAACAACAACAACAACACAACCTAACAATGCAATGCACCTGGGCAAAGACCTCAACAACAACAACAACAACAACAACAACAACAACAACACAACCTAACAATGCAATGCACCTGGGCAAAGACCTCAACAACAACAACAACAACAACAACACAACCTAACAATGCAATTCACCTGGGCAAAGACCTCAACAACAACACAACCTAACAATGCAATGCACCTGGGCAAAGACCTCAACAACAACAACAACAACAACAACACAACCTAACAATGCAATTCACCTGGGCAAAGACCTCAACAACAACAACAACAACAACAACAACAACAACACAACCTAACAATGCAATGCACCTGGGCAAAGACCTCAACAACAACAACAACAACAACAACAACAACAACAACAACAACACAACCTAACAATGCAATGCACCTGGGCAAAGACCTCAACAACAACAACAACACAACCTAACAATGCAATGCACCTGGGCAAAGAACTCAACAACAACAACAACACAACCTAACAATGCAATGCACCTGGGCAAAGACCTCAACAACAACAACAACACAACCTAACAATGCAATGCACCTGGGCAAAGAACTCAACAACAACAACAACACAACCTAACAATGCAATGCACCTGGGCAAAGACCTCAACAACAACAACAACACAACCTAACAATGCAATGCACCTGGGCAAAGAACTCAACAACAACAACAAAACAACCTAACAATGCAATGCACCTGGGCAAAGACCTCAACAACAACAACAACAACAACAACAACAACAACAACACAACCTAACAATGCAATGCACCTGGGCAAAGACCTCAACAACAACAACAACAACAACAACAACAACAACAACAACAACACAACCTAACAATGCAATGCACCTGGGCAAAGACCTCAACAACAACAACAACAACAACAACAACAACAACAACACAACCTAACAATGCAATGCACCTGGGCAAAGACCTCAACAACAACAACAACAACAACAACAACAACAACAACACAACCTAACAATGCAATGCACCTGGGCAAAGACCTCAACAACAACAACAACAACAACAACAACAACAACAACACAACCTAACAATGCAATGCACCTGGGCAAAGACCTCAACAACAACAACAACAACAACAACAACAACACAACCTAACAATGCAATGCACCTGGGCAAAGACCTCAACAACAACACAACCTAACAATGCAATGCACCTGGGCAAAGACCTCAACAACAACAACAACAACAACAACAACAACAACAACACAACCTAACAATGCAATGCACCTGGGCAAAGACCTCAACAACAACACAACCTAACAATGCAATGCACCTGGGCAAAGACCTCAACAACAACAACAACAACAACAACAACAACAACACAACCTAACAATGCAATGCACCTGGGCAAAGACCTCAACAACAACACAACCTAACAATGCAATGCACCTGGGCAAAGACCTCAACAACAACAACAACAACAACAACAACAACAACAACAACAACAACAACAACAACAACAACAACACAACCTAACAATGCAATGCACCTGGGCAAAGACCTCAACAACAACACAACCTAACAATGCAATGCACCTGGGCAAAGACCTCAACAACAACAACAACAACAACAACAACACAACCTAACAATGCAATGCACCTGGGCAAAGACCTCAACAACAACAACAACAACAACAACAACAACAACAACACAACCTAACAATGCAATGCACCTGGGCAAAGACCTCAACAACAACAACAACACAACCTAACAATGCAATGCACCTGGGCAAAGACCTCAACAACAACAACAACAACAACAACAACAACAACACAACCTAACAATGCAATGCACCTGGGCAAAGACCTCAACAACAACAACAACAACACAACCTAACAATGCAATGCACCTGGGCAAAGACCTCAACAACAACAACAACAACAACAACAACAACACAACCTAACAATGCAATGCACCTGGGCAAAGACCTCAACAACAACAACAACAACAACAACAACAACAACAACACAACCTAACAATGCAATGCACCTGGGCAAAGACCTCAACAACAACAACAACAACAACAACAACAACACAACCTAACAATGCAATGCACCTGGGCAAAGACCTCAACAACAACAACAACAACAACAACAACAACAACAACAACAACAACAACAACACAACCTAACAATGCAATGCACCTGGGCAAAGACCTCAACAACAACAACAACAACACAACCTAACAATGCAATGCACCTGGGCAAAGACCTCAACAACAACAACAACAACAACAACAACACAACCTAACAATGCAATGCACCTGGGCAAAGACCTCAACAACAACAACACAACCTAACAATGCAATGCACCTGGGCAAAGACCTCAACAACAACAACAACAACAACAACAACAACAACAACAACAACAACAACACAACCTAACAATGCAATGCACCTGGGCAAAGACCTCAACAACAACAACAACACAACCTAACAATGCAATGCACCTGGGCAAAGACCTCAACAACAACAACAACAACACAACCTAACAATGCAATGCACCTGGGCAAAGACCTCAACAACAACAACAACAACAACAACAACACAACCTAACAATGCAATGCACCTGGGCAAAGACCTCAACAACAACAACAACAACAACAACACAACCTAACAATGCAATGCACCTGGGCAAAGACCTCAACAACAACAACAACAACACAACCTAACAATGCAATGCACCTGAGCAAAGACCTCAACAACAACAACAACAACAACAACAACAACAACAACACAACCTAACAATGCAATGCACCTGGGCAAAGACCTCAACAACAACAACAACAACAACAACAACAACAACAACAACAACAACAACAACAACACAACCTAACAATGCAATGCACCTGGGCAAAGACCTCAACAACAACAACAACACAACCTAACAATGCAATGCACCTGGGCAAAGACCTCAACAACAACAACAACAACAACAACACAACCTAACAATGCAATGCACCTGGGCAAAGACCTCAACAACAACAACACAACCTAACAATGCAATGCACCTGGGCAAAGAACTCAACAACAACAACAACACAACCTAACAATGCAATGCACCTGGGCAAAGACCTCAACAACAACAACAACACAACCTAACAATGCAATGCACCTGGGCAAAGAACTCAACAACAACAACAACAACAACAACAACAACAACAACAACAACACAACCTAACAATGCAATGCACCTGGGCAAAGACCTCAACAACAACAACAACAACACAACCTAACAATGCAATGCACCTGGGCAAAGAACTCAACAACAACAACAACAACACAACCTAACAATGCAATGCACCTGGGCAAAGAACTCAACAACAACAACAACAACACAACCTAACAATGCAATGCACCTGGGCAAAGACCTCAACAACAACAACAACACAACCTAACAATGCAATGCACCTGGGCAAAGAACTCAACAACAACAACAACACAACCTAACAATGCAATGCACCTGGGCAAAGAACTCAACAACAACAACAACACAACCTAACAATGCAATGCACCTGGGCAAAGACCTCAACAACAACAACAACAACACAACCTAACAATGCAATGCACCTAGGCAAAGACCTCAACAACAACAACAACACAACCTAACAATGCAATGCACCTGGGCAAAGAACTCAACAACAACCTATCCTATCCTATTCCGTAACTCAAAGGTCGTTGGGGCACCACAGATGATCGTTTAATAAAACAACATGCAAACAACAACAACACAACCTAACAATGCAATGCACCTGGGTAAAGAACTCAACAACAACAACACAACCTAGCAATGCAATACACCCGGGCAAAAAACTCAACAAACGAACAAAACACAAATTTAAAACACAAAGGGGTTTACACAGCAAGTTCTTAAACAAATTCAAATGGTTGCCCATACCAAAGAAGACTGCCTATCCTGTTAGCCTTGATCAGTAGTCTCTTTTCTACCTACTCTGTTAGCCTTGATAAGTAGTCTCTTTCCAAAAGCAATTCAGCAACGGTTTTCCTAAGGGAGAAAGTGAATGACCAACCCTGTGTTTTGCAATTGCCAACTTTGTAAGGATAGCACTTATCTCCTGTCCATCTCCACTTTACCTCCCTGGGTTCTGAATAGAGCCTGGTCCAGTGCACTGGGATCATTAGAGAATGGTTCATTTCGCTCTAATCAATTCAAGTTCAAACTGGACTGGATTCGGCTTAAGCCTTGAAACCTGTTGGTATAACTCATTGCCAGTGAAGTGCGTCATAGGAAGCACGAGTCATTTGTATGGTTGCCAGTGGAGCACTTCTTAGGAAGAAGAACATTGAGGTTTAACGTCTACACCCACCATTGGCGATATGGCAGACGGGGATAACCATCCCAGGGAAAGAGGGGTAGGGACCTAAATCAACACTGAACCATCAGAGCAATCACACTGCTAAAATGGACAGTGAAAATGGCCACATTTTATATCGCCCACCACGGGATTCGAACCTGGGTCATCGGTGTGCCAGGCGAACGTCTACCACTTGAGCTACGGCGGTGGGACCTTCTTAGGAAGGTGGGTAGTGTCAGTTAGAAGCAACCCAACTTCTAAAGGGAGAGTACAATTGGGAGCCAAGACTAATAATTCCTAATTCGTTTGTTACCTCCCTTTAACTGTAAAACTGAGTATTTAATTGCAAAATCTAGTATTTTTGATGTGACAGTAATTTTTAAAGATACATGTGACACACGTGTTTTACCTCAATTCCAAAATGGCAGCCAATTTTATTATACTGATCTACAAGAATCATTTATATACACTTTGATACATATTCTGAATTTATATTTTATTATTAGTGCAAAACTGATATATTTTGTGGTGAATTTACAATATTTCCTGGATATTAAAAACTGTTTTTAAAATGAATGTTTAAATAGTGCGTTTTCAGGGAATCAAAATGGCAAAAGAGTCCCACCTCCAATGAGTTAAGCAGGTTGCTATTACTCCACCCATTCATTTGATACACATCAGATACAAAGATTTTTATACTTACTTGGCTGAGCGCCACCAAGTGTTAACAGCTTACCTATCAAACTGAAATGATTGCTTGAAACATTATGTATGTCTTTATACTGCCTTTAGGAACAAAAAGTTGAAGACTATAATAACAAAACATTATGTTGCAAAATTTTACAGCGAGCCTTACCCTCTCAAACTGGCAGAGGTCCCACTGGTTGGTGATTTCTGGCTTGTAGTGTCCTGGATACTGATTGGTCAGGTACTGAGCCTGTAGCACGTTCATATTGGCTGTTGCCGTTGTGGACCACAGCTGCCAGATGTGGCCGGGGAGACCAGCCACACCCTTGAGCAGCACCAACCAGCCGTTATCTTGCACGATCTGTACCGTGGTCAGCTCGTCTGTGAAAGATCAACACATAACGCTACATTTCTACCATTGTCACATCATAGATTCTTTGTTCACAATGAGTTATTTAATTTATTTACGTGCCAAGAAGAAAAAGAAGATCACTGCCACTGATTCATCTTCTTCACCACCATCACCGGCCATGGTCATGGCCAACACCAACCTCTTCGTACTCACAATGACAGAGGTTGCAGAAGTTAGGGCAGTTGTCGGCAGCCCAGGCCAGGTAGTCACCGCCGCAGTACTGGCGACCATACGCTGCACAGTTATCCAGACGATCCACACATCCTGGTCCCGTTGTGCCTACGCTACTGTGGACGGCTTGGGTCACCTGGCCTAAAAAAATACAACTAAAATAAAGATGCTGAGGGAGCAGCATCAGTAATCTCCTTTTTATTAGGCCCGCACTGTAAATGCTATTCTGGGTAACCAGGGTCTGACAAAAATCCAAGAACCACATGCTTACAAACAAATACGTGAGGAAAAGGAGCGGGCAACCTCTTTTGTTAGGACCCACCCCGTAAAGACTATTCTGAATGGCCAGCCGACCTCAATAAAGTAAAATCTTCAGTCACAACACTCTCATAATGGTTTTGTTGAGAGAGTGAGAGTGAGAGTGAGAGAGAGATAGAGAGAGAGAGAGAGAGAGAGAGAGAGAGAGAGAGAGAGAGAGATAGAATGAGAGAGAGAGAGAGAGAGAGAGAGAGAGAGAGAGAGAGTGAGAGAGAGAGAGAGAGAGAGAGAGAGAGAGAGTAGTAGTAGTAGTAGTAGTAGTAGTAGGGACAGATGTAGGCCGTGGAGCCTTTCTGAACGTCCCATCTTTTATATTTATTTACAATGGTCTGCCTTGCATGCAATTTGCCTACATATTAATCATAGCTGTAAAATAAGTCTATAAATTTTGGAATTGCATCCAACTGGTTTTTGAACTGATTAGTAGTTTTAGCACTCTTTAAAGACATTGGAAGGTCATTCCAATGTCTTACAGTTCTATATGAAAAAGAGAATTTCCTAATATTAGTGTTACAGTGTCTAACAAAGATTTTGCCTTCAGATAAGCGTGTCGTATTACTATGAGGATTAGCAAAAAAGTCATTCCATTCTAAGTCATCAATGTTATTATAAATTTTGAATACTTGTATTAGGTCACCTCGTAATCTCCTACCAGACAGTGAATGTAAACCAAGGAATAAAAGTCGCTCTTTACAGGATATTTTTCTACATTCTATAAGTAACTTTGTTGCCCTTCTTTGAACTTTCTCTATAGCAATAGACTGCCGTTTAAGTTTAGGATACCATACAGAATTTGCATATTCCAGATGGGGCCTCACCAAAGCCTTATACAACATACAAAATGATTCTTTATTGATAAATTTGAAAGTTCTTTTAATTAGTCCAATCATTTTATTTGCTTTGTTTATGCTGTTCTGAATATGAGTGTCAAAATTTAAGGACATATTAAAAGTTACTCCAAGGTCTTTTTCTTCTTCACATGATTGTAACAGTTTGTCTAAACCGCTAACACCCATCTTATACTCATGCCCAGGATTTCTTCGACCTACATGCAAAACCTTACATTTTTCAACGTTAAAAAATAAATTCCACATCTCAGTCCATTTTTGTAGTTTATCTAGATCCTGTTGTAAAAGTTTAGAATTATTCACTGTATTGTATATCTCTGTATCATCAGCAAATAATTTACAAGGGCTAGCAATACCATCTGGTAGGTCATTAATAAAAATAGTGAATAAAACGGGTCCAAGAACACTGCCCTGAGGAATTCCGCTAACAACCTCCAATTTATCAGACAGTGCATCTCCAACTTTAACAGTTTGAATTCTATCTGAAAGAAATTCCCTAATCCAAGACACAACATTTCCAATAATACCGTAAGCTTCTAATTTTCTTAAAAGGCGCTCATGGGGTACAGTATCAAATGCTTTACGGAAGTCTAAATAAATAATGTCCACAGGGTTCCTGCTGTCCATGTATGATGTAATATCCTCCATAACTTGAAGTAGCTGTGTAACGCATGATCTTTTTTTTCTAAAACCATGCTGACATTTCGCATACAAGTTATTATCAGTAAAGAAATTAACTAATTCGTCTCTAATTAGTGACTCTAAAACTTTACAAGATATACATGTAAGACTAACAGGACGATAGTTCCCTGGGTCAGAGCGTGTACCTTTTTTAAATATGGCAGTAACTTCAGCGGTCTTCCAAACCTTCGGTAACTGACCAGTCTCTAGTGATAAATTAAACAAATTACAAAGTGGTACAGCCAATTCATTGCATAATTCTTTTAAAACTCTTGAAGGAATTTGGTCAGGTCCCTGAGCCTTTGTTGGGTCTAGGTTACTTAATTTTGTTTTAACTGCCGCAGGAGTAAATTTAATATCAGCTAATGAAATACCATTTGATTTACTACATTTCTCAAGATTTGGAATATTTGTCATATCCTCTTCTACATATACACTTGCAAAAAAATTATTCAATGTTTCCGCTTTGTCTGAATCTGATACCGCAAAACTACCATCACCTTTTTTAAGCGCATTTACACCAACACTACTTCTCGTCTGTTCCTGAACGTACTTCCAAAATTGTTTAGGTTTGCTTTTACAATCATGTGCAATTTTCATCTCAAATTCTCTTTTTGCATTTTTAATTATTCTGTTGCACTGATTTCTTACTACTATATATTTATTATAATCTAAACCAAGTTTGCTCTGTAAGAATCTCTTATACAGTTTATGTTTTTTCTTTATCTTTCGAAGAACCTTACTATTCATCCAGGATGGTTTTATTTTTTTCTGACTAGCACATTTTATTTTTGGAATGTATCTATCCATCCCCGACAATATTACATTCTTGATTTTATTCCACATACCCTCCACATTATCCTCCAAAAGTGTTAAACCTGACTCAGCAACATATTTTTTTAAATTTATATAGCTTCCTTTACTCAAATTAAATTTGTACTTATTAATTGGCAATTCTGTACACTTTGGGATGTATAGTTCAAATATCAACACATCATGATCGCTTTTACCAAGTGGAGCTCTATGTATTACATCTGATATTAAAAGATCATCATTTACCAATATAAGATCATCTAGTGTTGATTTTTGTCCTTCTCTATGCCTAGTAGGGTTGTTGACTTTCTGTATAAGATATGCATCCCTGATACATTCAATAAATGTATTATTTTTATCTCCACACCATTCACCATCCCATCTTACATTTGGAAAGTTAAAATCACCAGTAATACAGACTTTGTCGAATTTCTGTATATCTTGATTCTTAAGTAATTCAAATAAAAGTTCGTCATTATCGACTGATGAGTTGGGACTTCTATATACACAACCTATGAGTACCCTTTCTCCCTTTCCGCCAACAAATGTTCCCCAAACACACTCCTCAAACTTCGTATTTCCCAGCAAACAGTATTCTTTAGCATTAAGTTTTTCATGAAAATATAGTGCAACACCTCTTTTAGGGTCTTTATTCATGAACAAGTCATAGTTTGGAACCTCATATTCCAAGTCCAAGGGAACAAAAAACTGATTTTTAGCCTTAAATTCTGTAATCCCGATAATATCAGGTTTTAGTTCATCAATCAGATGAAGTAATTCACTTTTTTTATTCAATAGTGAATCCACATTACTGTACAAAAAATTTGTAGAATGATTAAAACTATTTACATGCACCTCAGTATCGGCTCTAATTCAATTCCCCTGCGTCTGTGGAGCTGCAGCTCCTTGACGCTGGTCAGGTCTAACTTGCCGCTTGACAATTTCAAACTTTCTATAGTCAATGCGAAGATCAGTCTCCCCTTCTTCTTTCCTCATGCTCATTTCAGCTCTAAGTTGTTTGATTTTTTCTCTCTCCTTTGGTGTATTATCAGTATTTATAAAAATACGTTCCATGGGAGGTTTGTTTTTATTTAGCTGGAAAATGCCCTTCAAGATTTGGATTTTTGTCTCTTCACTTCCCACCTCCATTCTCAGCATCCTTGGTTTTACATTTTGCCCTATTCTCAATGGACCCAACCTCACTGGGTTTTTTGCCTCTTCAGCCTTCACTTCTGGAATTTGGCTAATCAGTGCTCTTACTCTGTCTCTGTCTTCCATCTTTCTTTCCTCTGAAGTTTCCTTTGTGCTCTCAGCAAGATTTACAACAATTATGTTCAGCTTCCTTTTTTCCTTCTCTTCTGTCTCACGTAAGTAGTTTTCCACCTTCTTTTCAATAATTTGTTCTATGTGTTCCTCCTGGTCATGCCTCATTTCTAATTGTTCAAGTCTCGTGGTCATTGTTTGCAGCAGTTGAAAAATACCATCAAGTTTAGCCTCTATTTGTGATTTCACTATCACCTCCTTCTCTCCACACCCATCACAAGTCCACTGAATAGAGCTAGCACCCCTACAACAGTTGAACTGTGCATTAGTCAACCCACTGCAAGATTTATGACAAAATTCCTTACAGAGGAAACATTGTATGGTTATTTCACCTTGCCCATCATCAATAGCATCATCACATTTCAAACACACCCAAGGTACATGCCCCTGAGTGTTTTTCGGATTCTTTTTAGTGGCAATTTTTGTGCCACTGTTTTTTCTTTCAGCCATTGTTAGTATTAATGTGACCTAGATTTAAACCAACTAGCCTAGAATCCTGCCAAAATTTGCAATGATCAATAAATACTAATACTTAGCAGTAACCATCAAAACAAATCAGTATTGAGTTAATGAGTATCAGTATAAGCTAGTATAATAGAATCGTAACGAATAGGCCTACCTTCAGTGAGAAGATTAGTAACAACGTTCAAAAACCAGTCTATATGCTCTGAAACCTATTTAAATTGAAGAATAATATTCTCCAATATAAATTTCATAAATTATACTTAATTCAAATTTATACTATACGCTGCTGCTAGTAATATCCAAAAAAGATTGTGTTCAAAATTGCCCCTAAACAAAAACAGCAGCCATTGATTCACGCATGCGCAGACTTTTTGAGAGAGAGAGAGAGAGAGAGAGAGAGAGAGAGAGAGAGAGAAAGTGAAGGAAATAAAAAGTGAGCAAGAGAGAAACATCTAGATGGATTTATATAAAAATAAAAGAAATATCTTACCACAAATATCGCAGAACTTGCGACAGTTGGCTCTAGCCCAGCCAAAGTATTGTCCCACACAAGAGTTGTGTCCATACAGCTGGCAGGTTTCTGTTCCCAGCACATCGATGCACGGTTCTTCAGTTGTGGAGCCAATTGACCCTCCTGTGCACACAGCAATGGGGATGGGTTGACACATACGTTAGAGTGTTAAGACTAGGTTGTAAGTGATAGAGACAAAATTATGTCTGTGTCTTGTACATGTCGTCCAAAGCATAGGTAGATATCACACTCAGTACAGTATAGAATGGATTATAAAAAAATAATAATAAACCTGAAATATAACCCAAGAGATGGGAAATCTTACCACAAATGCTACAGTATTTCTGGCAGTTATCAAGCACCCATCCTTTGTACATGATGTCGGAGCAGATGCTGATGCCATACTCTGCGCAGTAAGGAATGGCATCATAACAGCCGCTTTCTGGAGTGGTCCAAACTGTGGTGGCTTTGGTTGTCGTGCCTGCAAAAAACATCAGGCAGTCCATTGGAAACAACAGCACCAAGCTGAACATTCGCTAAACGTTCACATACAACTTGGCAAATATATTACCCCACCACTCTAACCAAAAAAAACAACTCACAAGCCCTCCTTACTTTTATCAGACAAAAAATGTGTTCTACTACATTGTATTGTACTGTATTGTACAGTGTTTAATTTTAGACAGTTTACTGACGAGTAGGTCACTTGCATGGTAAATCAATGAAACACTGGAGGATTATAGTATGGGCAAAAATATTACTGAAACATTTCATTCTGATGATCATTTTAATGTGTGTTTGCCAATGAAACTAAATAGTAGTAGGTGGAAATTGAAAAGACAAGTCACCAAAAGATTAAGACTAATAGCTGAAATGTATTATGGACGTGCTAGGTCTAGCAGCTGATACAGCAGTGAAGAACATACCACTTATCGCTACATAGAAATTGTAATTGTTGTGCCAAATGGTGCACTGGTTTGACAGTTTTTGCCACATTCTCAGATTTAATAAGCCATTGGTGCAAAGAGCACTCCAAAAATGAATACTAATTGTATTATATTGTACTGTACTGAACTGTATTGTATCTTATTGTATTGCATACAGACCACATCGTCCACAGAAATTTCTGCAGTTCTTCATGACCCAGTCTTCATAGGCGATGCTCTCACACACAGTTTGCCCGTAACGATCACAATGTGGCTCCACATCAACACAAGGAGGTTCGGTGGTTGTAAAGGCAGGCTCTGAAATAAAAATATTTTACAATATGTAAGATATAGTTAGGTGATTATAATCAAGGGAGACACAAAGTGTTCTTCACTCTATCCCTATCAACCTGAATATTTGAACAGCATCAACTCTATTTAACTAGTGGTTCACTAAAAGTTTTCCCATAACTTTTCAGCTGTTGGGGAGGGAAGAGTTTGGATCTTCCTTATTTCTAGTCCAGCTTTATGAGGGTGGTGCCTTTCTACTCTTCCTCAGTTTTAAACAGATCCAGGTACCAAGTCACAGCTGGGTGGACTGGAGTGATTACTGGAACACGCTTATTTAATTGATTTTGTCGTTTGGTGGAAAAATCGTTATCAGTAGAATTACTGCTCATAATTTCACAATTTTCTGAATAACAATTATTGATGCCTGGCGATGATGATGATAATTATTATAATGCGCACAGCAGAGCAAGTATTTATTCATGGAATGCTCATTGCCTGGTTTATAATTGCCATCTATGTCGGTACTAGCAGATGAAAGGGAAAATAAAGGCCAAAAGGCCAATGTTCCCAGATTTCCCCTTTATTAAAAAATGACTTCCTCAGGGTAAAACATGACACCATAAAATATAGAGAATGATGCAAACCAAACCTAGTATGCTCTGATATACCATAGATCTGAACTACTTTACATCAAAATGTGCAGTGTGTAGTGTGGTTAATACGGGAACTCTTTCTTGGTATAAACAAGAATGCATAAACACACACACACACACACACACCCACGCACACACACAGAGATGCATTTCAAACCTCATAAATGGGATGATGTAATACAAACCGATGAAATGAGGTGGGGGCTTTGTTTTGAGTCCTCCAAGCCAATGCATCGTCAACAACATTTGGCCCCAATGATGTTCAATTTTAAGCAACAAGGTAACCTCATTTGTATGGTTTTAAACATCACCTCCCCTCAAAACCTTAAACAAACAAATGAACAAGATGGTAAGAGAACTGACTGCAGAATCCACAGAAGAGAGGGCAGTGTTCGTGGGCCCAAGGTTCGTAAGCGCCATGGCAGGCCTGCTCTCTATACTGGTAGCAGTTGTCAATCTTGTCTCGACATTCGGGCACTGGAGTGGTGACAGGGTCGCAGTGCACAGTCTGACAACAATCTCCTTCCACGTCCACCATCCGACACATTGGGGGCAGCACAGAATATGCTACGCACCTGGAAATGAGAACATAAATATTAAGATTTATAATATTGTGTACAGATAAAAAATAAAATAAAACAAACATTGAATTTTTAAAATTTGAAATTATTAAAAATATATAGGATGTCGTATTTGCACTTTCAGGCAGCATTCTCCTGCAACATCCACCATCCAACACATCGGGGGTAGCACAGCTCTTTGTTATGAATCTGCCAAAGTACGAAAGTCTTTTACACATGTCTGCTATGAATGAGCTCAAGAAAGCTATGGATCGGTCCACATGCAAAAGAGCTGCTCAAGGCATTGGCTGTAAATCATGATCAAAACTCAAGCTGTTGGAGATGCTAACTTGCTGCATCAAACTGACTTTCAAATGCACCAACACAACTGAGCCACCCCAATAAAAACCTGTGTATCTGACCTGTGCTTTGAAATCCCAGATATTTTGACCCGCTGCTGAGAAATGTATCAGTATAAAAGTCATTAAAGAATGAAACAAAGTATAAACAGTCATTGCAAAAATGAAACAGTATAAACATTCATTACAAAAGTGAAACACGATATAAACAGTCATTACAGAGAGTGAAACCCAATATAAATAGTCATTATAGAAATGTCAACTCTTATGATAAACATCAGTCAGCATAAAGAGATTGAACCCAGAGTTTCTGCCCATCAGCTGAACATTAAGCTGAAACACTGATGAACCATTCTGCAAAGTAATGAAAAAAAAAATGCAGAAGTGGAGACACCCTTGTACTCACTTGGCTGTACACTGGAACATGCCCACAGTACCGTCAATACAGTCACAGTCAAACTCACAGCCATCTTCCCAGTGTGCACCCTGTTTGTACAGCATTCCCTTGTAGGCACATCCATCTGTCAACACAAAAATAGTGAAACAGGATGATGCTAATGAGAATAATTATAATAACTAGGATGATGGTGATGATGATGATGATGATGATGATGATGATGATGATGATGATGATGGTGTTGATGATGATGTCGACCCTAAAGGGTGCACAATGTATTGATATGCATACTTACACTATTCCAACAATGGTATTTATAATGTAGAGGATGCAAGAAGAGAGCCAAGACTAACCTCTGACACCACCAATACTGGTGAAGCTGCCAGTAGGAATCCAACCAGGCCTGAATCCTGAAATACCGCCCGAGTAGTGGCCAATCACAGGGTATAAACTCTGGATCTGATTGAAGAAATCAATGGACCTTTCATAATAATAATAATAATAATAATAATGATAAGGGCATTTATATAATGCATTTTCCTAATGACATCAGTTCAAAGTGCAGTTCACACGCATTTATACTTAACGTTAACATGTAAATACACATGAAAAGAAGTAAACCAAAAACAAGACACTAATAAACTATGAACAGGAATGAACATGAACAAGAATATTTACAAAAGTGAAACACGATATAAACACGAAATTACAAGTGAAATATAAAAGACGATGGATGTAATAATAATAATAATAATAATAATAATAATAATAATAATAATAATAATAATAATAATAATAAATGAAACGCATGTGCAAGACAATAGTATTCCTACTTTATTTTATCCTCGTTCAGTTCACTATACTATTGAGTGCTATTTGTAGTCTGCATCACTTTTACTCAGCTTATTAAGGTTTCTGTTGTTGTATTGATCTCACTGTAGATTCTTTTTTTATCCTTGAGAGCTTATTTGTAGCAGTTTGTTCAAATGGTAATGCATTTTTCTTATCAGTCGCTGATGTAACTCAAATGTTTGAGTAATTAAAAACAGCAACAAAAACCAAATGTATCTAGATTTTCGTGTAGCTAAAGGGAGAGAATGCATTGTTGCTGTGTTCTGTCTGTCAGTCTTGAGCAATTGAAGTGAGGTTTAAATGCTACATCTGGTATACGTTTGTACTTGTCAAACAAATAAATGATTTTATGATACAGTCATAAATAATAATAATAATGAATTTATTATAATAGCAATAACAATATTACTAGTAATACTAATAATAACAACATATTCATAATAAAAAATAAATAAAACAACAACAATACTACTACTACTACTAATAACATTAATAATAATAACACAACAACAATTATGATAATAATAATAATATTAATAACAAAAACAGATGCTGTGCACACTCAGTAGAACTCAAAGCACAGTTAACTGTATCAACATACACATTCACTTGTCACATACTCACATACCAATATTAAGCAACCTTTGGGTGGAAGATAATCCACTGAAAGTTTGAAACTAATGTAGCAAATGCTATGGCTAAGGATAACTGCAGCTGTCGACTATTGTGAAGAATCGTTTTGAATTTGTCTGTGTATATTTGTGTCTGAAAGTTGTCTGTGCCTTAATTGCTTGAAAATGAGCATTGTTTTATCCCTTATCATCCCGATGAGTATTTTTGAAGTTTACATGTTCATGTGTCTTTCATTATAATTTATAAAAAAAATAAAATAAAATGAACAAATTCAAGATTTACAAGCGAGCAGCAAAGCGCTCAAATCTGAAAAAAAAAAGCGAGCATTGTGGCCAAGTGGTCTAAGGCTGGACTAACTTGCCTTGTCCACAGGCCAGAAACCAATGGCGGCTGACAAGTGTGGAATCGATCCAGCATCTGGGCGTTATGTTTCTCCAAATATTATTTACTTTCGACTCGTGCAACGTTTTCTCCGGGTACTCAGGTTTTCTCCCCCAGCAAAATGTTCAGAAACATAACTAGTAATAAGTAGTTTTGGTTTGGGCGCACCATAGGCTGCGACTAAGCCTTTCCCATGGGAGGCAGCCCACAATTTCCTGATAAACAGGGACTATAAAGTGTCAAAAATCAAATAAAAAAATCAAAATGTCAACACCACCATGCAACCTCTGCTCAGTTTTAACCTCCCATCTAAAATCAAACTTGACTCTGCTGATTCCCACTCTTTCTCTGCTTTTGGACTGTCTGTTTGGAATCAACTCCCATCGTCTCTCGGCAGCGAACCCACAATCATCTCCTTCAAACAGAATCTACACACTCATCTCTTCTCATCTTTCTTTGCCTATTAATCTATTTTCCCAAACAATGGTCGGTACAACCGTCACACATCTTATAAAAAGCTGTATTTTATTTTTTAATTTTTTCTCTTCCCATATCCCTTTATTGTTCATTTTATTGTGATGTTTTTCTTCACTGGTATGTTAATGCGTGAGATTAGCAGATTTTGTGTGTGAATGTGTGAGAATTGTGCTATGAGCGAAGTTATTTTAGGAAGAACCTCTGTATAAATACCTAGCTTCTTTTTCTTCTTATTAACCTGATTAAGTGTACTGACCAAGGTGATGTTGGTGATGGTGATGTTGGGGTTGTTGGGATTGGGGCAAGACGGAGTGCTGCAACAGTTGTCGGTAGGGTCGGCCACCATGGTACAGGTAGAAGGGAACCTGGTCAAGTCATAGGACGGACACCTGCACTCACAACAACAAGATCACAAATAACAAAATGTATTGTCCAGGCCTATTCACACAACAAGTAATCAAAGAGAGCAAATTACAATACAAAATCATTGAAGGGAACGTGTATATTAACCCCAGCAACTATTTATTTATGGAAGAAGTGAAACAATAACAACTGGTGTTGTAATTTTGTGGACCAACACATAATGTAATTATTTTATTGTATCATTGTTATAAAGCGATTGACCAGCTCAAGAGCTGCTCAAGGTGCTGGTGGATACAGGATCTAACTCAAGCCACCCCAGACACCCACTTGTTGCCTTAAGCACATCATCTGGTGCTTGGGACAACTGAGCACATATCCGGGTGACAGGGGATGGGAGGGAAGTGACCTAGTACTTGCTGGCTGTATCTATATAGCTGGCACTCCTCCATTTAGGACATCAGTGTCAGGATGTAAAAGTCTGTACGATGGAATGCGTGTGTGCACAGACTAGACCTTAGTTTATACCCTCATCTGAAGGACTACCAGCAAACAGTGTTCCGGTAACCACTTGTACGTATCATTATCATCATAACTACTAACTAAATAACAGGAATTCTTAGTAAGGTTACGTTTAATGATCATTTAAAATTCAAGCTTTTAACCCACAACAGAGCAACCTTGAATATACTGAAACTAATCTTAAAATAAAATGTCCTACCCACAAAAAGGAAAATGTGTCTGTATGTTAAAATAACTTGCACAAAAGTGCAATAAAGCTTCATTATTAAAAAATACATTTTTTCAAAACCCACAAAACCCCCACAAACTCAGACCTCTGTGTACAGCGGTAGTATCCAGTTCTGGAGTCCAAACAGTGGCAAGTGTACGTACAGTTAACCTCCCACATCTCTCCCTGGTTGTATAACTTCAGATCATAGATACATTTGTCTGAAAATACACAACTCATGTTGTATTATTATATTCTACAGACTACAAGGTGACACATGCTATAAGAAGTACCTTCCTGAATTTAGAAAAAAATCAATTTAGAAACACATAAGTCACAGTATACACTAAGATGCATTAAGAAAATCGATAAACAAAAAATAGATCAACACTTAAATAGATAAACTATCATTCCTGGAGAAAAGTGCAAAAGAGACGGGAAATTGCCAAAGAATATCCAAATGCATACAAGCTTCAATTCAGACCCGAACACACACTCACTCATGATATCTTCTAAAAAGTCCCAAAATCTTATATTTGGAGCATTTATTTTATTTTGAGACGTGTACTAATGATCAAAACTGTCTTCTTTTATTTTAATTCTATCTGGTTTTAAATCAACCTCGATATGATTCTGTATCTTGACTTTGTTCAGACAGATTTTAGTCACACATTATGCATAATGTACGATAAGAAGCATGGGGAAACAAGTATTGAATGAATACTCAAATCATACATTTATCAGAAAACATGTAAATATATATTTTAAATTAATTTATTTTAACATCTATTGACATCTGTAATTTTATGGAATGCATCAAAAAACCTAGCCATAAGTGTTGGTAGCTGTGAGTAAATAGTGTGTCTCATGACCCAGTGGTAGGAGAATCTTTCTCACAGGATTTCACTTTTTGTAAAGTAATTTTTCTTATAAAGCATACTTTTACACTCAAAGAGCTGCTCAAGACACAGAATTGGAACCATAGCATCTTAAAAGACCAACTTGCGTCATAGCAACAAGCTGTCAAAACATCCCAGATCACTGGATCGATTTGCATGTACAGGCGTTTATTTGAGCCTTTGTCGTGTGTGTATTTGGATTTATTTATTTGAAAGCGTGAGTAGGGTTTCTTTAAGTGTGCTGTCGAAGGGGCATCAAGAGGAAAGTGGAACACTTTACACAAACAGAAAGTCAACTCAAGTGGGAAATCATCTGTCCCCATTGAGAAATGATCAACTCAAGCCTGCTGCAGATCATGACAGCCATTAATCAACATCTAGAAACAAATGTTAATACCACGCACCTGTAATGCCACCCAGATTGTTGAGGTACCCAGAGGGTACGGGGAAACCGCCGCCGGGTAGACCTGTCCCACCGGTGATGTTACCCAGGCTACCCAGGATCAGCTGGGGATCCAAGGTGGGTTCCGGAGTGGGGAAGATTCCGTTAGGCCCTGCAGTGGGCTTGGGGTTGGGCTCTAGCTGGGGGAATGGGTTGTAAGTTTGGTTGATGTTAGGGATGAGGCAGGAGAGAGAGGCGCAGCATTGACCTGGGATGCTGTTCAGTGAGCAATAGGATGGCAGTGCTGGGTAGGACGGGCATCTGAAATAACGATGTTACAATAACATACAGTACTTTTCTTTTATGGTTATTAAAAAAAAAAATACTTTTCATGTTTTGTTTCCTACATAGTACTGATCAATTTAAAACAAGAAAATCAAAATCTTTCATCTCCATACTTCATTTCTATCAATGTGAGAAACCAAACATTAATTTCACTGCATGCAATTTGTACCACTGTATAAAACCCAACTGTTCCTGAGTTTTGTTATTGCTGATGTCAAATATATCCCCCGCTTACAGAAAAATCTGCATGAAACTATGCGTTAAGCAACAAAACAATAAAAGTGAGATAGTGAACAACAAAAAGAAGTTGCAACATTTATAGTCATTCATGATCCTGGGGCTAACCTGTCCACCACCACCATGGAAGCAATCCTGATCCAAACCCCGAGATCATAAAAACAATAAGTCATAAAACATCTACATAATGACCAGAGAGTGTCTTCTTCTAATAACATTCTTCTGAAGAATATCCCAATGCTGTGCTAACACAATATCAATATATGTGAATGTTGAAAATGGACACAAATAAATTATATTACATTACTACACATTGACCTTGATATAGTTTGTTACCTCAGTAATGTGTTTCAATGTTTTTTCATCCTATGTGTTAATGTAATACAAGCGACACACACGTTTTCCTTGCAATGCTTAAGGACAAACAAAGATCTGTGTAATAATTATACAAAGGCAATAGAGAAGGAGACATACTTGGAGACACATCTGTACAGGCCGTTGTCATTGCCAATACAGGTACAGGTGAAGTCACAACTGTCATCCCATGATTCACCAGGGATATACTCCACTCCCTTGTACAGGCATGTAGCTGGCAATGCACAATGATATAGCAATTAAAGCAGTAGTCATGAAGAGGAAAGAACAACACAATTTCACAAACTTTACAAACAGAGTGAGACAGCCCGTACTTTCAATAGACACTTGCTTCCTTTGCTAAAGAAGAAGAAAGAAGAAGAAGATGAAGAAAAAGAACATAGAAGAAGAGAAGAAGAAGAAAGTAGAAGAAAGTAAAAGAAGAAGAAGAAGAAGAAGAAGAAGAAGAAGAAGAAGAAGAAGAAGAAGAAGAAGAAGAATAAGCAGAAGAAGAAGAAGAAGAAGAAGAAGAAGAAGAAGAAGAAGAAGAAGAAAGAAGAAGAAAAAAAATAAATAAGAAGAAAATAGAAGAAACAGCTGTTCCATTCTTATTAGATTGTTTTTAAAATTCTCATCTCACCTCGGCCACCATAGATGATTTCAGTGGCACCTCCGGGTATGCGGGAAGACCCAGTGATAACTGTGTGGGTACCCAGGGGGATGACGTTAGTGATGGAGGGCTCCAGAGTGGGCGAGCGGGTTGGAGTGCCCCCAATGTTAGGGGTGAGGGTCATGCCTTGAATGGTACAGACGGGTTTCTTGCAGCAGATGTTGCTGGGGTCAAGCTGTAGATGGCAGTAGTATGGTAGGCTGGAATACACTGGACATCTGCAGAATGTACATCAGGGATGCCAGCAGTGACAATAATAAAACAGAATTTGTGCAACAAGCGCTGCCAAGATCCATGTGAAACAATTGCTTGCTTGCAAATGTGTAATTTGTAAACAGCTGTGTGGTCAGGATAGCTAACAAATACAGCTGAGACATATTGCACACTAGTAGAAGAGAAGCACTTTGAAAGTTATGGTTTTGAATGAAAATACCCCCCCAAAATACTGCTTTAAGTCAGACTTAATTATGATAGCATTGTTATTTTTGGGCTGTGTAATATATATATGAGTTAGATACTTGCACTATAAAATTGTTTGGAATGTAAATAACTAAATATAAAGACAAAACCAAGTGACAAAGCAGTATATAAAGTGGATGTGAAACAGTACTAACCTGTAGGTACAGGTGTACATGCCTTTGGTGTCATCCACACACCTACAAGTCAGCTCACACCCATCATGCCAACTGTCCCCTGTGTGATACTGTACACCTTGGTAGATACATGCTCCTGTCACAGCCCAAAACAATACAACACAATTCAATACCATACAATATATAATAATACAATACATTTTAAAACAATGTAATACAGCAAAACATGATATAACACAATACAACTCAAAACAGTTCAGATTACAAAAAGTCATGCCATGCACCCTTTCTGTGGTACGCAAAGCCTTGGTAGAGACATGCTCTAGACACAATCTAATACAATACAATACCATACAATACAACACAATGCAAAACAATACAATATAATTCCATAAAGTTCACTGCGGCACAATACAGTTCAAATTAATACAATGTAACAAAACACAACGCACCACATTACAGCACACAGTTCAAAATAATACAATTCCATAAAGTTTAAATGCAGCTCAGAGACCATAACTGTCATGCCAAACATAACCTTAGTGATAACACTACCCCTTGGTAGATAGATACACACTCCTACCACAGTAAAATACAATATAATACAATACAATACAAAACAAAATGACAAAAGATAGAGCTCAATGTGCATCTACTTTACACAGTCTATCATCATAAAGTCGCCCAGAAATATGACTCTTTTAAATCATTATTAAAGTAAATCTGAAGTCAATGATAAATTTGAGAGAAAAAAACATAAAAGTATAATTCACACTAAGAGATGACTATCTGCTTACAATATATTCATACATTTGTGTGTTCCTATCATTTCATAAGGTTTAACAAATCTGTTCAATACAATAAGGAGCTTTGAAAGTAACACAAAGCATGCAACTACCGCATGCAAACAAGAACAAAACAAATATATATATATATATATATATATATATATATATATATATATATATATATATATATATATATATATATATATACAAACACACTGAAACAAAGCAGTGTTGAAAAACAAACAACTCACCTCGTGAGCCTGTGACGTTGACTTGAGGGATCACCGTGGTGCCATGGCCAGTGAAACCTGTTGGCGTTAGTGGGTTAACTGTCACGTTTGGGTTCTGGGTCGTTAACCCTGATGGTGTGGGTGGGGTGATTATCATGGTGCCAGTACCAGTGACGTTGGTGACAGACCCGGTGACAAGTGGATTCTGGGTTGTCCCTGTGCCAGTGAATCCTGAAGGTGTAAGTGGGGTGACAACCATGGTGCCAGTACCGGTGATGCTGGTGACTGACCCGGTGACTTGTGGGTTCTGGGTTGTGCCTGTACCGGTGAATCCCCCGGGTGTCTGCGGAGTAACCACGGCAGTTCCATTTCCTGTGAAACTAGTGATGCTTACATGCGGATTCGGCGTCGTGCCAGTTCCCGTAAAACCAGAGCCTGTAGCAGTGATGATTTGGGGAGGAGTGGGGGTAAGGCCTCCAGGGTAACACTTGGCTCGTTGACAGCACATGTCATCAGGGTCTTGCTCCAAAACACAGGTGGGGGGCATGAAGTAGAATGTGGGGCAACGGTCCTCACAGGAATATTGGCCACGAATGGCATCCATGCACACGCACAGGTAGTCACAGGCATCCTCCCATATCTGGTTCTGGTTGTACAGCGAGGTCTTGTAGATACACCCATCTAGAAAACATTACAACAGTAACATCATAATAACAATAATAATAATAATAATAATAATAACAATAATAATAATAATAATAATATTTATAAGGCATTTTTTCTCGACAAAAACAGTTGAAAGCACTCCTTCACACACCAGTTAAACATTACATGTAGAGATGGAGGGGTAGGAGATGGGTAGTACAAGTCAAAGCAAATCCTCATGCGTTCACATATGTTATAAAAAGCAGTGACGATTTTAAACAGCCTGCGGACCTAGGAATGTCTGGAATGTATCTGATCTATGCAATTAACTGAGCCTTTTCAACAAAGGCATTAAACAAGAGCCATCACCATGACAGGGCTTCAACATAAACGTTATTTCAATATTTGAATATGAGCACACTTGAAATTAACCCATTATTACTGATTTCCATCATGAAATATCTCTCTTCATGATCTCTATCATCTTAGCACTGAAACCTCCTCCCATCTCTCTCTCTCTCTCTCTCTCTCTCTCTCTCTCTCTCTCTCTCTCTCTCTCTCTCTCTCTCTCTCTCTCTCTCTCTCTCTCTCTCTCTCTCTCTCTGTTACAAAAGAAGTGCATATAACCAAATTTTGCGTCTATATTCTCAATGCGGACCATCTGTCATCATCATCATTGTCATCATCATCGTCATCATCATCATCATCATCATCACATCCATCAAATACCCCCTTCTCTCCCACATCCTTTTCACCTCCCCTTCAACTGTGCACAGTCCCATCCCCCTGATTTGAGGTCTAATGGGTATACACCATCTTACCAAGTTTGGTTGAGATAGTTGAAATAGGCTCTGAGTACTTAGCCATTTTAAAGTATTTGCACAGACAGACGGAAATTTTTTCAAAATAATTTTTGGACTATTTAGGTCTCATCTCGCAAAGATTTGCACAAATCTGGAAAATTTATTTTTTGGGGTGAGTACAAAGACTCACACCCATCCCCATCCTTATTATAGAATCCAGTGCTGAAAGGGAACAGGAAAGGTGAATGATTTTTGTTTTCACTTGTCAATTACCACAAAATAAATCAATGACAAAATAAAATAAATGTGCCCATCCTTACTAGTGAATCCAGTGCTGGTGCCAAACGTCAAGGGTGGACGACCACCTCCAGTGAAGGAGCCTTTGTGAGTGCCTGTCAGGATGTAGTAGGGGGCTGGGGTAGAGTTCCCGACAATGCCGGTGGGAGTTAGGGGGGTGATGGTGTTGAGGGGCTGGGGGCAATAGGGTACCAGACAGCAAGCATCGCTAGGGTCCACACGCAACTCACAGTCACCAGTCATTGCACCAAATGTCTTGCATCTGTAACAATGCAAAAATAGTTATGGTAGTTTTATATGGATGACAACATAAAACTCCTCTCTTTTCACAGCACTAGTCCTTCTCCCTCAGGACAAGCAAGTTTTGCTTGACATAACTGAACAGCATGATGATGATAATAATGATGATGATGAAGAAGTCTTATACAGCGTAGGCCTTCACAATAACAGCTACTCATTGAGCTTACAACAAAGGATATACAATATTTACAAATGAATCAAAGTGTTAGCGTCTGGAACTATTATTTTCATCTCAATTAAATCAAGATAATCTACAAAATGTCTTGATTGCATGCAAAGGATTAGCTAAACCACGCAGGTGAGAGTGGGTAGACTTACCTCTGTCTGCAGGAGAAGAAACCAGTGGTAGCATCCTCGCAGGTGCAGAGAGAGTCACAGCCGATAGTCCAACTCTGTCCTTGTGAGTAATAGGCACCATTGTACACACACATACCTGCACACATTAAACATTGCTTTAAAAAGCCCCACATAAACAAATCACACATCAGTGTACACATGCTAAATATCCAAATTAGGCAAATGTACACATGCCTGATTATACACATTACACATCAGTTTAAACAATTGATTTTTAACAAACCAACAAAAATAATCATCTACCACAATATCCCTTCCTTTTGTTCTCTGTTTCTGGTCCCTCCCACAATTTCAAACAATCTCAGCTTTCAATTAAAAAACAGCCTCCATTAAGTTATGAAAGAAACTAAAGAAAAAAATGTTTCAGAAGCGAGGCTACCTCCATTAACATCACCACTACCCAATAACAAAATTTTCTCTCTACTGACCAATGAGGGAGGCAGTGGGTGCGGGCGTTGGAGTGAAGAGGTGCGGCGGGGTTTGTCCTGGGGCCAGGGTCATGGCGCTGGGGCCAGAGGTGGGGCCAGGAGTGGGATAGGGGTTGGGCGTGCCATTAGGGAAGGGGGTGGGGTTGACGAAGTCGCAATAGGGTGTCATGCAGCATGGATGGTTTGGGTCCTGCACCAGCATGCAGCGGTCTACGGGCAGCTCTGGCAGTATGGGACACCTGTGCACACACACAGAAGTGTAAGAAATCATAATCATAATAATAATAAAGTGTACTTATATACAGACCTGTTTACCCTGGAATTGTGGATGGGGTACTTTTCAGAAAAAAAGGGTGTATTTTTAAGAAAGTAAGTGTATTCCACGAATAACTTGAAAATTCCATATTAGACACAATTCATTCGGAACTTACGTACCTCATGGTTTAAGACAACACAAAAAATATGTTATCTTACATCAAAGAACATAAATTGCCTTAAAATACAGAGATTGCAAAATCAAAGCTCTTAAGAGAACCCCAAAGGACCATGGTAGGCAATTATGATTGTAGTTATTTTTACAATATTGATTTTAGTACAGTTTTTCTCTCTGTTCGTTTGAGCCATCAGTGGCAACACAAAAAGGTCCATTGCGCATCTGCTCTTTAACTGAAGCTTTGATGTCTTCTGCCATTGACGTAATTAACGCCGTTGTTTTGTTCCTGCCGCAAGAATACATCTGAGCGATTTTCGAGTCTGGAAAAGCCCTTTTCACAGTTTTACTTATTATATACTGCTATGGAGAGAGGTAGGTTAGTCTTTACAATAAGTTCGGAAAACATGGCCTTGGCTCGGATAACATCTTGCTCGGTTTGCGATACTTGCTGTGAAGGCATGAATTTTAGCATGCTTTGGCATGTTGCAGCGGCCTATTGAATTCTACCAAGTCGATCACGGTGGCTTTTAGTCTCATAGTGACAATGGCGATCGATATCAAATTTTCCAGAATGATTATGCGAAATAGAAAAGTCAACTTCACAGTAGGCCTACTTGCATCGAGCATGCACTTTGCTGACAGAAGATTCGACGATGCCAGGGATTAGTATACTTTGAAAGAAATTCCTGCTCATGTATTTTTTTTGGGCTTTTGAGGGCGAGCAACACTTGCACTTGCTGCTTGACGTTTCATTTTTCACCCAAATATGGTGCCGTGATTGTTGTCAACGAATGACCATAATAAAAGCGGAAATAGCCGATCCGTGATGTCACTACTCGTAAACCAATCATCGTCGATTTTCCTTATCGCCGAAGTTACCCGAAAAACAACCCGCCAAAGCTCCGAACTGCTCCAGAAACAACCGATTTATGTCTAGATTTAAAAAATTAAAAAAAGCCGTATTTTTTTGTACTGTCCCATATTGGTTGTATTTTGTCAAATATCGTGTATAAAATACGGCAAAATCGTATGGGTAAACAGGTCTGTATATAGCACTGTTGCAAAACTAGTGCAGATAGAGTTATCCGGCCCTGCCTTCACCTATGCCACGTACACCGGCTAGTTCCGGTTGAATATTAAGCATGGCAGCACGTAGACGGAAGAGTTGTGGCGGAGAAAAACAGTATTGCGTTTGCTGCCCTAATTTCGCAGGAAAAGTAATTGAAGGGCGCATTGTCAAGTTACACACATTACCAGCTAACAAAACACTGAAACGATTGTGGGAACAACGTTTGCGACTGATTCGGAAAGATTACAACAATGTAAAATAAGATTCAAGATTCTTTATTGTCCAAACACAAGGCATGGATATTTGTTTAGCAGTGCAATAAGGAAGGAGATAACAACATCAAAATTATTACAAACATGGACATTCAATATTGATACATTTGATATAATATCAAAAACAACTTCCATACCAAAATACAAATCTATAAACACTAACACACATGCATAAACAGATAACCAGCCACATACCCATGCGTACACATTTAACACACAGATAATTATTCCACAGTATATGTATACACAACTACAACACTCACATTCTTCCATGCCTTAGATCCATCCTAGATCATAATAATAATAATAATAATAATCATTATAATAATAAGAGTAATAATACAAAATAATCATCATAATATTAATAATAATCGTAATCATTAGAGTAATTTATAATTATAAAAATAATAATAATAACAATGCAACTACAACTAATAATAATAATAATAATACAACAGCAGCACCAACAGACAACTAATAATTAATATATGGTAATAATGATAATAATAATAGCAATACTACTACAACTAATAATAATAACAACTGAAAGACTGAAAATAATAAGACATAATTGCAGTTGCTTCACTGAATTAAAAACAAAAATTATTCTACTGTATAATAATGTTATCTTCTAGATAAACTGCAAAATTAACATTTCTCAATTAAAAAATTAAAGCAAAGAAAAAGAAAGAGATTTCGAATTTCTCGTGAATGTAGGTCACTGACAAACGAATTAGGCCTACTGAACAAACAAATCAGCAATCAATGTTTAGGCAAGCAGCCACCCTGAGTAAAATTTGAACGATTGTACAAGAGAAATATAATTTATATAACCCTGCATCTTTCTTGCTTCAACCGGAACTAGCCGAAACCCAAGGGCCGCAACCGAACCGCCACTTTCGCTTTCATTATGAAACAGTGCTATAGCAATTTTACCTAAGCAAAAATCAACTCAAAGGGCAGAATACAATTGCAAATCCAGAGAAATTATTTTGAGACAGGAATGCTCCATCAAAAACATTGCTTTTCACCCTCTACACAACCCAGCTCTTATTATGCATACCACAGAGCTACAAAGATGTAATCAACCTGCAAGTGAAACATGTTCACTAGCTAAAATGTTGCCTTTCACCCACTCCATGATCCAGCCTCCATGCATGTCAAAGAGCTTTTGGCATGAGATTCACTAGCGTAAAAAAAAAGGTTTTGATCCCTGAAGCGAATGAAAACAATTCACGCCTGACTTTTGCTTCTATAAATACACCCATAATCTGAATATGAAACTTTCTTTTGGCTACAGTGATGATTGCTAACAAATTTCCTCCTCACATTCTCACCTACAATTTTTTACTTTACAAATCTACATCACCCTCACATCATAAATCAACACTACTGCACCTTTTTCCAGGAATGAAAATCAAATCAAAGAACAAATAAGCTATATTTTTTATGACATAAAAAAATATAGCTTGTTTTATAATTTAATTTTATTACATAAAAAACACAATATTTTTAACCAAGCAATAACTCACTTGCTAGTACAGGTGTATCTGCCGATAATTCCATCGTCACACTGACAAGAATAGTCACAGCCGTCATCCCATTTCTCTAAGGCCTGGTATATCACTCCCTTGTAGTAACATCCTGCAACAGTCGGTCGCACATACAATCACACAAATAGTCTACAACATTGGGTAATCCAAAATAAGCACTTGCATATTGTGTACTGCCATTCACAAATAGTCCAACTCTACTGCTCAAGTCACTATAGTTTACAGTTTTGGATTTAATTACTGAAACAGTTATAAACAAGATGGCAAGCCATTCCAATGTATTTCCAGACACTCACACACATAGCAACAAACACCAAGAATGAAACCTTTCCTCACTCTATCACAAAGTTTAGACTAAGTATTTACTGAAGGCAAAATAAAAACACAGTCGGTAGCTTCTATCCATATTGAGCATGGTTAAAAACTGGTACACACAGCACAAATTCCGTTAATTTCAAAAGGGAACAAAGAAGCACGTGTCACTATCAGTACTATCAGTAATACCAAAAAATCAAACAAAACTAGTCTTTAACAAAACTCTAGTTTGCGTTAACACAAAGCCTGCATATTGAAGTAACAAAATAGACAAAATGAACTTAACTCTTTCCCTGCCAATTGACGATATATCGTCGATCTGAGCCGCCATGTTTGTGCCAATCGACGATATATCGTCGATTTCAGTATTCCGTTTCGTTCCGGTTTTTTGCGCAGTCCAATCCAAGTTTTATTTTAACCAAAGAGAGATAACTCTTTCTACTTTCGTTTTCGATCGACAGGCGCGTTTTTTCTTCAAATTGATTCGTTTTTAGAGTGTTTATTGTGCATTTTACTAAGCATAGTGATGGGCACAATCGACAGTGTGTCAAACTCTGTGCTAATAATCAATATAATTTCAAACTGTAAAGTGTATTTTGATCCTAAATAAATTTTCTTTCTGGTGTGTGAAGCTGATTCAGTGATTGGAATTATTCCTCCAGATTTGTTTTATAACTGTTATATGTAGAAATATTTTTATTTTATTTTATCATTTCAAAAAGATCAACATGCTTTCAAAACACATATTTCAATAACATAATCAAATTAACATTTTTGTGTTTTTTTTTCTTATTCTTCACTCTTTTACCTTTAATTTGATATGAAATATGTCTATTTAACAACTATTATTGAAAGAACAGTAGCTTAAATGCCTAAGGTACTGAACTTTCTTTCCGGTGCCAGAGAAATGTCTGGCACAAACGTGGAAACATGCCTGGCAGGGAAAGAGTTAATCACTGGCTCAAGTCACGAAAACAATCACAAGAAACGCGTTAATTTTTAAACACGGTCCGTCTCACTGACTGGTTCTAGATAGCTGACCTAGATATAGCTTCTTGCAGTGGCGCCAATAAAGAGGAGAGGTTGCTTATAAATAGCCTACAGCCGCTAGGTGACCTTGCAAAAATCCCAGTATAATATACTACAGTGACCAATACTCAACAAAATTGCTTTAGCTGTTTTTGAGATATTGAGCAAAACATGTGTAGCAACAAAATGTCTGCAGTGGTCTTGACCTTTGTGGCAGAGCAAATATGATGGATGGAAGGTAGGCCACTAACCTAGGTCATGTTCCCATTAGGTTTGGTCAAAATCCCTTTAGTGGTTCTTGATGCCTGGCTTCCAACAGACAGTCATTTGGCTCAAACTGATTCCACGTAACTGTTTCAAAATTATTTCCAAATAAGTGGAAATTAAAAAAAAAAAAAACAACCAACAACCATGGAAATGCAATGAGTTTATCTACACCACACAGACGCTACATTATTTATAAAATATTTTTTCAGCCTGTCAACTGATCTCGAAAGAATTATTTTATTTTGCTCTTAAAATAATTCTCCGCATTATGAGAATGGATAACTGCGAAGTAGAAGAAGCCATCATAGTCATCATCAACAAAATGTAAACTAACCTATTCTTGGTACATAAGTAGGATTGATGGTGCTGCCATCAGGGCCAGTAACAAGCGTATGTGGATCAGGTGTGGGTACTCTTCCTTGTCCGACGATGGTGCCGGGGGGTTGGAAGATGATGTTAATGATACCAGGAGTGGGTGAGACAGAGGGGTCCACAGGACTTGGAGAGGGGGTCAGGAAGGGGCAGTGGGGGATCTCACAACAGCTGGGGTCGCTGGGGTCAGGTACCATCATGCAGCCTGGAGCTGGGTTGTAGGTCTTGCATCTGTCAAAATGTCATGTATGTGTTAAAAATAACGATATTTTTTTTTAGAAATTAAAGCAGCAGTATTTATTACACAAATACAATCAGAATTATTATACAGTATGCTGTACATGCATTTTCTATTCACAAAGGAACGTGCCAAAGTTTAGTGATATAAAGAGACAACAGAAAAGGACACCAACTTTTATTTTGAAAATAACATTATTGACTGCATTCAATATCATTATCAGGGGAGGGAAGAATCTGTAATCTATAGCTCTGCCCTAGCAGATAGCTCTATAATACAGAAAATCAATACCTTTGCTGACATCTGTAGGAGCCCATGGTTGAGTTTTCACAGCTACACACTACATCGCAGTTATCAAACCACTGCTGACCCTGGCGATAGCCTTCACCCTTGTAACTGCACACTACAAACATTATTTATACTGTTATATTTTATGCCACGTATTTATTCATTTATGGTGTATTTATTTAGGAATTGTTTCATTGACTCAGCCCCTGTGTGGGGGATGGGAGTGTGGGGGTGTATTGCAAGTGGGAACAGAGGTGTACAATACAGAAACCACAGCAACAAGTTGCACAAACCTGGCAGGGGCCCTGGAGTGGCGCTTGGTGACGGTGTCTGTGTGTGGCCTGGTGAGGGTGTCTGGCCTGATGGTGTTGTCTCTCCTAGTGCTGGTGTTTGACCAGTTGAATGGGTGGGATTAGGTATCATACTGGTAGGAGTGAGGCCAGGAGGTTCGGGGGTGGGTCCCTCCACCCAGGGCAGACAGTAAGGGATGAGGCAACAATGGTCCGTCTTATCCTGAACCATGGAGCACGTTGGAGGCATGTTCACTATCCGCTGGCATCTGGCAAAGATGGGAAAAGGACATGAGTTTCAGGATCTTTAAATTCCTGCGTGATGGCACAAATGTGTGCACAGACTAGACATTGGTTTATACTCTCACGGGAAGGGGTAAGGGCACCGCACAGCTGGAGCCTCAGGGTCTTGTTACAGCTGATGATGACACATTGTTTGGCCATCTATCTCTTTTAACTGTTTGCCTTCAATGTTTCAGCCTGTGTTAAAGCTAGACTCTGCGTGGAAGCATTGTCCACAGGCTTGCCACTGTTCTGGCACTCTCTGCTTTGCTGTTTAGTACCACTCACCCACAGCTGTGGATCAAACCGCTGTCAACCCATTTGCCATTGTTCTCACAGTGTTCACTTTGCTGTGCATTGTTTAGCACCTTTTTACCAGCGCGAGCAAGTTCTACACAGTACAAAGGTTTGTTGTCTTTCAGCATAGGGTTTTCTTTCACAAAGTGTGTAAAGCTACTACGGCTGGCTTACCTTTCCACACACATGTATTTGCCAGCAGAGGCATCCACACAGGAGCAACTGTAGGTACAGCCATCGTCCCACACCTCATTTTGCTGGTACACTTTGCCGTGGTAGACACACACTGAAACACAAGGACAGACAAACACTGAACAATCAGTCACACTTGGACGCAAGATTTCAAAGTTCCACCCTAACGTTAGCGAGCAGTTAAGCCAATCATTAGTGAAAAAAATAACAATTTTACCGGAAAAGCAAAATGAAAAACATGTTTATTTCCACTTAGAAGAAACAGAATAATTATATATTTTAATTTGCAATGAGCCTTTTGTCAATTGGTTCAATTACATCGTTTCACACGAATGTGATATTAGACAATAAATAACAACCAACTTAAAAAATACAACAGCATTTCACAGCATGGAGGATGGGGGTTGATATTCATTGACACATTCAATGAAAGCGAAGGGGAGGAAAGTTTGAGCAGAATGAAGAATGAAGAAAACAGTACAACAAAGGTCTTCTTATATTACCCCTTTATAAGGAGCTTTCTGTTTTGAGGGCCTGCTAGGGATTGAGAGAGAAACAAAAATGTGAGAGGGAAAACCTGAAAGAAACAGCACAAACACACACTCACACAAACACAGAAAATGTCTTTTTTTTTAATCTGGATTTTTTTAAAATGTTGGGGCGAGTACATAGACTAATATTCCTACATACAGGTGACTAAAAAAAACCCCAAAAAAGTGTGTATCAACCATTTCTGGTGAGAGGTCCAGTGGTGTGTGGTAGGGATGATCCAGTGATTGTGCCAGTTGGTCCAGTGACTGTCAGCGTGTGGTTGACAGAGGGAACAGTGGGGCACTGAGGAACCTGACAGCAATGATCGCTAGGGTCAGTCACAAGCACACAGCCAATCTGCACGTTGGAGTAGGTAGGGCATCTGTGGAAAAAGATCACAATAATTATACAGACTGCTCCTTTTTAGCTCAGAGAGTTTCTCAAGGTGCTGACAATAAAAATATAGCATGCACAAGTACTGCAGAAGTCATGCAGGTTCTAATAGAACACAAATAGCTAAAACACACCTACATACCTAAAGCCTAGGTCTGGCGATGAATGTTTTGCAATCACAATGACCGTAAATGTTTGCGTGTCATAATTTAAATTGGAGGATTGACGCAACAAGTTGTTAGTGGTCACACTAAAACATTTGATTTTGGTAATCATGCGCAATCACTGAGCACAAACAAAAGCACAAGAGTTGTTTTCCTTGCTGTGCCGAAAGTCAAAATGTGTGAAAAGCAGCGACGAACAATTGTTGCATTAATGGTAGCATTTCACTGTAGTTCAGTTGTAAAACGCCTGTATGCTGATGATGACGAATGTACCAACTATCATTGCTATCATTAAGATAGGCAGGTTTAACAAACATATACCTGTCATCGCAGTTGATTTGTCCAGTGACCGCATCTTCACAGCGACAGGTTTTATCACAACCATCTGTCCACTGCTGTCCAAGAGTGTATGGTATGCCATGATACACACAAAACTCTGAAAACCCAAATAGTATCATCTTCAACATCAGCATTATCATCAGCATCGTCATTACCATCACCGATCATCAAATTTTAATGATTACTAGATATTGGTCGCTTAAGTTCAAGGAATAAGCATTTGAATGGGAGATAATTTTGCCAAAGTTTTACACTAATGTAGCAAGCACCTTTGTGCGGGATAACTGCAGCTAAGTCGACCATTAGTCTGTTTAGTTAATAATCAACATCGCAGTTATCATCCCCACAATCATTAACAAACCAACAAATAACTGTAATGCTTTGAGTATTTTCCAGGTGTAATCTGAAACAATTAATTGAAATGTTGATGGCACAGTAGCATTTGTGAGGTTGAAGCATTGTTGAGCCAGGATCAATGAAAATGTAGAAAGGATGAAACAGCGCACCACCACATCCCAAACCATCCCAGCTGTAAACAAGTACCTGCTTTGTTTTTTTAGAACAGGGGAAGGTAAAGCACTGAGGGAGGGACAGAAGATGGGCACGGCTCTCCTCTCACAAGCCTGGCCCTGAGAAAAGAGAGGTCTCTTCCCTAGGAATGAAAGGTTATGGGGAAACTACTTTTCTCGTCACCATAGTAAATAAGCCTACAGTCAATGAGTACTAAGTACTGGACTACTCTGAAGAAAGAAAATTTACCACAGAAAAGAAATAATGAAAGATGCCAGATGTCCGTGTATACCTCTACCAGGGGAGCGAGTAGGGGTGAGCGTCGGGAAGGGTGGGCCCATGGTTGGGCTGCCTGTGGCCCCAGGCTGTATAGGGGTGACGGTACAGTCTGGTATGGAGCAGCAAGGGTCTAAAGGATTACGCAGCATCACGCAGAATGACATGATGTTCTGCCCATACCTGGGGCATCTGAAAACGCAAGATCAGTGGACACCGTTGAAAAGATCATCAGTAACCTCAAAAGTACACAGAAATATTGATAGTAGATTAACCATCAGCTTAAAATTTGAATAGGGCTTATTTTCTCAAACCAAAAGAATCAAAGATATGTGTCTAGATTCTTCTTCAACTGTATGGCATAAAAATATCACATTTGATATAATCTGCTAATTTGATGGCAGTGGGATTAACCACTAAAGAGGAAGCACATAATCTGACATTTGCTCAAACAGTTACTCTTTCACCCAAACATCAACAATACTGGATTATAAAAAAAAAAAACACCAATCAGTACTTAACAAAGTTAGACCATATAAGATGTACAGTATGATCAAATATCAATACAAAAGGATCAAACATTACAAATCTTGTTTACATGTCTACACAATAAATTAACACAAAAAAACAAAACAAACAAAAAATATTAAAATATTACTGACCTATCAGTACACTGGTATCTGCCAATGGTGGCTTCCACACACTCACAGTTGTAGTTACATCCATCCTGCCACCGCTGACCTTGAGAGTACGCTCTGCCGTTGTATATGCACACCTCTGAAACACAGAAACCACACCTCGGAAACTTTTTTCTGTCATGTTCGTTCATGTCTCCCAATGCTGTTATTAGTCAAGTCGCACGATGTCTGCCGTCAAAACACACCAAACACATGCTCCATTAGGACACTTCCATTGCTGTATCTATAAATAGCTTTATCTCGTGAATTGTAGTCTTGTGTACAAGATTTCCTGTTTTTTCTTATGGTGATCAAAACATGGTGGATCGTTTTGAAAAACGTGCACTGCGAATTTGTGAACATTGACAATCTTTATGACAATGTCTTGAGGAATGAAAGAGGAGATTATACTACCAGCCATGGTGGACAGTGACGATTCAGACAGTGTTTTTGAGGGATTCTATGAAAGCGATCTTGTGCAAATTGATCCAAGCAACGAAAGGGACTTGGATATTGATTTGAAAACTTAGGAGAGTGATCTGAATGACAGTGATGTGGACACATTGATTTTTAGTCGATATACTGCCACTGTTTTTTTTTTCTTTTGTTTTTGTAATGATTAGATTTTTGTTATGCATTTATGTGCAACACACTCAAAACAAATCCTGTATATCTTGAAAGAAAAATTCATCTTAAATTTAATAAAATTGGTTTTAGGTCAATTTTAGTTGTCTTAGATTTTTAAAACATTTGTGTGTGTGTATGGGGTGATGTTTTATGCTAACTTGCTTCCTATGAGCTGCATTTTTGTCACCAGGCAACGTGAGGGCTAATGTAGGTTGTGGATCCAACCGCTGTGGACACCTTTGTTCCTTTTTTGTCATGCTTTTCGCCGTTGCTTTGGCCCACTGGGCAAGCGCGTGCCCGCCTAACTATATTAGTAAAATTATAGCCCCTGTAATTGCTCTTTATTCTAACTTAGTTTCCATCTGGGAGAATCTTCATGGTGATAAAGAACAAAGCAACAATAAACAAAGCACAGGAGTGTTCCAAACTGTGTATCTCACCAGCATTAGGCAGACGCGTGGGAATGAAAACACCAGGCCCTCCAGTAATAGGTTCTAGCGTGGCTTGCGGTGTAGGAGGTTTGCCATATCCTGTGATGGTGCCGATATGTCCAGTCACGTTCAGCAGACTGGGATCCTCGCATTCCGGCACCATGCAGCATGTTGCGTCTCGAATATCTGGCACTAACTTGCACAGAGCCGGTATATTGGTGAATGTGGCGCATCTGAAAAATTTATTTGAAGTCTTTTATTTTGATAACAATTTTAGAACTGAAGAAAGGGGTTATACTATCTCCAAAATATTTTCAAACAATTTATGTTTTGAGTTATTTTATTTCATAATGCTTTTCAGTTAAGCAATTTTGGCAGGTAACAGTTTTGGAGTCTTGTGTATTCACACTTTTCTGCTATCCTATATGCACCAACGGGAATCCCCTCTATGAAAAATACTTCCGTTTTTTTTTCTCCTCATGTTTTAGTGAGTTATTTCCAAATATTGAAGAATAATAACATGTGTCACTGGCCACCTGTATCGTACCCTCACATATTTTTATTTTTTTTTGCTGCAGTTTATTATCCCTTTCTATCGCCAGTGGCGCGCCTAAACCCTACCTACCTAACATTATTTGTGAATTTTTGAAAAATATTCGGAAAAACATAACGCCCAGATGCTGGCTCGAACCCACACATGTCAGGCGCCATTGGTTTCTGGCTTGTGGACAAGGCAAGTTAGTCCCGCCTTAGCCCACTTGGCCACAACGCTAGCCTAACATAGTCAGTTACTTCGTGTTTTGTGAAGGTTGCGACGGCGAAGCTATGGAAAACTATAAAGAGTTTTCAGGTCCTGTTTCACTTTCTGTCGATGATCGACGCACCTCCGAAGTCGCCACAAATACAGGCCTCTACGATTGTTTTTTGCATTCTTTCACTGAGCATGTACTTCCTCCACCGTTTTTATACTTATCCCACTCGTTTTCTGGCTCTAACAATCGTCGTTTTCGGCAATTTGCCATATTTAAAAGTCACGCATCAAGCTTTGATAAAAGCAAAACAAGCCAAACCGGAACTTGGTTTCATATAACCTCGTTTTAATTTATAATGGCGATACCCACGAGTTTTTATGAGAGGTGCCGGAAAGTTGTGAATAGTGGTATGATAATGGTCTATAATTTGAAGAAGAAGATTATGATGAGTGGGTGAGAGGTACAGGACAAACATGATGATGATGATGATGATGATGATGATGATAATGATGATGATGATGATGATGAAAATGAAGAAGATGATGATGAAAATAAAGATGATGATAATGACAACAATAATAATGATGAAGACAATGAATGGAGAGAAGAGTGAAGCAGTGCAGACCTGTCAGAACATCTGAAGAACCCAGTCTTGGCATTTTCACAGACACAGGAATAGTCACAACCGTCATACCATATCTGACCCTCTGTATAAGACCTGCCTTTGTACAGGCACACATCTGCACACATCACCACAACAAATAGAATGGTAAAGCACACTTCTCTCACACATAAAAAATGTTAGTCAACGCATGGGATTACACAAGAACAATACATAGATTTATAAAGATTTATAAAGCAAATGTCTTAAGAAAAATGTGATCGAAAGCATGTAAAATTACAGATTTTCCAATGGGATTACATAAGAACAATACATAGATTTATAAAGCAAATGTCTTAAAGAAAAATGTGATCGAAAGCATATAAAATTACAGATTTTCCAACATTTCGTCATAGGAGTATTAGTATCCCCCCAATTCCCAGGGCCAGACTAGCGAGTGTAATGCACAAACTCTTTTTCACCACTGCTCTATCTTTTCCTGGTCTTAGGAGTCAGAGACACATTCACAGCTGGATAATGGTCATATGTTAAACAAAAAGAATTGCCTTACAAAAGGATACTCTCCACAATTACATCACCCATAAAAGATCAACATATTATGTCAAATTACTTATAAAACACCCATGCCCATACCCTCACACACACACAAACAATTTAAACAAAGTCACACACTTAACCACTCACATATATAATACAAACACAAGAGTCACACGCTCATACACAATTAACATTACACTAACACACACACTCTCTCTCACTTCTGCAAACCCTAATTTTCTTCCTCTCTCTCTCCCTCAACATGCCACCTTCAACCCTCACCTTTAGGCACTGGGAAGGTAGGTTGGGTTGGTTTCTCCGTTACCGGTGTCTGACCAGGTATTGGTGAGACCGTTGACCCAGTCCCTGTTGGGTTGGGGATGAGGGTGGTACCAGGATGGGGGGAGAGAGTGAAGGGGTTAGGACATTGTGGCACGGTGCAGCAACTGTCCTGAGGGTCTGGTACCATCGTGCAGTAGCCAGGCACTTGAGGATATGGTGTGCATCTGTTGAACAGAAAAGAAAGTTGAAATGTATGATTACAGTTTTATGTCTCATATGCAGAGACAAGGGGTTCCCAGAGGCTCCAAGGCTAGGACACATGGGTAAGCACGAGAGAGAAAGAGAGGGCCTATGGTTTGAGTTTGTGGAATCGTGCCATAAGTATAGATGGCCTTTTCGCTGCATTTTCAGTTCCTCAGTTATCAGCTGGGTTTGCTGAAAATTAAGTGACTGATTTTTAACATCATAAGAAGATGCCTGGATAAGGTCTCAGAAAAAACATCTTTATACGGACCAAAAAAAAACTGTCCACAAATTGACTGCCTGGCAACAGAAATGGGAAGGAATCTTTTTGAAAGAAAATTTACTGCCACAAATATTCATAAAATCTAGGGTTGTAAATAAGTAAGTAATCTGTAGCCCCTGGAGGGAAGATTGAACAAACCCTTGGCACTGGAAACTTAGAGCTTCTAAACCAACTGTTGTGCAGTCCAACCCAATCATAAAGCACACAAGATGGTTGAGACAGGCAGTGGGAACATTTATCTTGAATTTATTCATAAATAAGCGCAAAGAGCTGCTCTAGGTGTTGATTTAAAACTTTTCTGAAAAATTACCTTTCTGTACACTTGTATCTGCCAGTAGTGTCAAGGCACTCACAGTTGTATTGACAGCCATCTTGCCATGTCTCACCAGGGTTGTACAGCTTGCCTCTCAAACAGCCCTTGTTCCCTGCAAAGTCAAACAAACAGCAAACAATACAATACAATACAATACAACACAATACAATACAATACAATACAATACAATACAATACAATACAATACAATACAATATGACTTTATTTATCCCACACTGAGCAATTAAGACTTCAAGGTTGATTTTGAGCCAGGATTACCACCCTTGCTGCTTAGATACATATATCTCATTAATATTTTACTGAAAGTGCACAGGTCATTCAAAAACTGATTTTTTATTTAACCAGATTTTATAAATATACACTGGTCGTGATAGATGAAACAGGCTTCCAGTAAGAGAGAGGGGAAATAACCTCACTTTTGGGTCAGTGATACTTTCATGCATTAACATTTATTTATTTTATTATTCATTTTATGTAAAGTTTTGCACCCAAGCCAAAGGCAATTTCCCACTTTTGTCTATTCAATGTGAATAAGGTCCGCAATAACAATGTATTGCATTGTATTGTATTGTATTTATATTGTATTTGGCAATTTTTGAAGTCTTGTAGTCAGGCGGACCTTTTCTACGAACATCATTTTTGGACTATTTAAGATTGATTGTGAGTAGATTTGCATGTATCTGTAAATTGACACACACAAGTTTAATACACACATTGCTGTACACATGCCACCAAAACACGTTACTTACCAGTTCCTGTGTTGGGCATGCCGATGATGACACCGGGTACACCAGTGGGGATAGGTAGGGGTGCAACGGTAGTTCTGCCAGGTTCTTGATTGGGGATCATGCCTGGAGCAGCCGTGGGCATGGTATAACAGAATGGCACTTGGCAACAAGAGTCCTTGGGGTCCACAATGTATGTACAAGTGCTGGGCAGTCCTGGGTATGACGGACATCTGTGGGAAAACAAAATAAAGACAGCACTAAAAAATACAATATCTTTTTTTTAAACGAAAAAATTCATTAATAAAATTAAAGTACAATATCATGAAATCAGATCTGAAATTTTTTAACAACCCAAGTCTCAGGTGTGTACCACTAGAAGAAAAGTGCTTTCTGACAATGCAAAACACTGAAATATTTCAGTAAACATTTCCACATACAACAATAAAAACAATCAACAAATTCACATATATTCTACTCCCAAACACTGTCTATAGTATAAAAGCTAAGGTGACCTGTCAGCACAGATGTAGTAATTGCTGGCACTGTCTTCACATACGCACGACTGTTCACAGCCCAAGTGCCAGGTGTCACCCTGACGATAGGCAATTCCATTGTACATGCAGAAGGCTGAAACACAGAGAAAAATCACAATATTATCAGGCAATACAACCCAGC
>CM072519.1:15904737-15957237 GCA_036898135.1 Oncomelania hupensis | reverse complement strand
ACATGTGAGCTGATTACTGATTTAGGGAAAAAGCATGTATATTATCCATTATTATTATTATTTAAATTATTATTATTATTAATATCGCTGCGGTATATCTACTTAAAATGTGAAAGTTCTGGAATAAACCAAAGTTCTAGTGTTTTATGAGCAATCCCAAGATTTTCTTCCTCTCTCAATTGTATAAAATCTATACTTTACATAAACAGAGCTGCCATACATACGTTTAGGCTGCAGTGTGAAGGAGACGGTGGGTGTGGGAGCCCCCGTGGACACACCAGGGATGGGTGAAGCAGTGGTTGTAGTGCCAGTGGGTTGTGGTGCATCTGTGGTAGGGCGACACACTGGTGTTTTGCAGCAGGTGTCAGTGAGGTCCATCATCATTTGACAATTGGGCGGCACCGACAGGTATTTTATACATCTGCATAGAAACATTACAGCCATTTGAAACTACACACACACACTTTACATATATATTTAAATGATAAGTGAAAGATAAAGGTGTTTCTCTGGCAAAATTAACACATACTATATTTTGTATATTATCCTTCTTATACAGAGCTTGTCCAGTTCAAGGTCTGCTGGTGGTGTTGGTTGATACAGGATTTAACTCAAGCTGCCTGTGGTGCACACTTGCTGTGTTAGGCGCATTGTATGATGCCCCAGACTGCCCAGCACAATGCTACCTTCAGGATTCAGGAAACTTGTGTTTGTTGTCACACAAAAATGGTGTGTTGGCAGTCAACCACAAAAAAGTGCTCTGTGGGTTCGGGCAAATAGAATAGACCCAACGTTTCCCGGCGTGTCGTAAGAGGCGACTAACAGGGGTGATGTTAGCACGGCATCACTGGGCGAAAGTCTTCTACACAGAAGTCACCGGCCAGGGCGGAGGAACCTCACGTTACTACAGGTTCAACGACCACGTGCTCAGGGCCAAGGCGAGCCACACTGTATTCGTGGATTTCGGCTGTGGCCAACAGCCTGGAGAGGATTGGGCCCTGCCAGGTCTTTTTTGCCCAAGACACACTACATGATGACACAATCCACTAATTCCATACCGGATCGGTCGTCGCCCGGGCCGTCACCCGGCACAAGGACCGCGCCTTCCGTTGGCCACCAGGACGGAGGTGTTAAGTATGCTACTGATGGACAATATAGCAAGATCCGCACGAGAAACAACATCGTCATAGGAACCTGGAACGTCAGGACCCTAACTGCGGAAGGAAAATTAGAAGAACTGGCCCACGAGCTGGACCACTATCGATGGAACGTTCTAGGTATCAGCGAACTGCGCTGGAAAGGCCTAGGTGAAACAACGACTGACAAAGGCCACAAGCTCTATTTCAGCGGTAGAGATGACAGGCACGAACACGGCGTTGGATTCTTGGTCCACAAGAACATTCTAGCCACTGTCATGGGTTGCCGCCCAGTCTCCAGTAGACTCATTACCATCCGTCTGAGAGCAACCCCTTTCAACATTACCATCATCCAGGCCTATGCCCCAACTTCAGACTATGAAGACAGCGAAGTGGAGGATTTTTATGAAAATATACAGGCGGTCCTTGACCAAGTGCCGAAGAAGGACATAGTCATAGTGCAAGGCGACTGGAATGCCAAGGTTGGCCAAGATGCGCACCGCAACTGGGGAGACACATGCGGACCCCACTGCAACAACGAGACAAATGACAGGGGTCTGAGGCTATTGGAGTTTGCCAGATACAACAATCTGGTACTGGCAAACACGCTTGGTCTCCACAAAAAATCCAGACGATGGACATGGCACAGTCCCGGCGGGGAACATCATAACCAGATCGACTACATCATGGTCAAGAAACGGTTCAGATCAAGCATCAACATTGGCAGGACACGCACTTTTCCAGGAGCAGACATTGGAAGTGACCACGATCTCGTGATGATGTCTTTCCGGCTCCATTTGAAGAGAGTAAATACAGCAAAGTGCACTAGGCTGAAGTTCGACCTGGACAAACTGCAAGACCCGGAGGTGGCAAAAATATTTCAGGCCACAATTGGAGGGAAATTTGCACCACTGCTTATTTTGGGGGCAGGCGAAGTAGATGTCAACACCATGACCAATACCTTCAACTCAGCTGTAACAGATGCCGCCACTGAGATCCTTGGCAAGCACCGACCAAAGAAGAAGCCGTGGATCACACCTGAACTTTTGGATCTGTGTGATAAACGAAGAGAGTTAAAAAAGAAAAAGAACACCTCACAGGGAGCTGATGTCTACCGAAAAATCAACAATGACATCCGAAAAGGCATGCGCACAGCAAAGGAGAACTGGATAGAAGATCAATGCCAGGAAATAGAGAACAATCTGAACAAGAACAACAGCAAGAAGGCCTACCAGACTGTGAAGCGGCTGACAAGTGTTAAACAGCCCAAAGTCTCCACTATCCAAAGCAAGTCTGGCATTTGCCTTACAGAAGAACAAGAAGTCTTGGACAGATGGACAGAGTACTGCTCTGACCTTTACAACCATACACCAAATGGAGACCCATCAGTTCTAGCATGTCCCGAGAGCAGAGAAGAAGAAGAAATCCTCCCAATTCTCCGGGAAGAAGTTGAGGCAGCAGTGCAATCGCTGAAGAAAGGGAAGTCAGCGGGAGTGGACAACATACCAGCGGAACTGCTACAAGCAGGAGGAGAAACGATGACTGATGCTCTCACCACTATCTGTAACAAGATCTGGCAGAGTGGGGAATGGCCTACACCATGGACCCAGTCGCTTGTCATCACTCTTCCTAAAAAAGGTAACCTTCAGGAGTGTGAAAATTACCGCACCATCAGCCTCATCAGCCATCCCAGCAAGGTCCTCCTGAAAATAATACTCAACAGGTTGAAACCACAAGCTGAACAAATCATAGCTGAAGAACAAGCAGGATTCATGGCAGGGCGAAGTACCACTGAACAGATTTTCAACCTCAGAATAATCTGTGAGAAATACCTACAGCACCAACAACATCTATATCATGTGTTCATAGACTTCAAGAAGGCATTTGACCGAGTCTGGCATGCAGCTCTATGGGCAACCATGAAAGTGTACAACATCAGCCCTAAAATCATAGAAGTCATCAAAAGCCTGTATGACAAGGCTACCAGTGCAGTCCTCCATAACAGCGTCATCGGGAACTGGTTCAGAACAACAATCGGTGTGCGTCAAGGATGCCTACTCTCTCCAACACTCTTCAACATCTTCCTAGAGCGCATCATGTCAGATGCTCTTGCAGATCACGAAGGCACAGTCAGCATAGGGGGCAGAGCAATCTCCAATCTTCGTTTTGCGGATGATATTGATGGATTGGCTGGAGAGGAACAAGAACTTGAACAGCTTGTACAGAGGCTTGACACCACCTCCAGAGCTTATGGAATGGAAATAAGTGCAGAGAAGACCAAAATGATGACCAACAACACCAATGGCATCAACACGGACATCAAAGTACAAGGCCAATCCCTCAACACAGTGCACAGCTTCAAATATTTAGGAGCCATTGTGTCAGACAATGGGTCTCGACAGGAAGTCCTCTCCAGGATCGCACAAACAACTGCTGCCCTGACAAGGTTGAAGCCCATTTGGAAAGACAGAACCATCAGTCTACATTCCAAAGTAAGACTGCTGCGATCTCTGGTCATCTCCATCTTCCTATATGCTTGCGAAGCATGGACCCTCACAGCAGATCTCCAACGAAGAATACAAAGCATGGAGATGAGGTGCTACAGAAGACTTCTGTGCATTTCCTATACCCAACACATCACCAACGTTGAAGTCCGACAGACCATCACACAAGCCATTGGACAACACGATGACCTGCTCACAGTGGTGAAGAAACGGAAACTCCGATGGTATGGCCACGTCACCAGATCATCAGGCCTTGCAAAGACCATTCTGCAAGGCACAGTGCAAGGAGGTAGAAGAAGGGGGAGACCGAAAAAGAGGTGGGAGGACAACATTCGAGAATGGACTGGTTTGACACTGAGCGAAGCCATGAGGGCTGCTGAGGACAGAGAAAGATGGAGTATGCTGGTTAAGCGATCATCTGTGGTGCCCCTACGACCTTCGGGTTATGGGACAGGATAGGATAGGATATTCAAAATGCTTAAAAAAAAGGGGGTTCCTTTTCTATAATATACAAGAATGCACCACCTCTCTGTACACTGGTATAGGCCCACAGTTTCGTTGAGACACACACAGTTCTTGTCACATCCATCATCCCATCTCTCTCCTTGAAGGTACACATTGCCATTGTAGATACACGCTGCAACACCATAACAGTACAATAATAATAATAATAATAATTATAATTATTATTATTGTAAAAAAAATTAAATAAATAATAATACAAATAACAACAGTAATAAAAATAGTAATAATTTATTTGACTTATTTAATCTTTCTTCTCACCGATTTTCCAGCTCAAGAGCTGCTCAAGGTGTTGGCCCATATTAGGATCTAACTCATCGCCCTTCAATGAATTAATGTATCCCAATTGCTCCTTCATCCTCATTCACAACAAAGGCTAACAGCGTAAAATAACAAGGAAAGCTTCAAACATTTTGAATAAACTCACCCTTAAAGGTATTGGTAAAGTTGTGGGGGTCAGTGTGGTGCACAGTACCCACGATTACACCAGGCACTCCGGTGGGGATCAGGACCGGCTGGCTGGTGGTTCGGGGTGGGGCCAAGGTGGAGCCATCAGGGCCGGTGACAGGAATCTGGGGAGCCTGGGTGGTTTGGGGAACTGCAGAGCAGTAGGGAACCTGGCAACAGCTGTCATCAGGGTCTGTCACAAGCCTGCAGTTGGTCAGTGGTGGGTATGTGAAGCATCTGAAAGGATGGAACACTCAGTGGTGAAGCATCTTACATCAGTCAATGCTGGTAAGCATCTACAATTTCAATCCAACATCCAACTGAAATATGGTGTCCAATACCAAAATTCTATATTTCTGTATTTATAAGCAAATATTTGAAGATCTATGAGCCACATGTGGATGGGAGATAACTCTATCAAAATGTCACTATAATGTAGCCGCGCCATATTGAGGGCTAACTATTGCAAAGTCGAACCATGCTCATTGTCCTACTCAACAAAACTTGCAACTGTTCAACACCATTATTCAACATACAAAACACCCCATATACACAGCATTAACTGTGTCTAACAAAAGATGTCAATGCAGCAAAGTATACACTGACAGAAAACGATGAAACATTTTACACTGTCAAAACTTTGAAACCTAATAGTATAATATTGCAGGTTTTTTTAAACAAAAAAAAAGTCATCCATGTCTCCACAAAAATAATAAGTTTTTGGCCAAATCGACAATGATTTCTATTTCAAAATAATTTGGTTGTAATATTTTAAACGGGCATGTTAACATTACATCCACAGTTTTAATTTATTCTAGAAGAGCACCAGAAAGGTTTATGATACGGAAGAAACTGATAAGTAATATACAATAGAGATGATGATACTTACCTCTGGTTACATCTGAAAGTGTTGGAAGGACCGTCTTCACAGACACATTTCCAGTCACAGCCGTCTGACCAACTTTGTCCTGTGTTGTAACCCACCCCTTTGTACACACACCGATCTGGGAGCAGGACAAGAATAAAACCAATCACTTAGCAGTAGAAATAGTTAAGAGCCCATGAAGTAGGCTTAAACCTTTGTCAATAATAGCTCAAATTAATAGCCCAGTTTTCATTTAACATTTGACCTTGGCGCAGGCTGTCCGAGATCTGCCAAGCATATGCTGTGTGCAGGCTTGGGCCTAAACCACCTCTGATTTGGGTCAGCGTCATTTCCAGGCCATCTGCGCCAACTGCCTCAACAAGTTAGTAGCATCCCAACTCAGCCTGATAGCGGCAAATGGTCTAATGAGCATGCAACTTTATATTTATTATAACAATTTTAATTAAAGAACTCATTTCAAGGTTGGCGTTTTGTCAAACAGGCATTTGAATTTATTAGTAAATATTTGTTTATATAGCACAGTTACCATTTGACTATGCTACTCAAGGTTCAAAGTACTTAAGCATTTGTATAGGTAGGGGGCGAGTTTAAGTAATGCAATCAATCTAAACATTTTGGTCCAGAAAAATATAAATTATTATAGCACATAAAATCTACATGAAATAAATGAATGTACGAAAGAAACAAAAAAATTAAGTATAACTAAAAAGTAAAAACACTAAATTCATGAAAAATGTTCAAAATAATTCCAACTGACTTCTCGCAGGCCTAGGAGTGGTCATGGTAGGAGGAGCCAGTGTGAATCCGTTGGGGCCAACAAACGGGGTCTGGCTGACCCCTGGTTGCGGTGATGCAGTTACATTGGGTATCGGTGTAGATTTATTGGGGTCACAATACACCACCTTGCAGCAGGGGTCCAGGGGGTCTGTCACCAGAGAGCACTGAGCAGGGATGTCTGAATAAGTCATGCATCTATTGACACACACAGAAGCATAGTGATGATAAGATTTATCAGACATCCACTTTTCCACAGTTGTTCACACCAATACCCCAAAGGGGATTTTTCTCATGTCAGACATATTATAATTATTGGCTGTCTACACATTTGTTTTGGTTCTAATTATATTCAATTTTAAGCTTTTGAATGTTGTATATTGTATGCCAAGATATCATTTATTGAGCTTTGAGTAAATATTTTGCATTAAAAAGAGAGATAACTGGAGAATGAACGAATACTTTATTGCATATAATCATTTTGCCTACTGCAAGGGAGGGTGGAGAGTGTGAGGGAAGGGAAGGGGAAGAGGGAAGTGCAAGAGAGACAGACAGAGAGGACAGAGGGAGAGGTAACCAACAGCCGTACTAATTTTTCCACATGTTGACATCATCTCCCAGTAACAGCATACTTTGACAAGTGGAGATTGTGAAAGACCCACAGAGAAGAAAACTAAAACGAAGATTGAGAGGGAGAGGGATCGAGGGAGGGAGGGAGGGAGAGAGAGCGAGAAAGAGACAGATGCAGACAGTGAGACAAAGACAGACAGAAATAGACAGAGAGAAAGAGAGAGACAGAAAGATAGAGAGAGAGACAGATAAAGGCACAGAGAAATACTTGAAAAAAAACTTGACTGTACTGACTTTTCTATACACTGATATTTGCCAGCAACAGCATCGATGCATTCACAGTCATACATGCAACCATCCGCCCACTTCTGGCCCTGGGTGTACTGCCTGCCTTTGTAGAGACACACATCTGCAAACATAAATAATAAACAATGAAATAAATAAATTAATTAATACATAAATAAACAAATAAAAATACGGGTATCGGATGCAGTCAATCTAAAATCTCAAAAATAACATTCGATTTCCTTTCCATCTTTCAAAAGGGATCTCCACACCTTTACACCACATGTTTGAGTGCTAGATTGTTTGTTATGTTTTTTGTTTCTTGTGTGTAACATCTTGTGTGTAACATCCGCTCTGTGGGTTCGGGCAAATAGAATAGACCCAACGTTTCCCGGCGTGTCGTAAGAGGCGACTAACAGGGGTGATGTTAGCACGGCATCACTGGGCGAAAGTCTTCTACACAGAAGTCACCGGCCAGGGCGGAGGAACCTCACGTTACTACAGGTTCAACGACCACGTGCTCAGGGCCAAGGCGAGCCACACTGTATTCGTGGATTTCGGCTGTGGCCAACAGCCTGGAGAGGATTGGGCCCTGCCAGGTCTTTTTTTTGCCCAAGACACAACACATGATGAGGCTATCCACTAATTCCATGCCGGATCGGTCGTCGCCCGGCTACACAAGGACCGCGCCTTCCGTTGGCCACCAGGGCGGAGGTGAAAAGTATGCTACTGATGGACAAATTAGCAAGATCCGCACGAGAAACAACATCGTCATAGGAACCTGGAATGTCAGGACCCTAACTGCGGAAGGAAAATTAGAAGAACTGGCCCACGAGCTGGACCACTATCGATGGAACGTTCTAGGTATCAGCGAACTGCGCTGGAAAGGCCTAGGTGAAACAACGACTGACAAAGGCCACAAGCTCTATTTCAGCGGTAGAGATGACAGGCACGAACACGGCGTTGGATTCTTGGTCCACAAGAACATTCTAGCCACTGTCATGGGTTGCCGCCCAGTCTCCAGTAGACTCATTACCATCCGTCTGAGAGCAACCCCTTTCAACATTACCATCATCCAGGCCTATGCCCCAACATCAGACTATGAAGACAGCGAAGTGGAGGATTTTTATGAAAATATACAGGCGGTCCTTGACCAAGTGCCGAAGAAGGACATAGTCATAGTGCAAGGCGACTGGAATGCCAAGGTTGGCCAAGATGCGCACCACAACTGGGGAGACACATGCGGACCCCACTGCAACAACGAGACAAATGACAGGGGTCTGAGGCTATTGGAGTTTGCCAGATACAACAATCTGGTACTGGCAAACACGCTTGGTCTCCACAAAAAATCCAGACGATGGACATGGCACAGTCCCGGCGGGGAACATCACAACCAGATCGACTACATCATGGTCAAGAAACGCTTCAGATCAAGCATCAACATTGGCAGGACACGCACTTTTCCAGGAGCAGACATTGGAAGTGACCACGATCTCGTGATGATGTCTTTCCGGCTCCATTTGAAGAGAGTAAATACAGCAAAGTGCACTAGGCTGAAGTTCGACCTGGACAAACTGCAAGACCCGGAGGTGGCAAAAATATTTCAGGCCACAATTGGAGGGAAATTTGCACCACTGCTTATTTTGGGGGCAGGCGAAGTAGATGTCAACACCATGACCAATACCTTCAACTCAGCTGTAACAGATGCCGCCACTGAGATCCTTGGCAAGCACCGACCAAAGAAGAAACCGTGGATCACACCTGAACTTTTGGATCTGTGTGATAAACGAAGAGAGTTAAAAAAGAAAAAGAACACCTCACAGGGAGCTGATGTCTACCGAAAAATCAACAATGACATCCGAAAAGGCATGCGCACAGCAAAGGAGAACTGGATAGAAGATCAATGCCAGGAAATAGAGAACAATCTGAACAAGAACAACAGCAAGAAGGCCTACCAGACTGTGAAGCGGCTGACAAGTGTTAAACAGCCCAAAGTCTCCACTATCCAAAGCAAGTCTGGCATTTGCCTTACAGAAGAACAAGAAGTCTTGGACAGATGGACAGAGTACTGCTCTGACCTTTACAACCATACACCAAATGGAGACCCATCAGTTCTAACATGTCCCGAGAGCAGAGAAGAAGAAGAAATCCTCCCAATTCTCCGGGAAGAAGTTGAGGCAGCAGTGCAATCGCTGAAGAAAGGGAAGTCAGCGGGAGTGGACAACATACCAGCGGAACTGCTACAAGCAGGAGGAGAAGCGATGACTGATGCTCTCACCATTATCTGTAACAAGATCTGGCAGAGTGGGGAATGGCCTACACCATGGACCCAGTCGCTTGTCATCACTCTTCCCAAAAAAGGTAACCTTCAGGAGTGTGAAAATTACCGCACCATCAGCCTCATCAGCCATCCCAGCAAGGTCCTCCTGAAAATAATACTCAACAGGTTGAAACCACAAGCTGAACAAATCATAGCTGAAGAACAAGCAGGATTCATGGCAGGGCGAAGTACCACTGAACAGATTTTCAACCTCAGAATAATCTGTGAGAAATACCTACAGCACCAACAACATCTATATCATGTGTTCATAGACTTCAAGAAGGCATTTGACCGAGTCTGGCATGCAGCTCTATGGGCAACCATGAAAGTGTACAACATCAGCCCTAAAATTATAGAAGTCATCAAAAGCCTGTATGACAAGGCTACCAGTGCAGTCCTCCATAACAGCGTCATCGGGAACTGGTTCAGAACAACAATCGGTGTGCGTCAAGGATGCCTACTCTCTCCAACACTCTTCAACATCTTCCTAGAGCGCATCATGTCAGATGCTCTTGCAGATCACGAAGGCACAGTCAGCATAGGGGGCAGAGCAATCTCCAATCTTCGTTTTGCGGATGATATTGATGGATTGGCTGGAGAGGAACAAGAACTTGAACAGCTTGTACAGAGGCTTGACACCACCTCCAGAGCTTATGGAATGGAAATAAGTGCAGAGAAGACCAAAATGATGACCAACAACACCAATGGCATCAACACGGACATCAAAGTACAAGGCCAATCCCTCAACACAGTGCACAGCTTCAAATATTTAGGAGCCATTGTGTCAGACAATGGGTCTCGACAGGAAGTCCTCTCCAGGATCGCACAAACAACTGCTGCCCTGACAAGGTTGAAGCCCATTTGGAAAGACAGAACCATCAGTCTACATTCCAAAGTAAGACTGCTGCGCTCTCTGGTCATCTCCATCTTCCTATATGCTTGCGAAGCATGGACCCTCACAGCAGATCTCCAACGAAGAATACAAAGCATGGAGATGAGGTGCTACAGAAGACTTCTGTGCATTTCCTATACCCAACACATCACCAACGTTGAAGTCCGACAGACCATCACACAAGCCATTGGACAACACGATGACCTGCTCACAGTGGTGAAGAAACGGAAACTCCGATGGTATGGCCACGTCACCAGATCATCAGGCCTTGCAAAGACCATTCTGCAAGGCACAGTGCAAGGAGGTAGAAGAAGGGGGAGACCGAAAAAGAGGTGGGAGGACAACATTCGAGAATGGACTGGTTTGACACTGAGCGAAGCCATGAGGGCTGCTGAGGACAGAGAAAGATGGAGTATGCTGGTTAAGCGATCATCTGTGGTGCCCCTACGACCTTCGGGTTATGGGACAGGATAGGATAGGATAGTGTGTAACATGAGGCCGTGTGTGTTGGTACAGACCGCTATGCCTTGAGCCTGATTGATGATTTGGGTGAAAAGTGTGCATACAGCTTCCATTATTATTATCATTAATTTATTATTATACATGCTAAAGCTGCCTTGGAGACAGCAATGTAGATTTTAAGTCAAGTCAAGTCAATAAATATTTATTCCACAAAACAACACACACAAACATAATGCAACATCTAACAAATCAGACCCCCTGTAATTCATTAATAATTTTCTTAAAAAACTAAGCATTCAAGGATATCAGCTGGTTATTATTATTCATTTTTCTCAACTTACTGAGGAAGCCAAAAGAAGGATAACGTTAATGATGAAGGAGTCTAAAGTGAATGTAAAGGTCCCCCAAAAATGTTCAAGGTCTGTAGGAAGAAGCAAGCATACAGAAAATAAAATAACACGTAACATCAACTATTTGAAAATATTTCAGACATATTCTGAATATGGGCAGAAAAAGCAAGAATATAACAAGAGCGACTGGATTCTTTACTGTACCATCTATAACAACAAACAGTACATCACTTACTGATGGCATAGGGTGGGGCTAGGGTGGACCCGTCAGGTCCTGGTGAAGGTGTAAGGTAAGGCGTGGGAGACGGTGTCACGCTACCACCGGTCACCACACCGGGGTGGAGGGTCAGGTTCAAATAGCCAGCGGTGCTGTTGGGGATAGGGACGTATTCACACAATGGTCGCAGACAGCAGCCCGGGTCTTGTGGATCTGGGCCCAGCGTACACTCTTCTGGCAGATCTGTGAATCTGGCGCATCTGTCACACAAAGCAGTACTGGCATGATACCAATAGTCTTATTGCAAATCCTAATGGTAAAGGTGTACCAGTAACTTTTTTAAATTTTTGGGGTGAAAGGCATTTGGGACCTCTCTTTTGCCTGGGCCAGCTTAATGAAGGTGGAGCTATCCTGAGAAGGTCCTAATGCTTGCTGGGGGTGATTAGGTATCTGGCACTCACTCATCTGGGACGTGAGCGTCACTATCTTTATAAGTCTGTGCGATGGAACACAGGCGTACACAACCTCAACCTGGGTTTGTACTCTCATCCAAAGGAGTTCAGCATTGCACTGCCTGAGTATCAGGTAATGTAATTGGCACATCAAGCCGTCACTATGGCTGACTAAAATGCTGTTGATATGTTTAGCTGAAATTCTCTTCTCTTTTACATCAATAACTGTCCCAACACCGAAGCTGTACACAATGACCCAGGTTTAAACCCCGTGTTTGGCAAGATAAAAGTGGAAATTTTCATTGGCCCTTTTAGCAGTATGACTGCTCTGATGGTTTAGTGCTGACTTAGGTCCCAAATCCTCTTCTGGGGGAGGGTTTTCCCCATCTGCCATATCACCACCAAAGGTGAGTGTGGACATGAACTCTTCTGGTGCTGTCAGCAGCCAAACCTGCCAAGCGCTAATACTCCATGTAACCCGCCATGCTACAGGCAGTACATAGTGGCTCGCTGCGGGCTAATTTTAGAGCATTTGCTCATATCCTTTTAGATGCCAGGACGTGCGCATTTGGTCACAGGAAACCAGTCTATCTTCCCGCATGCTTTGTTTAATTTTTTGGCAAAGAAATTTTTACTTTTTCATGATAAGTGATGACATGGGTGTTTGGAGAGAGTTGCTAGATAATGGCGCCAGTGATGACAAAGCTTTTGAGGGGGTTTACTGTCGAAGAAGTGTCAGAATCTATGCTAAGAAGGATCAAACAAGATCGCGACGTGCATCAGGCTATCAGTGACTTACAAAATAAAGTTGGATATTAACATCAACTGCAATAGCCACAACATCAACATCACCACCACCACCACCACCACCACCAAAGTAAAATGGACACTTTATTTTAAACGTTCCATGTACCTTATTCAATTCTACACAAGCATACAAAACTTCATGCAGATCCATCAACATTTTAAAAGTGAACTGGTACATACATTGGTCTTTTTCAAAACATTACTTGGTGTAGAACTGTATACGATAACCAAATTACTTAGTAGTAGAAGAGTTATACTTCAATGTTCATTCATTCAATAGCTGTTTATCTGCCAGTCTCCTCACTAAGGTAGAGGATATTAGTACAGGCCAGGAACAAAGGTACCTTACCGAAATACAGACACAAGATTGAAAAATATCGTAAATTTGAAATGGATTCTATAATTTAAAAAAAAAATAAATTGGTTGCCATACAGGGATCTGATTGATTTATAATTCTTTGCTGTTGACTGGTAAATGTGCTGTTCTAGTCTAGACGTGTACTTTGCTGTGAAACTGCTTTGCCATGCTTTATACTTGACACTGAATGAACTAGCTGATTTTCTCATGACTCCATTCTGTTAACTTTCACCTCATTCTAAGTCACCGCTGTAAAAATTAAAATTTAAAAAAAAGAAAAAAAAGAAAAGAAGTACCTTACCTGTCAATACACCTATAGATGCCTCTCTGCGCGTCTTCACATGTACAGGAGTAATCACAGCCATCGTACCATATCTGACCCTGTGTGTACTGGCTTCCCTTGTATACACACACAGCTGACGGAACACAGGAATAAGTAAATAAATCATAATGATCATTAGCATCATTATTATCACCATCAACAGCCGCAGGATTATCAAACAGATTTGAAATACTTTATAAATAATTTCATACACTCTTTTAGTACTGGCAATGACTAAAAAGTAATGTAGTGTAGACAAATAAAATTAATAATAATGTAATTTGTTGAGATTTTTATCAAAGTAACAAAAAAATAAACTATTAAAATTATTTTACTCTTCTTAAATGAAAACAAAAATACCTTCACCTACCAATGGAAGAAGGCGTAGGAACAGGGGTTGAGGTTCCAGGATTGGGCACCCTGGTGGTTCCAGTCCCTGGGGTGACTCCTGGTTGAGTGGGAATAGGCGTGAGGGTGGTGCCGGCGCCTGGAGTTCCAATCTGTATGGGGGTTGGAGTGGAGAACTCGGGACTACAGACGGGGATCTGGCAACAAGGGTCGCTGGTGTCTTGGATTAGGATACAGGTTGGTGGGAGGGCGGTATATCGAGTGCATCGCTCTGTGCATTGGTAATGTCCCGTACTAGGGTCCACACACCGGCAGTTGTAGCCACAGCCATCCTGCCATGTCGCTCCACCACTGTATGGTATTCCCTTGTAGATGCAGAAATCTGAAAGCAAATATTTGTGCGATACCTGGGGAGACACGTTGGTTACAGATCGCCACACTTTGAGTCTGACTTAAAAGAGTCAGGGTATCAAGGAGTTTTGTTTATTTTTGTAACAAAGGGTTTACTTAGGAACTTGCATTGCTCTCAAATTAAAATTGTCATGCACCACCATGCGCTATGCTGCTTCCTGTTTTGTCCTAATTTTATCTTATCTAACTGCACCTACATGAAGAAAGAAAGCTCTCTCTGTCAATACTTTTCTTACAGACCAGACAGTGCATTCTGACAGAAATTTAATTGAGATTTCTCTCTGCTCTTTGCAAAAACTTTCAGAACTAATGTCCTTCAGGGTTGACACTAAGGAAAATATTTAGCATACCTTTTCTTGCAACAACTTGTTTGTTTCTATCTTTAGACAGGCTTGTTTGGAAAGCTCACGGCAAATTTCTGTGTGTGTTGCATTTCCTTGTTTAAAGGACACTGCAAAATTGACCACAAAAGGGATTCTGCAAACAACTACCATGACTTTTATCAACATATGACACTGATGAAATAAGACAAATAACATAACAAGATAGTGTTAAAACCCACTGATTCCTAATCCTGTTCCTGGTATGGTTCCATTGCCTGATTGCGTCGGGGTGGGGTAGGTGGCAGAGCCAGTGACCTTGCCGGGTGCCAGGGTGGGGATGAGGCCAGGTACAGGTGTCTGAGTCGAGTTGATGGCCTCAGGCACACATTTTGGGATCCGGCAGCATGGGTCAAGCGGATCGGTGACAAGGGTGCACTCAGGTGGCAGATCATAGCTTGGGCATCTGTTGCAGGAAAAATAATAATTTTAACGATGCAATGTTTCTAAAATGAATTGTGTAATCCCATCTGATGGATATGGAAGCAGCATGAGTGGACATTTTTACAGTGTAAATGCACTTGGACAAATAAAATCTTACATCCTGTATTGTTGTATCTTGTATATCACTCTCCAGTTTTGTGGTCTTCAGAGCGCATCTATGAATTTTCATGCGTGTTTGACTTTCCTCAATTTCTCACACATGTCTCTTCCCTTCCAAGACACAAATTTATAATCCATCTTTAGAAGGATACATAACTGCACCATCATCAAGAAACAGTATCAAAACATTCTAAATACCTGTAAGAACAAAATTCAAAACAAAAAGAGTTCTCTACTAGCTTTTTTATATCACCATCATAATCATCATCATCACAACCATCATGATTATCAAGACAACAGCCAGCTTTACCTATCAGAACAGACATAGAGTTCATTGGTGGCGTCTTCACAGCGACAGATTTTGCTACAGCCTTCCTCCCACACCTGGCCTTGCTGGAAAGTTACCCCATTGTACACACACACTGATGCTGCACAAAAAACACAAACAACACCATGTAGACATTCATTAGCATCATTTTTTTAAAAACAGCGTATTTCATGAAGGGACCTCAGCATAGTTCAAAGTTCTGTGTGGTCAGAATGTACTGAATGAGTGTGTGAGTAAGTGTGTGCAGTTTTAGTTTTGTGGTTTGTGTTTGTAAGTGGGAGAAATGTGTGTCCTATCCTATCCTATCCTGTCCCGTAACCCGAAGGTCGTAGGGGCACCACAGATGATCGTTTAACCAACATACTCCATCTTTCTCTGTCCTCAGCAGCCCTGATGGCTTTGCTCAGTGTCAAACCAGTCCATTCTCGAATGTTGTCCTCCCACCTCTTTTTCGGTCTCCCTCTTCTTCTACCTCCTTGCACTGTGCCTTGCAGAATAGTCTTTGAAAGGCCTGATGATCTGGTGACGTGGCCATACCATCGGAGTTTCCGTTTCTTCACCACTGTTAGCAGGTCATCGTGTTGTCCAATGGCTTGTGTGATGGTCTGTCGGACTTCGTCGTTGGTGATGTGTTGGGTATAGGAAATGCCCAGAAGTCTTCTGTAGCACCTCAATGTGTGTCACATTCACAATATCAGTGCAGAAATGAGGTCTGCCTGACAATGCACCAGGGATCATGCCAGCGGTTTCCTAAGAAGAAGAAGAAGATGATGATGAAGAGGAGGAGAAGATGAAGAATAAGATGATGATGAAGAGGAGGAGAAGAAGTAGGACTATGTCCCACACAGAGAACTGTCAGAAAGTTTGACACTCACAGAGTTGCCAACCCCCCAAAAAGTTTTCAGTAGTAAAAATTCTGAATTTCAGTAGTTTTAAGACATTTTCAGTAGCCATACGTCCTCGCATTTTTTTTAAACGAAGACATGCATACACAGTCTGCAACGAAGGTCGTGAAGAGTGATTCTGCACGAATTATTGAGAGATCCATATCGGGCTTGAAGAAGGTGGCTACCGACTGAACAGGGACTAACTTTTCTGGATCAGGGCAACGACTTTTGTGACGGTTGCCATTCACGTGTCGCGTCACATTGTGGAAGCCGCCATGTTGAATACTAAAATCTGCCAAGCATGCTGTACAATACACGCTGTGTTTTGATCTCGATGACGCAGTGATGCACGGAAATTTTTCAGAATACTCTTTCCTGTACTCTTGATTTGCTGTCCTCTTCTTTTTTTTCTGTGCTTTCATCGCTAGTTTTCTTTCTTTTTGGCATCATGGATTCAAAATACGCCGCACACAAACTTTTCTTTTCGCGCTGTAGAACGTGACCCGGAAACGAAAGTGTCACAGAAAGGTCGAGGTTTTGTTCACCGATTGGCCGTTTGCAAAACCACTTCACGGTGATTGGTCGAATTTCCTAACATGACTGGCAGCGTGATCTATTACACCGTGCTCGTAAATCGAATGACCGTGACCTTGAGGTGCTACGGGAGGCACAGGCGCTCAATAAAACTCGTTAAAACTGTAATACTATCGTCGAAAATTGACTTTCCGTAGTAAATTTTCGATTTGCGTAGCTCCGTAGTAAACTACGGAGTAAACTACGGAAATTCCGTAGTGGTTGGCAACCCTGCACTCACTAGCACCATAGTAATGATGATGATGATGATTATGAAGATTATGAAGCGAGCGTTGTGGCCAAGTGGGCTAAGGCGGGACTAACTTGTCTTGTCCACAGGCCAGAAACCAATGGCGCCTGACAGGTGTGGGTTCGATCCAGCATCTGGGCGTTATGTTTCTCCGAATATTATTTACTTTCGACTCGGGCAACGTCTTGGGGGTTTTCTCCGGGTACTCCGGTTTGCTCCCCCAGCAAAATTCCAATATCACAACTAATGTTAGGTAGGTTGGGTTTGGGCGCGCCACAGGCTGCGACTGCGCTTTCCCCAGGGGAGGTGGCCCAGAATTTCCCTATGAAAAGGGACAATAAAGTAAATAAAATAAAAATAAACAAAATAAATAAATAAATAAGATGATGACGATGATGAAGATGATAAGAAGAGGAGGAGCAGGAAAAGGAGCAGGAAAAGGAGGAGGAGATATATGCGCTAGACTGAGGAGTGGATCACCCAGACAGAAAAATGTCAGAAAGTTTGAAGCAGGCACCACAGCTATGATGCGAATGATGATGATGATGATGATGATAATGATGGCAATGCAGTGATAGTGATAACATCTACAGGGCTTGTAATGGTCTGGAGTTGAAAAAGAGGAAATTGGCCGAGGTCCAGGGGCTGCCTAGGCGCTGGTAGAGAAGGTGCAGAGGAATGGCGCTCACACCCCCACTCTTCCCTCCTCCCCGCCGAATACAAATTGTTGCATTTTAATCATGCATTTTTGATGAGCAAAAACAAAAACATATAACACAGTGATGGAAAGGCTAGTTTCTTACACACAGCTGAAGTCTTAAAGTAGCCTGTCTTTATCGATGCATAAACACACACTGATGTTCAGCTGACAGTCACTATTCACCAATAAAGTCCAAATTTAGTTTAAAAAATGTTCATACATTCTGATGCACAACCCAGATCTTGAAACAGTTTTTTCACTGGCAATGGTTTAGTTGGTATTTTTAAAGAAATTGGAAAGACTTGTTTGTTTGTGGCCGCAGTTTCTCTGAACAAGTTTTTGAGATGATTACCAACACTGACTGAATGCTGGGTGTTGCGCACTGGCTTCACAGACTGCGCAGCAGCAACACTGACAGAAGGTTGAAAGATGCACACTGGCTTCACAGGTTCAGCAACACTAATGAAAGGTTGAGTGCTGCACACCTGCCTCACATTTGCTTAGCTTTTTTAGCCTCAGACAACAAGTTCTCCATTGCTCATATTTGATTTCCGACTGGCACTGTACAAAAGGCTGTCCCATTTCTTGAGATCTTCCTCAAATATTGTCCTAGACATTCATCCCCCACATCTTTTTTAATCCATTGCCACCTCCATGCGTTTTTCACACCTTTATCATCAACTGCATAGCCACGTCGGACAATGCATATTGCATCCATTTTATCGGCTACGATTCAGACATGCGCATGCGCAGTTCCGTGTTTCGGTTTGACTTGAGGACACGCACAAAACACTTTTTTATTGGAGGAAAATCGTTGTCAAACTTTATTGTTCTGTGGAAACCATACTATTCTTGGCAAAAATATTTTTTCAATAGCGGAAATTCGCTGAACCACGGAAAATTACAAGCCCTGCATCTACTTACTAGGTGATGGAGTAGATTGTCCAGGCAGAGAAGTGCCAGAGATGATAACACCGGTACCTCCACAGGATGGAATATTACAGCACGGGTTTCTGAAGTCTGTCACCATTCGGCAGTTGGCTGGCACTGCGCCAAAACGCACACACCTACACATACCAACAAAATCATCAGCAACAATAACCAATACATCCCTAGTACCTTCTAAAGTAAATTTCTTGTTCTGCAGATAAAACATGCCACACAGTTCTCAATGATATGATAGATCTTCAACCATAGCTGATGGGGTCAGGGACCCAGAAGAAGAGATCAAGTGAGGGCTGGAGGCTTCTAGTATACGCATGTGCCTGTTTTCATGATCCACTATGTGTCATAAAAAGTGCATGAGAATGAGCGCTTACAGCAAATGTGAAGTTTGATCTTGCTCTATATAAATGACGTTACTATTATAATTAATATTACAGGGGCCAAAAAATGTAAACAGCGAATTGTGACTGACTTTTCTGTGCACTGGTAGACTCCAGTCTGTGCGTCCTGACACACACAGTGGTAGCTACAGCCATCCTCCCATTTGTCATCCTGCTTGTACTGCACGCCCTTGTATACACACATGCCTGCATGGGGAAACAAACAATATTCAGTACATATAAACCAACATTCAATAGGCCAAATGGCAAACACAAGCACACAAGTAATAAATACTCTCTGCAATAGCTTTCCAAACAGAACGACAAAAATCCAGACCTTATGACAAAGAATTAGCAAAAGCAAAGCAAAGAGTTCTATCCTGTACCTAAAAACTAAAATTTCACAGTGTAAGGAAAACATGACACGTACACAACACCCCAATAATTTCAAATATTTCAGAGATATTATAATTTCCTTTCTTTATTCTGGACATTTTATAGTGCAAGAAGAAAAGACAATCAAGCAATTTTAATCAAGTTGAATCAAATGCAGATTTCTGACACACAAACATTTGTCATTTGCTTTGCAACATTCTTGGCATCCATGTAGATAAAATCTGGGGCGCCTTCACAGCGACAGTTTAACAGACCAATCCACATTCAAGAATCTACTTTCATTTTCTGGATCACGCATGACTTCCATTTGATTGAAATGAATGTACAAATAGTTTTTTTTGTTTTTTTGTTTTGTTTTTTGGGGTGGGGGTGGGTGTAGGGGAGGGTGGTATGGAGGAAATAGATCTAACATTCATTGTTTTGCTTCCTGATAAAAACAGAGTGCAAACTGACACATGATGTTCATTCAAATGATCTGTTTTCACTAACCTATTTGATAGGAATAGCATTAATACAAAGAGCTAGATTATTGTTATTGTTATTATTATTATTATTATCATCAGTAGTAGTAGTAGTATACCTGTAGAATTACCCCCAGTGAGAATGCCAGGAGGGATGTGAGGCACAAGAACTGGAGCCAATGTGGGAGCCAGTGTGTGTCCAGGTAGTGGGGTGAGCGGTTCAGGGGTTGTGGGCATGCACAAGGGAACTCTGCAGCACATCGGGTCATCAGGGTCGGTTCCTTGCGGGCAGCTGTCATAGTCTGAGGAGTAGGACGGGCATCTGTGTGAAAACAGAGATGACCACGATAAACAAATCTTGTAAAGTGAATAATCCCTTTTAAAAAAAAATTATGTTTGAAGGCATACAAAAAACACTTTTGGGTGTGTATTTTTGTTGCAAAGAAAGTGACTACTGCATGGTGAGTTATAACAAGAGAAACAACATACAATGGACACTTCCATTGCTAAACTGCCTGATTTCAACTATAACTTTGATGGGCTAATCGTAGGCTACAGATAACATCATGCTGATTCTTTTACATCATAAAGTTCTGTGACAGAAGTTTTTATATCACTGCAAATTTGAACCATGAAACAGAGTGTCTGTGTTGAGTGGATTTGGAGAAAAGTTAATTTGCTGAAGTATTTGGCATTTGTTTGACGAACACTGATATGCACACATGTATCAGAGATTCTTTCAATGGAAACCACCTGCATGAGTCACCTGCATCACCGCTTTTGCCCTTTTTAATTTAGTAGGTGTTGATAGAGAGGCAGGACCAGTCTTGGAGATATTATATGATATGCATCATAAATAAATCCCAGAAGCTCAAGCAAGTCATTGTTTATCATTTCCATTAGATGTTTCTGAGTATGCAACAAGGTAAACACACACCCACATACACACACTCGCAAATAAGTGGAATAATAAGTGGATCTATATTTGATGAACAATGAAATACTAGGTGTAAAATGATTTCTTGCCTGGTAAGACATGTGTAGGTGTTGTCTTTAGCATTGTCACAGGTACACTTAGAGTCACAGCCATCATACCACGTCTGGCCCTTGGCATACTCCACTCCTTTGTACACACACTGGGCTGTAACAACAACGCTCATAAATACACAGTAAAACCTGGAGATAATAAGCATGACAGAGGTGCACATTTGTGTTGGTCAATCAAAAACAATGACTTACTCACGCTTCTGGGTTTTATTTATGAGGCATTTCATATTATGTCTGTCAGATTGGTCCTGCCTTGCCATCAACAGTTACTTCACTAAAAAGAGCAAAACGTGGTGATGTTGGTAAGCAATGTTGCTGGCAATTTCATAATGCGCTACAGGGAAATCACAGCTGAATAATAATAATAATAATAATAATAATAATAATAATAATAATAATAATAATAATAATTTTATTAATAATAATAATAATATAATAAATATAATAATAATAATAATAATAATAATAATAAAAATAATAATAATAATAATAATAATATTTATCATCTTATTATTATCATAATTCCTCTTCTTCTTCTCATCATCATCATCATCATCATCATCATCATCATCATCATCATCATCATCATCATCATCATAGCTGATGTGCTCTACTACTTACGTTCGAAGTAGTGAGGCGTTGTAGGTTTCAGGGTAGTGGTGGTTGGCGTATTGTTGCCGGCAATTTCATTGTGCGCCACAAGGAAATCACAAATGGGTCGCATGCAGCACGGGTTGGTGGGATCTCTCTCCAAATGGCAATAGACCAGTGGGATCTCTATGTATCGCTCGCATCTGAAATATAAAATGATAACAATGGTGCAGCAATCACCAACAACAAAAACAGCAACAACTGCCATAAAATCAAATAAAACAGATCCAAGTATCATGCTGATGCACACACATTGCCAAAAGACAAAACTTGTGGGACAGAAAAGACACTGACACTGAAATTTCAAGTGTGCTGAGAGCGATACATGCACATATAAAATTAATGAAAACTTAGATATTTGTCTAGTACTGGCAACCTGATGTAGTAATATAATACAATACAGTATAATATACTATATAATATAAATATTAATATAATATAATATAATATAATATAATATAATATAATATAATATAATATAATATAATATAATATAATATAATATAATATAATATAATATAATATCATATCATATTATATAATATCATACGACATAAGACCTAAGAATATTTATTCACCAAGTAAAAACGTTACAAGGATTTTGGTGTGGCAATAATAATAATATAATATAATATCATATATCAATTATCATATAATATCAAATAACATAACATAATACAGTAAATGTTATTGAGGCTCTTTTGCCCAAAAGAGCTTTTCAGCCTCAGGTTAGATTTTTTTAAAAGATGTTACTGTCGGGACTTCAACAAGATCAAATGAATGAACATACTTTTCCACACATCTCCAAGAGCCGGTAAAAGCGTCTTCACATACGCAGTTGTAGTCACAGCCATCCTCCCATCTCTGACCATGGGAGTACCTCTGTCCCTTGTATTCACAGTAGTCTGAAACAAGAGAGAAATATGAACAAGTAAGAGAGAAATATGAACAAGTAAGAGAGAAATATGAAGACTGAGGTAGAGATAAGCACTTTGACTACACAGACATGAGATTAAGAAAAAGTGAAAAAACCTGAAATGGCCGGGGTCCAGGGGCCGCGCCCCTGTAGGGGAAAAAGGTGGACTTTGCCCCCCGAAAAAAAAATGAATCGTTACAAAATCTAAACTGTTTTTCAGGCTCTCCTGAAAGAAAGTTCAGCAAATTTAACACATGAAACTACAAAGACAAGCTGCTAAAATGGTACTACAATATATCACTCAGCAAATATGCACAAGAGGAATGCTTACTTAGCCACAGTAGTACCTTGCACTTTCGTCTGTAATTTACAGTTCTAAGTTACTGAGTAACTTTAAAAAGCAATGAAAACTAAATAAAAAAAAGCACAGCCATTTCTGAATATTCTGATTTTTAATTAGGACTTTTTAGCAAAAAAAACAACATCTGCAGCAACACAAAGTTAATTACATCAACTTAATAAAAAGACATTTTACACAGTGCACATCACCTATATTGTAATAGACCAAAGTACAACCAACTTCAGTATAGTGGAACAAAAATTCATTATTTATCAGTTATAAGTTCTTGGTCATAGAAGTGAACTCCAACAGGTGTTGCCTTCTGAGAGGTTCAAACAAGATTTGTATCTATCTTTTTATTTGTTGTTTGTATGTAATCTGAAGAAGAGCTTAGCTCAAAAATGCATTTGTTCTGTGCTGTTGATTAAATAAAGTATCTGTTGATATTTACTATTTGTTGTTTTTTGACTTTATTTTACTTTCGATTTATTTTATCCAGTGTATCGCCCAAAGATACTTTATGTTTCTTCACCTCCTTCCCCTTTCCGATATCTATTTCAACCTTTTCTTCTAACCACAGAAATTTCCATTTGTTTTGCAAGCTTTTGTCTATTTCAAACACCTGATTTCTCACTGGCTTTCACTTTCGAAAACATGACGAATTCACGCTGTTACACTCAAGTTCGATGTTGGTGTTTTCTATCAGTATCTGATTCAGCCCCGATGCTTGAATTCCTGATAGGGTGTAACTCAGATTCGTTTATTCACACAGCCCGTCCAAACAGCATACAAATCACAAAGTCGACGTATGAAGTTTTCCACTTTTATTCAGCACACATCAACAACTGCATACAATTCTCAATTCAACTCAACAACTTTCACAGCAACTTTCCAAATCACTATCAACAACTTTACTATCCCTACAGCGACTCGGCTCACGATTAAATAACCTCTCTCTTTTCTGGAACGATTTGGTACGTGGTAGAAATGACGTACTGCCACCAATCGAACTAAAGATCGTCATCACTGGCTTACGTCATTACACATTTTCTCTACTTCCGGGAACATTCACGACCTTCGATATCCATCCGGAAATTTCTATCAAGAGTAAACACGCAGATCCAGAAGATTCTCAAATAATATCGACTAACGCAAATTATCAACGTTATACAAAGCCTCTCCTAACAACAATGCAAACTCAAATCAAAGGTAAATAAACACCATTATTGAATACTTTGCAAAACGAAACGATTAGATCTATTGTGCGCGCTTCCGACATACTTTCGTTCACGTTTCAACGTAACATAACCCCCCACTCAAGAAGAAATTTACCCAATTTCTTTCAACAACGTTGAAACGTAATGCACAAACAATGTACAGAATTAAAACTTATTTCAGATTGTCTGAACACTGTCACTGTTCTCAGCTCATTCACACAGAGTCAATGGTTTTCATCTTCAAATCTGCCTAGATATTGTCAATTGTTCACAGTTCATTCACACAGAGTCAAAGTTTCCCATCTGCAAGTCTTTCTGGATACTGTCAATGTTCACAGATCATTTACCCAGTCAACGATTTTCATTTTCAAGTCTGTTATTACCAATATTCTTAGTTCGTCCACACAGTCAATGTTCTTTCGTTCGCAAGGAATCGACGCCCTCGTCAGTTGCGGTTGTCATTGGCCCAGGGTCAAAGACGATGATCACGTGGGCTTCCCTGGAATCAGTGCGTCCTCCGTTGTCTCCTTCTTCCATCGGATGTCCGACGCAGTCGACGTTGTCAGCTCCCAGGATGCATTTGCTGGGTCTCACGGTCAGGTTGGCTTCTGCGGGACGGTGGAATAGCTCCCTCAAGGTCTGCAGATGCTCCTTCCAGGTCTGGGTGTGGACTTCATGTTCGACCAAAGTCGTAGAGCCAGGGACATCGCTGAAGTTGTGGGGAAACTCGCCCATAAGGTCCTTGAGCTCCATCTTTTGACCTTCCATCAAGCTCGGTCGTAGCTTAACATCATCGATGCCTTCTTTGCTGTGGAAGTCTCCCAGTTCCAACAGTTCTTCGCTGTCAAAGCTGTTGTCGGTCACAGCTGCTGTGGCTGCGTGCACAGTCTCTGATGGCCTTTCCACGTACAGCTTAAGGAGGTTGGCGTGGTATATCTTGGGATGCTGACCGACCTTCACCTTGTAGTCGTTGATCCCCACCACAGTCTCCACTTCGTACGGGCCTTTCCACTGCATCAGCAACTTATTGTGATCAGTAGGTAGCAGCACCAGCACTTTGTTGCCAGGTTTAAACTTCCTGTTCACAGCCCTACGATCGTAGTAGTGCTTTCCACAGTCTTGGGACTTCTTCAGGTTTTCTCTGGCTATCTCGAGAGTCTGCTCCAGCTTCTCCCGTAGCTCAAACACGTACTGGTAGCTGTTCTTCACCTCTGGGGTGTCTACTTCTTTCGTCCACAGTTCTTTTAGGATGTGCATCGGCCCTCGGATGGTTCTTCCGTACAGCAGCTCGAACGGAGAAAAGCCGGTGGACTCCTGCGGTACTTCTCTGTAGGCGAAAAGTAAGGCGTTGATATAGCGATGCCATTGTCTGGGCTGCTCGCTGCACAGTTTCTTCAGGGTGGACTTCAGCGTAGCATTGAACTTTTCGACAAGCCCGTTGCACATCGGATGGTAGGGTGTCGTAGTCAAATGCCGGATGCTCAGCAGTCTGTTGACCTCCTTCATACAGTCAGAGACGAACTGCAAACCCGAGGTCTGTCAGAATTTCTTCAGGCACTCCAAGTCTACTGAACATGTCCACCAGTGCCTCTGCTACAGTTTCAGTGTCGATCTTCTTCAGCGGCACTGCTTCTGGGTACCGAGTCGCATAGTCCACTAAAGTCAGTACCCACCGATGACCTTCTTCACTCGGAGGTCTTATTTCGCCGATTAAGTCTAAGGCCACCCTCTTGAAAGGTCGGTCGATCAAAGGCATTCTCTGCATTGGCACTTTAGGGACCCTTCCTCGAGGTATGGTCTTCTGGCAAATGTCACATGATCGGCAGAAACGGCTGACGTCCGCATGAAGTCCTGGCCAGTAGAACACCGCCTGGATTCTGTCTGACGTCTTCTTGATGCCTAGGTGACCTCCCATGATTGAGTCATGCGCTACTTCCATCACCTGGCGCCTTAGGGGTAACGGTACCAAGACTTGACGTAGTGGTTTCCCTCCGTTGACCCTCGGGTGCTGGAAGATTCGATACAGGATCTTGGCCTTCACCTCAAAATAGACTGTACCACTGCCTTTGGTCACGTGGTCTTGGCGGTTCCTGTACTTGTTTAAAGTGCTATCAGCTTCCTGGAGCTGGATCAGCTTATCTCTGTCCACGATGGCAGCTTTAGAGTTGTCGGCGACCTTCAGTGGCGTAGACCTCTTGTCTCTCTTGGCCTGGGCCCTGGTTGTAACGGCACCGACGATCTCTGGTCGGCAGGGCTGAGCCGGAGTAACCACATTGTCCCGTAGCAGCTCTGAAAGGTCTCCATCGGGAAACGGCAACGGATCCTCCTCCACCACTTCGACGCGTTGGGTTGAGGCAGGACTCCACTCTGGATCGGGGTCGTCGGGTCGTCTCACGCCGTCGATATTCCCGATCATCAAATCATACAGCGGCTTCTTCAGGCAAACCGCTTCGACTTCGCCTATGTAGAAAGGGGTGTTGACATGAATTTTTGCAACTGGCGCTTTCACACATTTGCTGTCGGCCATAAGTGTCCATTTTGAATCGCCAGTGAACTGTTCTTTAGCGATTAGGTCTTCTCTGATGATGACCCCACTGCAGCCAGAGTCTCTTAAGACAGTCACTTCATGATTTCCGACGCGTCCCTTTGAAACAGGCATGTTCTGGACGGTCACAGCTGCGCTGGCGACGACGGGGATGGATTTTCCGTTGGCAAGAAGAAGTTGGCCATCGGTCATGCACTCTTGCACGTCCGCAGGGGTAGCTGTGCGCTCGGTCTCACTCGGAAGAATGACGCTCCCGCCGCACACCTGATGGTCAGATCTACTGGTTTGCCGTTGATTGGAAAACCGCCTCTGCCGGTTGCCCGCCGCTGCGTTGTCCGTACTGCTCCGCTGTCCGCTACTTTTGTTTTGAGGACAGTTAGAAGCTCTGTGGTCTGTAGCGTTGCAGGTGAAACAGCCCCTTGAATGCCCTTCCCTGGGAGGAGGCGTGGAGTCTGTCTGTCTCTGGCTCGTCTGGCTTCCTTGGATCTGGTTCCCATGGTTTGCAGTCTTCTGAAAATGTTTCGTCGCGCTGGGTGGCCCCAGGGTTTTCCCATGAGCGATGAGATATCTTTCAGCAGCCTCAGTCACATCTTTAAGCGTCTGCAGCTTTTGTTCTTCTAAGTGGGTCGCTAGGTCCTTGTGACAGGCATTGAGAAATTGTTCTTTCACAATCAGGTCATGGAGACTGTCGTAAGACTTCATTTCGCCTGATAACTCCACCCACTTGTGTAGATATGACGACAGGCGCTCCACAAACTGCTTTGGCGTCTCGTCTGACTTAGGCCGGCATTCACGGAAGCGTTTACGGTAGCCCTTCTCTGTAAAGTTGTAGCACTGCAACAGGGCCTCTTTCAAGACGTCGTAGTTTTTGGCGTCATCGTTCGACAGTCTGGTGTAAACTTCGAGAGCTTGCCCCGTCAGAAGTGCACTCAGTCGAATCGCCCAGTCTCGAGGTTGCCAATTGGAGCTTTCGGCGAACCTTTCGAATCTCGCCAGATAGCTGTCGATCTGGTCCTTCCCGTCGACGAAAGCTGGCAATTTTGGAGCCGTATGGTCGTTGGTGACTTGTGGCGCATGCTGATTGTTCTGGATACGCGCCAACTCTAGCTGGTACTGACGATCTCTTTCTTGCTGCTGCTGTTCAATTTCCAGACGCTTCAGTTCAAATTCTCTGTCTTCACGACGTCGCTGCTCCTCTATTTCTCTTTCTTCACGACGTCGTTGCTCTTCTTTTTCTTGACGCTGCTCTTCTAGTTCTCTTTCTTCACGGCGACGCTGCTCTTCTAGTTCTCTTTCTTCACGGCGACGCTGCTCTTCTAGTTCTCGTTCTTGTATTCTCTCCTGGGACTTGACGTACTCCGTCAACTGTTTCCCTTTTAGATTCAGTTGAATCCCTTTCTGCCAGAAGTCAGCCATCTTGATGCTTCTGGAAAGTTCTTTTTCTAGAAAGTTCTTGACTGTGCTGTACCTTTCTAGACTGTTCTAGAACAGCACGCTTTCTGCAGTAGCGCTGATGCTTGCCACTAGTCGCCTTCGCTGACGCAGGCCCCGCTGTCCTCGTCGTATGCGACGCTGCACCACGCTGGTGTTGATGTATACGCTCCTGTGCTGAAGTAGACGCGACGTCCGCTCGCCGCTCTCTGTAACACTGGCGATGTAGCTCCGAGACTGTCCCTCGACGTAGTCCTGCGGCAGCTACGTAGTCCCGCTCTGTTGTTCGCTCACGAAGCAACTCTTCGGCGACTACACGCCCTTGCAGTCAACCCGAACCTATCGGTGATGTAGTCCCAGTGTGTTGGCCCCTCTCGACGCAACTCGTTGGCGGCTACCCTCGATGACTGCCTCTCGTAACGTTGACTCGCTTGTTGTAGCAGTTGAACCCTTGGCTATGGCGTGAATCGCGGCTTGACCCCCAAAATGTTACACTCAATTCGATGTTGGTGTTTTCTATCAGTATCTGATTCAGCCCCGATGCTTGAATTCCTGATAGGGTGTAACTCAGATTCGTTTATTCACACAGCCCGTCCAAACAGCATACAAATCACAAAGTCGACGTATGAAGTTTTCCACTTTTATTCAGCACACATCAACAACTGCATACAATTCTCAATTCAACTCAACAACTTTCACAGCAACTTTCCAAATCACTATCAACAACTTTACTATCCCTACAGCGACTCGGCTCACGATTAAATAACCTCTCTCTTTTCTGGAACGATTTGGTACGTGGTAGAAATGACGTACTGCCACCAATCGAACTAAAGATCGTCATCACTGGCTTACGTCATTACACATTTTCTCTACTTCCGGGAACATTCACGACCTTCGATATCCATCCGGAAATTTCTATCAAGAGTAAACACGCAGATCCAGAAGATTCTCAAATAATATCGACTAACGCAAATTATCAACGTTATACAAAGCCTCTCCTAACAACAATGCAAACTCAAATCAAAGGTAAATAAACACCATTATTGAATACTTTGCAAAACGAAACGATTAGATCTATTGTGCGCGCTTCCGACATACTTTCGTTCACGTTTCAACGTAACACACGCTATGAAGAACAATTGTGACAGGTTGAAGTAACCAGCACAACACGTTAGCTTTATCCTTCTGGTTTTCAACATTGAACCGAACGTCCTTGGAAATTAATACATTATTTGTGCAGTTGAGAATAAGCTACTGGAAATCAAATCGAGCACTTTAAGAACAAGCTGTTTGAGAATAATTTATGAACGATCGCTTCTCACTCTCAGACTTGTACAAAACCTCTTATATATACCATTAAATTTTCTCCTCGAATTTACACCGATCTCGAGAACGATCCTGGGAGGGTCTAAAATACCGGATTTCCGGAAAAAAACGGCAAAATCTCATGTCTACAAGTACAGCTTGGAGTGAATGGCATCAACATCACTTTATTATCATTATCATTATTATTATTATTATTATTATTATTATTATTATTGTAATCATCATTATTAATATTAAAACAAGTTCTGCCTGATCTAAACACAGATCTAGGCACTCACATGAATACAGAAAAACGCTGAACACTAAAACATAACAAAGTAAACTCCTCAGCAAACTTATATTTCTATAAATTAATCTCTAACTCACACACACTACATAAAACACACACTCTCACCTATGCACACAATGACTATGTAGATTTTGTTCCATTATTTCAATTCATTCCCACTCTCTCATAAATACAATACATTTTCAACAATCTCACCTGACCCTCAACACACTGACAGCATGACAACTATGTTCAGACACTAACAAAAAAGGCAATGGGCGCAGCATACCCAGTCCCCCAGGCCGGAGGGTGTCACCAGGTGTGGTAGGGGGAGCCACAGTGAAGGCGCTGTAGATGAAAGTGTATCTGGCAGTGTACAACCCGCTCACCAGCTCCTGAATGCTGGGCGTGATCACTGAGCCAATTGACTGCGCACCCTTGCTGTACATGGGCACTGCAACGTAGGTGACAGACGGCGGGCAGGTGGGCACAGTGCAGCAAGGGTCGTTGGTGTCCGGGATCAAAGTGCAGCTGGCTGGTACATTGTCATATTTGGGGCACCTGGAGGAACAGAGGATAAAAGGTTTGATTGTGTTAGAGACAGATGGTGTAAATGGCGTTGATGCAGCAAGTTGGCGCATTTGGCCACTTTAGATCCTGTATCATTCAGTGTCTTGAGCAGCTCTTGAAGAGATAAAAAATAAAACAATTACGAAAATGATCTCAATCGAAACACTTTAGTATAGGAGCTTTTTCAACAAAGTGACCAACTTGTGGAACCCTTTTCCTCAGTCTCTTCAGCAAAATGAACACCTACGAACATTGTCTAAGCTTATTACACACTTATGCAACATTTAACTAAGCCTTGACTGCGGTAAAGTAATGAACAGTAAAGTTTATGTCCACACTAACCATAGGTGATATGGCAGATGGGTAAGAACAATCCCAAGGAAGAAGGGATAGAGACCTAAATCAACAATGAACCACCATAGCAATCATAATGCTGAGACGGACAATGCAAAATGATCACTTTTATCTTGCCACGTGAACTAAGGCAATGGATCAGACCAAGACCAACATGTCAAAAAAAAGTATTTTTTCTAACTTTTCTTGACAATTAGTACAATTTCTTGTTCTGAAATGTGCCTTGAGCAACAGATAAAGTGTCAGAAGAAGAAGAAGCAGAAGAAGATGATGATGGTGATGATGATGATGATGATGATGATGATGATGATGATGATGATGATGAACTCACCTTTCACGGCATGAGATAAGACCAATGGCAGCATCCTGGCATGAACAGGTGTAGTGGCATGCATCATGCCAGATCTGACCCTGAATGAACATTCTGCCGTTGAAAAGACATCCATCTGAAACAGGCACAATTTTGTATTATCCCCCTTGCAATTAATATAGTGTTTCATACTCATTAGTAATAAATCAAAATTAAATTCTGTAATTAAATATCTGTACATGCAGACATTTGAGAAATGCGAACTTTGTCATGTGAAATGTATATACCTAAACAGCCAATGATCAGAAACTTGTCCGTAACACTAACAATGTTGTATCAACTGACAGTATGCCAAGTATTACATATTTATATTAGTCCATAGTAGCATAGCAAAAGAAAGCATAAGAAGTTCCATGGTACGACTCAGTGGTTGCTGTTTTTATACGATTTACAATCTGTATGTCATTGTCAAAATCATTGTCTCTATTAGTGTCACAAAATCTCACCCAGTCGGACGTTGCCCAAACCGACAGTGCCACCAAAGGTGCCAGGCGGCACAGTACTGCCTGACGGCAAAGTGGGCACAATGTCCACAGATGTTCCATCAGCGCCACGCACAAAGAGACTGCCACCATTGCCGATGGAGAGAACGTTGGTGGATGAGGGATAGTAAGTGCCGAATGAGCATTCCACACTGGGGCAGCACTCTCCAGTCTTCTGAACTGCTGTACAGCTGCTGGGCAGGTTGAGGTAGCTGGGGCAGCTGAAAGAAGTCAATACAGTCAATCAGTCTTGTGTTACCACAGTGATGACCGTCAGGAAGAAGATCAAGATGCCAAAAGAAAAGCTGATGGCAGAACAGGAAGTAGCAGATTTGCTTGATGTGGCAACAGATCTTGTGACCACGTAGACCAGCCAACAGAATAGAGGAGCAGGATCTCTGGCACTGCCTATCATCTCTCCCCTGCAACTCCACAGATCATGGGATTCATGATGATGATGATGACGACAACAAAGATGACAATAATAATAATGACAATAATAAAGAGAACAATATTAAAGATAAGAATAATAACAAAAACGAGCCAGTACCTGTTGTAACAACGATAATAGCCATAGACAGCATCTTCACAAACACACTCCGTGCCACAGCTCACTTTCCATTTGTCGCCTTGTGAGTACCTTGCTCCACGGTAGTAACAGGCATCTGTACCAGTTCACAGGCATAACTCTTCATTAACCAATGAATACAATCTACTGAAAACATACACACAATCATAAAATCCACACGCTAAGTAGTAGACCAACATTGTGACATATGTAAATAATTTTAAAGTATTCAATGCGATTATACGCATCTGTACGCATCGGGACACATAAACCTCCTCGTTTGTGCTGGCTGCAAACTGAATAAACGCAAGTCAGTCAAGCAGAAAATTGAATAGAAGAGATCGTTTACTGGTATCAATATCATCAACCTATTCAGGTCACTAAGGATATTCCAGTTTCCTCATTCCATTCAATAATGGTATTGGATGCATTCGATCTAAAATTTAAACAACAAAAATTGATTTCCTTTCTGTCTACTAATAGTGATCTGTATGCCTATGCACCCCATGTCTGAGTAATTTATAAATGAGTTTTGAGTATGTGAAAGGGTATGAAACATGTGAGTGTGTATGTTGGTGCACATTTAGGTGCTTTAAGTAGGTACTCCAAGCCCTTCATTGGCTCTTGTCCGCTCGGCAGTTTTGAGTCAGTTTTGACTTCATTTTCAACACTTATTATTAATGTAAAACTGCATTAAAACGAACAGTGGCTGTATTCAAATAAAAATTGAAAGCTTTATCTTTACATCTGTGTTGTTTTTAATGCATGTTTATGCGAAAGATTCCGAGAAAACAGCTTTTGAATACGCCCCTATCCGAGCGCTGAATGCCGGTGCGAAAAAGTTGTCAGCGTCGTTTGCTGAGAGGTGGCTCGTTTCGAACTCTAAGCGCTTTGAGATAGTTCATTGGATGGCCTAAAAATAAGAACCAATGAGAAGTTCGGATACTTAGCTTCATTTACATATCAAATATAGTGGACTCTCATGTGTAAAAGTGTTGTTACAAGCCGAGCAAAGTGGATAAAGCGGTTTTGATGTAAGTTTGATTTTAACTAGAAGTTTAAAAATTAGCAAGAAATAAAGAGCAGACTTTCCTTTATAAAACTAGGATATTTATTAATTTGTGCATTACTCTATCGCGGAGCGCTTTGCCGTAGAAAAGTGTACCCAAACGGTGTTTGGGTTTTCTTGCGGCCATGGCCAACTCTTAGGCCTATTCAGCGACACGAGTGCTGAGCGTAGTAGCACACTAGTAGGCCTATAATTTGCCTGCACGCACTGCGAATTTGATGATTTCCCAACTTTGAAGCACCAAAACGGCTGAACATTACATGGGATAGGCCTGAAGAAAATTGGGCTTGGAGTATAACATATGAAGGGGTTACCTGTCAAAAATCAGCTTTCTAGTATCAATATTGGCTTCACTTTGAGACTCCAAAGTTGTCAATTTCTTCAATTCCAAAACGTTGCCAAAAAAACACCAACATTCGGCATTTTCAAACATTAATAACTTTTTACCTATTTGTCCTATGGGGGAAAAAAATATACCACTGTGTTCAGAATGAAAAGCTCTTTAAATCTATGTCAGTTTTGTGATGAGAAAATCATTTTTAAAAAATGGCTTTTGACTACCTACTTTAAGCTTGATTGGTGATTTCGGTAAAAGCACATACACTGTATATATCAGCTGTTATTATTATTGTTTTTATTATTATTATTATTATTATTATTATTATTATTATTATTATTATTATTATTATTATTATTATTATATTTATAAAATGTATTCAATTGTTCTGGGACCTAGTACAGTAACTGTAAGGTATTAAGAAAGCAACAACAGCAGACTTACCATTGGGACCTGGAGTTGCAGTGTCAGTAGCTGAAAACAGTACAATAATAATGTTAAATAATAGGTAGAATACTCATAAGTGACAGATGCGAGTGTTGTCCCTATATCATCATCATCATCATCATCATCATCATCATCATCATCATCATCATCATCATCATCATCATCATCATCATCATCAATCTTTCTCCATGTTCATGTGTAGACAACAACAAACATACACTGTTACTTCAAGCAAAACAACCAACTGTAATATGTAAAGGTGCTCTCGTAAACCTTTCTGTCATCGGGGAGAGAGGCATTTGGGATCTTTCTTTTATCTGGTCCAGCTTAATGAGGGCAGTGCCCATCTTCTCTGTAAAACGTCTCATTATAACATGAGTCAACGCTAAATTTGTCAAGACAGCAGAACCCAATAATTCAACGATTAACAGAAACACAATATTTTAAATAGTAAATTAAAATAAATAAACAGATAAGGCTTACAGCAGAAGGAGCAAAACTTGTTGCAGTTGACATGTGCCCAGGAAGCATACTCTGTACAGACTTTAGTTCCGTATGATTCACAGTCTACGATGGCGTCCTCACATACTGGTCTTGACCCCACAACAGCCATTTCTATGCACACAACAGACATAAGCAGACATAAGACACCAGAAATTTTATTTGTCCCAAGGATTACATTGGAAAAATTATTTCCGGCCATGTGAAAAACATAAAGAATAACAGTGGAACAGTACTTTGAACAATAACAAATTGCGATGGAATAAAAATGACTGCACTGATCACAAAGGTTATGCTGACGATGCAATGACACCGATAATAATTGTGCATGCCTATGAGTCATGTGTGACCAAGATATAATTAGATAAGTTTTGAAACAAATTATGCACGGGGCCGGGTAGCTCAGTTGGTAAGAGCGTCTTGCTAGTAACCAAAAGGTCGCTGGTTCGAATCTTGGATTGGTCAACCTGTGATCATATTATTTTCCCCTTTACCAACAACTGGCCCGCTGGTGTCAGTATAAATCGGTCCAGTAGTCACCTATATGCGAAAGTGTCGTGTGACTATAATCTACAAACAGCACAACAACAACAAATTATGGGCTATTGATTTAGAGAGAGAGAGAGAGAGAGAGTCTGTGTTATTTGTGATATCATGTACTGCCTTTGTGTGTAAAGTGTCCTCCGTTTATCTGTCCTCTTTTTCCTCCCCACTGCATGTTGCTTCTCCTTTCTATCGTTTTCTTTTGTTTGGTTTTATTGATTTTGACTGACAAGACATATCATCACCTCATTGGCCAAACCGACGCATCCTTTTGGTTTTTTATTATTTTAATTAATTAATTAATTAATTTTTTTTTAAATTATTATTCAGTTTATGGTCCCCTCTCTTCCCGATAAGGATTTTCAGAGAGGAGACCATGAATAAAAAAAGTGCAACGTTATGTTATGTATTAGTTTATAGTCCCCTCTCTTCCCGATAAGGATTTTCAGAGAGGAGACTCACGACTAGCCTTTTGGTTTTATGACTGGACTGTTTATTTATTTCCTTTCATTTGTTTTTTGGTGCCTGTCTTTCTTACCCCTCTAACTGTGTTTGTCGTGCTTCTTCTCTTTGTGATTGTCATGTTTCTCCCCCCCCCCCTCTCTCTCACCCTCTCTCCGGATCTATTGCTCTCTCAAGGCAGTGGCAAAAGAGTGCCGAGTTTTGATATGGGTTTGAATGTTAGTGGTGAACTGTGTTTCGTTTGTAAATATTGTTTGCGTATTTTTTCTCATGAGATCGGGATTATGACACAAGACTGAGTTTTGATAGTAACACATATATACGTTTGTTTCAGCTTTTTCTGGTTAGTTAGATTGCTGGGTCTGAGAGAAGGTTGCGTCGTTTTTAGTTTTATATGATATAAAAAAGTTGTGCTCACCTGTTTTGAAAGATAGAGTTTAAATGTGATGTTCACGATTTGTAGAGTTTTGTGGAAACCTTTATTTTACCTGCCTTTGGTACCAGACGTTGTTGTCGCCTTTTGGATCTGTGTGGTTTCCAAACGTCTTACAGCGGTCATAAGGTACTTATAGTTTTTTTTGCGTTCTGCATATGTTTTGTTGCTTTGTGCAAATTATTATGACCTTTAGGATTTTCTCGTTTTAGTGACTGATTTGATGCCTTTTCTACAAATTAATTTGATTCTGATATTCTTTAAGCTTTTGATTTTCTAATGCTTAATAGAATTCGTTTTGATTTAGAACTTGGTCTTTTGTCACAAGAATTATTGAAGTGTACACTTTGTTCAGGATTTGTAAATAAGGACAAGTCAAGTTTATTTGTTTTTAGCTTCTGGTCAGTCATAATTCGATAATTATGCTGAATTTCTTCGGTTTGACTAAAGCTAATTGTCATCACAATTTGTCGGACTAAGTTTTGACGAATAAGATAACTGTTTTTGTCTTTAATGAAGATAACGTTTTTTGTTGAATTATCGGCCTTATTCGAAATGTTAACCCACTTGGGTTTTATACCATTTTTCCTAAGGCTTTGCTGTTTTGTCTCTGCAAAGGTAGTTAGCTATGTTTTGGGACTTCAGGTGTATTTCCTAGAATATGTTGTTAAATGTTTACGTATGTGAATTCAGTTTTAAATGTTTAACTGAGCTAGGTCATCGACGAGTATTTCCTGGTTTAGGCACCGTACCGAGGCTCGTTGGGTGAACGTAGTCGAATTGTTTGTATTAATGAATTGACTAATGTTAGATGAGCATAGTCAAATTGTCTTGCGCCAATTGTTTTTTGAGGCTTGAAAGAATAAACGTAGCCTAATTGTCGTGTAAGTTAAAGGAACATAAAGCGTTCGTTCCTTCGTTTGATCTGGCTTGGTTCCACGTAACCTTAGCTAAATTGTCTTCTTTAAAATCAGCTAAAGTATTCTCTCTAAATTAAATTATTGCTGTTGGTTTTATTATCATCTAAATTATTCTCCGGTATGTGTATTCTTTTCGTTTCATTGCTTTGATTGTATCTTGCGTGAATAAGGGTTTTTGATACATTGTTTGGTACATTTGCTAATGTTTCTTGTGTTTGTGTTTCTTTCTTTCCGCAGTATTTTACCACATATCTACTGGCACAGAAGTAAGCTTAGTTCAGTCACGTACACAGAAATTAGTTGTCCCCACACTGATATGTACACACACATACGTATTCTTATATGAGACGTTGTCATATTTTCGTGAATGTTCTTGACTACGAATAAATGAACTCTATGCTGCTTCTGTGTTTCGTGTGCGTCATTACTTGACCAGGCCCTAAATTAATATGAGGCGTTTGACGAGCGAATGGAAATTCTCTTATCTAAATGGCGGCGATTACAATAACGATAGTGATAATAAAGATTATGACAGCGATAATGATGATGATGACGATGATGATCATGATGACAACGATGATGATTTTTATGAGGATTTTTTATTGTGAAATAAAAGGACAAAGTTCACAGTTCAACGATGATGAGGACAAAAATAATGATGATGATGATGACGATTTTGAAAATTATGAACAAACAAATCAATTATATAAACAGCAGCAACAAAAACATCACATTGTAGATAATAATGGAAATAATAAAAAACGTCAATTTCGATATGGCTTTTGACATCAGAGATAACAGATACTAACAGTGAAGTCAAGTCAAGTCATCAAGTCAAAAAGAAAAAAACTGAAGCGCTGTACAATGAGCAAGAGATAACGCTGGCACAGTTTGACCCTAATGTAGCTGTGGGATGTAAACAAAGGCCAAGGGACATAACTGCAGGTAAGTCCACCAATAGTGAGCGACATTTGGAAGGGAGATAATCCTGTCAAAGTTGGACTCTAAATGTGTGGTGAGCATGCTGACCATATAATCTAATATGGCATCCTCACTCTTTGACTGGGAGACAGACTGTAGAAACATGTAAGTGCATCAGTGCATGCAGCAATTTACTGTGTATGGTAATTTGTAAATGATGTGGTGAAAGGGTGTGATACTGACTTTAATATTGTACTAATCTGTGCATGCAAGCTCTTGGACAGTTACAATTTCTGAGCTATATCCAGACACAAGCCTGCATTGCCATATTTTTAATGTTGTGTTTTTTCAACAATATTTGTAGTACGCTTGGCAATTTCGGAAACTTGACCCCAATTTGAGTGAATGCCTTGAGTGATTCTTTGAACTGGTATAAAAACAAATGACTTTTAACTGACATACCTGTGCCCTGTCCGCTGAGAGTTCCAAAGCCAGTAAAGCTTCCAGTCTGTGTGTTGAACTCGCACAATGGTAGTCTGCAACACTCCCCTGCCTTCTGTACCAGGCTACATTGCGACGGCAAGCTGGAGTATTGGGGGCAGCTGAAATAAGCACATGATGGTCACATTTCTTATTCTTTCAATTTATCAACCACGAGCAATGTGACAAAACTGGATTCAGATTTTGGAACAATATTTCGTCATATTACCCTGCATGGGTGAAGAATATTATTGATATAACAAGACCATTGAAGACATGGATAGATATAGCTACTTTTCCAATCAAAATATGCAATCTATTGGGGAGGGAATATAGTAACAGAGTGAACTCTTTTCTTTTATTAGAAGTGCATATCTTTACACACAAAAACTAACTGCATATCTTAACACACAAAAACTTCTTTACACGCAAAAACTAAGTCTAAAACATGAAAGAACAGAGCAGGAATGAAAGTGTTAGAGAGCCTTAACACCTAAAAGATAATTTATGGCTCCACACAAATCCTTAAAATAATAATGAAAGGGGCCCGAGCAAAACCTGAAATCACAAAGCCCTTTGTGAAATTTGACTTTACATATTAATTCAATATGCAGTGTTTTATATGCTATATCTTTTCAGATTACTTTTACTATGCAATTTTGCATTCATTTTTGTGATATCTCCTAACTTGTATGGATATTTAAAAAAAAGATTTCTTAATTGGCTTTAAATGTCATTCATAGAAGAATTTGTTTTGCACCTCTGGAAATAACAAGAACAATTTTGTTGCAGTTATATCTATTCACTCACATTCCACAAAGCATGCCTTGGGTATTTTCCTGCAAATAAACAAAAATTACTCACTAGGATTGGCATTTATAAGATCCAGAGGTGGCATTGACACAGACGCACTTGAGATCACAGCCCACTTCCCACGTCTGGTCCTGGTAGTATAACTTCTTCTCATGCACGCACACCGCTGTAGCACAAAACGCAAATATTAAAACTATATTCAACACTGGGGAGAAAACATAATAAAACATAACAGATTATTTATTGCCAAGAGACATAGGTACAATGCGCAAGGAAACCATTATTACAAATCAAAATAATGGAATCCATACAAAGTTTACAACAAATGGAAAACTGGTGAATCAACTATTACACAAACATAAAATACCAGGGACAAACCCGACAGGCAGAAAACTTTGGTAGTCAAAAAAAGTCACAATTTTATAGTATGAAATTCTCTGCTCTCTCTCTCCCTTTTTCTTCTCTCTTTTTTGTTCTCTCTCTCTTTACCCCCCAAAAAACACTTACGTATGTGTTGGTAATTGTACTGGGGCCCTGAAACAACTGTATTGGAGATGATTCGCTGGTTGAAATTGCAGACAGGCTTCAGGCAGCATTCTCCTGGTACACCCACTAGCGTACACTCCAGTGGTAAGTCATGGTACACAGGGCATCTGCAGAAATGTGCACACATAGATCGTGCAGTTTTTTACAAGGTAGAAATATTTTCTTTAAAAAAACAAACAAACAGAGAAGGAATTATGAAGGTTGCCAGTATTTCTACTTTCTGTAGCAGTAGTCCACCATCTAACAGCAGACATTAATAACCATACACAAGTCTAGTATCTACTATGAAATTTCTAATCCACACAAATTAATATGCTTCCAGGAAATATAATACTTTCATATCCCATTACTACGTAAGACTGAGCAACAACGGTAGTTATTTCCATTCAGCAAATACGACTGTTAAGTAGTAATCAATCTTTAAAAATATGACAATTAATCGTGAACTACATTTTTACAATCACATCATCCAATAATTCACATTTGGATGGGAGATGATCCTGTCAAAGTTCAACTCTAATGTAGCTGTGGGATAGAAATAAGGGCAAAGGGACATAACTGCAGCCAAGTCCACCAATCTTGCTTGACATCTGGAAGGGAGAAAATCCTGTCAAAGTTTGAGCAGTAGTGAGCAGCCAAGTTGATCATTCAATGATGAAAGGTGACTGATGAACAGCAAACAGTTTTATGTAGCAAAAATATTTCTTTGAGAGATAAGCTTCAGCTTTCTTCTTTCATTTTTCTTCTATTGAATTACCTTGCTTTTTTGTACTCCTAGTATGGTGTGGAAACGTTGCACAAGTGAGCAACAGATCAGTTTACACTAAACAGGCAATCTTGACGCTAGCGGAGTGTAAGAGATCTATCAAACATAGGCTGTGTGTAGGTGTAACCCTTCAACCACACCTGACACTCAGACTGGAGTCAGCGTCACCATAGGGCTGACTGCCTCTATAGGCTAAATTGCAACCAATACTGAGGAAAGATCTATAAAACTGCAGTAAAAGATTTAACCTAAAATAAATACATGACACAAAAGTCTGTCCACATTAATTTCAGAAAGAAAAAAAAAGGTACATACTTGTTGTAACAACGGTAATATCCTCGCACAGCGTTTTCACAGACACACTGATAGTCACAGCCATCATCCCATTTCTCACTCTGGACGTACTCTAGTCCTTTGTACAGGCACTTGCCATCTGTACACCAACAAAATTTTAAAAAAATTAACAATTTAAAACAAACTGAATTCCTTTGTAGAGGCGAAAATAAAAATAGAATATTGCAAACAACTTTGGATCAGTCTAATTCAAGCAGATGCTATCTTTAGATAAATTACTATTCAATTTAAAAATTGGTGAATTGATGAGACTATCTTATAGACACACACACACACATGCATTCAAAGGTACACATACTCACTAAACGTTAAGAAACAGAAATAATTATACTTACAAAAGCCAAGACTCGGCACACCAGAATCTATACAGAAAAGAACAACTATCTAAATAACTTGTGGAAAATATATGCTAAAACTCAATGTATTCCAAACAAATACACTATAATTATGATAATAATGATAATAATAATAATAATAATAATAATAATAATAATAATAATAATAATAATACAATAATGTATTTAATGAGCACACATCTCACATCATACCGTGACGCTAATTATAAAAAACGAAATCTATCAAATATTCAATATACCAACAAATATCTAAATAATTTGTGAAAAATTAATATTAAACTCAATTACTGTATTCTAAACTAATATAACCACACTAATTATTAAAACTAACTGTCAGAAGACAAAGCATACATTAACAAGTATTTTTGATTATAATTCAACATTTCTTGTGAATAAAAAACAAGCCAATACAAAGCCTTTCCCTATCATTACCAAGCAGCATTGTGTTGTAATTAAAACACAAACTACAGATACCTACCACAATATCCACAATATCGCTTGCAGTTGGTGTAAGCCCATTGTCTGTACTGTGTACTGTTACACATGTCAGGACCATAGCTGTCGCAGTTGTTCGCAACATTGTTACACGTTGCTGGTTGTGCGGCTGAATACAGAGTTTTGTTTTGTTTGTTATAAATATGTATATAAACCAAAGCAAAGCACAGATCAAGTTAACTGAGTTGGTCTGTGAACACCAACCCTAGCCCAGCCCATATGATCATCATAATTACCATCATTGTCATCAGTTTCATCACAATCATAGATACAAATAAGTTATTATCATCATTATAATTATCTACCTCAAAGTTACTGTTAGCACCCAATGTCACTGAAGAAACAATAATATTAATAATCAACCTAGTCATCATTGCTTTGGCCATCATAATCATCATGGTAATAAACACCATCACCATCATCGAAGTCGTCATTCTGACCATCACAACAATCATCATCATCCACCATCACCATCATCAATCAATCATCATCATCCTCATTATGGGCATCATAATCATCACAACAAACAACATTATCATCAAGAATATCATCAATGTTTTGTCTATCATCATCATCATCATCATCATAATCATCACCCAGACTTACTAGAGCAGTATCCACAGCGTCGAGGACAATGTTTGCGGGCCCATGGGTCATAGTCTCTACAAGTGTTCTCACTGTAGTCATAACAGTTGGCAAGCTGGTCTTTGCAAGGGTCTTCTGTGGTTGAAACCCCTGCAAGAAAAAAAAACATCACCTGAAATACTTACAACATATAAATTAAACACTTACACTACATCAATTAAACACAATATATCAATTATTACTGTTTTTAATTACGTGAATTTGGATTTGTTTGAATGTTTTTATTATATGTAATTCCAGTGAGGGGTAATAAAGATTTGCTGAACTGACCTGAGTTGAATGAATGCTTTATTGCATTATTTCAAACAGTCTACTATTGTAACCAATTACACTGCAGTGAAAACGTTAAGATATTTCCTTAAATCTTTCAGACAATGGCAAGAGAGGCTGTAAGAACCTCTCTCTTCTCAGGATCAGCTTGATAAAGGCCACTCTCTTTTCCTCTCTCTCGCTGCTTTACTTTCTTCCCCCGCTCTCAACAGTACGTAGAAATTCTCAGCTGGGTGGACTGGAAACTGTTGTGCGTCGTTAGGTTTGGTGGTTCCATCCATGTACTGACCAGTCCCATCTAAGTTGGTAACCTGTGTTTGACCATGCTTAATCCTTTCGCTGCTAGCTTGATTTGCATGCTGTGTGCTAGAGAAAATTTGCATTTCCGTCCCTATTGTTCTTGTTCTTGCTTTAGCTCTTCCACTGTTCAAAATAAACCAATAAAAGTATGCATGCATAGAAAGGAAATTGAATACCGGTTTTATTTCTGCTACAGATAGAGGAGTAAATAAGAACATGAAGATTTGTGTGTCTGTAAGAAAGTGTGAAATTCAGTTTTAGCAAAACCCTTTTTTTTCTTCAATATTGTTGCTGACTGGCAAAATAAAATACATTATCACAATAAGGCATGTTTAATTGATCTGCAAACTCAACAATGTTACAATGATTTAACACACCATGGATAACTTCATTGGACATAAAATAAAACCAAACAAAATGAAAAGAAAAACGCTGACTGTTCTACTAATTGAGTAATTCTACCAAAAGTATCGCTTGGTCAGTGATTGAATCACTGCCAATGTCACTAGATTTAGAGGTAGTCAGAATTCACAGGTTCAAAATCAGAATCATAGTTTCCATCTCCATCAAAATCTTCTTTATCACAATCACTTTCTCACAATATTTCCTCAAGAACGTTTTCGAGAGGCACATGGTGTCGAACAGCCATGTTTGGCCAAAGAGCACTATGAAACATTTGTTTTTTGCAACCATAAAACTCGGTCTGTGTCAGTCAGAAACATAGGCCTAAGCTTTCTGTGCTTTCGGAGAGGAAACCGCTTCAAGGGAAGTAACTGAATTACTCTCTTTTCCTTGTTCTGCTATGCAAACCGATACTAACAGAGCGTTGCAATTGGATGTACGTTGTATGTCCCATAAGCATTGAAAGACAGTCAGAGAGGATGTACGTCATATGTCCACAGCTCAGGGAAAGGGTTAACAACACTAACTGTACAAGTCCCTTACCTGCTGGAGGTGTTGGAGCAGATGTGATCATGGAATTTGCTGAAAAATATAGACAGGCACTGCTCATTAGATCATCCACAAGATCCACATTGTCACAATACAACAATATAGTGTTATAATAGCGTTACAGGCCACAAACAAATCTCGAGCAAGCAACAGTTACAGAGAGCATTCCATCTCATCTGATCTGCCCACAATGCCAGAGACATTTCCGGGCTCAGATTGGTCTTGCCAGCAACCTGCGAACTCATGTTTCCCACCCACCCACCCCATATGACATCCAATGAAGCTGATTTTTCTCTCAATGGAAGGACGAACATATACATTAGTGTTACACAGTGGTGCATGTTTCCTGCATACTTCAAGCACTTTTAAAGTCCATATCATGCCATTTTATTGAAATCATGCATAAGGCAAAACTGTTTTGCTTCCAGTAGCAGCCGGTTCTTCAAAGGGAAGACATACACCTCTGATCTCCAACAAAAATCCCACTAATAAAAAGCCAAATGACAACATCTTTCTCACTCCCCACACTCCTTCTTTCCCAACCCTTCCAATACAGACCACTGACCTTTACAAGCGGCATCTAAGATTGAACTCAGCACTGTGGTAAGATTCTTGTAGTTGTTGACTTTGAATGTATTGAGAGCATCAGGGTCGTTAGCGATGGTGTTGATTTCAAATTGGTTGACATTACTACCTACACCCACTGCCAACAGGGTGATGTGGTTGCGCCGCGCTGCTTCTGCAGCTTCCAGAGTCCTTTCCGGATCTACTGACTGCCCGTCAGTTATCACTATGGCAATTCTTGGCACCTAGGTGGATAAAACGTTTGTTGCCAACATTATCGATATACCGTAAGTTCTGACATTTTTAATCACCTTGGAGACCTAGGACTGGTGTGAATATTTTCATTCTTGGAACACAGCTATCTTTTCAAACGCTCAAAACATCTACTAAGTTACCTAAGTTATCTCAGTACTGGGCTGAAAATATTTTAAGCTGTATTTATTTCTTTGTTTCATATTAATTTTATTGTTCTTATATAGCACTTTTCCAGCCCAAGAGCTGTTTAAGATGCTGGTTGATACAGGTTTTAACACAAGATGTCTAAGATGGCAGCTTGTTGCATTGTGTGACTCCTCAGACAATTGAGCACAATCTTGGGCAACCAGTGATGGGGGAGAAGGGAGCAGGGACCTAGTATAGTGCTTATTCAGTGTATTTATGTAGTTAGCACTCATTTGTGTAGGAACAGAGCATCATGATCCGTAAAGTCAGTGTGATGGACTGCGTGTGTTAGACCTTGGTTTATAGTCTCAACCAAAGGAGTATATTTTAATAAAAGCAGACTTTAACTTATCCAATATTTATTAGTGTTATGCAGCACCTATAAATTAAAAGTGAGTGAAAACTACAGCAACTCGTAGAACATAAACATATAAAATGTCCATGATGGTATTAATCCAGACCTGCCTACCTCAGATTTTCAGTTTCAGTATTCTGACTGGCAAAATGTGGTATTCTGGGACCAAAATTCGTATTTTCACTCTCGGCAAATCGACGCATTTGCAAGTAGGAATTTAACAATTGTAAATGTAACTTAGTGAAGATAAAGAATAAGTAATCACTGCATTAAAAAAAACTCGATTCCTTAAATACACTGTTCCCCGATTTATTTATTGACTACAGCACAGAACAAGCGCAAAACTGTAATTGCTAGAGAGCAAAAATTCAGTTGATAAAAACTTAAATTGGAATTGGAAACAACAAAATAATTTATCGATAGTGAAGGACTAAGTAATTTATATGATGTGCAAAAATGTCAACATTGTTTTTCTTCAGCTGCTGGCTATAACAGCTCTTGAGCCTGTCTGGTTCTTTGCTACAAAATAAATTATTTACAGTAACTGACTGGGAAAAATTATATGCAAACTGTCACTCAGCACTGTTTTCTTTCAGCTGCAAGCTATAACAGCTCATGAGTCTGTCTAGTTCTTTGCTGGTGTACACGTGACTGTGGCAGCAGGTTTGGACTTGAGGACTAGCAACTGAACGCTCTGCTTAGTAAATTGTCTACCTTGGCCATATTAAAATAAACTAAGAACCAACAGTTTGTGTAATTTTAAATAACAAATTTAATATTTTCATTGTTCTAAACATATACCAATTGAACGTTAAGGTACCGATAACACATCTATTTTTTAACAAAAAGTGAAATGGCTGGCCTTTAGCGATCTTAGAATCAGGAAACATTCTCTGAAACATGGCTGTCATTCTGTCTGCTGTGGCAATTGGAAGGTTGCATTCAGCAATAAACTGCACCATCTAAGCACTTCAGCATCTAAGACTTGCCGAGTGAAATCTTTTTTGCTATCCTCTGAGCTGATCTGCTTTTTCGTTTTTGAACAAAGCTGTAATATTTTGTGTCTTTGGCAGATTCTTCCACTGACGTTCGGCTGTTTTGTGATTTTGTCCGGCAACATGCCTCTCACAATCACTACGTCCACCGTGATCACAACTAAAATCTCTGACACACGCCAAGCAGTGGACGAAAGTCGGCCCCTTCTTAGATTGCACAAGAAACTGCCACTCATCAGTGTACGAAAAGAATGTCTGCTGTTGTTTAGGCTTTTTCTCTTTTGAAACTGACGTTGACGCTTCATCCAATTCAGCATCAGTTTCATGGGCTCTTATTATTTTTTTTTTCTTGGCACCCATGGTAGACATGGTTGAACTTAATGTAGAAATCTCTGACAATGAAAAGTTTCACTTGTTTCTGACTTAACTATGGCGCGCAGTATGGTGCCGTGTGAAATGTCTTAAAACCCAAAACAAACGTCTTATTACCACCACAAAAAAAAAAAAAAAGTTGCCAAAATTCGTATTTTTTAAGGCTTTTGCGTATTTTTGTATTCTAGGTCTCAAATCCGTAAAAATACGGAAAAATCCATAACGGTAGGCAGGTCTGTAATAATCTATAAACATTAAAACTTATGAAATGAAACATTTGTTTTCCTTATTTAAATTGTCTTTTCACCTAAATTGATTTTAGACTGAGATTTTAGCAAAACACAGAAGTGGTCCTGATTCGGCTCTTTGCAGTCCACTGGACCCTATGAACAATGAATAACTAACTAACAAGGCATAGAATACAGTCTCAAACAACAAATATGCATGCACAAGGTTCAGAAACATCAAACTAACCTACCTAAGACTAGAGTGGTGGCAGGATGGGGGGTGGGCAGCAAGAGGAAGATGCAAAGAACAATAAACATTGACCAACACACACAAAAAAGACACTAGTGTACAGCACATCAAACAAACGCTCTACCACTCTTCATGCAGTTAGAGGACCATGGCAAGGCTAGACACAAGCTTTATCATCCAAACTTCAGAGGTCTCTGACCATTCACACACGCACACAAAAACATCTGGGTATTTCTTCAACTTACATCATAGCGAGCGCCAGCATTGATAGTGAAGACATTGTCGGCGACGTAACGAATTGCATCGGCGGTGTTGGTACCTCCGCCCATGAACTGCATACTTTCCACAGCCTTCATGGTGTCCAGTCGGTTGCTGTACAAGCTAAACGGGAATTCCAAGCTAGGGTGGCCTGAGAACTGTAGCGCTGCCAGTTGCACCTGCAAAAATGGAATAATATGAATGAATGAATGAATGAATATTTTATAAAGTGCCTAACTTTCTCCATGCCTAAGGGCATGATTGCAGTGTAGAGAATACAGAAAACTGCTAGCATTAACATTTTACAATATGAGAATAAAGCACAGGAATTTTTTTCTTTAACAAACTCTTTGAGCACAATCATGTAGGTCATTTTGTAGTACAAAGGGTTCATCTTAATCCATTAAAATGATGTTTCACACGGTCCTTTTCCAACAAAGCCTGAGTTATTATTCCTTGTTTTGCAAAAAAACAAACATATAAGTCTTTTGACAGTTAGAAATACAGCAAAAGACCAGGGAATCAAGGATGTTTGTGTATAAAAAAATTTTTTTTTGTGTGACATTGAGTTTACTTGGGAAATTGCATTGTTGTCACATTAAGAGATAATATACTGGGTAATCATTGCACAAAACAAAGATTAAGCTTTGAATTTTAAGACAACTAACTTGTGATGTAAACAAACAACTAGGCCTACTATACACACATTTATATTGCTATTGCTAGAGTGCTATTTTTAGATACATCCTTGATGCTGTCAACAGGCACATTAAATAATAAATTTATCTATTTATATAAAAACCGTACTCTTTAAAGAGTTTACTGTTTGGGCCTAATCTCCTTTTTTTACAGTGGGGGCAACACGTACTGTGAATTTGGAAAGTATCTGTGATGCTGAAATAGGTTATCTTGTGGCTAAGTAAAAATTGTCAAAAAGTAGAGTTTATAATGGACAATATTATACCAGTAATGTCAAGATAGATTTGCTAGCAGTAATAATCCCAATAATAAGAGTGCTTACCTGATCAGGAGCAATAGGCAGCTGCATGATGAGATCTTTGACAAAGTCATCTAGATGCTCAAAATCCTCCTGTCCTACACTGGACGATGAATCAATCAGTAACGCCACATCCGCTTTTCTCAGGCAGCCTGCACAATCAATCAGTCAGTCAACCATTCAGTTAATTAGTTAATAAAACAACCAACTGAAAGTTATACGATAAATGCTTTCAATAAAAATATCACAAATTGTATACAGTTATTAATACCATAGCATTTGGAGGTATGAAGCCTACTGATGACATGACGCTTACGCTCGAGCTGCACAGTGCCCCTCTCCTTCGGAGGAGATCAATGGAAAGGGGAAGGAGAAGGGGAATGTAGAGAAGGGTTAGGTTTGGTTTGGTGTGGGTATGTGTGTGTGTGCATGTGTGTACTTGTGTGTTACAGTATGTGTTTGTTTCTTCTTCAGATGAAAGTATAAACTGAGATATAGTCTCTGCAACTGTACATTCCACCGCATACATATTAAAGATCCTGATACTTATGTTCTAAATAGGCAAGTGCCTGAAACATAAATACACCCAGAATGCAAAAGGTTCCTTCTCCCCCACCCCTATTCACTCAAGATTGTGCAGATTATGCACATAACATGCAACTTACTTGTTGGCTGGGGAAGTTCAAATACTGACACTGGAATCTCTGAAACAGAGAAAGGACTTTGTGTGATATACTATGGACACTTTATGGAGTAGTATACAGGCAAGTGCATGCTAGTGCTTGCATATGTGTGTGTATGTATGTGTAATTCAATAACGCAAACCAAAAATCAAAACACATTCTGACTTACTACGCATTTTTCATGTGTTTCATACCTTGTTCATTGTGTAGTAGTATACTTATACTGTGCTTATAGACCTTTAATGGTATGTTTAAGTGTTTTCAATGATGTTGCTTTTGCCTGTTGCATGGTTTCTGCTCATTTTTTGCTTCAGAAGACATGCTAAGAAACATACTCACTTTGAGAAAAACAAAGGACTTACCATTGGTAATTCTAGAAGATAGTGCAGGCACTAGTCCTTGCAAGGAAGAATATGTGTCAGCCTGAAGAACATATCTGTTACTGGGATCACTGGCTATCTGAAAACGTTCAAAATAATAATAACAATAAATAATAATTACTAACATGTAAAGGAATGTAATGAAACTCCTTTTTTTAAGAAACATCTGTAACACACATGATTTAATTTATACCCTAGCCCCACTGTGCACTAATCCCCCTAACCCTTCTCCCTCCTCTGAATCACCTCCTCAACCCTTGTGCATTATATGTTACGATTAAAGATGCTGCTAAATCATCATCATCATCATCATCATCATCATCATCATCATCATCATCATCATCATCACCATGCATACCTTTGCCAACTGATCCAGCTGCACCCCTTCTCCGACGCCAACATTAAAGATGAGGACACCCTCGTTGTGTGCATTTTGCGCCTCTTGCAATAAACTATTTGGGCTAGTTGATGGCCCATTTGTAATGTGAATGATGATGTGAGGCACGTTTGTTCTTGCACCATGTTGCTGGCTAAAAGCTGTCTGTGCAAAACATACGTTTAAATTTTAGATCAGAATGATGTTTACATTTTGAATTTTGTATACCATACTGGCATACAATGAATGATACATACATTTATAACAATAACCGAATCAGTCTAATATTGTAACAACACAGAAAAACCTAGTAAAGTTGAAAGTTTGACAAATAAAAAATCAAACATGTGTTAGCTACCAATAAAAGCAATCTCAATAAAATAATAATACGTGTGCAAACGCAGGCCACAGGCAATGAAGTGAAATCTTCTTCAAACCTCAATTCTACCATCCCGAAAACCAAAGCGGTCGTCTGCTTTCTTTGTTGTTGTTGCATCAATTTTTATTCATCTATGATCAGATTAACATAAGTTGTACTGCTTTCGTTTCTGCACCAAAGCAAAGGGAGAGCACTTTTAAAAAGAAAGTTACTAAAAAGAGCGCAACTCCGGAAATTGCAACAGGCCAGTGATTATTACCTGATAATTACTTATTATTTTTAGTACTTATGGTAAAATTTAATTAGAATTACTTATTACGATTGGTATTGCGACCTTGGCTGAATCAATGATGTTGCGAATTGCAAATTTACCAACTAAAGGGTATACTAAAAATATTAATTCAACAATAAATAAACAAATGGTGATGTACCTGAGTTGCATATTTGACAGCTTGGTCAGCGTCTGCTGTGCCACCTTTGAAGGTCATAGCCTGGAGATGGCTTTCTAACTGTGAGATGTTAAGTGCCTCACTAAAGAAGAATTCATTGTGGGCTCCGTTTCCATAGGAAACCACCCCTACCTGCAAGACAGACAGACAGAAACACACACACACACGCACCCCCACACACACATACACACACAGACGGACGGACATACAAGCAGACAGACACACACAGACACATTATTTTAATTTAATTCGTTAAATTTGACTGAGAGTTGAGAGAGAAAGAGAGAGAGAAAGAGAGAGAGAAAGAATTAGAAAGAGAGAGAGAAAGAGAGAGAGAAGACAGACAGAGACAGACAGAGAAACAGATAGATAGACAGAGGCAGAGAGATTATAAAACTTACAAAGAATGCTTATGGCACGAAGAAGGGCAGATCGATATTGGGGTCCTCGACTGTTCGCTGCTCGTCAGTATTAGTCTGCTTACTGCTTAAATATTCCCCGCCTCATTCTACCCCACACCCACACCTCTCTCTCTCTCTCTCACTCACTCTCTCTCTCTCTCTCTCTCTCTCTCTCTCTCTCTCTCTCTCTCTCTCTCTTCGTCTTCTCTACCATTCTATCCTCCGTTACGCCAAGAACATATACATATAGATATATATACACCTCCCCCTCTTTCTTTCTGTCTGTCTCTCTTGGTTACCTCTTTGGTATTGCGCCAGGTTGACCAGCACCATCATCATCATCATCATCATCATCATCATCATCATCATCACCATCATCATCACCATTCTTCAGACAAACGATGCCTGAAAACCTACCGGTGTGACACGTAATAACCGTGCTCTCTGAAACGGCAGATCAATAAGAAGAGGGCAAAAGGCTAACAACCTATACGATGCCATCTATACTATACTATACTATACTATACTATACTATACTATACTATACTATACTATACTATACTATACTATACTATACTATACTATACTATACTATACTATACTATACTATACTATACTATACTATACTATACTATACTACACTATACTATACTACACTACACTGTACTGTACTGTACTATACTATATTATACTATACTATACTATACTATACTATACTATACTATACTATACTATACTATACTATACTATACTATACTATACTATACTATACTATACTATACTATACTATACTATACTATACTATGCTATACTATACTATTCTATACTCATCATCATCTTCGACAGACTGCAACGGGATAGTCACACAACCATACGAAGTACAGGCACGAACAATTAAATTAAGCGCAGACAAAGGCTTATTATACTATGTGTAATCTCTTATGCTTCTTATCCCCTTGCCTAATTACCTGTATGTCATTAGGTCCTATGGTCCATTGACGGACCAAATGACGCAGCATGGACTGGAGCTCTGCATAGTCTGCTGAACCCACTTCGTTGGACGAGTCCAGTACAAACACCACGTCCGCCTTGGCCGGCCATACTGACGTCACACACAGTTTTAGAACGTCACATTGAAGTTATCATTACTTCATCATTATGTATTCATTTTCTTAGCTGTTGTTGGCGGCCCCTAGTACCTTGTAAGGGTGACGAGAATTAAGTCAAGTAAGTATTAATTGTCTTAATCATATTCATAACAAAAATATCGAAGGCGAAAAATTTCCTTACTGGCATCAACCATAATTATACATTATAGTTGCAACTTACATATGCCATCGTTGCACTGAATACGTCCACAAGTACATGAAAAAGTACAAGACTAACAGACAAAGCATACTGATCCATTATAACGACTGTTAAGATCATAATTATATAATGTTAACAAATAAACCATCATTATATCAAACACTTCCCTTAAACAAGTCACACGAAATCACATCAACAAACACAAACACTGGTCTCTATAACTGTCATAATCTCTAACCACTACCCTTTCTCTTTCCGAGGTTGTTATTTGTCCCTTGATTGAGTGTAGTTTAGTCTAGCCCTTGATTTATAATCTCGTCCAAAGTCTAAAGCCATACAAATGAAAACCTGCATTAATAAAATGTAGATCTACTAAGTTGATGATGATGATGATGATGATGATGATGATGATGATGATGATGATGATGATGATGATAATAATAATAATAATAATAATAATAATAG
>CM072519.1:15869737-15899737 GCA_036898135.1 Oncomelania hupensis | reverse complement strand
TCTGATTCTGATTTTTTTTATGTAATGTTGATCGCACAATGCACATCATCCTTAAAAAAAGAAATATGGATTTCTTTCCTTGGCTTTGAACTTCGCTGCCCCGAATCATCCAATTTAATACACTAAAACTTTGACCAAGGCTTTTGACCTTGACATATCAGACCTTGACCTCAAGTTTCTTGTGGCCTCAAATTGGATGCTGCGATTCTGTTAAGAACTGTTTTACTTCTTTTATGGCATGTGACAGTCAAAATGGTGAAGAGCATCATAATGTTCCATCTACAAGCGGATTTGTATTCAGGTGCTTTAAATTGCGATTCAATAAATAAATAAACGAGATGAATAAAATACATTTTAGGAATATTCTTGTTCTGCACACAAATTTCATAAATATACCAAAAAATAAACTGGTGAATTATTACTATAAAATTCGAATTTTGTTCATACATAAGACATAGTGATGACGATAAAAAAAAATTAGAATTTAACAATAAGACATTGTGATGACAATTTTAAAAAAAGAATTTAACAACAACAAATCAATAAGCAGAAATAACATCAGCAGCAGCATAAAAAAAATCAATTACACCATAACCCCTACTACTACTACTACTACTACTACTACTACTACTGATACTAACACTTGTATTAACACATCAACAGCAACAACAACAACAACAGCAACAATATAAACATCGACAACAATATACATACATAATTATTCGGACATATATAAAGATACATATTTGCAGTAGAACGTTCACAAAATGGCTGACTATACATAACAATATTAAAAAGAAAGCTGTTCTCACTGTTTGCACAGACGTTTCTGCACAGGAAACACACCAACACTATCACGGCCACGAACCACCTTGACCACTGCATGCTGGGAGGATGGACACTCTGACGTCACGCACGTGCAGAACACATCATACACTTCCCACCCAAAAAAAAATTAAGAAAGTTTGAAGAAATCCGTTTGTTCAGTGCCCACAATATGGACGATAAATGTTTTATCTTAGCTCAAACGTCACACATCCGGTGGTGATGGTCCAAGACTGAGATTCTGACTGTACACGCCTGCTATTAGACAATACTACATAATTTATACACAGATAATGCAACTTCTGCAATTGCGTCACGTGACCATAACAGTCTAATTTTTGTTCTAGAAAGAGCGTGTACTGGGTCACGTAACTATCTGCTTCTGTTTTATGTCTTGGAGTTCGAAGATGCAAAATTTATGATCTTCGAAGGAGGAATTACTTCTGCGATTAGTAAATTACAAATTCATTCTTTATTTTCAAGATTTTTTTAAAAAACAGATTCAGTTGGTTATATAACTTGTTTCGTTCGATAGGAAGTATAGGCTTTTCATAAATGTTTTTGTTCCAAATTAAATCTGGACTGACGATCCACAGTTGGTTGTAAACAAGATATCCTTTGGAAGTAATGCGAAACAATCTTCCGAGATTGAAGAATTACAATTTACAAAAATGCACACATCACAATGATGCAGAAGACAAACAGATAAATAAATATGGCCTCGTTAGTAATAAAAAGTTGACTTCCTTGCGTGGATGATGGTTTCAGGCTTGGAATATTCAGGTTTTATATTTTTATCAAGAGTCTGGTCACGTGACAGTAGTTGAATTATCTTGTTTTGAGGTCCTGCTTGAGTACGTCTGCGTAGGCTTATTTGACAGTGCTACGATATTTGGTACCAAAAGTCACAGATAAGACTATTTAGACATTAGTAATCTGAGTATCTTGGGATGAATGAGCACTGAAAGCTTAGAATAGCAGGTGTTTTACTGCGGTCAACGAGGGCAATGGCAGACTTTAATATTCATTTCTTTAGAATTTTGTCTTCATTTAATGTTTGGATATGTTGTTATTAAGCATGCCTAATTACGTTTGATGCACTTACATTTGTTTGCATATCATCGGCATTTATTACATCAAATCAACTTTTGTTTTCACATTTTAATTTAGTTTCGTATGATGTTTTTCTTTTAGCTTTACATTACAGCAACATCATGTGCAAATACGAAACTATGCCTACAAAATGAAACGCATATCACCAAACACATGATGTTGTTGGTGCTGTAGATATTTATCGCAGATTATTCTTAGGTTGAAAATCTGCTCAATGGTACTTCGGCCAGCCCTGAAACCTGCTTGTTCCTCAGCTATGATTTATTCAGCTTCGGGTTTCAACCTGTTGAGTATTATTTTCAGGAGGACTTTGCTCGGATGGCTGATGAAGCTGCTGGTGCGGTAATTTTCACACTCCTGAAGGTTACCCTTTTTGGGAAGAGTGACGAGAAGCGGCTGGGTTCATGGTGTAGGCCACTCCCCACTCTGCCAAATCTTGTTACAGATAATGGTGAGGGCGTCAATCATCGCTTTTCCTCCTGCTTGAAGCAATTCTGAGGGTACGTTGTCCACTTCCGCTGACGTTCTCTTTTGCAGTGATTGCACTGCTGCCTCAACAGAGTCAACTTCTTCTCGGAGAATTGGTAGGGGAGGGGAAGGGGACATGCTAGAACTGATGTGTCTCCGTTTGGTGTGTGGTTGTAAAGGTCAGAGCAGTACTCTGCCCATCTATACAAGACTTCTTGTTCTTCTGTAAGACATATACCAGACTTGCTTTGGATCGTGGAGACCTTGGGTTGTTTAACACTTGTCAGCCGCTTCACAGTCTGGTAGGCCTTCTTGCTGTTGTTCTTGTTCGGACTGTTGTCTATTTCCTGGCACCGATCTTCTATCCAGTTCTCCTTTGCTGTTACTAGAGTTTACCGAGTGCTTTGTTAGTTGAGGTACGATTTAATTATATAAGGATAGTTTCGTATTTATGTAATTAATTGTAGCGTATTGATTACATCCGGGTCACTAAATATCAATACAAATACTTATGTCAAGCAGATCCACCATTATTCTCTTGTGTCCATAGTGACCTACATACAGGTTCTTGCAGAGGTCAAGAAAGTGCACAAGACTTACTTACAGAGTAAACGAGATAATGTGATGTCTAGACCTTACGCATTTTCGGGAACTCGGAAATTTATTGCGTAAACCAAACTTTCTCATGACAGACTTATGTCATGTTAATATTATTTACCAACAACAGATAGGCCTATGATGATGATGATGATGATGATGATGATGATAAAGATGATGATGATGACGATGATAAAGATACCTGGATTCCCCCTTAATCTTTATCTTTTATCTTGCGCCTTGCGATTTGCTTGACTGTTTCAGATCTGTTTATAATGTAATTCTAAAATTGTCGTTAATTGTTGTTTAGCGATATATGTGTTTTACAAAATGACTTGTTCTCGATGTATTTCGTTGTTCAAGGTCAACCAGATGGTTTTGTTTAGTCTAGTAAATCGGATTGATAGATATGCCTGAAATCAAAATAAACGCAAAGTGCACTTATTGCCGATCCTAACTTTTTGTTTACCGGTTAGTCCGTTACTGACGTGCGGGGGAGTAATCATTAGTACGTGCGGTAGGACACTCCAGAATAGTTTAATAATAATTATTGTTGCAACTAATAATAATTAAAAGTAGATTTATGGTACACTCTGTCCTTTGTGTTGATGGGAAAGCACAGAATGCATTGCACACACAGAAATAAATGTTTGCCTAGTTTAGGTTTGTGACCATAATTACTCTCTCATCTGAAAAGTCAATCCAGTTCAGTTGATCATGCAGATGTGTTTGTAGGTGTGTAAGTGTGGGGATGGGTGGAGTTCAGTTGTGTGTGTGAGGTACGAACAACACAGAGAGAGAGAGAGAGAGAGAGAGAGAGAGAGAGAGAGAGAGAGAGAGAGAGAGAGAGAGAGAGAACAGACAAAGAGACAGGCAGACAGATAGACAGATGGACAGACAGCATAGAGACAGACAGAGAAGGATATCGGAAAAAAGAGAAAGACAGAGAGAAAGAGAGACAGACAGACAGGTAGATAGGCAAAAAGGCAAAGTGGCAGACAAATATTGTTTACAATGCTTTTTATTATCCGGATTTCATAATACACATTTGCAATCCTGTAACCTTAAACAGAATAAATAGCAATGCATGTTCAAAGATAAAGGGGACAGTCTTTTCTACATCCCTGAGACTTTCGACTTTAGTTGTTCGCTAAAAAAGTAGAACTGACAGGATTATCTCCCGTCCAAAAGTTGCTCAATATTGGCCCAGTGGACTGCAGTTAAGTCCCTTGGCCCTATGTTTTTACATCTCACGGCTACAAAAGGGTTCAGCTTTGACATGATTATCGGTTATATCTTAGGAGCATGGTTTAAACATAGGTATATAATTTGTATTAACATAGATGCCGAATACAAACTAACTTTCGAGTAGTTTTGCATAAGGGAGTTAATAGATGCTTAGGAAATCATTGGATTATCTCCCGTCCAAATGTCGCTCATTGTTCTTAAAATAGCGCTTTTCCCAGCTCATCTATATCTGCAGCTCGAGGCGCTGATCTCATATAAAAGCAAAGGCAATGGCAGCAGCTGCTGTGCAGACGATGCTGTAGTACAATGGAAAAGCGGGATCTCCAGTGGCGTCAATCAGGGGTCCCGTCAGGCTCGATACAGTTATCATGGAGATGGGTATCATGGTGGTGACGGTTGCCATGGCAGACCCGACCCTCGGCCCCTCTTTCTTCCCATTCACAGCAAGCGCCTGTAGCAGACAACAAACATGTGTGTGTTCGGCGCCTGTAGAGAAGGACGCTGCTTATTATTATCAGGCCTCAATTGCTTTGGTAACTCCTTGGGGTCATGAGCAATCTTGCCACTGTAGATTGTTCTAACCTATAAAGGGAAAAGTGAAAGCCCCAGTTGAAAACCTGTCTTGCCTTTGTAGGCATGACAGATTCACTGCGGCAACAGTACCCCCGTTGGAGTGCCGGGGGTTTCAGTATAAATAGTATCCCCACTTTATGGAAATTTAGTGCTTTAAATTCCCACTGTTGCTATCTTCCTCATTTACTCTTTCCCATTCCTACTCTGCTATACTATCTTCTTCTTCGCTAGATCAATGACCTACCTTTTTTCTTGAAAACTCTTCCTGGACAAGACTCCTTGTTTGTGTATGAGGTCTGTTGGATCAGCTTGGGAGTGTTGGACGCTTTCTGCTGGGTGGTCACTAGGGCTTCCTATGATGTTAGTATTTAGCACTATAGGCATTTTATATGTATATGTTTTGTTGATGATTTGTAATGATGGTTGTATTCTATTTTGTTTTTGTAACCGGGGGTTCGCGTAGTTGAGGTAAACCCTCAGCCGTCCCCCGCGTGGGATGTCTTTATTGTAAAGTGACTGGCCGGTGGAGGGCATTCAATTTTCCCACTAGGGTTGTTTCAGCAGATCTTTTATGCGGATCGGGGGTTGTCCGGTCCTGATTTGGCTCGGAAGAGTCCGCTGGACCTAAAGCAACAATAAATCAATCAATCAATCAATTGCTTTGGTAAGGTATGCTGTTCTGCTGGATGAAGATGATGATGATGACGACGATGAAGAAGTAGAAGAAGAAGATGATGATGATGATGATGATGTTGATGATTATGATGATGATGATGATGATGATGATGATTACTGCAACGACAACCACGATTACGACGCCATGGTAGACTTATTTACCTCCTTTTGGCAGATTTCATTTGCCATCATGAAGGGGATGGTGTACATCATAGACCGGAAAACGCCGATCACACCTGAAGTGACGTAATAGATGATGACGTCACTGGTGAACAGCAAGGTCAGCAAGATGGCGATTTGCACAGTACATACTGTCAGATATTCAGCCTTGGGGCCTGCAAAATCACATGTCATCTACATTAGCCCACGTAAGCGCTGTACACGTCGTCCATATTAGGCCAGTTATAGACGCAAGACGTTTCAATCGCCATTGGCGTGCACCAATATTTTAAGTATAAATGCAGGAAGAAAGGAAGACAGAAATACAAAACTTACTTACAAATGTGTTGCAAAAGCTTCCGCTGCATAAAGTTTACGACGATGTATGCGATGTGTAAAAATAGTACACCGCGCGACCCAGTTTGAAGGCCTATTCGGTAATTCGCATACGACTGGCTGCTAGGATCCGCTTCCGGGTCTCCTCCGTAGATGACCTTACCCAGGTAATCTGTGGCACAAATATTGAAGGATTGCCAGGCGCCCGCCATAAAGAACATGGATAAACAGATGAGAGCCAAGCGTCGCGTGCTTCTGCTTAATTTGCCACACCACCCTGTATTTCCCTCGCCATCTTGATCGGCTAGCAGCTTTTCTTTGTCCGTAGTTCCGTAGTCCCTGCCTTGCCAGTCAGTGAGACGTAAAGAAGCTGTTTCCATGTGTGCAACAGACGACCGTCTGGCAGAGCGCAGACATGCGGAGATGAAGAATTTGTCTGCTGGATGGGCCTGATTTCGGTTCGTCAAGTTCTCTACAGCTTCGTGCCTGGATAATCGTCGACTGGGTTGATTGTTGGGAATAATCCTGTTGGATGTCTGATTGTAGAAACCGGACGCTTCTGCGCGATTTTTGTATGTGCCAGACATTTCTGTCATGTCGGGGACCTGTTCTGGTGTTTCGCTCACTTCCCAGGACCCACTGGACTCAATGTCAGTCAGAACGTTGCCTATACTTAGGCTGGTAAAGGAGTGAGCTCGCGCCATTTCCGTCTCCTTCTCACTATCTTCAGCAGGCGAGGAGTATGCGCGCTCCATGTTCTGCGGTCCGTATTCCGACAGATTGACTGCTTCCGCGAGCATGTAGCTCCTGACGAAACTGGAAGCTACAGACTTGAGGAAGGTGGATTTTTCCGTCTCGCCCTCCTCTGTCTCCATCTCATTCCGGCTAGTGCTGTTGACATCATCTCTTTGTGGGAGTGGGAGTAAGGGTATAAGTGTGGGCGTGGCTTGGAAGGAGAGGATGGTGCAAAAGATGGTGAAGGCGATGAAGATGGCGGCCTCCAGCAACGTCTGAGGCACCAACGTACTCCTGCACACATACAGACACACACACGCACGCACACGCACACACACGCACACGCACACACACACACGAACACACATAATGACGATTGATGAGACGGTGCTGGTGTTGATTGCTGTGAGTGGTGTATGATGAAGAAAATGACAAAAAGACAACAACGACGAGATTTGCTAAACGAAGCGATCACAATCATGATGATAAATTTCTAACGACAATGATTATGGCCATTATTCTATTGCTATAAATATCTAGACAGTGCTACTGCTACTACTACTAAGCTTACTATTACTACTACTAAGCTTACTCTGCTACTGCTAATGATTTTGATAATAATAATAATAATAATAATAATAATAATCATCATCATCATCATCATCATCATCATCATCATCATGAATATAATGACAATTGACATTAATCATGGCTATTACTTATTTTGCTAATACTGACGATAACCAAGATGATGACGGCATCGGCTATGATAAACGATGACCCTGCTGTTTCTACTGCTGATGATGATGATAGTGAAGTTGATCCTTGTAGTTGTACTCACGGGCATTTGACGTAGCTACTCAGCAATTGATCAAGGTCCAGCAGACCTAGGACGGCTGTGACACAACCTCCAACGGCAGACATTATCACTCCAACCACCAGCACAGAGAAGTGTTCCTCTTTGTCAGTGTTTGACAAGAGGAAGCCCTTCAGGCAGGAGTTACTGTAACAGAATAGCAAAAACTTATAACACAGTAGCACAAACCTATAACACAGTAGCACAAATCTATCGGACCAGAAATGCATTTTTACTTACTTGAGTGACATTAAATAACGAGCCATTTGTTTATGACAGCAGGAAGCCCTTCAGGAAGGGGTTATGGAATCATTATTTCCTTCAACCTCCTTTTGTTACACTAGTTTCATCTGCTAGTAGTTTTTCTTGTTTATGTATTTTCGATTCGTTACTTATGTTAATTCGTGGATTCAGTAATTTAAGTGTGTAGTATTTAAGTATATAGTATTTAAGTATGTAGTACCAGAACCCTGAGTCTAAACAAGATTGTTTATAAAAAAAGTGTGACGCAAAAGTTACAAATGCAGCATGAGTAAGATACTAAACAATACAATTTGTACTACTAAAAAGTTACACACCAACCAGTCATCATGATCCTCGCAAGGTACAAAGCCATCTTTATTTTTATCGCAAATATATCTCACAGAAACGTAGCCCTCGTCCAGCGAACGTTCGCTTGCCTGACGTACCCTCTTTGCATTCAACTAGTCGAATGTAACGAACGTTCGAGTGATCTTCATTTGGCCTAAAGGCTAGAACTTAAAATGTAACTTGAACGTTCGTGGGGAGCGAAAACAACTATTTTCTTACGTGCAGTCGTTTCCCATGTCAATGAAGACGTATCCAAGGATACTTAGGATACCGGTAAGAGGTACGTTCAAGCCCAGAGGATCTGCTTGCCAATCGGCCGCTGTTGTAGTCACTGGAGATTCCGGTGTCGATAAATGTGATGATGTACCCACTTTTTGTGAAGTCACTAGGATGCCTGTCGTCGTTGACTTGTAATGTGAGGTTTGAGATGACAGCAGTGTTGACAAAACTAGCAGTGGGTTCTCTGTGGAGATTGGCGAAGGGAGACTAGAGAATGGGGCTGCTGTTTCAGTGGTCATTAAGAGGCTGCTGTTCGTGAAGTTACCTTGACTGCCCCATAAATGGACAACGCATCCTGCCCCAACCAACCCCAGACCAGTCAGGTAAATCATGATGGACACAATCACTGTCAACTGCAAACACACCATTTCCTATGTCATGTTGCCGCATAAAAAAATTAAATACCAACAATAAGCTTTTTGTCTATAGTAACATTATTTTATTATACGATTAATGACGACTACTAGAAGTAGAAGTGATACCTTTTTTAACGTGAAAAACGTGAGCCATGTAATTTTTTGGTCAACCCATTATTTTTAATAAAAATGGGATGCTGGCATATGAATCGTGACATTAAGTGATGTGATCTGCACGATTAGGCAGCTGCAACGCGACTTTCACATTTATCTTGTAAATTCTGCTGAACTTGCACACCGAGTTTTAAAGATTAATTTTTTCACCAAACCGGGCATAGATAATTATATATATATACTGTTTCACGCTACCTCTTTACGTCGGCGGGGGTTGATGCCGTTGTCGCTGAGCCAGCCGAGAAGTGGGAGGCCCAATAGACTCAGACTTCCAGACATGATGCCCGACACTGTGACCAGAACAACGGGCACTCCCAAGGCCTGAAGGCACGGTATCATGGTCAGCTGCATGAACACCAACCCGCCATCGTATGCGCTGAAGCTACTACACATCAGCACCTGTCGCAAACACATCAGCACCTGCTACAACACATCAGCACTTGCCACAAAGACAGGATCTAATTAAAAAAAAAATTTCTTCTTAAAAGATAAAGTAACGTAGGCAACTATTTTTTTTTAAAATCTTGAATAAATATTTGTTGACTTGATTTGAACGCCTGCTAAATTACATCAGCACCTTTTCACATCCACTGCATCAACAGTGCGTATACCAGTGTGTGCTCACCACACGAGAACCAACCACCCCAAAAAATCTAACACATAAAACACCAGAGGGAACAGTTCACACCCCAAGATGGAGATGCCAATACCAGTACAATACACAAGAGTAGATTCTTGTATTATTAATCAACAAATATAGAAAAATACCCACATACTTTTCTGCATCCTAGTGCAAGTTACTCCCCTTCTATGTTCTATTTATTATCAAGCTCATTCATAAATTACCTCCCTTTTTCATAATTGAAGTACCAGGGCGAAGCACCACTGAACAGTTCTTCAACCTCAGAATAATCTGTGAGAAATAGCTACAACACCAACAACATCTATATCATGTATTTGTAGACTTCAAGAAAGCGTTTGACCGAGTCTGGCATGCAGCTCTGTGGGCAATCATGAGAGAGTACAACATCAGCCCTAACATTATTGAAGTCATCAAAAGCCTGTATGACAAGGCTACCAGTGCAGTCCTCCACAACAGCGCCACCGGAAAGTGGTTCAGAACAACAATCAGCTTTCGTCAAGGATGCCTACTCTCTACAACATTCTTCAACATTTTCCTAGAGAGCATTACGTTAGATGCCCTTGCAGATCACAAAGCCACAGAGTCAGCATTAGGGGTAGAGCAATCTCCAACCTCCATTTTACGGATGACATTGATTGATTGGCTGGAGAGGAACAAGAACTTAAACAGCTGGTACATAGGTTTGACACCACCTCCAGAGCCTTTGGAATGAAAATAAGTACAAAGAAGATCAAAATGATCAACAACACCAATGGCATCAACACGGACATCAAAGTCCAAGGTGCATAGCTTCAAATATTTAGGAGCCTTTGTATCAGACAATGGGTCCCGGCAGGAAGTCCTTTCCAGCTGCTGCTCTGACAAGTTTGAAGCCATTTGGAAAGACAGGACCATGAGTCTACACTCCAAGGTAAGAATGCTGCGCTCCCTTTTCATCTCCATCTTCCTATACGCTTGCGAAACAGGGACTCTCACAGCAGACATACAACGAAGAATAGAGAGCATGGAGATGAAGTGCTACAGAAGACTTCTGGGCATTTCCTATACCCAGCACATCACCAACGACTAAGTCCGACAGACCATCACACAAGCCATTGGACAACACGATGACATGCTAACAGTGATGAAGACACGGAAACTCCGGTGGTATGGCCACGTCACCAGAGCGTCAGGCTTTACAAAGACCATCCTGCCAAGCACAGCGCAAGGAGGCAGAAGAAAAGGGAAACAGAAGAAGAGGTGGGAGGACAACATTCGAGAATGGACTGGACTGGAAGGTTGTTGAGGACAGAGAAAGATGGAGTACGCTGGTTAAACGATCATCTGAGATACCCCAACGACTTCCGAGTTACGGGATGGGATAGGGATAGGATTATGATTATTTACCGTCCATTGGCAATGATGAGAAGAAAGCCTTCAGTGTCGTCCTAATTGCCCTCTGCATTGGCAGATTTAAGAGGGGTTCGCTTTGGCATTGCCTTCCTGCCCGTACGGTAGCCACCTCTTTAAAAATAACATCAGCAACAACAACACCAACACAACAACAAACGCTTGTATACTTGCATATGACGGCCTACTAGCGCCAAAACTTCATAATTACAAATATTATGAGATAATAACAAATATCATGGCATAATTACAATTATCAGGGGATAATTACAATTATCATTGAAAAATTACAAATATCTTCGCGTGATCAAGGAAATGCGCCAAAACCGAAAATTGTAATTATCCTATAATAATTACAATTTTCACTGATAGTTACAATTTGTTTGTAATCATTCTTAATTCTTGCTTAGGCGGCTTACTAGCGCCAAAACTTGCATTTACAGGTATCAGTAATAATGGTAATTAACATGTGTTCTGTGTAATTCACATATACTAGCAGTTATTACCCGTGCAAATAATTTTTTTATGACCCAATTGCTGTGCCTGATGTTATATGTCCGTTTCAAACATTTTCCTGGAAGTGACTTTTCTTGTGCATTCTGCAGCATTGAGTCATTTTATGTTTGTTTTTAATCTGAAGAAGAGCAAAGCACGAAAATTCATTTGTCTTGTATTGTTGTATAATTAAAAGTATCTATTATATTTCTTTGTTGTGTTTCTGATTTTATGCCCGTTATAGGTTATCTTTGGGTGTCCAAGCTGTCAGCCACTGAGTGAAGTCAAATTTATTTGAGACTATAATGTTCCATTGTAGCCTACATAGTGTATAGTTTATGTTGTGGTGTTGGTACAATAACTACATGTAGGAAATATATCAATTGCCAGAAAGTGGAAGAAATTGTAAACACATCAGGAACTGCTAAATATTTTGAAAGTAAAATCATGAACACAACTAAGATATATATCAAAGATACTTTTAATTAACATTAGCTCGAAAATTAATTCACATTGTATAAAAGTATCTTTAATATAATAATCTTTGTTGTGTTTATGATTCTGGAAGTGGAAGGCTGAAGTGCACTGTCAGTGGTGAATCACTAAAAAGAGACATAGATTAAAGATAAACTTATAATTGTAATAAAACGCAATAACCATTTATTTGAGGAAAACAGCATTACTGATTTATTGCACATGCGTGTGATTAAAACAATAAGGCAATTCTATCACGGCATGCACAGTATTTTTTAAATTATAATACATACCAATGAAATACCAAATTGAGGCAATCATAAAAAAAGCACCAAGCCATGTAAATATGGCCTTTAGTCCCTACAAATATTTATTTTGGAACAATTCAGTTTTAATTTATATTCTAAATATTTATTTTTAATGTAAAGTTTGCTTTTATTTTTTTTCTGATGAATCGAATGACAATTAATTATGCTATGAAATTGACAATAAAACTATAATGTTATTTTCTAAATGCTTTTTTTTTTTAACAGAGCTACCTATACCTAATAAAAAAAACAAAAGCATAAGATGTCAAGTGTTCTAAGAAGTACATGCATCATGGATAAATGGAAAAAAAATTAATATGAAACAGTTATTAATACCCGTGCTATGATTTTATTTTTATTTATATATTTATTTATTTTGTGGGTTTTTTTTTTGCATTTTACTTGCACCCTTTTTTGTTTTTTATTTGCCTCTTCTCCTCTCTGTATCTTTATTATCTATACCTCCCTCTCTCTTTTATCTCTCTCCCTCTGTATTATTAAATTTAGAAAAAAAAAAAGTAACCCAGCGAGATTCGAACTCGGGTCTCCATTAATAATAGTCAAATGCATTATCCATTGATCCACGGGGTGCTATAACTCAACACCCTTATTCTATATATAGGTCCTATATCATAAAACATGGTGAACCCTCGTTTTTATTAGTGTTATAAACTTTAAACTGCATTAAACAACAATATAACCCGATTTAAAAGCGAGATCAGAACCAAACTTATGACATGAAGGCTACAGAGAGCAATCACTAAATGCAAACCGGAAATGAAGGCGGGGCCTGCCGTAGGCAACGTCAAGAGTGATTGGTTGGACTCGCACATGTCTTCCACGTGTTTTCGGTACATTTTCAAGGCAGTAAAATGCAAAATAAAGCCGATTTGCGATCGAAAATAATGTTAAGTTTCGTTGTAGCGGCAGCGCGTGATCGAGCGGCGAATGGCAAAACTCGCGTGGAAGCAATTATACGGACAGTTCAGCTGTAATCTGCACAAATTCGAGCAAATATATATATATATATATATATATATATATATATATATATATATATATATATATATATATATATATATATATATATATATATATATATATATATATATATATATATCTATATATACACACGTCTTTCGACCGCAAACATCCCATATGCTGTAGATTTTGTGGTAGACATCGCGTCCAGCAACACCAAGAGATAGAACGCAATGTTTAAAATTTTAATTTAATTTAATTTTATTTTATTTTATTACTTTTATCTTTTTTCTTTTCTTTATTTTTATTGTGTGGGTAGAGGTGGGGGAAGGTAGGGGGCTGAACCCCTCCTCCTTCCCCATCCTAAATCTACCCCTAAAAGTAAATCGTTTAAAAGTGATGGTGAAGATGCCTGAAAATTTGTGGGTGATTTAGGTTAAAAATAGGTATAGGCCTAAGTTTACAGTTAACCCTAACACTAGCCTTAACCTTACCCCTACCCATGACCCTAATCCAAACTCTAACTGTAATCCTAACGCTAAAAATGTCAAAATTCGCCGTTAAAATTGTATACCGTATCTTTGCGCAACAATACAATTACGAATACGCAAAACGATGCGCGAATCGACGTACACGATGCTCCTAACACACACACACACACACACACGCACACCCACATACACACACACATACACACACACACACACACATTTAATATCAATTCAATGGCAGAGAGAGAGAGAGAGAGACAGAGAGAGAGACAGAGAGACAGAGACAGAGAGCGAGAAGATAGAGAGAGACAGAGAGAGAGAAGATAGAGAAAGAAACAGAGTGAGAGAGAGAGTATTCATTTCATTCACTAAGACCCCGAGTGAGTTTAGCTGTGGGTGTGAGAGTGAAAGAGGGAGGAGAGAGAGAGAAAAAAAGAGTGGAAAAAATATAAAATATCTTCGCGTGATCATGTTTAATTTTTAATTTGGGCTCTAGTAATCTGGGTGGAAATGCACCAAAACCAAAAATTTTAATTATCACATAATAATTACAATTTTCATTTGATAATTACAAATTTTACTTGATTCTGCTTAATTCTGACTAAGGCGGCTTACTACCACCAAAACTTGCATTTACAGGTATCAGTGATAATAGTAATTAACACGTGTTCTGTGTAATTCACATTATGACGGCCTATCAGCGTGAAAATCTGATAATTACAAATATGTGATCATTACAAATATCAAAGACATATTTACAATTAACACGTAAAAATTGTTTTTATCAAGTGAAAATTAGAATTTTCGGTTTTGGCCCATTTCCATTTGTTAGAGCCAAAACTGAAAATTAAATATGATCACGCGAAGATTTTTGTAATTTTTCAATGATAATTGTATTTATCCCTTGATGATTGTAATTTCCCTATGATATTTGTAATGATCTCATGATATTTGTAATTATTAAGTTTTGGCGCTAGGAAGGCGTGGCAAATACTGATAACTATTAATTAACACTGTGGATTACCAGTATCTCTGTAAATTACATAGGAGAACACGTGTTAATTTCAATTGTCTCATGATAATGGTAACTCTCGGTTTTGGCGCTAATAGGCCGTCCATGTTTTAAATCAACATAGGCCTACTTCATTGCCAAATAAATCAAATACATAGGATTTTGCGTTGGAATTGCAATTTCAACTCATAAAAAGCACTGCAATGTGTTTCTTTTCACGTGCTTTCTGCAAAATTAAGTCAATATCTAATTACTGTTTTGCCATGCAATGATAAAACAGTGCAAGTCCATTTGGTCATATTTGTTTATATGCTCAAAGATGATACGTCCTAACGCGTGCCTCTTTATTTCATGATCCAGACAAAAAGACATAAAAACACAAAGAAAGTAAGTAACAAATGGCCCTATTCAAAATGTCAGTTTCTTTAAATTGTGTTCCTGATCTTACTTTATTTCGTCATCACACGGCAGTGGTCGGCACACCAACTTTCTCGTGCCTTCACTAGTGTTCAGTGAGGCGAGTTCATACATTTTCCCATAATGACACAGTGTACACTGTAGCCTAAGTGAACTGTGCTCTTTTCTGCGTCATTCAGTCAACGCCAGGCCAGTCAACAACGCCGAGAGGGACAGCGACGATCGACGACGCGACAACCGCTTAGGACTTCAGTGGATAAAAAATGTCGGTTTAGTATTTTCCTTTCTTAGTATCTTAAGAAAATGGTGTGGTGTTGGCAAATGGTGTGGTGTTGGCAAATGGTGTAGTGTTAGGGTAACTTCCTGTAAGGGTTGACATCAAAGTTCATTTAGGACTTCTGATGTTAGTTCTTACAAACCAGGAATAAAGGGCCAGGGTAGGCCTCACCCTCCTCTGGCTCTTGATTCCTCCCATTCCTCAGAAATTAGCGGGCAGTGGGCAGATACGTGTCTGTGACAGGGTTAGGCGTCCTGGCCCCCACGAGTCGCTAATTCTGCCTTTCCACTTTTCAGTAGGTCCCGAGGATCACAGCACCAACGAGAGGACAGCCAGCCGAGGACGGAACGCCGCGGCCGCGGAGGGTGGGGGGAGGGGAGTGGGGAGGGGCGGGAAATGAGGGAGGAAGGGGAAAGGGTGGGGTCCGTGAGAGAGAGTCATCAATGTTTTGATTTCGCGTAAAGTAGGTGCACCTACTTTGAGATCTCTACATTGATGTGGCAATGAATGAGGGAGAGAATCATTTGTTATGCTATATGCACCCCCTAATTCTCTGTTCTAAGTTCCAGCACCACCACCGGACCGACGCATCTGAGGGCCAAGCCAAGGACGTCACCACCGAACCGACGCAGCTGAGGGCCAAGCCAAGGACATCACCACCGGACCGACGGAGCTGAGGGCCAAGTCAAGGACGTCACCACCGGACCGACGGAGCTGAGGGCCAAGCCAAGGACGTCACCACCGGACCGACGGAGCTGAGGGCCAAGCCAAGGACGTCACCACCGGACCGACGGAGCTGAGGGCCAAGCCAAGGACGTCACCACCGGACCGACGGAGCTGAGGGCCAAGCCAAGGACGTCACCACCGGACCGACGGAGCTGAGGGCCAAGCCAAGGACGTCACTACCGGAGTGGAGACGCCAGCCAGAGGGAAGGAGTGAGTGTTTAATTTTTATTTATAGCAGTCTTTTGTCTTCTTCATTGTTTTTGAGTGTGGTTCTCTTTCCTTATTTTTGATAACAATATAACTCTCTCTCTCCCTCTCTCTCTCCCCTTTCTCTCCCTCTCTCTCCTCTCTCTCTCCTCCCTCCCTCTATCTCTCCCTCATCCTCTCCAGGCAAAGCTTGTGGTTTCGACGGCATTCTATTTGAAATGTTGAAGTGTGGGGGAGACTCTATGATTCACATTTTGGTCGAACTCTTCAATGACATATTCACTAGTGGTCACTATCCTGAGGTATGGACTAAAGGTAGCAGAGTACCTATTCATAAGAAAGGTGATCCAAAAATACCAGACAATTACAGTGCTGTTTTTTTTCATGGAAATGTTATACATTAATTTTAAATCACTTTATACATGGCTCGAATTAAATAAAATAAACGAAACACAAACATGGTTTCAAAGAGGGTACTCCACCGTAGACCCTGTATTTACACTGTATGCTGCTAGTCAGAAGTAGCTGACTAAAAAGGGAGGCAAACTGTACGTAGCTTTAATCGTTTGAGGAAGGCGTTTGACACAATTAAGAAATAAACTTGTATTGCTACGTTATGTAAAAGGGTTGCTTCCTCCAAATTCGTAATGGCAATCCGATCAATGTACCAATCAGTTCCCGCTTGTGTTAGTGTAATTTAGATCTGCATAGTAATGTCAATTTTTCAAAAAGACTTTTGTAAACCGCTATTTATATTAATAATCTGCATATAAACTAGATTTTTTTTTTAAATTGTTTTTGATGATTGATCTATTTATTCTTACTTTCCCCATTATATCCCCCATCCCCTTGATATGATCAGCAAATTGCTTTATTCAATACAACATTCTAAAGTCTACAAGTTTCTCTCTTCCCCCTCCTCCCCAACCCCTTCCCTCACCCCATTCTCTCTCTCTCTCTCTCTCTCTCTCTCTGATTATGCACACAAATTCTTTATACAATTATTTTAAAAAGTGTATAACAGATGAATAAATACAAGTTGTTGTAATGCGTGTGTGTGTATATGTATATCTGCATGTACGGACAGCTCGGATCGCCTTCATGAGTGGCTTGTTGAAAGATTCAGCTTGTGCATTGGCCTGTGGCCAGCATGGTGTGATTTTGCGGTGTGTGACACCCGATGTTTTCATGAACTGTTTCCACTGAACACTTTGAAACGGTGGTCCATTGTCAGTTTTGATCATCTCGGGGTATCCGAAAGTTGCAAAAACTCTGTCAACCACTGGAATGATGCATTCGGCAGAGGTACTACGAACCATTTCAACAACCGGATATCTTGAAAACTCATCAATGATGACCAGCAAATAGTCACCAGATGGTAACGGCCCACAAAAGTCAACGGATAGGTTTTGCCAGGGCCCTTTAGGGAGTTCGGACATGTTCAGGGGTTCTTTTATGCACCGGTTTGTGTTGGCTTGGCACGGTATGCATTTTTCCACTTCTTCTTCAACAGCTTTGTCCATGCCTGGAAACCAGACTTTACTTCGGATGAAGGATTTGGTTTTGGAGACACCTTGGTGTCCTTCATGTGCAAGCTTGATTACTTGTTTCTGCAGTTTAGCAGGTATGACAAGCTGTGTCCCTTTCAAAATTATGTTTTGCTCTGCGTTGACACAGAGTTCATCTTTAACATTTCTGAACGAGTGTAAAGCGGAAAGACTTGCATTCTCCAGCGCGCTTTCTGATACCGAGTGCCATCGGCCAGAGTTGACGAGTTTGATTACGGTTTGCAGAGTGGGATCATGCTCGGTTGCTGATTGAATATCTGCAAGAGTGATTGCGGATGGTGTATCGGAGTCAATGAAAAAATTGATATATTCTTCTGCAATCTGTTCATGCCTGCTTTGTCCATCTGTGTGTGTAACTGGGTGTCGAGACATGTAGTCGGCAGGATTATCTTTCCCAGCTTTGTATTCCAGTTTGAGTGTGTATGGTGTAAGGCGTAACGCCCAGCGCGCAATGCGTGTTGGTGGGTTCACTTTGTCCCAAATGCCTATCAATGGCTTGTGGTCGGTGACCACTGTGAAGTCAGAACCCATGACATACACATGAAAGTGTTCACATGCCCAGACAACTGCTAACGCTTCGCGTTCAGTTTGCGAATAACGTTGTTCAACATCAGAGAGTGACCTGCTGGCATAAGCGATAGGACATCCATCTTGAGAGAGTATGCCTGCAACGCCAACCGGACTGGCATCAACATGAATTGATGTGTGTTTCTGCGGGTCGAAATATGCCAGCGTTGTCTTCTCAGAAAGTGCATCTTTGACAGCCTGGAACGCTGCATCCTCTTTCTCACCCCAAGACCACTGAATGTCTTGTTTGGTAAGTGCTCGAAGCGGTTCAGTCAAAGTCGCAAAATTGCTGATGAACCGAGCACTGTATTGAGCCATGCCCAGAAAAGAGCGGATCTCTGAAGGGTTTTGTGGTTTGGAAGCATCGCGGATGGCTTGAACCTTCTTTGGATCTGGGCGAAGCCCTTCTGATGAGAAAATGAAACCAAAGAATTCTATCTCAGATTTGTTAAATTCACACTTTTCAGCGTTGACGGTGAGACCAGAAGTATGCAGCTGAGAAAGGGTGGCATGAAGTGCACGATCATGATCAGCCTGGTCCTTTCCAAAGCAAATGATATCATCGGAAACATTCCTAGATCCAGGAATGTCGCTAAGTAGTTCTTGAATAGTATGCTGAAAGATTTCTGCAGCAGAGTTCAAGCCAAAGATGAGCCTTTTATACTGATAGAGACCGCAGTGGGTTGAGAAAGTGGTGATATACCTTGACTCAGGTTCAAGTTCAAGTTGGTGATAACCTGAACGTAAATCAATCTTGCTGAAAACGGATGCGCCGTTGAGGTCAGTAACCAGTTCTTCGATAGTCGGTGTAATGTGTCTTGTACGGATAACGGCTTTGTTAGCCTCACGCATGTCCACGCAAATACGGATTTCGGATGGATTTTTCGGTTTGGGCGGTGTGACGATGCGAGAGACCCATTCGGTAGGGCCAGTGACCTTTTCAATGATATCTTCTGTTTCAAGTCTTTTGAGCTCTTCCTCAACTTTGTCACGCAAATGAAAGGGAACTCTGCTGTGTTTGCGAGCTACCGGCGGAACCGATTTGTCAATATGAATCTTGACCTTGTGATTTTTCAGTTTTCCGACACCGCGTGAGAGACCAGTATACTGTTCCAAGATCTGATTTGGCGAGTGTGGCATAGAAACATGATTGATAACGTGCAACACACCTAACTGCAACGCAGTGTTTTTACCAAGCAATGATGGCTGCGAACCAGCTGTGACAACAAGAAATTCGGTCCGGACAGGTTCTGAATCACGGTGTTGAATGTCAGCAATTATGCTCTCTGTAACCTGAATAGGTGGGGACATGTATGGATGAAGCAATCTGTTGCATTTTGTAGTTTTGACCCCTTTCAGTTTAAGTTTATTGGCATCATTGCCATTCAAAACATTGCATGATGCACCAGAATCGATCATCATGGAGATGTGTGTGCCTGATATGTTGAATGAGGTCATGCTGTGCCTATCAGCGCCAACGACAAAAATGCAATCAGAACAGCTACAGTCTCCATCATCTGAGGAACTATTTTGTTCTGCGCCTAGCTGCTCAACTTCATGAATACAATGAGCTGAGGAGCTCTGTGGTGATCTACACATAGATGCAAAATGGCCTACTTTGTTGCATTTGTAACATGTTTTGCCCTTTGTGCAACGGCATTCATGAGCTTTGTGGCCTTTTAGTCCACACCTCAAACAGACAATTTTCATCTTAGTTTCTGTGTCTGCAGCTTGGGGATGAAACTGTAGATTTTTGTGTGCAGGAGTATTCTTTGTTCTATGCTTGTGGTCGCGCTGTTTTGTACAAGTGCTCTGTGTATTTCTTGTCATGAATGCGCTTTCTTCGGCAATCTGAGATGCCTGAAACTCACTTGATTCCTTGGCCTGAGCTATTTCAAGTAGGCGTGTGAGAGTTAGGTCTTTTTCAGCTAGTAGCTTCTTGCGAAGGGAATTTGAGAGACATTTATCAACAACTTGATCTCGAATAAAATTGTCTTTTTCCGTTCCAAATGCACACGTTTCGGCAAGCTTCCTAAGCCTAATGACAAACTGACTAACGGTTTCAGACTCTTTCTGCATCTCCTTCCGGAATATGTGGCGCTGAAATGTCACGTTCATTTGTGGCTTAAAATGGCCCGTTAGTTTCTCTTTGGCATCATTGTACGAGTCTCCTACGGTAAAGGTTCCAAAAATCTCTTGAACCTCATCTCCAGCGCAGTGGAGAAGCAACGCGCGTTTTTGTGCGTCGTCGTCAATGCCAGACGCCTCAACATACATTTCAAATTTGCGAAGCCATGTGGTCCAACGGTCGGCCACACTATTGATGTCGCCTGAAGGAGAAAAGTACGGCGGCTGTGTGATAGAAATAGCTTTCGCCATGAGTACTTACGGCGGGGTTCTTTTGCTCGTCGCCAAAATGTTGTAATGCGTGTGTGTGTATATGTATATCTGCATGTACGGACAGGCAATTAATCAACGCGGCCACACTTTGGATAATTCGGCTGGTCTCAGCTTTTATTCCCAAAAGCAAACATCCGGTATACCAATCAAAAACAACCCAAATAAGAACAAGGCCAACACAGTGGCATAGGCACACAACAGTGCCATAGGCACATTATTACACAAGTTGTTGTCCAATGACTTGTGTATGTCGAACTCCGTCATTGGTGATGTGCTGGGTATAAGGAATGCCCAGAAGTCTTCTGTAGCATCTCATCCCCATGCTTTATATTCTTCGTTGTAGGTCTGCTGTGAAAATTTAATGTTTTCCTTTTTAGTAGATACACATATTGTTAACAGTGACTGAATTCAAATTCAAAGCACAATTTTCTTGTCTCTCATTCTTCCCTGTCATTGAAGATAAAACCAGAATGCGATGGTAACCATCAATTACCTTCTTTTCCATTTATAATCAACCTATGAACAACATGCTTGATCTCATAAATTATTTCAATTGCCATTCCTTGCGATTTGTTGAAGTTAAAGCCTGTAAAATAGACTGTGAATCCACACATTACTATAGAAAACAGTAGGCAAGCTAGCAATTTATTTAAAACCATTGAAATAACTATCAGTTATGCTGTTGAAACATTATAACCTTTCCCTAGATGAAATGATTCTCATATTTTCACATCTGCAAAGACGAAAGCAGATCCTGCATGTTCCAAAATCTAGCACAGAGCCATCGGTGAACTTTTCAAAGCTATTATTATACTTTTCATTTAAATGTATGCGAACATCTGTGGCTACCATATTAACTGCATGTTTTGAAACAAAACTATCATAACCACAATCCTTGTTAACTCCCAAAGTGGGATAGGGTAATGTTATTACGCGTTTAGCAACCGTTTCGTTAGTAATTGTACACGTCTTAAAGGGTCTCTTAGGTTGCTATGGTAGTAAAGCTTCTATAGCATAGTCTTGCTATCACTTTTAGGAAACTCATCATCAAATCAGACCAAAAGTTCCTGGTTTGTAATATTGGCTACAGCTTTTGATCTTATGGTATATTTGGAGCACACTAATTTCCTATATTGATGTAATGACAGTGGGCCTGAAGTTTAATGTTCCAGTGTGTATCAGAACTTCCAAGAGCAAATGTAGAGGCTTTACTGTCTAAACTAGTTTTGAAGCAGAAACTACATTTAAAGCAACAAAATAAACTTCTTGTCCATTATATTAGTTCTAGTTTTGCATTTTCTTTTTCTTCCCCTTCCCCCTTCCCCTCACCCTCCCCTTTCCGCCCTACTCCCACTTTCCGTGAGAGTGCCGGGGGTTTCTGTATAAATAGTATACCCACTTTCTGGGAATTTAGTGCTTTAAATTCCCACTGTCGCTGTCTTTCTCCTTTGTTCTTTCTCATTCCTACTCTCTTCTATCAATCCATTGTACTATCTGTTTTGCTAGACCAGTCACCTACCGTTTTTCTTGAAAACTCGTCCAAAACTCCTCATTTGCAATGAGGTCTGTTGGGTCAGCTTGAGACTATTAGACACTGTCTGCCAAATGGTCACTAGGGCTTCGCATAATATTATTATTTAGCAAAGTAGGCGTTTTATATGTATGTGTTTTGATATTTTATAATTTTTATATTCTATTTTGTTTTTGTAAACGGGGGTTCGATAAATTAGAGTATAGCCTCAGCGTCCCCTGCCTTTATTGTAAAGTGACCGGCTGGTGGAGTGCCTTCAGTGTTACCACTAAGGTTGCTTCAGCAGATCATGTTAAAATAATTAAGGGCTGTGTTTATGACTGTATTTTGCTGGAGATAAACATATCCCTGAAACGCGTTTTCTTACCTTCCTCCTGAATCTTTGACATAGTACCTTTGAAGTATAATGACTTCTCTGACTGTAGGCCACAAAAAAGAATTCTTTGAGTGAGGGAGACAACAAATTTGTGTTAAACACATGGAATAAAGAAGTCTCGCCTAAAGAGATGTCCTCCTATGTGCTGCCAATGGTTTGCATTCGTGGATTACTGCCATCGATCCAGATAAGCCATTTCGCTGTAGTCTCAGCTCGTCAGTGTATCTGTTGGGCTTGGTGAAAATCAACTCCTTCGTTTCATGGATTAAATTTCCCCGGACATGTGAGCATATAAGGGACAAGAGATACGACAAGTTGTTGAAATAAGAAGTCAAGAAGTCTTGGTGATGTTGACTGAAGGAGGTGTGCGCATGAGGCAGCAACGAAATTTAGATGCAGACGCGCTAAGGTGGGAAAGGAGGGTTCGTCTCAGTGAAGACTCTAAGGAGATGTGGCGATGGACTCGTAGGACTTGAGAGGAAGAAAACAATGGAATGAGGAAATGGTAGAAAAGATCGATCTCCTTCTCTGAGCTGCCAGTGGTTTGCATTATTTCGTGGATTTATGCCGTAGATACAGATGACTATTTCGCTAAACGTAACTTTCTTTGAGTGCCGTCACTCAATCTGACAAAAGATTATTTGTTGCTGAAACTTCTGAGCCAGACTAATTTATTTTTAAAAAAAATTAAAACGTTTTCTTGAACCAAGCACGGGTGATGCAGGTTTGGGAAGGTTGGTGCGGGTTTGGGCCAGTTGCGTATTTTGCAGGGACAGCCATGTTATCAGAGATCAAATATGAATTTCCAATTTTGACTTTTAATGTTTCTTCCTTTGGGGAAATAGTGTATGTAATTATATTTTTTTTTTCAAAAAGTCGTATACAAAATACCCTTGAGCGATATTCATTTGAATAATTATCACCTTCATCGCTCTTTTTTTCCCCTTCTCTTCCCAAATACCTCCCCCTACCCCTTTCATAATCTCAATAACGATTATTGCGTATGTTCCAAACTAGTTCTGTTTAGAATATCTTGACACAGCATCACACGCTAGTATAAAGAGCATGTTCTAAAATATGACAAAGGGCGCCTCTGGCGGCTGGAGTTATAGATACCGTATCGGCCAGCGCCTTGAGCAGCTCTTGAGCTGAAAAAGTGCTATATAAGAATAACATTAATAAACAATACTTCACAACATGATGACATAGTATTTTGCATTGCTCTAGGGAAGGAAATTTGTTAAAATTGTTGATAGTTATTCTTATTTGTCTGTTGTTCTAGTTTCAATGTTTCGTTTTTTACAGCAGGACCGGTCATGACCCCCACCGCAGGACAAGAACCCACTGCCGACGAGAACCCCACCGCAGGACAAGAACCCACTGCCGACGAGGACGCCACCGCAGGACAAGAACCCACCGCAGATGACCCCACCACAGGACAAGACCCCACCGCAGGACAAGACTCCTCGCAGGACAAGACCCCACCGTAGGACAGGACCCACCGCAGGAAAGGAATCTAGCGCCGAGGAGGACTAGCAGCAACAGACAACGAGGGATCAACGGCAGGTGGCCACCTCAAAAGACAGTTTTACTGTGGGCGCGCATGTGTGTGTTTAGTGAAATTTGTACAGCATTTCAATGCAATTTATCAGAAATTGAAATCTACGTGGATTTAGCAGCTGTCCATGCTGGCATTGCAGCAGCTACTAGGAGAGGCAAGCGATATAATACATTGCTTCTGTTGACATGTTGGCGGCACTCGCTTTGGGCTCTGTCTGGATATTACTGGCTCTAGTTTTGACTCTTAGAGCAACTAGATCTTGTTAGATAGCGGGGACAATGTGCGCTCACAGTGCCACGAATAGCGTTGAGCACTGAAAAGGAAATTATCAAGGTCAGATTTAGAAAATGAATCAAGGTCAGATTTAAAAAATGAATCAAGGTCAAATTTAGAAAACGAATCAAGGTCAATGTTAGAAAATGAATCAAGGTCAGTTAGAAAATGTCGCAGTCAAAGCACAGGCTTTGTGAGGACATAAACCAAGCCAGTCGCAATATCAAAGAACTGGCAGCTGCATGAAGTACAGCAGCCACAAGGTGTTGTAAACTGTTAAAGGTTGAGGGGAAGGGTCATGTTGTGGTTCTATCGGGGGAAATGTTTCTGTGGGGAAACAGCGAGAGAGTGTGGTTGTGGACATTAGTGTCATGGGGGAAAGGGACAATGGATGTGGAGTGGAAGTGTGTGGCGAGCAGTCAAAATGTAAAGAAACATGAGACGACCGATGTCTCTTTTTCTTTCGTTAGGTTAGAAAGTAAACTGTAAATAAACATGAGACAATGAACCGACTGGTGAGGCAGTCGGGACACATGTCTCTTTTCTGTTTTGTTAAGGATAAATAATAATGGGAAATGAACATGAGACGGCAACTTGGTTTTGTCTCGGTCCCTCTTTCCCTGTTTGACATTTAATAGCTCTGCTTGCCCAGACTCTGCTCTCCAACAGCTGTCCCTTACTTTGTGATAATAATGGTCACGTCTGCATGATCCGCCCTGGTGGAATTGCAGTGTGGTCAGTTTCTGATACTGGAGACGGTTGCATACTTTCAGATTTAGAAAATGAATCAAGGTCAGTGTTAGAAAATGAATCAAGGTCAGTGTTAGAAAATGAATCAAGGTCAGTGTTAGAAAATGAATCAAGGTCAGTGTTAGAAAATGTCGCAATCAAAGCAGTCTTTGTGAGGACATAAACCAAGCCAGTCGCAACATCACAGAACTGGCAGCTGCATGAAGTACAGCAGCCACAAGGTGTTGTAAACTGTTAAAGGTTGAGGGGAAGGGTCATGTTGTGGTTCTATCGGGGGAAATGTTTCTGTGGGGAAACAGCGAGAGAGTGTGGTTGTGGACATCAGTGTCATGGGGGAAAGGGACAATGGATGTGGAGTGGAAGTGTGTGGCGAGCAGTCAAAATGTAAATAAACATGAGACGACCGATGTCTCTTTTCTTTCTTTATTTTAGAAAGTAAACTGTAAATAAACATGAGACAATGAACCGACTGGTGAGGCAGTCGGGACACATGTCTCTTTTCTTTTTTGTTAAGGATAAATAATAATGGGTAATGAACATGAGACGGCAACCTGGTTTTGTCTCGGTCCCTCTTTCCCTTTTTGACATTTGTTAGCTCTGCTTGCCCAGACTCTGCTCTCCAACAGCTGTCCCTTACTTTGTAATAATAATGGTCACGTCTGCATGATCCGCCCTGGTGGAATTGCAGTGTGGTCAGTTTCTGATACTGGAGACGGTTGCATACCTTGTCAAAAATTCCACCTTGCCAGCATTGAGACTGCAGTGGAAAAAAACCACGTGAAAAATGTAACAAAATTGTATCAAGGTCAGGAAAGAAAGGAAACAATTTATCAGGGTCAAGAATAAATTGTATCAAGGTCAAAAGAAAGTAAAAGAAAACGAACATCGACCGAGGAAATGTCTTGCCTTGTGTTGGGTCACAAAACCGTATCAAGGTCAAAACCACGGAAAAGGAAGGGGCGATGGGGACAAGGGTGCCAGTCCTTGTCTATTAGCAAGGTCCAAGTGCTCTAGTGTTTTGAAATAAAAGTTAGTATTGTCTAGGTAGGGTCAGTTGTGATTGTCTTCAACAAATTGATGGAAACGCTGTGTTGTGTTGTTTAATTCTCTGAAATGTTACTTCAGTGTTGGTGTGCTTTTGTTAGGTTCAGGTTGACTTTCAATTGTTGTTAATATTGCAAGTGAAATGTTTTAGTAATGTAATTGTGTAATTATATGCAAAATGTGTACAATTTAAGCAACTAAATTGAAGGGAATAATTTACAAAATCAGACAAACAATAAATAAAATAAATAATTAAATAAATAAAAATAACAAAAAAATAAAATATAGAGAAATTGGAAAAGGAAACTGCATATATTGTAATCGTACAAAACATGTTTATAGAAAATGTATATAATTGTACTCTTTTATGTGAAGTGTAATTTATATGCATTTAATTGTGTTTCATACATTTAATATGATAAAATAACAAATCAAAAAACTAAAAATACATGTAATAATATACAAAATAATGAAACTGTTAAATTCAAGAGGAGAAGGTTGGGGAGTTGGGGATTAAAACAACAATGTACATGTTGTAATAGAATTGAAGACCGTTATGTAAAATATAATTTATGCATTGTATTATGATGCATACATTTGAATTATGTACATGTTTATTTAAAAGAGAAAGTGGAAAAGACTGGGGAGTTGGGGATTAAAACAACAATGTAAATGTTGTAATAGAAATGAAGACTGTTACATAAAATGTAATGTATGTCTTGTATTGTGAGGCATACATTTGAATGATGTACATGTTTATCTCAAAGAGAAAGTGGAAAAGGCTGGGGAGTTGGGGATTAAAATAACAATGTAAATGTAATAGACATGAAGACCGTTATGTAAAATGTAATGTATGCATTGAATTTTGTTTAATATCTTTTCTCTGTGTATATGTTTATTTCAAAGAAAAACGGGAAAATCAAGTTGGGTTGGACAGTTAATACAAAATATTATAATTGTATTCTTGGTTTCTTTATGTGAAATGCAATGAATGCATTGACTTGTGTTGAATACATTTAATGTGAAACAATAACAAAGAAAAAAGGTTTAAAAAATACAATAAAATAAACAAAGTAACATACAATTTAAAAACATGTGACTGTTAACAATTCAAAAAGAAAAGGCTGGGGTGTTGGGGAATAAAACAACAATGTAAATGTTGTAATTTAACTGAAGATTGTTATGTAAATTATAATTTATGCATTTTATTTTAATGCATACATTTCAATGTACATGTTTATTTGAAAGAGAAAGTGGAAAAGGCTGGGGAGTTGGGGATTAAAACGACAATGTAAATGTTGTGATAGAACTGAAGATTGTTAGTGTAAAATGTAATATATGCATTGTATTATGATGCATACATTTGAATTATGTACATGTTTATGTAAATGTTATGATAGAACTGAAGATTGTTAGTGTAAAATGTAATGTATGCATTGTATTATGATGCATACATTTGAATTATGTACATGTTTATGTAAATGTTGTGATAGAATTGAAGACCGTTAGTGTAAAATGTAATGTATGCCTTGTATTGTGAGACATACATTTGAATGATGTACATGTTTATCTCAAAGAGAAAGTGGAAAAGGCTGGGGAGTTGGGGATTAAAACAACAATGTAAATGTAATAGACATGAAGACTGTTATGTAAAATGTAATGTATGCATTGAATTTTGTTGAATATCTTTTCTCTGTGTATATGTTTATTTCAAAGAAAAACGGGAAAATCAAGTTGGGTTGGACAGTTAATACAAAATATTATAATTGTACTCTTGTGACTGTTAACAATTCAAAAGGAAAAGGCTGGGGTGTTGGGGAATAAAACAACAATGTAAATGTTGTAATTTAACTGAAGACTGTTATGTAAATTATAATTTATGCACTTTATTATGATGCATACATTTCAATGATGTACATGTTTATTTAAAAGAGAAAGAGGAAAAGACTGGGGAGTTGGGGATTAAAACAACAATGTAAATGTAAATGTTGTAATAGAATTGAATAATGTTATGTAAAATGAAATGTATGCCTTGTATTGTGAGACATACATTTGAATGATGTACATGTTTATCTCAAATAGAAAGTGGAAAAGGCTGGGGAGTTGGGGATTAAAACAACAATGTAAATGTAAAAGACATGAAGACTGTTATGTAAAATGTAATGTATGCATTGAATTTTGTTGAATATCTTTTCTCTGTGTATATGTTTATTTCAAAGAAAAACGGGAAAATCAAGTTGGGTTGGACAGTTAATACAAAATATTATAATTGTACTCTTGGTTTTTTTATGTGAAATGCAATGAATGCATTGACTTGTGTTGAATACATTTAATGTGAAACAATAACACAGAAAAAAGGTTTAAAAAATACAATAAAATAAACAATGTAACATACAATTTAAAAACATGTGACTGTTAACAATTCAAAAAGAAAAGGCTGGGGTGTTGGGGAATAAAACAACAATGTAAATGTTGTAATTTAACTGAAGACTGTTATGTAAATTATAATTTATGCATTTTATTATAATGCATACATTTCAATGATGTACATGTTTATTTGAAAGAGAAAGTGGAAAAGGCTGGGGAGTTGGGGATTAAAACGACAATGTAAATGTTGTGATAGAACTGAAGATTGTTAGTGTAAAATGTAATATATGCATTGTATTATGATGCATACATTTGAATTATGTACATGTTTATGTAAATGTTATGATAGAACTGAAGATTGTTAGTGTAAAATGTAATGTATGCATTGTATTATGATGCATACATTTGAATTATGTACATGTTTATGTAAATGTTGTGATAGAATTGAAGATCGTTAGTGTAAAATGTAATGTATGCCTTGTATTGTGATGCATACATTTGAATGATGTACATGTTTATCTCGAAGAGAAAGTGGAAAAGGCTGGGGAGTTAGGGATTAAAACAACTATGTAAATGTTGTAATAGAATTGAAGACTGTTATGTAAAATTTAATTTATGCATTGTATTATGATGCATACATTTGAATTATGTACATGTTTATTTAAAAGAGAAAGAGGAAAAGACTGGGGAGTTGGGGATTAAAACAACAATGTAAATGTAAATGTTGTAATAGAATTGAATAATGTTATGTAAAATGAAATGTATGCCTTGTATTGTGAGACATACATTTGAATGATGTACATGTTTATCTCAAAGAGAAAGTGGAAAAGACTGGGGAGTTGGGGATTAAAACAACAATGTAAATGTTGTAATTTAGCTGAAGACTGTTATGTAAATTATAATTTATGCACTTTATTATGATGCATACATTTCAATTATGTACATGTTTATTTGAAAGAGAAAGTGGAAAAGGTTGGGGAGTTGGGGATTAAAACAACAATGTAAATATTGTCATAGAAATGAAGACTGTTACATAAAATGTACTGTATGTCTTGTATTGTGATGCATACATTTGAATGATGTACATTTTCATCTCAAAGAGAAAGTGGAAAAGACGGGGAGTTGGGGATTAAAACAACAATGCAAATGTTGTAATAG
>CM072519.1:15752237-15864737 GCA_036898135.1 Oncomelania hupensis | reverse complement strand
AGACACAGAGAGGGAGAGAGAGAGAGAGAGAGAGAGAGAGAAGGTGGAGGGAGGAAGGATAATTTAGTCTTAGTACTTTCCTTAAAACTTTAGTAGCACTCAGACACAGGCACAACGCAACCACCACAATACGATGTGATCATGAGGTTCAACAATGTATGCGGAATGGCATTCTACCGGAGTCAAAGGTTAAAGAGAATTTGACGTGCCAACTTGCTCTGTTGACCAAATTAAGATGACACGCAGAGCCTCAGGTACTAGTGCACTGCTTACATAAATAACATAAAAATATGTACAGCAGCTTCTCTTTGAATATTTACATGTAGACTACTTTTTTTCCTAGCGCGAAATGACCTAACGGGACGTGGTTAGTAGTGTCTTAATACCTGTAGAATACGTTGCTTGCATCAAGAGATCTGGCCTTTTCTACTTCATCCCCTCCCCCCCCCCCCTCAAAAAAAAAGCGAAGAAAAAGTAATTTAACAAACTACAAAGAATTCTACAGGAAAATTTGTGATGCTAATGGCAGACAATGCAGTCACTGTTAAGAGTATAGTATAGTATAGTATAGTATAGTATAGTATAGTATAGTATAGTATAGTATAGTATAGTATAGTATAGTATAGTATAGTATAGTATAGTATAGTATAGTATAGTATAGTATAGTATAGTGTATCAAAGGTTATTATAGTTGTGGGAAAAAGAGGATTTACTTTGTTGTCTCTCGGCCATTATGGCCGACTCCCGCATTACCGAATTTCAATCTATAAACGTAAGCGTCGTCATCAACCATTTCGATGGTTCGGTGATTGAGGTAGATGAAAGGCATAAATTGAAAAGAAAACTGCCCGATGGTGAGCAGGACGAGGAGATTGTCAACAAAGGCAAATGCAAACAGCAGAGTGCGGAGTCGGATAGTCCATTATCTCAGTCAAGCAGAGACGAACACTGTATGCCTAAATACCCAGTTTCACTGTTTATTTGTGTGGGACACGATGGAGAAGAGAGATACAGACGACAATGGTGAAGTGAATGACATGACTACAGCGGAAGAAGATGCAGTAGGGAGTGATGTTGTGCGGGTGGCCGATGCATCGCGCTCTGGATCAGGGAAGAGACCAAAACTTGTGGTGATAAAAAATTCCAGTAATTACGGCACAGACGCACAAGAAGCTTTGGCGAACGACATAGCGGTAGGGGCGAAGAAGACTGGGAGTTGGTGCCAGATAGCATCAAGCAACGCAATTAAGCAAAGACATGTCCCTAAACAACCAGAGCCGTTGGCTGAATTCTCTGTCATCTTGGAAGACGTGGGCAGTAACAGTGACAGTGGCAGTGCTTTATCAACTGCGGTCAGTTCACTATGAAACTTTTTCAGATAGCGGGGATTGCCCCGATACTGCGTCAGAGGTGGCTGGCTTCTGGGAAATGAATTATACACTGCCAGACAAAAGATGCAGGCCTACGTCGAAAAGAGCAATCTGTCCACGCTGTGGAAAGGTGGCTCATGACCCACAGAACCACCGTCGAAACCAAACAATGTGTCCCGTAGCAAACAGTGATATGTTCCGTGTAAACTGCAAGTCATCTGGTCACTCTTCGGCCTGGAAGGGTTGTCCGTCACTGAAGCTGCATCAAAAAGCGCATATAGAATCCTCGCGACACGGAGTCCCCGTAGGACTGGCATTACACAGACTTGCAACGGCCACGTCTGTACCAAAAGAATCAACAGACTCAAATATTTTCAAAGACCAAACGTTTTGTTACAGAGAGGTTCCACAGGTTGTCCCTGCGAGATGGACGGAACTATCACGTCCTGTGCCAAGGACTCGAACCATAAAGTCATTTGCTGAAGCGACCAGCGGGTCAGTGGCAAATACAGCGGTGACATCAGGCAAAGGATTATCCCAGACAACCGCCGGAGACGGTGAACACAGAGAATCAAGGTCGTCATATGGGAGTGAAAGTCAGGCGATCGCTGGCGTCACAGCAGCAGTCCAAGTGTCTGCGGCAATCAGACACGGGGGTGTCACACAGCAAGAGAGTGGTGAAAAACAATCAGTTACACTTTAAACACTGGAGAAGACTGGTCTGACTGAAATAATGTCTAAGCTGGACCAGATAGGCCACACGTTTAAAGCCAGACTAGAAATGATGGAGAAAACCTTACGATCACAGAAAGAAGAAACACAAGCCGAAGTTTCTGCACTTACGGTTCGTGCCCTAGAGATGCAAGAAGAGAGACGTGTTCAATTGAAAATAGTGAAAGAAGTTGTTGAACAAAATAAAAACAAAGCACACGATGGCATCAGACAATTGCATTCCGGATAGTGGAGGCACTCAGTAAAACAGCACTTGGCGACACAAGGGCGTTCATGGAGGTTCTGTTCCAAATGGCACCAAAAGAAGTGACACAGAACTTTCAATGCCCTGCACAGATTACAGGATATACAAATAGCAGTCAGGAACGTTATTGAACCGACGCCCGAAGAACAAAATGGTTGAATTACATACGGTTTTTGGCGTTGCTCTTTTGGTGCTGTTATTTTCTCTCAACGCAATTACAGTTACATCAGTCTGGAATATGCCTTGCAGTGTTGTACAGGATTTTAAATACCCCAATCATGTCTCCTCCCAGAAATCTACACTTAACCTTTCCTCACAGCTGAGTGTGCTGGGAACGAGGACTTGGAGAGAATTAATTGATGTCGACGAAAAATGTTTTGGTATGCGGCTTTTGTATTTTGGCATGTTCTATTCCTATTTTATTGTATTTTTTAATAAACGAAGTTCATTTATGCAATTGTGACTATACTTATAAAACATTCGGTGAAGGTGAATGGGTGGGGGAGAGTGAATGGGGCAATTGTATTAAAATACAACTCATGTGGACAATTATTGTCCTAGGCAGATGTTTTTACATTCTAGTATTTCGGTCCAGTTTGCCTGGGCTTACCACCCACTCCCTCCTCTGCCTTCCATCCTCTCCCCTATAGTAGGCCCACCTTCCCCGCCAAGCTAAAGGTTAAAGAGAAAAGCCCGTGTTGTAACGGTAGTCACAACATTACAGTCACCTCCCTTAATTCAGGGGACTTAAGCGAGCAACTGCAAGGTCAAAGTTTAAAAAGAAAAATCCGTGCTTTAACGGGAAATTAATCTAATTAGCGAAACGAAAAACGCAAATAGTAATTGACATTTCATAATTTATTACTTTCTAAAATTGTTATTATTAATGTTATTATAATGTACAATCATATTTTAAATGAACAAGGTACAATAGAGGACGATTGCTGGAACCTTGGCACAATTTAATCGTTAGGGCGGTGAAATATTAAGGTCCAGCACTAACCTTGTAGAATGGATCCGCGATAGCAAAAAGAGAGTGGATCTTCTATAGCATAACGGTAACAGTAGTAGCGTACAACCCATGTATCAGACTGCCTTTTGGCGAAACGAATCGGCCGCTCAAAACGGCTTATTCACAAACTGGTGGAAGAAAAAAGGGAGAATAATAAGAAAATATTGTATAAAACGCAAAACCAAACTAAAGTCTGCTTTAAGCGCTCACACGCAAACACACACACACACACATACATTTACAAGAATAAATATTTAAACTATATAAAAATCATTATGTTAAAATGATGGTAGAGAATGTAATAAGAAAGACAGGAACAGGTGGGAGAAAAGGAGATTCAGATTCAGATTCAGAAAATTTATTGTCAGGCACCAGGCCCATAACAATGGAGTTCACATAGTTGGAAGATACAAATCAACAATGAAACCAGAAAAAAAAAAAAAACAATGGAATACACAACATTAACATTTGCCGCAAAGGGACTTCCGGATACATTAGCAATTATATATGTGTGAACTGTTAACGATAGGGCTACTAATTACAACAGTATACCTAATCACGGGACGGACTTAGCTAGCTACAAAGATTGGGTTCATGTCTTCAGATCGGAGTTTAGTGGCCTTAAATATAAAATTAGTCACATTTATAATGAGTCTTTCGTTAGTACTAGCTAATAATAATGACATCTTGCACAAGGAGGTAATTCTGACAAATTTTCTTGGAATGTGCATATTACGTAACTGGTTATATTTTGGACAGACTAATAAAAAATGCAGTTCGGTTTCGGCTGTAGGCTTATCCGTACAAAATGGGCAGTTAACATTCTGAGACGCACTGGGATTGTGCGAGTTGAACTGCAGAAAATGAGAGTTCAATTTTGACATACCTACACGAAACCTGGACAGTGTGTGGCGCATATTAATATATTTAATACAATCAAAATACTTCTTCATAGACAGTGACTGGTTAAATGAAGAGTACACATTATAAAAGTCATGAGACAATATGGCAGAGTGCCAGTCTTGTGTGTAACAGTCGATCAAACGACGCTTAAATTCATTTACAAACTTTTTAACGTCACCGACATAGTGGGATTCCCAAACAATGCCAAATCCAAACTTATACAGAGTATTTCTGATGGTGCAGGCCCACGTACAATAGTTTTGTCTCTGTAACGTTAACAATGTATTATAGGCTTTCTTTGGCAAACGTGAATTGTCCATACACACGATACGCAACCAGAATTTAATACATTTAGAATAAGTTACTACATGTAATGGGTAGCGGCCTAACTCGCCGTAAATCAAATGTCTCGGCGCTTTCTGACTAACACCCATTAACCTTTTCATTGCTGATAAGTGAACTCGCTCAATACATTCTTGATTTTGTGAAAGGCCCCAGATTTCTGCGCCATACGTTAAGATAGGCTGGATTTGACAGTCAAACAGCTTAAAGAAAACTGAGGGGGAATGTTCACCAACTGTCCATAACATTTTAACAATAGCCGCACAGCCTTTTCTAGCACGCTCAGCCAAATCACGCATAGTGGGCTGAAACGAAAGACGTGTAGTGATAATAACACCAAGATATTTGTACATAGAAACAGACTCTAAAATAGAATCACCAAATTTCCAATTTTCGTGTTGTGCAAGGAAACCTCCATTTCTAAAAACAACAACATTGGATTTATCCAGGTTGACAATGAGGTCTAGTCTCTTGGCTGTTTCATACAAAATATTTAATTGTGTTTGTAGACCAATCACACTGTCAGAAAGTAATGCAACATCATCTGCAAAAAGTAAAATCAAAATTTCAATAAATTCTGGATTTAACTGAATACCATGCTTGCCGTGACTGTTAATTTCTTTTGTTAACTCGTTAATAAAGAGAGAAAATAAATTTGGCGAACACACTTCTCCCTGCTTTAGGCCGCGAGGGCACACAAAAACTTCTGTGAGATCACCACCAGCCCGTACGCGTGCTCTAACAACTTCGTATATACTTTTTAGAGCATTTAAGAACTTTCCGTTTACCCCACTGGCATTTAAGATCCTCCAAAGCTTATCTCTACGGACTGAGTCAAATGCCTTCCGGAAGTCAATAAAGGCAACATACAATTTTCGGTGCCTTAAGAGTTGTTTCTGTATACAGGCTAGTAAGGTAAAAATGTGGTCAGTCGTACAGCGATTCTCTCTAAACCCGGCCTGTTCTTCGCCTAGAACGTTACTGTCTTCAATCCACCTAGTGAGACGTTTGTTCAAAACAGACGTGTATAGCTTACTGCACACATTTAACAGAGATATACCACGGTAATTGTCAGTAACATTTATATCTCCTTTCTTGTGCAATGGTTGCAGTATTGCCAAAGACCAGTCATCGGGAAATAATCCATTATCAAAAATGTAGTTGAAGAACTTAAACAGAAAGGGCATAATACGCTCGCAACCGTGTTTGTAAAACTCGCCAATTAAACCATCAGGCCCTGCAGCTTTGTCATTCTTTAACACCTTCATGGCCGCTTTAATTTCACTGACAGAAATAGGTTGATCTAGAGACACATTTTCATCCGCTTGGCTGTTGCTATAGAATCTGTCAAAATCTGCGTCGCATTCAACATCAACAGTAAACTCATTAAAAACGTTGTTAAAGTGGTGAAACCACTGTTCACTAGAAATGATAGTATTATGTCCACTAACTCTAGGTTTGACTGCACGAACAGTATCCCAGAACTGCTTAGGGTTATTGGAGTGACACTGCAGTGACTTTATCACATTGTCTCTGTGTGAATTCTTTTTACACTTCAGTAGTTCTTTGTACTCTCTTCGTTTCTGTGCGTATAAAAGTCGGTCAGCGTCCACATTTGTCCTAGAAAAACGATGAAGATAAGAGCGAAGTTTTTTTCTGCTCTCGCGACACTCGAGATCAAACCAGACATATCTTTTTTCATACCCAAAAACAATCGTTTTCTTCATGCAATCGCCAGCGAGGGTGACACACTCGTTAAACCTGTTGAGCGCTAAATTGATATTAATATCTACAAGTGCAACCGCTTCGTCTACTAATTTCTTGACAGCATCAGAGTGCATGATGTTACAAAAACAATCTTTTTTATCTTCATCCCATTTGTATTTTGTTAAAGTAGACTTATGCATCTTTCTTATTTCAGGTGACAGTTTAACACTAGTGTTAATAGAAAAACAAAATTCAACAACAGCATGTTTAGATTCAATCAATTGCATAATGTTTAAACTTTTACAACATCCAAGCAAAGAATTAGAAATCAAAAAGTAGTCAATAACACTAGAACCGTTTTCAGAAATAAATGTGAAATTGTCCGTGTAACTAGATAACATTGTAAGTCCATTTTGTATAACCAATCCAAATTCGTCACAAACAGCAATCAAATAACGACCAAAGGAATTGACAAAGGAGTCCTTAGAGACACGTGACAAATACTTGGCATAAGAGGTACTGTTAGCTCCGTCACCTGTCATATCGTCATTAAACATTGAATAAATCTCGCTAAGCGGATCACAATTACTGTAGTTAAGTACACCCGTCCGTGCGTTTAGGTCACCGCATATTATGAACGGTAAGTCTCCAAAATCTTTAGTTAATTCAAGAAGGCAGTCTTCAAGCATAGCAACACCGTTGTAAATTTCTGTCCCCTCATAATATTTGGAACTTTCAGGTGGGAGATAAGTTCCAATCAGCAGACAATCGGAAGGTAATCCCGTTAACTTCTTTGATAATTTCAAAACAATTAAATTGTCAAATTCCACATGAATTCTCTCGACATACGCTGATAAATGCTTTTTAACTAGCAACAACACTCCCCCGGACAAACGACCATGTATGGAATCGGAAATTTTAACTCCCGGACATGACAAGACAATGTGAGATGAAAAAAGGGAATCTGGAATGCTGCTAGTAAATGTTTCCACAAGAATAACAAAGTCGTATTTCTGTACAAAGGAAAAAATATCCATCTCTTTTATTATACGCCACAAACCTTCGACATTGAAAGTGGCAAATGTAAGTGAAGCGATGCTATTTATATCAACACTAGTAATATCATTAGTACTGGAAAGTAGGTCTGTTATTTTACCCCGCTGTGGATCATCAGATCGCTGGCCTTTGCCTGACCCCTAACTCTTGGGCTTACCACCTTTGTCACCGACGCCTCTAACATTAGTCAATGCCTCGGCGCCAGGCTTGCTGGAGAATACGGATTTCCAGGCCGCGTTCAGTTCACATGGTCTCTGGTCTTGCACACCCTGCGTACGGCTCCGCAAAGCTTTAGGAGAAAACTGGGATTGTGATGCTTCTGGTTGTTGCCTAGAGCCGCTAAGACGAGTCGCTCTCCCTCTCCCCCTCCCCCCAGGACAAGAAAGACTCCCACTAGCTTCAGCGCCGCAAGGGGACCCCCTCCCAAAACCACGCAGAGGTGTTGTATTAGTCTTGTCACTGTTGTTTTGGTTATCACTTTTATCTGTATTTTGCTCAGTTCTGACATTTAGGCTAACTCTTTCCCCCTGCTTGCACGACTCTCCCTCTGACACCTTCTCTCTCTTATTCTCTCCTGCCTCACTTTCTACCACTTTAGCCGTCTCTTCATCCCTAATCGCATCAGCATTACTGGTTACACCAGCCATCAATCTATCAATCACATCATCATCACCAACTGCCTCATCAACAAACACATCAACATTCATCTCCATCTCCACTCGATCATCAGAAAAGTGACGAGGTAGTTCCGGAAAGTCGTCGTCCGCATCCCACTCGTTGTGCACTGGTGCTGTTGATCGCCCCCCGCTTTGATGTCCCATGCTGTCTCTGTTATCTTGTACTTGGGCTATCTGTTTTTCTTCTGCCAATACACGCCCGCCGTCATCGTCCAAACGCCGCCTCTCATCGCCACCCTCGCTACGACGACTGCCATAACCACTTGCATAGTTGTAGCTTCTGTAGCCTGTAGCAGGCAGCACACGGCCGTCCTTCAGGTACCAACGCTTGCCCTCGCTTCTTAAGCGTTGCGCTTCATCTCGTTGTGCAGGCGTGAGGTCAGGCCCCACTCTGACGCCGCTGTCTCGTGCCATCCACTGTCTGCCTGCCCTGTCAGCCATCACCACCCTGGACTTCTCCTGACTCTTGAAGGTGATAATCACGGGCCTGGTAGTCTGCGAACTCCATCTTCCCACACGGACAGCATCACTGACATCTTCCAGCTGAAGGGACAGACCACGAATGTAGTTGTTAAGAATGTCTACCACCTTATTGACGCGCGACGCCGACGTTTCATCACTCACTTCTCTCAGACCAGTGACCTTTAGATTATTACGGCGTAGGTCTGACTGCATACGATCTAACTCCTTTCGTAACTTCTCCGATTCATCCTCCGACTTGAGTAGTCGCTTATGTAGTGTCTGAATGTCGCTGCAGTTCTGCTGTACAGACTGCGTGATCCATGTAAGTCGTTGTTTGATGAAAGCCATGTCTTGAATCACTGCGCTGTGGTTGTCTATCATCTGACGCCGCGTCTCCATCGCCTGCTGACTGTTCCCGGTCACAATAGACAGAACAGATTGTATTTGACTGGATAGTGCAGTTATATCTGAGTCAGGTCCCGGATTTTGCTCTACATCACCAGCCCTCAACAACAGGGCAGAACACAAAAACAGAAGTATCAAGTCCGATGGTCTTGCCGAACATGGTATTCTAAGAGTCCGTAAGAAAAGAGCAGCCGCTTTTCGTGCACGTTTATACATAAAGGCAATAAATACAACGTTAAAAAGTCCAACACTGGCCCAGTACTGTTGTGTTTCAATAGGCATATTTGGTAAGAAACAGTACTGCAAACATTCAAAGTTGAAATTCTAAGCTCACATAGTATAATTATCATGTACTGATGTAGTGATTACTTTTCCACAGTACTGTAATGAACAAATCAGAGCTCACTATAAACACGTCCGATCCCTTCGACAGCAAGAAGTGAACTCCGGGAGAAAAGGAGAGAATGCTGGAGAGTGAGGTTCTTAACATCATGTTCAATATAAACGTACACAACAAAGTTCAACCAACTATATGGAACGAATGTGGTAAGGTGAATTTTAATATAATTATCAACAAAAGCAAAAGTACTTAATAATTAAGCATTATATAACATACAATTTCATTCAAGGGTCTCAGACAAAGCTGATTTAGCATTGCATATTATAAGTAAACATAGAATTTACATTTGTCAAGATACTTTTGTATTAGTTTGTGCTTTGCTACATTTTGGATCACAAACACCATCCTTTTGCGTTTGGGGTAAAGCTGCATGAAGTAGCAGTTTTATTTATTTATTTTTTTAAACAAATCTGGCCATTTTTGTTTTAACAAATCACTGCACAAGTGAATTTTTAAAGCTGTGAAAGGAGTTAATCCACATTTTTCTTGTGTGCATAGGCTTTTGTACAGAAATAATATTTTGCAAATAGCATGCAATTATACGTAATTTATCACACATCACTTGATCCGTCGAGCGGATAACGAAATAAATAGTTCCCTTTGCAACTGAAGGTGTACACTTTGTTGCGGTGCCACAAACAATGAGTTCCGGCAGAAAGTCCTCTCAGGATCGCACAAACAACTGCTGCCCTGACAAGGTTGAAACCCATTTGGAAAGACAGGACCATCAGTCCAATGTAAGGCTGCTGCGCTCCTTGTCATCTTCATCTTCCATTGGACAACACGATGACGTGCTCACAGCCTATGGTGAAGAAACGGAAACTCCGATGGTATGGCCATGTCACCAGAGCATCAGGCCTTATAAAGACCATCCTGCAAGGCACGATGCATGGAGGCGGAAGAAGAGGGAGACAGAAAAAGAGGTGGGAGGACAACATTCGAGAGAATGGACTGGCTTGACACTGAGCGAAGCCATAAAGGGTGTTGAGGACAGAGAAAGATGGAATACGCTGGCGGCAGGGATAGCTCAGTGGTCAGAGCGCATGACTTGTGTGAGTGCGTCGTGGGCGACGTGGGTTCGAATCCTGACTTCAGCAAACTATTGTGTGATTGCTGGATATTACGGTGCAGCGCTTTGAGAAGCTCTCTGATCTTGTAAGTGCGCTTTATAAGAGAAATCTCTTTTTTTTTTTTTTTAAACGATCATCTGTGGTGCCCCTACGACCTCCGAGTTACGGGATATGATAGGATATTCTTGAGATAAGGCAAAAGTTTGTTTGAAACAAACGTTGTGCCGGTGATCTGAAAAACTACCTGTAGGCCAAAAATCAACCAAATCGCTGCAGCCGTTTTTGAGATATTGCGCAACACGTTTTTATCAACAAAGTGAATCCTTTGCGGTAGGGCAAATATGATGGCACGGAAGGAGAGGGGGAGAGGGAGCGTATAGGCCACAACCACTGAACTAAATCAGTGGCCACAACCTATGGGTAATGTTCCTATGAAGAATAGTTAAAGTCCGACCGACAGACCGACATTGGGCTGGTTCCGATTCCTCCGATTTTTTGAAAGTAGTAACAGATAAGTCTGAAAATAGAATAATAATGAATTGTGGAATGTTTGTGACACAAAAAATTGTGGAGTTTTTCTTCGAATAGTCGGAGTATGCACAATATTATAAAGAAGAAGAAGAAGAAGAAGAAGAAGAAGAAGAAGAAGAAGAAGAAGAAGAAGAAGAAGAAGAAGAAGAAGAAGAAGCTAAGGAAAATTTAAATGTTATATTGTCATAGTATATGTTTAAGTGAATCAACTAAACTGTAATAATTTACAAGAATCGTATAGAATTTTAATGAAACGTAAAAGTATGAACAAAATAATGCTGCAAGTTTTAATTCTGCTATTCCGCGGCGCCCTTTCCGACCGACCCAGATCTCAATGAAAACTGAAATAGCGCCATGTGCTTCATACGAAAATAACAACAAATCCACATGACGAATTTCTCGACCAATCAAAGAGGCCGTTCTAAAACGTGTCTGCACTGGTTGATATCGTCGCGAGGGGAACAAGTATGGAGGACTGCGACATGGAGTTTGAATAAGAATGTAGAAGTGCACTGAATTATGCTGTTAGATAAATATGTATGTAGTAAATTGTTGAAGAGAAAGTAACATTTAAAGCATGGCGGACAGGTCCTCAAGCGCAGAAAGGGGACTGGCCAGCGCAAAACGTCCGGGAGGCAGTGCCACTGGTAGAAAAGGTGGTCAGATGCAGAACCTTTTGGGCGAATTCAAAGGCCTGTATGAAGGCAAACTGAGACGTCTGGATGAAGCTGAGAGGGCTGGAGAGGACATAAGCAGGGTAGGTTACAGTATACATGCATTTATTTATGCCATAGACGTGAGATATTATCGAGATCTGTGTGGTTCATGCTGTCAGTTTGAAAACGGGCAACATAACAATGAACGCTATTGTTGTAACAGGATGCTGCATGTTTGGAGAATTCCCACCATTCGCAAGTGTTACATGAACATTTAATAATTCTAGTGGAAACGCCTTCTTAAAATGCGAGTTACTATAAATCACTCAGACTGAAATGACTAAAAGGGTGCTGACATTTGCAAAAACAATTAAGTATTTTTCTTTTCTGTTGTTGTTTCTGTCTGAACTGAGAAGTCTGCATTCTATAACAATATACACAGAGAGAGCTGGTTTGCAGTTGCAGCGAAATTCTGATGGTGTGATAAAAGTGAAGATAGTTTATGCATTGAATGTCAAGCGATAACATCGCAGCTTGTATGGTCAGCGGTTCGAAGCTGGTTGACTGACCCACCCTCTACCTTAAAAAAAAAAAAAAAAAAAAAAAAAAAAAATCAAATAAAAATCAAATGAAAAACAGAATATGGAACACTGCATCCCTTCTCTTTGGATGAGATTATAAACAGAGGTCTAGTCTGTGCATGCACACACACACACTCTATAGCACAGACTTTAAAGATCCTGACACTCATGTCCTAGATGGGTGAGTTCCACCTATACAAATACACCCAGCAAGCATTAGGTCCCTTCTTCTCCATACCAGGTCACCCAGGATTGTGCTCAGTTGTCTGGGCATCAGACTGTGCGCCTAAAGGTTGCATATGTGTGCCCCATGCGGCTTGAGTTAGATCCTGTATCAGTCAGTACCTTGAGCTGGAAAAGAGCTAGATATTAACAACAATTTTTTTTAAATGCATTCCATGGAAACTGTTACTTGTTTATAATTAATGTGTAAATGGATCACTTCTTTGTGTTGTTTCACTCTCTCCTGTGATTGAAAAGTGATTACAAATCATCATTTAAAAAAAAAGTAGTTTGTAAATGTTGTTACTGTTTCAGAGAGATGGTCATTCTGTGGATTAAATTAAATAAGTTATCATCATTTTAAAAAAGTAGTTTGTAAAAGTTGTCACTGTTTGCGAGAAATGGTCATTGAATTGATTAAATTAAATAAGTTATCATTGAATTGTACTTTATAGATCTTATTCTCTTTGTTACAGACTCGAGTGCGAGTCTTGCAGTCCTATGTGAAGGACCTGAGTGAGCAGAATGGTGTGCTGGTCAGCACTGTGGAGGAGCTGGAGCAGGAGGCCAACAGTCGTGTCGGAGCCCTTGAGGACAAGCTCCAGAAAGCCTCCATCTCTGTCAAGGTCAGTGATTATACTGATCGTGATGATGGTGGTTTTGATGTACTGACGGCCTGTGGTGATACTGATAGCTTTGGTGGTGGTGGGGATGGTGATTATAGTAGTGATGATGATGGCGATGATGATGATAATGACAATGATGACTATTACCATTGTTTGATGCGTAGCATGTGGGACATGAACTGTCTTCCCTGTAACCTTGGCTGTTGGCAGCAATGCTATTGGTGTCGCATGCTGAGGGAATGATAGTTGACTTTGTATGTGTTGGGGTGGGGAGTGGAGTTAGGTTTTGGGCTTGATTATTTTTTGGGGTGTCTTGCCTTGGCTTTGGGGCTGTGTGGAAGAGCTGTGTTGTGTGTCTGTGATTTCTCTGTCGGTATATATGTAGGTTTATATATCATGTAATTATTTACACACAACTTTTTTACATTTTGTTGGTTGTCAGTCTGTTTTTAAATGTTGTTGCATATGAAATAAATCGAGTCAGTGTACGAGTGTGCATATATGAGCTTGGGTATATCTGCTTAAGCATTTTGTGTGTGTGTGCATGAGAGGGAGAGACAGAGAGGGGGGGGGGATGTTTATAAACTCACTTTTATTAATATGCAATGTGTTATTTTTTCCATGGTATATTTTAATGTAACAGTGTTCTTAAAATATGCATCGATTTACCTTTCTGTGCAGGGGTGAGATTTAACCCAGGAGACTAACTAGCCCGCCGGGCTAGGTAGTAAGTAAAGTGAGGTAGCCCGCATTATTTTTAGGCAGCCCGACAATCGTTCACAAAAATTTTGACAATAAACGTAATTTGTAGCGAGTATCTTTTTCACAAGTGTGTGTAGTGTGTGACCGAGACTGGCATGCAGATCTATGGGCAACAATGAAAGTGTACCACATCAGCCCTAAAATTATTGAAGTCATCAAAAGCCTGTATGACAAGGCTACCAGTGCAGTCCTCCACAACAGCGCCATCGGGAACTGGTTCAGAACAACAATCGGTGTGCGTCAAGGATGCCTACTCTCTCCAACACTCTTCAATATCTTCCTAGAGCGCATCATGTCAGATGCTCTTGCAGATCATGAAGGCACAGTCAGCATAGGGGGTAGAGCAATCTCCAATCTTCGTTTTGCGGATGACATTGATGGATTGGCTGGAGAGGAACAAGAACTTGAACAGCTGGTACAGAGGCTTGACACCACCTCCAGAGTTTATGGAATGGAAATAAGTGCAGAGAAGACCAAAATGATGACCAACAACACCAATGGCATCAACATGGACATCAAAGTCCAAGGCCAATCCCTCAACACAGTGCATAGCTTCAAATATTTAGGAGCCATTGTATCCCGACAGGAAGTCCTCTCCAGGATCGCACAAACAACTGCTGCCCTGACAAGGTTGAAGCCCATTTGGAAAGACAGGACCATCAGTCTACATTCCAAAATAAGACTGCTGCGCTCCCTTGTCATCTCCATCTTCCTTTATGCTTGCGAAGCATGGACCCTCACAGCAGATCTCCAACGAAGAATACAAAGCATGGAGATGAGGTGCTACAGAAGACTTCTGGGCATTTCCTATTCACAACATATCACCAACGACGAAGTCCGACAGCCCATCACACAAGCTATTGGACAACACGATGACCTGCTTACAGTAGTGAAGAAACGGAAACTCCGATGGTATGGCCATGTCACCAGATCATCAGGCCTTGCAAAGACTATTCTGCAAGGCACAGTGCAAGGAGGTAGAAGAAGAGGGAGAGCGAAAAAGAGGTGGGAGGACAACATTCGAGAATGGACTGATTTGACACTGAGCGAAGCCATCAGGGCTGCTGAGGACAGAGAAAGATGGAGTATGCTGGTTAAACGATCATCTGTGGTGCCCCTACGACCTCCGGGTTACGGGACAGGATAGGATAGGATAGGATCTTTTTCACAAACAAAGCAGACAGTGCGCTTGGCGCGAAAGGGAAGTAGGCAAAGGGAAATAACGCTCGCGTATGCTTCATACTCGTAGCAGACAGTGACCTAAAAACACTCTCACTTCGGACCAAGCTTCTAAAAGTCTGCAAGTAGTATCTTTTTTTTTTAGGTCGCCAGGCGGGCTGGCTCAATTATAAAGTGAGGTCGCCCAAGCCGGCTTTAAGTTGCCTCGGGCGACCGCTAAATCTCACTCCTGCTGTGTGTGTGTGGGGTGGGTGTATGTGTGTGTGTGCGCATTAGATTTCATGATTAAAGCCTGTCTACGAGTGTGATATAGTATTTACCCTTGTCCAATTTTGATACTTGATTTGTCCATTGTGATTGAGTTTAATGTTGCAACTGTGTAAGATCTTTTGATTAAAGTCTTAAAAGGTGTTGTGTGGAGTGAGTTTGTGTGTGTGACTGAGCAATTTCCATGTGCAATGTATGTTGTAATTTGGCTGAATAAATACTGCAGTCTGTATTTTGTATATATGGCTGGTGCGCCATAAGCAAATGTGTGTTTTTTTATGGGACAATGAAGTTGTATTGTGCTGTGTAATAATAGTGATAGTTCTCGCTCTCACTGAAATCCCTACCCCACGCTTCCCTCACCCTTTCATATTTCTTTACCATCATTTGATTTGTTTTTTCACATTCTCCTTATGTGTATTGATCGTTTGGTTTGGATGGATACATTTGCGGTACAAGTGAACATCAGACATCATGGTATTGATGTTAGTGATGGTGCTGTTACTGTGATTCAAGGAGCAAGTGCAGGGCTTTGTGTCACACAGTCATGCTTATCCTTAGCTACACGTCACTATTTTGCATCTTATTTACCCATCCTGTCAAGAAAACTACCCATATCACACAAAGAAGAGGATATTCCTATTAGTGCGTTGCATGGAGAGAGCTACCCATAGTAAAAACGTAAACGAGGAGTAAAAAAACAAACTGTGCAGCAGTCTCTCTCTGTTCTGTGTGTGTTTGAATGAGTGAGTGAATTAGTGAGTGAATGAGGGAGAGAGATTAAGATTTGGATTCAATATTTTATTATGAAAAGAAAATGATTTTATTATTAATTTGCTAATCTTACAATCAGTCCTTCTTTCAGTCGCTCACACATTTAGTTTAATCATACCATCCTCATTCATGCATAGACAAACATAGATTTAACATTAAATTTTAAAAAATGAAATTTTCTAACAAGGAAACTAACAATAATTACTAACAATAATTAATATGAAACCTTTAACTGGAACCACTTAATTTAATAAAGAGAGAGAGGTTTGAGGGATTTAATGGAGTAAGGTAGGCAGTGGGGGGAGGTTGTCACGTGGGGTTTATGGGCTCTGCACAATGGAATTATGGAACCTCACGTTTATTCGGTGGGAACTGCTAGTTAGTCACCCTATGAATTACTTTAATAAATTTATTTGTTTAGCTCGTTCTGTGTTAAGGTTGGGGTACAGAGATAGATAGAAAAATGGTAAAAGATTACTGTCACACTAGCTTTCACACGGCTATGAATCATATGTAGTCCAGCCACTTGATAACAGTTAAAATCACACATTTATTTCTTCTACTCTATACAAGGTTTTCTAAGTACTAATCTACCTTAAACGTTAAATGTCACTGTGAATAATTCGATCGCTGATAGTCTATGCAGCTGTTATTTCTTCATCGGGCACTTGCTATTAGGTTTCATGTAGATTGGACTGCTGTGGTCCGTTTTACAGTTTCTGAAGAGTGGACTACTGTGGTCCTTTTTCTATCAGTTTAAGTGCACTGATTCCTGGGCACTTAACTTGTGGTTTGAAGCCCTTTGATGAGGTAGCTTCTGGTACACGATGTGTCGTCGTGTAGTTGGGTCCCTTGCCACGCTGTGGGGTCTTGCAGGGTGTTGTTCCAGGTTAGCTCTCTCCGACTTGTGCTGTAGAGGCTACACAGCCAACTCGTCGTTTCTTTGGAGTTGGGCGCACGGGATAGCTCGCCTGCTCGTCTGTAATATAAGAGACGAAATTCTGCACAACCCTGAATAATCGGTTTGTGCAGAGCGTCTCACTGAAAGCCAAAGTAGCCCTCAGTGATAGCTCCACATCTCTATACATAAGCGACGAACATTCTGCTACTTCCGGGGTCCACTGGAATCTCACTCTAAATTCCTATACATACATAAATATCAAACGTGGCTAACTACACACATACAGAATTAATAATATTATAAACATTCAGTGGTACAGCCACTGGTCTGCAAACATACATATAAGTTCAACAACAGTGGTTCCGTACGGTATACAACATGGCGGCGCAACTGGTCGTGATTCGCCTCGTGGTCGGCTCTTCCACGTGGTACGGCAAATTCGGATTAATAATTCACATTTATGCATAGCAAATTCTACAAACATAATTTCAACAATAATATAAATATATCACGATGAAACAGAAGTATGTTCATTTACCTGTTGACAAAGTCAGGCCTCGTGGCAACTTAATAGAATTCTAAGATTCTTAAGTCCTGCTTCCTGGTCTATGAGTGAAGATATTTCTCTGCCAGCTATGAAGCTGTTAACTCTTCCTCGTCTCACACACAACTGACTCAAGCTATGCTAGGGTTTGACCCATTCAGAACCGGCTCTAACCACTCTGCCTGCGTCTCATTGGTTAACATATTCAGATTCAAGGCCCACAGTGCTGACGTCACTAACTGCCGGCGTCACGCACGCAGTGTGTGTACCTCCTCTACTGTAATCAGCTGCTGTGTAATACACTAACTCTCTAATGTTACAATGACTACACAAGGCTAAATAGTGAATCGGCAGAGTAAAACTAGTCATCTCGTCACAGAGGTAACAAAAGAGAAAAATCAATTGAGGCATTTAATAATGTATGATTTTTGAAATTATTAAAAAATAGGTTGTAAATTGTGTACTTGAAGATGTTTATTGATGTGCATTTTTTTAGTTCCAAAGAAAGAGCATTCCATAACAAGGGACCTTTGAAAGAGAAGCTAGATTTTAAAATCTCAATTCTTGGTTTTGGAAGTCCGTAGTTTTCAGAATGATATTGTGTGTAAGGATGACTGAGGCGGAAAGAGATGAGTTTTGATAGCAGAGTTGAGGGCAGAGTATAGGCTTGCTGCAAAGATAGAGAACAATTTGCTCCAGGTTCCAGTGCCTTGATCAGCTCTTGAGCTGGAAAAGCGCTTATATAAAAACAATTACATTTATTACAAAATTAAAAAAGCAAATGTTTAATGAGAAACAAACAATGAAATTATATATCTGAAACTGAAATTTCTCCATCTTCATTGACTTTATTGACACCATAATTTCTTAATTTAATGAATTTTACTATAATTATCGAATGTTTAAGCTACATTTTGAATTTGAAAAATATTTGCATGTTCTACCAACAAATCTTGCAATATCTGTTCTAAAGTTTAGGACACTTAACCACAGAATGCCAGTGCAGAGAGGCCGATATTTTAACATTCCTAGACACGAACGTATATGTCAAAAATGTAATAGTGGCGATCTTGGTGATGAGTTTCATTATTTATTTTTGTGTTCACATTTTTGTAACTCGAGAAGAGATTTATTAAAATCATATTATTATAGATATCCCAATGCCATCAAATTTCAAGAATTATTGTCATCTAACAAAAAGTCAGAATTATTAAAGCTTGTAAGTCTTATGAAATTAATAATTAAACAAATGTAACGTTTTTATCCCATGTCAAAAATTAATATAGTTCTGATGTTGACAGGTTATGTGTAATAAAAATTATTTCTGTAGTTTGTCATTGATGTGTTTGGGTTGAATTGTATTGTTAGTTATGATTCATAGTTGTTGTCCCCAATCAAGTTCTTTTTTCTTTTCCCCACTCCATACCTCCCCCTGCCACCCCCCCCCCCACTCCACTCTATCCCGCTGTATAAATAAATAGTTTAAAATTTTTATTTTATTTTTTAATCTAAAATGTTAATTAATTATTGTGGATGTTTGTGTATATTATTTTAACCATGTCCATGTGCCCTTGGTGGGTTTTTCTGGAATAAAATTTGCCTTGCCTTGCCTTGCCTTAAACTTCAATGACTTTACTGAAACCGTAATTTCTTAGTCTTCAATGGCTTTAGTGACCAAAACCACATTGATTATAGATTCTATATAAAGAATCACACTGAGCATGCTATACAAGTAAGACTATTAGAGGGCTGTATTAGAAGTCTGCCATTCCCTCCACAGAGGTTAATATTATAAAGAGTGTCATTGCTCCCTCCACCAAGCACTTTCTCTGCTGCTTCCCTACTGTCTCACTCCCACACCACAATTTCCCCATCTCTGTTTATCTTTGTTTGAGCCTGTCTCTCTCCCAAACCACAATTTTCCCATCTTTTGGTGTCTATGTCTGTCTTTCTCCTTCACCCCCCCCCCACCTCCCCCAATCTTCATCCCTTCCATACGTCTGACCGAGTCTGGCATGCAGCTCTGTGGGCAGCCGTGAGAGTGTACAACATCAGCCCTAACATTATTGAAGTCATCAAAAGCCTTTATGACAAGGCTATCATCAGTGCAGTCCTACACAACATCACCATCGGGAACTGTTTCAGAACAACAATCGGCGTGCTTCAAGGATACCTACTCTCTCCAACACTCTTCTGTCTTCAGCATCTTCGTTGGAGCGCATCATGTCAGATGCCCTTGCAGATCACGAAGGCACAGTCAGCATAGGGGGTAGAGCAAACTCTAATCTCCGTTTTGCGGTTGACATTGATGGATTGGCTGGAGAGGAACAAGAACTTGAACACCTTTGCACCACCTCCAGAGCATATGGAATGTAAATAAGTGCAGAGAATACCAAAATGATGACCAAAAACACCATTGGCATCAACACAGATATCCATGTCCAAGTCCAAGGCCAATCCCTCAACACGGTGCATAACTTTAAATATTTAGGAGCTATTGTATCAGACAGTGGGTCCCGACAGGAAGTCCTTTCCAGGATCGAACAAGCTACTGCTCACCTGACAAGGTTAAAGCACATTTGGAAAGACATGACCATCAGTCTACACTCCAAATGTAAGGCTTCTGCGCTCCCTTGTCATCTCCATCTTCCTATACGCTTGCGAAACATGGACCCTCACAGCAGATCTATAATGAAGAATACAAAGCATGGAGATGAGGTGCTACAGAAGGCTTCTGGGCATTTCCTATACCCAGCACATCACCAACGACGAAGTCCGACAGACCATCACACAAGCCATTGGACAACACGATGGCATGCTCACAGTGGTGAAGAAACGGAAACTCCGATGGTATGGCTACGTCGCCAAAGCACCAGGCCTTGCAAAGACCATCCTGCAACACACGGTGGGAGGAGGCAGAAGAAGAGGGAGACAGAAAAAGAGGTTGGAGGACAACATTCCAGAATGGACTGGTTTGACACTGAGCGAAGCCATGAGGTTTTCTGAGGACATAGAAATATATAGTACGCTGGTTGAACGATCATCAGCGGTGCCCCAACGACTTTCGAGTTATGGAATAGGATTGGACAGTAGTAGTAGTAGTAGCAGTAGCAGTAGCAGTAGCAGCAGCAGCAGCAGCAGCAGCAGTAGTAGTAGATCTTCAGTTCAGCGCCAAGCAGAACAAGAGGAAGGATTTTAATCTCTGAGATGTCTCCACTCCCCGCCCCTTAGCCTTCCCCCCTCCCGCCCTATCCGCCGCCTCTCTCCCCTCCACAGTCTCCTCCACGCCCCCTAAATAAACTACTAATCAACATTTTCGTGTATTAAAATTAAGAAATCTCAATCATTGAGTTTATCGATCATACCACCAATAAATAATTCAACAATGGATGAGACAGTCAGTTAATATATATATTGACAAGGCAAGTAGACATTCACACCTTCGGCGACTAACAATTGATTGCTCCAGTAAGTCATCGGTGTAATCAGAGATCTTCCACGATCCCTTAATGGCTAGGCACGTAGACTTGGAACAGTCACCTTGGCAGAGTTACATACCAATCATTACAAGGTTTACAGTTGGTTTTTTTCCCCCACTGGAGCATTTCCATGTTCTCCCAGCTCTGTCTGTTCATGCAGCTTTGTATTATCACAGCTGTCCATTTCCGCACACTGTATTCCCACAGGGAGACAAAGTTTGTGTAAAACTTACGTAGTAGTTGTCTCTCCTAAATAAATGGGACTGGAGGTTAATGTACGACTGCATTACACAGCTCTGTGTTCCAACACTATTTTATGTTCCCGAATGTTCCCACAGCTCTATATGTCTTTGTGTTTAAGATCGGGTATTTTCCAGATGCTGGGGGCGTAGGCTTGGCTTGAGTTGAATACATTCAATTTATTTATTCCAGATTAAGTTGTAGGTATATGTGGGGGAAAATGTAGAATTATGAGAACATAATTATAAGCTGTGAGAACAGAGCTGAAGTGTTTGGATCATGCAGCTGTGAGAGCGTAAAACTCTGGGAATAATAATAATAATATTAATATTAATAATAATAATAATAATAATAATAATAGTAATAGTAATAATTTGTACAGCTCCATTCCTCACAGAAGCTCATTTTGAGCCGGGAACATAATTATAATGGCAATTTACAGACCTGGGGAACAGTTTGTGGGAACATAGAACCACCAAGACTTGCAGCAACATAAAGCTGTGGACACATGAGAGTGATCCCTTTTTTCAATGGCAAGGTCTCCGTCTGCTATGATACTATTAAAGCTATGATACTATTAAACCTATATTTTTCAGTTTAAGTCCTTACCTCTACTTATAGCCTACCTGTCTCACTACAGTGGTGTAGCTTATTGGTTTCACTCTTTAGTGTTTTTCCTATAGCCAGTCTCTCTCTCTCTCTCTCTCTCTCTCTCTCTCTCTCTCTCTCTCTCTCTCTCTCTCTCTCTCTCTCTCTCTCTCTCTCTCTCTCTTCCGTTCTGTTTGTGTTGGTAGTAAGCTTATGTACATCCGTGACTGATACCCTTCATTTGCAAGCTGTAGCATGTCGCGTGAGGGCGGTGCGAGTTTTCCCGCTACTTTCGCTTATACAGCTGTCCAGATAACACCAGGTATTGACGCCTTATTGCCTTATCTCTCACTCTGTCGCTGTTCGATACCATTCCCAATCACTCACGCGCTAGCACTATTTTCAGGTTTTAGATCGGTGGGAGGGAGGGTAGGGTAGTGGCGTGAGAATGATGAGTGTTTAAGAGTCAAAGATGTGTGTGTGTGAGAGAGAGAGAGGAGGGGGTGGGGTAGAGGTGTTTGGGGGGGGGGGGGGGGGGGGGGATGATGGCGGTGGTGTGCAAAGAGAAAGAGAAAGTATTGGTAGTTGTTGTTATTGTTTGTGTATTTGAGAGAGAGACACTTTTGGAGAGAGAGAGAGAGAGAGAGGGAAAGAGAGAGAGAGAGAGAGAGAGAGGGGTGGGATTGAGATGGGGGTGGGGGTGGGAGGAAGGAGGCAGTGATTGGCAGTGATCATACAATGTAAATCTCTAAAAAAATTTTCCACAACACCTCTAGTCCCCTATACGCCTTGGTGTCCGGGACGTTAATCTACCTACTACTACACCACTATATATAGGCGTTCCCATTCCATCCCACCCACCACCCACCCACCACCCACCCACCTTGTTCATGGTCTTTGATCTTTGCATTAATGATGAGAACAAACGGGTTTGTTGAATTCCGGATATCCGCTAGCCATTTGTAATATGTCACCAGCAGGGATGCTTGTTCTTTCATATGGGGAAAGAAGACCTATAGAGTTCTTCTTGACCGAACACTATTAAACCAGCGACTTTTTACTGTGTGTTATGTGTATGTGTTGTTTATAGTCCTCTCTCTTCCCGATAAGGAGAGAGGAGCAAGTTATAATTACAAAAGACGCTCTTACCAACTGAGCTACCCGGCCCCTCAACAAACTACTACAAAAAACTAATCCCCCCCCCCTCTTCCCGTTAAGGATTTCAGAGAGAGACCGTTTGAACGCTACTACTATAAGTCCCGGAGTGTGTGTATAGGGGACGACACATAATAATATACCCATTCCATCCCACCCGCCATCCCACCTCACCTTGTTCCTCCACAGCCACCCCCTTGGCGTTCAATACATGGTCTTTGCCATTTTAAATGAGAATCAGTCTTGGATTCTTGGATATCTTAGTTTTCTGAAATCCGTAAACCACAAAGTCTGCTCCGAAATGATAGAAGACCTTCAACTTCTGCGCCCGAAACCCACGCGCAAATTCATGTTTAATCACTTGTTTCAGTCACGCTCCCTATGACATGTTTAGGCACACTGAGTGTGGACTGCGAGTGCGCAGTTAAACTGAATTAGTTTTAGGTAAGCATTGTATGTAGTAGTGTTATATCTGAATAATTTAGCCCTTCTCCTTTTCTTTTGGACAGAGCTTTTTTTAGCTCAAGGGGGACGGAGGGCGCCGGCAAACCTACCAACATGCACACAAAATAGTTTGATGAAATCAAACTCCAGTTCATAATTCTGCAGAGCATTTTGACCCATGCGCCTAACTTGGTGTGACCAGAGACCGAATTATGCACTTGCTGTCACTTTGCATAGCGTACATTGCCTTGGACTACTCAGCCACCTTAATTAGCTCCCAAAGGATATAGTGTGTATATGTTTGCATAGAATATCGCGTGTCCATGTTTTTAATTCAACAACTTCCCTTATAATTTGTGGGCCGAGCTTATAGTGTATGTCCACAGGTGCTTGTGTTTGGACACGCGAGCACCTATGCCTGTGATGCCTCTCCCTCTGGGTATGTATTAAAGATACAAGATATGTATTAAAGATGGAGACGCTCCCGTGTCCATATACATAGCGCCTTTCTCTGTGTGTGTGTGTGCGTGTGTGTGTGTGTTGGTGTGTTGGTTTGTGTGTGTGTGTCAATGATTTTAAACATACATGTATATATTATTATTTCCCCTTTCTCTTGTGCCTGTGTGTACCTTATGATCAGCCATACTATGATCTATACCAAGATCGTGTTAGTATGTACACTTAGTGGATTGATTTCACTGCCTTTGATTTTAAATTGATTTTTGGTGGGTGTTACTTAAAGGTCTGAGGATATTGTAATGTAATGTCTTATCTATTGTATGACCATATGCCAAGGAATGTCAAGTCGTATCGCCTCAAGTAACTTTTTACTTGTTGCTGCTTTGTTGGAGTTATTTTTCCGGTAATGATGTGACCCACGCCCATTTATTTTGTGACAAGGGAAAAAAATACGGTTGAAATATTACCAGTGGAAGTTTGTCGATTTTAACAAACATAATAATAGAAATAATTTGCTATAATTGTTTGTAGTACTTTGAAGCGCTCCTTTCCAATTTGTTTTTCGTATAGTGGCCGCCGTTTTGACAATTGCCTCAATTCCAAGTTAATCGAAAACAACATTTCAAACTATTTGTAACGATCTTCTTTTTTCTAAAAGATCATATAAACTTGTAAACTCTTCCAAGCCTTTTTTAATACTTTGTTCCACTGTGAAATCGTGTTTAACAAAAGCACGACCTGCGTTATATGTGAAAGGTATATATTTCTTAGTAGTAGTAGTAGTACTATTAGTAGTGCTTGAGCTTTGGTCGCTTTAAATACTTCGGTCTCGCAGAGAATGGCGATTGTCTACGTTTAAATAGATACATTACATGTCTACTGACCCTTTTTGCTAATCCCACCACAAATCGTGCTAGCCTACGTTTAACAAAAGCGCGACCGGCGCTCTAGTTAGTGAAAGGGGTATGTCTTGTGCTGGTACCAGCGACGGGTGCCTGGCAGTTAGTCCGAGTCGCTGCCAGTGTGTGTAATTAGGCCTGGCAGTGCCAGTGTCATACGTCACTCTGTCACCAAGTGCCACCCGTCTAGTCAAAGCTAACACATACCCGCGGTTTAGGTATTCTTGTTAATTCGGTACAGAAATTTTAAGCGGGTTCATGCGTACATGTTACGCGAAGGCATGTTGCCGACGGTCGTAACATGTTGAGAGGGCACCAGTCTTCTTACCGGTATTACATGTTACATTGATTACTTTCTCACCACTATGTGAGTGGTGTGAAGACAAGAGTTCTATAGAGAGCGTGTGTGTTTGTATCTATCTACGCTTCATATCTTCTTTATTAATGTGGCTGGATTCTTATGCGATAGATTGCCTGCATACCTGGTTGGTAATGCATCCGCATACTTGTTTAATAGTATTTTTGGTAGTGTGTCCGTCTTTGATTCGTGCTAGGGCCTAAACGTTTCAGTCCAGTCATTTCTTCAGTATACTGCCACTTGCGAGTAGGTCTTCATTATAAGTTCATACTTATTTATTATCAGTGTGTCTACGTTCTTATGCGAAAGTCCTGATCCTGCAAATTTAATCAGTTGTTTTGGAGTGACGGCTGTGGTTAGATTACATTTATGAATGATCAGTATTGACTTCACGAATATATTGTGAATAATTGAGAAAAAATATTCCATGCTAAGAAATGACCAATTTGACCACATAAATATACTGTGATGGTAGATCACTTAAGGGGCCAGCATTGTGAATGTGATTAGATTTTTCGTTTTCTCTCTGCAGTTTTCAGTTTTGTGGAACCTTCCTCGCCGCCCCCCTCCGCCATACCTTACCCCCACCCAATGCCCTAACACCCCCACCCCCGTTCCTTGACGATGGAAGAACAGTGTTCAAACTTGACATCTAGGATTACTTGACCTAACTTTATTTTAGGACACTTTAATTCTTAAACCTGATTTGGAATGTTATAGTACTTATTTAGAGTGTGTGGAAAAACGTTGTCATAGACGCTTTGATGATTTAGTTACAGACACAAACAAGTCTCTGCATTCCAGGGCTAAGGTATTCTTATTTGTGTTTAGTGTTTTGTTGTGTTGTAAGCTGTCACTCTTTTGTGGTAATTTTTGTGTGTGGAATACTTATGAATTGAATCCATACTATTTAAAAAACAACCTGAAAGAAAATTGTTACATTCTAATGTGTATTTATATCTCACTGAGGGAGAGGAGATGGGCGCCACCCGCATTCAGCTGGCCCACAGAAAAGGGATGCCCCAAATGCCTATCTTTCCCCAACCACGGAAGGGTTGCTGAAACACCTTTGCCGCCTTTATATTTATACTTTCTGTAATGATTTAACTTCACATCGGTGTTTGAATTTCATTGTGAATATGTAACTTAAAAGATGTGCAGTCTTTGATTCTTGATTGTATAAATAATTATATTTTACCTGAATATGTGAATAGACAATAAGTAAAACATCATATTATTTAAATGTGCATATACTTATACTTTTATAGGGAATAGGCCTATTAAGGTGCACGAAAACGATCTTATGACTATAGTTGAAGTATAGACGAGAGTGTCTAGATCCATGGTTCTCGTATGCTCGCCTGAATGTGCAATTAATTTAAGTGTAGACTCCAGTGCCAGTGATTAAGTATACCTCATTGAGTTCAAATTAACGGACCACCGGCATTTGTGAAATAAGAAAAAGCTCAATTACCTTGTAATTTTAAAAAATATAGGTTTTGCTGGAAAAAGATCTTAAAAAGTCGCATTTGTAGCTCTTGACACCTATATTTGTTGCTTTTATCTCTTCTGAAAATTGTTTGTGTGTGTGATCTGAGCAACAAATGCAATGCCTTATGATTTAACTCTGTATATGATCTGTAAAGTATATCTTTATTAGCTTATTATTTAAAGCATTGTTTGTGATTCAGGAACTGCTACTACTACTGCTACTACTACTACTACTTCTACTACTACTACTTCTACTACTACTAGTACTGCTACTATTACTACTACTACTACTACTACTACTACTACTACTACTACTACTACTACTACTACTAGTACTACTACCACGACTCTCTCAGAGATTTAAAACGTGTATTCTTCAGATGCCCCAACGACTTTCGAGTTGCGAGATAGGAGAGGATACGATAGGAATCTTCAGAGTGTAATGATTTATGTTTCGCAACATCCAGTCTCTTAACCTATTTGGTCGTCAGGTGCAATGAGAAACGAGGCAGCAGAGACTCTTCATTTAATTATTTGTGACGTAATATGCACTCAGGTGCCTGGTGATGTTACTCAGTATTACGTGATAGACGTGTAAACTCTACATGTCTGTTACTATTTATCGCTGGACGCCGCAGTGTTAATATATGTGCAAGATAGTGCCGTGACTGACAGATATTATCCACAACAATGGATTATCGAGAGGATTATCGTGTTGATGACTATGGTGACGACTACCGCGATGTGTACTCGCGCTCTCGCAGCCCCAACAGTAACAAGCGAGTGACATGGCGAGAACCACCTGCTGTGGAGCATCAAGCTCTACCTTTGCCAGCCTCGGTAAGTCTCAGTGGCCCCCCAAAAAAACAATGTGTGCGAAGGGGCAGGTGATGGGATAGAGGAGAGAGAGAGAGAGAGAGAGGGGGGAGGAGGGGAGGGAGAGGACATTGATGTGGAAAGATAGGGCTTTTGAGGGTGGGGTATAAGACCGTCCCACCGCTTTCCACACTCACAAGAAAATGAAAAATTATCTTATTTCCCCTTCTTCGTACCTTCCTCTCACACCAAAAGCACGCACGAGAGAGAGAGAGAGAGAGAGAGAGAGAGAGAGAGAGAGAGAGAGAGAGAGAGAGGGAAAGAGAGAGAGAGAGAGAGTATGCTTAAAGGAAATAAAAAATGAAAATTTACATTCTGAAACAGTCAACATCGCATTTTTTATAGTCTTAATTTTTTTGCCGCCCTTTAATTCCCAAGTCAGTGATGTGCACTATTTTAAGTATACATTGGGATGTATTGAAGAAATCTATGTTAGAACGTATGTATAGCCGGCGGTAACTATCACAAAGTTTAAAGCTTGCATCCCTTAAGGGATTATTTGTTTGTTTTTTGTTTGTAACCGACACTTTTAGTATTTATTATTTATAAGCATTTTAGATGATTCACAGTTGCACTTTGTTAAAGGTCAAGGTCATACATTTCTAAGCACGTTTCCGCTGTGGCTGAACCTTTTTTTTTTATTATTTTAAATTTGTATTATTATTTTTTTTAAAATATAAATCCATGACAAATAGTAATCAATGACATCAAATACAGCAGTAATCCAAATAAAAAACAATAACAACATACAAACAAAGAAATCAATAATTTCCGACAACAAGTGAAACAAGTGAAACAAATTAGGGGTGGGGGGGGGGGGGGTGGGGGGCGAGTGTACCAAGTAATAATATCGACTCGCATGTCAAGAAGTAAGGGTTTGTACATAGGTCTAACCTGTTCTTGTTCAGAACATGTGAATACATGTTTACACGCGAATTATATTGTTCTACATCATACCTCTGTTTCAAAAAGTCAAGGACCGGATCTAGAGTGTTTTTTTTAATTTTACATGTGTAAATAAATTGTTTGGCTAGTAATAATATTAATTCAAAAGGGTAGACAAAGACAAAATCAGCTTCACATCGTAAAAGCTCAAGATGCTCTGCCATTACAACTTGTCTTAAAGATTCACACTTTCTTGAACAGTGTTCCTTAAAGAGCATCCAAACATTTTGCACAACACATTTCAAGAAAATGTCGTTTTAACTTGACAAAAATTACATAGAAAATTTTCTTTCAGATCCCTACTTTGCAGAATAACATTAGTACCTAAGAATCTGTGCACAATTCGTGTTTGGAACCTTCGTAGTTTAATGTCTTTAATACAAACAACTCTCTTAAGAAGGGATTATAATGTGTTCCGTCATAGAGAGCAGTAGTGATAGTGATGCTGATGGGGGAGAAAGGAGGAGATTGAGGAGAGTGGTAGAGGGAAGCGGAAGGTGTGTGGGGGGGGGGGGGAATATGGACGTAGTCAAACAGACGTGAAATAGCACACTAAGGACTACAAATCTTTCTAAAGAGACTCAGAAAGTGTTCGATCAAGCGTGTTGCGACTTGTCCAGTAGCCTACTGTTCCATAATCTATCTGCCACTCTATCTGCTGTACTATATCCCTGTAACGTTCTCTATAATGCCGTTCCTTAATCTCTTTTCACTTTCAGCAAAGCCAGTGTGTGTATTGTTATACCGGTACGGTCCTTTGTACCTATTTTCTCTCTCTATGGTACTATTCCATAATCTCTTTAGCTTTCCCCCTTGTTTCCCGCTGCTGCCGTCGACACCAAACTATAGAATTTGGGGAAAAGGCATTCACGGATTATATCACAGCTTGAGTGTAGGAATTCAAAAGGCTTTGTCGATAACAGTTAGCGCTTTAACAACTTTGGAAGTTGTAAATAAACGTGCCACTTCTGTCTTTCTGTCGGTTCTAGTTTCTCTTTTCATTGCTGTTGGACACCGTGAAACGAAACATACAAATAAGGGCTTATCCAACCAATCGATCACTATTTATTGCTTAACTTTCTCTTGATAGCACTTTAGCTTTACGTTTTAAATCCTGAGTATTACAATAGAAAAGGGCAGTTCATCGAAACGGGATAACTAACCGAAATTCCAAGAGAATAGATCTTCTCCACATTTCTTCTTCTTCCCTTCTACATGTCAGCGCCTTGAGTAGCTCTTTGAAATGAAGTGCTTTCAGCACCTTGAGCTTGGTATGTGCGCTATATAAGAATGATCAATTTTCTCAATACAGTGCATAGTGAACACAGTCGCCAATACAGTGTAAAAGTTTATTCACTTGAGCAGTCACTAATGGGCCTGTCTTAATTGGAAGGTTCGGGGAGGTTCAAAGCTTTTTTTCGAGGTTCTCAGATCCCGAACCTAGGTTGCTGAACATTTAGGACACCCTCCTCCCCCCCCCGCCCACTCCTCACTCCACATCTCCCCCCCCCCCCCAAAAAAAAAAAAAAAAAAGTTAATGTCCCTAGGTTTTGGGTCTGAGAACCTTGGAAAAAAAAGTTTTTGAACTTCCCCGAACCTTCCAGTCAAGAAAGGGAGCAATGTGTGTGAAATCACTGCAAGTTTGGTTTTCCTCATAATTCACATGGGCGTAGTGTTTTTCTGGCGTTTAACGGCTCTGTCTTTCTCTGTCTGCTCCTCTATCTCACGCTGTAGCACCCCCACTCCAACGCTTCATTATTTATTACTCTTTCTCTCTCCCTCCCTCTCTCTCTTCCTCTCCCCCACTCTCTCCTTCCTTGCTGGCTCTATTTCTCTGCATCTCTTGTTTGTGTTTAACGCCATATATACTTCCTTTTTCATTCAAATATTCACGTGTAATTTATAAGCTTTAACCCCAATGTCACAGAACCCCACTCAAAGCCACTCCAATAAACGCCGTGCCCTTGTAAGCGGTTACTATAGTATTGATTGATTGATTTATTGTTGCTTTAGGTCCAGCGGACTCCTCCGAGCCAAATCAGGACCGGACAACCCCCGATCCGCATAAAAGATCTACTGAAACAACCCTAGTGGGAAAATTGAACGCCCTCCACCGGCCAGTCACTTTACAATAAAGACATCCCACGCGGGGGACGGCTGAGGGTTTACCTCAACTACGCGAACCCCCGGTTACAAAAACAAAATAGAATACAACCATCATTACAAATCATCAACGAAACATATACATATAAAATGCCTATATTGCTAAATACTAACATCATAGGAAGCCCTAGTGACCACCCAGCAGAAAGCGTCCAACACTCCCAAGCTGATCCAACAGACCTCATACACAAACAAGGAGTCTTGTCCAGGAAGAGTTTTCAAGAAAAAAGGTAGGTCATTGATCTAGCGAAGAAGAAGATAGTATAGCAGAGTGATAGGACAGAGCAGGAATGGGAAAGAGTATATGAGGAAGATAGCAACAGTAGGAATTTAAAGCACTAAATTTCCATCGTATCGTATCGTATGGTAAATTATAGTCCCCTACAGTCCATTCTCGAATGTTGTCCTCCCACCTCTTTTTCTGTCTCCCTCTTCTTCTGCCTACTTGCACCGTGCCTTGCAGGATGGGTTTTGCAAGGCCTGATGCTCTGGTGACGTGGCCATACCATTGGAGTTTCCGTTTCTTAACCACTGTGAGCATGTCATCGCGTTTCCAATGGCTTGTGCGGTGGTCTGTCGGACTTCATTGTTGGTGATGTGCTGGATATAGGAATTGCCCAGAAGTCTTCTGTAGCACCTCATCTACATGCTTTGTAAACCACATTGTTAAAAAATAATTATCAATATTTGCCACGCCTTCCTAGCTCCAAAACATGATAATTACAAATATCATGGGATAATTAGAATTTTCAAGGGATAATTACAATTATCATTGACAAATTACAAATATCTTCGCGTGATCATATTTAATACATACTCTTGGCTCTAGCAATCGTCTGGAAATGTGCCAAAACTTCACTTGATAATTACAATTTTACCTGTTAATTGTAAATTTGTTTTTGATATTTGTAATTATCCCATGATATTTGTAATTATCAGTTTTGGCGCTAGTAGGCCGTCATGTATGTAAATTACACAGAACACCTGTTAATTACCATTATAACTGATACCTGTAAATGCAAGTTTTGGTGCTAGCAAGCCGCCTTAGTCGGAATTATTCACGATCACGTAAAATTTGTAATTATCAAGTAAAAATTATAATTATTTTGTGATAATTACAATTTTCGGTTTTGGCGCATTTTCAGGCGGATTCTTATCGTATCCTATCTTATCCCGTAACTCGGAAGTCGTTGGGGCACCACAGATGATTGTTTAACCAGCATACTCCATCTTTCTCTGTCCTCAGCTACCCTGATGGCTTCGCTCAGTGTCAAGTCAGTCCATTCTCGAATGTTGTCCTCCCACCTCTTCTCTGGTCTCTCTCTTCTCCTACCTCATTGCACTGTACCTTGCAGGATGGTACTTGCAAGGCCTGATGATAAGGTAACGTGGCCGTACCATCGGAGTTTCCGTTTCTTCACGACTGTGAGCATGTCATCGTGTTGTCCAATGGCTTGTGTGATGGTCTGTCGGACTTCGTCGTTGGTGATGTGCTGGGTATAGGAAATGCCCAGAAGTCTTCTGTAGCACCTTATCTCCATGCTTTGTATTCTTCGTTGTAGATCTGCTGTGAGGGTCCATGTTTTGCAAGCGTATAGGATGGAGATGACAAGGGAGCGCAGCAGCCTTATCATGGAATGTTGATTGGTGGTCTTGTCTTTCCAAATGGGCTTCAACCTTGTCAGGTGAGCAGTAGCTTGTTCGATCCTGGAGAGGACTTCCTGTCGGGACCCATTGCCTGATACAATGGCTCCTAAATATTTGAAGCTATGCACTGTGTTGAGGGATTGACCTTGGATTTTGATGTCCCTGTTGATGACATTGGTGTTGTTGGTCATCATTTTGGTCTTCTCTGCACTTATTTCCATTCCATAGGTTCTGGAGGTGGTTTCAAACCTCTGTACCAGCTATTCAAGTTCTTGTTCCTCTCCAGCCAAACCATCATTGTCATCCGCAAAATTCAGTTTGGAGATTGCTCTACCCCCTATGCTGACTGTGCCTTCGTGATCTGCAAGGGCATCGGACTGTGATGAAATTCTGGGGAAGATATGTTTATCTTACAAGGGGTGTAAGACTTGTAGCTATAGATGGGGCGTTACGCTATCTCTATCAGACGTTCTTTTACCAAAATTCCAATGCGGTGTGAGAGACTAATCACGGTGCTTGGTCACATAAAATTTATATTTGTTCTCGGATTTTAAAATATCATTTGGCTCACTTTAAGAAATGCTTATTATTAATCAAAGGACTAGTTTACTTGGTCTCAAGAGAAGAAGAGCTAGTGGACACACAACAATACAAATAGAATGACACCAGTCGTATGTATGTGCTTTCAACTTTTATATAGTCCACACAAATTCTAACATTACTTCATTTAAATGTAAATTAATAACCATAATTGTTCAATGTGCTGAGTAATTTAATCTTTAGCAGTTCTTCTTCATTATTTGCTAAGCAATTCTCTGGGTGGGTAATCTAATAGTATTTGTCCGAGTTGGGTTAAGCTAGCGATACACGGTAAGACTAGATCTTATGATACCCGCATATGCCGCTGCAGATCTGATGTCTTTGCTGATACACGGTATGTATGAGTCATAAGCCTGTCGGTAAAGGCATCTCGTAGTCTACGGCTAACTAGATCTAAATAGTTGCTAAAGCAATTGTTGTTAGCGCGTGATAAATTGATGACGCTTGTTTTTCAAAACGTCATTACATTTTTTTTTTAAGTAATATTAATATGCATTGCACAAATATATGATTCTTTATTTTCATATCGTTCATTGACATGAGTCACACGACAACAAAAATCACACTGTCGGCTGCACTTACGATCCAGCAAAATATTTAGCAGGCTTCATGAAACCGCGCCTGTATTGATGAAAGTGCGCGGTTTCTGGTCCCTTGGTCTTTGTAGACCTGCAATGATGTGTCCCATAAGCAGCTATGTTCATGGTACAACTAAATCAAAATTCCTGTTTGGTGCTTCCACAGGTCTGCCATTTTTCAATTTGTAGGTCGCGGTTTGACCTTCACCTCGGAGTTCAATCAAATAGCTGTTTTGATTGGCTGTCTGACCTCCACTGTCGTATCGCGCCGTGAAAAAATAGAACATGCTCTATCGATAAGACTTGAGGACGATTCCTACCGATCCGGGAATTTCCGTAGTCATATGCGGGTATCATATGATCTAGTCTTACCGTGTATCGCCGCCTTTAGACTTCAGTTGCAGTTGACGGAGACTTAGCTGCTACGCGTCGGCGAGTGCTTGAGTCCGTCGGTCACTCTGAGGGATCTTGCCTCTCATGATGATCGGGTGAGTCGTATAACTACGGGACCGGACGTGGCGAGGTAGATTCTAGGTTGATCTCCTTCTTTACCACGGGAGCAAGCGTCATGCAAACCGTCCCAGAGCTGAACTGTAAAATCCCTAATTCTGGCTACAATATTCTATCCAGATATGGGTATGCGGTGCCCTCTGCAAGGAGTCTGTAGCATCAGACACCTGCCGAGTTTCCCATATGCACACTTCGATCCGAATCTTAAGGCTAGAATATATCAACCACATCAACATGCACAACGTGTCAGAAACAATAATCGGTTTCTGTAAATATATATAACATGACCATACTAATACACAGCAATCAATATAATGTATATAAACATACACATATCAAAACTACTAGTGTTAACTTACCTCTAGTCTCTTGGAATCGTGAACAGTCTCTAGCCTATCAATTTCTTGGTGAGGTGAAGGTAAGCGTTCACTGCAGTTTGCTCCTTTGACCCTCGTGGCTATGTCCATCGTCTGGATTTGGAGACCAAGTGTGTTTGCCAGTGTCAGATTTTTGTATCTGGCAAACTCCAAGAATCTCAGACCCCTGTCATTTGTCTTGTTGTTGCAGTGAGGTCCACATGTGTCTCCCCAGTTGTGGTGCGCATCTTGGCCAAACTTGGCATTCCAGTTGCCTTGGACTATGACTATGTTCTTCTTCGGCACTTGGTCAAGAAAAGCCTGTAGATTTTCATAGAAATCCTCCACTTCGCTGTCATCATAGTCTGATGTTGGGGCATAGGCCTGGATAATTGTGATGTTGAAAGGAACTGCGCTCAGACGGATGGTAATGAGTCAACTAGAGACTGGGCGGCAACCCATGACAGTGGCTAGAATGTTCTTGTGGACCAAGAATCCAATGCCGTATTCGTGCCTGTCATCTCTCCCACCAAAATAAAGCTTGTGGCCTTTGTCGGTCGTTGTTTCACCTAGGCCTTTCCAGCGAAGTTCGCTGATACCTAAAATGTTCCATCGATAGTGGTCCAGCTCGTGGGCCAGTTCTTCTAATTTTCCCTTTGCAGTTAGGGTCCTGACATTCCAGGTTCCTATGACGATATTGTTTATCGTGCGGATCTTGCTAAATTGTCGATCAGTAGCACACTTATCACCTCCGTCGTGGTGGCCATCGAAAGGCGTGGTCCTTGGTGACCCGGGCGACGACCGATTCGGTATGGAGTGAATGGTTCTTTTCATCATGTAGTGTGTCTTGGGCAAGAAAGACCTGGCAGGGCCCAATCCTCTTCAGGCTGTTGGCCACAGCCGATAACCACGAATACAGTGTGGCTCGCCTTGGCCCCGAGCACGTGGTTGTTGAACCTGTAGTAACATGAGGTTCCTCCGTTCTGGCCGGTGACTTCTGTGTAGAAGACTTTCGCCCAGTGATGCCGTGCTGACATCACCCCTGTTAGTCGCCTTCTTAGGACACGTCTGGAAACGTTGGGTCTATTCTATTCAGTTCCCGAACCCAGGCGGATTGCTAGAGCCAAAACTGAAAATTACACTGGATCACGCGAAGATATTTGTAAAATTTCAATGATTATTGTGATTATCCCTTGATAATTTTAATTATCCCATGATATTTGTAATTATCAGGTTTTTGGGCGCTAATAGGCCGTCATACTCTTTTCTTTCTATTTTCTTCTCAGACTCTTCCCCCGTCCTCGCCCGATCCCATTATCTTCCCTCTGTCAGCAAGCAAACATCGGAATGTTAGTAATGTTGTTGTTATTTTTTCACAACCGCATTATGATTGTTATGCTTATGTTTTTGTATCCTCCACACCCCCAAAAGGGGCGAGTAATTGGGATTAAATCTTGGATCTTGAATCTTGAAGTCATTCAAAGCCTTTGCAATTTTAATTTATTTATTTGACTTTATTTTGACTTTGATTTGTTTTATTTTAGCAGCTCTTGAGCTGGGAAAGATCTAGATAAGAACGAAAAACCCCCAACTATTACCTTGATTAAAATACCTTCCAATTCGGCCTTTGTTCATTAACAAACTGCGGGTATAGCTTGTCAGTACCTTTTTAACAACGCATACCGATTGAAAGTAACCAGGCTATCCAAACACCCACTTAACACCCGAACTGACGGTCTGCAGTACTTCTAAAGCGATATTCTGTTTTTCGATTTACCCAGCATGCCTATCCACTTGCCCTTTATTGCCCTCGATAAAAGGAAATCAGCGGAACCATTAACTAACAGTGAGACGCCGCCATCAATACAGAACACGTTGTCTGCACATAACTACAGTCGGACTATTTAAATCACTGTATAGTAGGGCTGAACTGAAGTTTCAAATGTTGAAAAATATAAGAACGCAACAATAAATAAATAAATACAACGATAAACTAAATCAATAAATTGTGTGGTTTTGTGAGAGTGGGTATACTTAGTCTATGCTTAACTGAATGCTTCTAGTAATTAATTAATGCGTGTTCATAACGCACGCTACGATATTTGTAATTAAGCGAATCTTCAGTAATGCCCAGGTTGTCTCTGTGACACGGTGCGATAATGTGGGGTTTTAAACTCGTCACCTGTTGATTTACTGCAGTTAAATGTCATTGATCGGTTGGAGCCCTCGATCTCACGGTTTTGATCGATCGGCTGTGATTGACTATTGTGCATGTAGTGGCATATTTGGATCTCTCAGAGCGATCTGTATTTTATTGCCCTCTTCTACAATTGACGCACGTGTCTAGCATGAGTTAGTGGTTGATTGGTGGGTCGTGATAGCGGTGTTAGTGGTGAGGGTAAAGAAAGGGGAGGAAAGGGTGGGGGTTTAATTAGGGGATGGGAGGGGGGTGTTATTTGTTGATGTGGTGGGGATTGTAGTTTATGTGACTCTGTGTGTGTATCATCTGTATGTGGGTGTGTGCGCGTGCGTGTGTGTGTGATTGTGTTTGTGGAAACGCCGTTATTTTTACACACTTTACTACCTACGTTATTTTGACGGCCCCGTTATTTTGACGTCAAAACTGTGTTCCGTTAGGGTTATGGCTGTGTTAGCCTTAGGGTTAGGTTAAGGGAAAGGGTAAAGGTTTGGGTTTGGGTTAGGGTTAGCGTAAAAAAATGGACACATTTCAAAAAAATGTCAAAACAACGTATATGGCGTGTCATGAAAGTCATAAAAAGTCATAACAACGATATTTTTACCAACGTGTGTGTGCGCGCGTGTGTGGGTGTGTGTGTGTGTGTGTGCGTGTGTGTGTAGCTAGGGGTGCTGTGCTATGTGTTGATAAGAGGTGGATGCTAGTTTGTGTGTGGGTTAAATCTGAGCGAGTGTTGTGTGCGCATGTGTGTGGTTGTGTGTGTGAGTGTGTTTGAAGGTGGGTATGGTTTCTGTTGGGTCCCACCGTGGGGGTGCCGCTTTTTTGTGTATAAATAGTATTCCCACTTTGTGGAAATTTAGTGCTTTAAATTACCACTCTTTCTCAGTTGTTCTTTCTCGTTCTTAATCTGTTCTATCAACCTACTATCACCTTCCCTAGACCAGTCATCTACCCTTTTTCTTGAAAATTCTCCCAAAACTCCTCATTGGTATACAAGGTCTATTGGGTCAGCATGGGCATATTGGACGCTTTGTGCCGAGTGATCACAAGGGCTTTCTATGATATTATTTAGCTATGTAGGCATTTTTTTATATGTATGTGTTTTGTTAATAGTTTATAATGATGTTTATATTCTATTTTGTTTTTATAAATGGGGGTTCGATAAATTAGAGTACAGCCTCAGCGTCCCCTGCATGGGATGCCTTTATTGTAAAGTGACTGGCTGGTGGAGTGCCTTCAGTGTTACCATTAGGGTTGTTTCAGCAGATCTTTTATACCATTAGGGTTGTTTCAACATATCTTTTATACAGATCAGGGGTGAGCCCTCTTTCAAGCAAGTTGTGGTCCTAATTCGACTCTTTGCAGTCCGCTGGACCCTTTAAACAATAACTAACTAACTAACTTCTGTTGGGTGGGTGGGGCGTGGGGAAAGGGACTGTGTGAATAAGCATTTGAGTGTTGCTTTTTGGAGATGGTTTTAAGAGTTCAGTACAACAGGGAAGGAGACAGAATATTTGTTGATCATCAACGTTGAACGTCCGGCAGGCAATTGTTTTATTTGGGTCGATGGATAGGGGATTCCAGGAAAAAGAGGGAGGGAGAGAGAGAGGGAGAGGGAGAGAGGTGGGTAAAAAGAAAAGAAAAAGCAGCAATATAATTATTGTTAGAGATAGTCTGTGTAGACGAAGAAGGAAGTTCTTGTGTTGTATGTTAATCATATTGACAGCGTTAATCACTAGCATAATGTTGGAGTTGTCGTGTTGGGTATAATATTAATAAATCAATGTCGTGTAAGGTATAATATTAATAAATCAAAGGGTCGTCTGACCAACTTTTTGAGCTTCGGTATGGCAGGTTTCTTAACAGTGGAATATCTGTCTAGCTCTTTCTTATCATGTATTATTAATGTGCAATGAAAGGAGGAAGTCAATAGGTTACAGCAGATATTGATTCACCCTTTCTCAGCGTGTTTGCGAGTGTGTGTGTGTGTGTGTGTGTGTGTGTGTTTGAGATAGAGAGTAATTATTTGTGTTTGTATGTGTAAAACGTTAAAATCCGAAGAGTAAACCTGTAAGGTCTGTAAACATTGAGATAACCGTAATATTTACTGTTATACATGTTTCTATGTATTTGACGTAATCTCTCTCTCTCTCTCTCTCTCTCTCTCTCTCTCTCTCTCTCTCTCTCTCTCTCTCTCTCTCTCTCTCTCTCTCTCTCTCTCTCTCTCTCTGTTTCTACCGCTAATATGTTCCCCCCTCACCCTCCCTTTCATTCCATCTCTTTCTCTACCTCCTGTTTGTGCATGTGTGTATTGCATAGTTTATCAAACAGTCGGCACTGAGATTATCAAAATGTTTGTATATCAAGCTTGAGGTACATATTATTTGAAATCAGGGATTAAACCTTGTCAGACTGCAAATCCTTTATGAAATTGAACTGTTTAGTTCTGACTTAGACCTATCTATCAATGCGTGTTTGGTTCGTTACTGGACATAAGAGTTTCGTTTTTTTGTAGATAAAATTATCGGATAGAAGACTAGATCTACAATACTTATCTGTAAATATTATTATCTGTTTCAAGAAAAGAAAGCAGTTGTTACCTGTTCTGGAAGATATGGAGAATCTGTGACTAAATAAGAAATTCAATGAGAGGGTGGTACGTTAGCGTTGTGGTTAGGGCACCTATTTAACTTTTGCGAACGTTACACAGCGTGGCTGTTGCTTGGGTGTCATAGAAACGAACAATAGGATCGGGCAAGCTTGGGACATAGCACGCATCCAGTCCACCAATTTCACTGGGTACGTGGCTCTTTTCGAAACCAGGGAAGATATAGCTGGCCCAGAGAGAAAAGGGGTCGTATTACATTTTCTTCTCTACGAGAATGCCTTCACCCTTAAAATCTAGTGATAAGACTAGTTGTGGTTATTTCGAGTCTCAGTTCAGAAAGAACTTGTTATGTAGAACAACTCAGTACGAACAAGAGATTGAAATAGAAAACTGTGTTGGTTGGTTTTTGACAATAGAGGGGGGAAATAAATAATGTAGGATTTGTTCCGATTAGTGCAGAAGTATAATAGACACTCGCTAGCGTTTGTCTGTCCGCCGAACTTCTAGTGGAAATAATAGAATGTGTAGGATGGGTTATGCCCCGGTACTAATATAAATGCATTATGATAACATAGTTTTAAAGAAAAAGGGGGTTATACAGTGCAGACATGTGTTTTACAGATAGTGCAGGACACTGCGGTGCTGAGACTACAGTTTCGGCAAGTCTCAGCGATTCTGTGTGATAGTGTAGGTAGCAGAATGTTTCATTAAACAATACCTTAAGGTTTTGAAAACAAAAATAAGAAGAATAAATTAGTTGAACTTGTGCAGGTGAAATTATATACTACGTAATATATTATTTATATAGTCCAGTATTTTAAATATCTAAATAATAATTTACACGTTTTATAACGCCGCTATACGTGTATATAGGCGATATACTGCATGCTTTCGATTGGTCTTTTTTCTGGAGCGCGATTCCTGCAAAACTGGGGGGTCAAGGCGCTTGAGCTGAACGGAAATTTTCGTTCCTGGTTTATATCAGAAGATGAGATGAAGGAGAAACTAGTAATAACAACAGATGCAATGCTTTTATATAGCGACATTCCCAAGTAAAGCTCAAGACGCATATCTGGAAACCCTACAAGGCAGCTTTAAGATGTGTATATAACAGTAAAACTTCAGCCGTTTTTAAGCTAAGTATAGGAGATACATGCAGTTTATGGGTGCTGTCCATAGCAAAAGTACAAGGTTGTCTAGATTCTTACTTAGCTTAATGTCTGGGCTGGCTAAAGAGGAACGAGAGAGTAAGTAAGTATACAGTTAAAAGGTTTGCTCTTATCAGTCAGTATCGGAGTTCGGCGCCGGTCGTTTTCTATCGACCCGTCGTGGACAAGTGATTTGTATCAATAGCTTTATCAATTAGTCATCTCAGAACGCACGCCGGTTGCACGTTGAGGGTTCAGTTTTACCCGGGACCCTTACCTCTTCCCCCCCCCCTATCTCTCTCCAACTCCCCCATCTCCCCAACCCTAACTTTGACACTGTATACGTCTGTTAAGCCTACCTTTCTTGACCCTCCTCTCCCTTCTCCCTCCCGCCAGGCGCCTACCCATGGTCCTTGGCCTTTCGTGAATATCTTCAACGATTGATAATGGATATCGATCGGTCCCTGTCCACACACCGGCTTTAAATTAACTTCCTCTGTATTCCTGTCTTCTGCTTCCAGTCATGTACCACCTTATTCATCTGTATGTCTGTCTGTCTGTCGCTCTCTCTCACCCCCCGTGGGGGTGCCGGGGGTTTCAGTATAAATAGTATCCCCACTTTCTGGAAATTTAGTGCTTTAAATTCCCGCTGTCGCTGTCTTTCTCCTTTGTTCTTTCTCATTCCTACTATGTTCTATCAATCTACTATACTATCTTCTTCTTCGCCAGTCTCCTCTCTGAAAATCCTTATCGGGAAGAGAGGGGACTATAAACTGATAAACAAACAAACAAACTTCTTCGCCAGACCAGTCATCTACCTTTTTTCTTGAAAACTCTTCGGGAACAAAACTCCTCATTTGTATGTGAGGTCTGTTGGATCAGCTAGGGAATATTGGATGCTTTCTGCCAAATGGTCACTGGTGCTTCCTATGATGTTATTATTGAGCAATGTCGGCATTTTCTATGTACATGTTTTGTTGATATTTTATAATGATGTTTGTATTCTATTTTGTTTTTGTAAACGGGGATTCGATAAATTAGAGTATAGCCTCAGCGTCCCCTGCGTGGGATGTCTTTATTGTAAAGTGACCGGCTGGTGGAGAACGTTGTGTTACCACTAGGGTTGTTTCGGCAGATCTTTTATGCGGATCAGGGTTTTTTTGGTCCTGATTTGGCTCGTAAGAGTCCGCTGGACCTAAAGCAATAACCATGTAATGTAATCTCTCTCTCCTCTCTCTCTCTCTCTCTCTCTCTCTCTCTCTCTCTCTCTCTCTCTCTCTCTCTCTCTCTCTCTCTCTCTCTCTCTCGTGCCGTTCATTGTTTTTTAATGTCTGTAATTCCCCATCCCCCTTTTCCCCCTATTTTTGGCTAAAATACCCCCTAAGCTATGAGCCTTGTTTCATGTTTGAATTGTATGTGGTTTTGCTAATAAAAGGACAAAAGTTCCTCTCTCTCTCTCTTCAGTTTTCCTTTCATTTTCTTTGGAAGACTACAACTCGCCCTTCTTCCCCCTCCTACCCTCTCTCATTCCCTTCGCTCTCTTTCCCTTCGTCTCTCTCTCTCTCTCTCTCTCTCTCTCCCCCTTCGTCTCTCTCTCTCTCTCCCTCTCTCCATGAGGGAGTTTCTCTCCATCACTTTTGCAACTCTTTTTAGCGATGAACACTTCAGCAGTCAATAATAAGACCAACATAACAACCAATAGTTCATTTGTCAGCATTCTTGTTCTAGCCGACCACTTATCGGTCGTTAGCGTACCAGACAACAAATGCCAGTAGTTTCGCTCTAATCTGTCGGCAGCAAGTTGGATCTCGCTTGAGAGAGAGAGAGAGAGAGAGAGAGAGAGAGAGAGAGAGAGAGAGAGAGAGAGAGAGAGAGAGAGGGAGCATTATTTGGGATTTAAGATGAGCGAGAGTTGATAGAGTTTGAGATGAGAGAGAGAGAGTGAGAGAGAGAGAGAGAGAGAGAGAGAAACAACTGTATTTGGAATTAGTATGTGTGTGCGTGTTTGAGAAGAGAGACAGACAGAGAGAGAGACACACAGACAGACAGAAACAGACATACTCGCGTTTCTCATAGTCGTACAAATACTGTTGTAAGTTAATATATAAGTCTGTTTTTCTAAAAGCCTATTCCTTTGGTGAGAGCGGGGTGGGAGTGGGTGTGGGATATTGGGAGATAGGGAGACAATGGTACTTGGCTGCTATTACTATTACTATTATTGACTGCACCCACCTACATCAGTCGAATAACACTATCCACCTGTTTCCTATTCCAAGCCCTTTGAGAGACAGTAATAGTAGTTTAAGGTTAAATCCAAATTGTACAATAGGTGAAATATAGAATAGTAATAGATAACATTGGTGCAAAGACATGGCTTTATCGGGTCTATCCCTCATTCTCTCTTCTTCTTCTTGATCTTCTTGATCTTCTTCTTGATCTTGATCTTGATCTTGATCTTCTTCTTCTTCTTCTTCTTCTTCTTCTTCTTCTTCTTCTTCTTCTTCTTCTTCTTCTTCTTCTTCTTCTTCTTCTTCTTCTTCTTCTTCTTCTCCTCCTCCTCCTCCTTCTTCTTCTTCTTCTTCTTCTTCTTCTTCTTCTTCTTCTTCTTCTTCTTCTTCTTCTTCTTCTTCTTCTTCTTCTTCTTCTTCTTCTTCTTCTTCTTCTTCTTCTTCTTCTTCTTCTTCTTCTCCTCCTCCTCCTCCTCCTCCTCCTTCTTCTTCTTCTTCTTCTTCTTCTTCTTCTTCTTCTTCTTCTTCTTCTTCTTCTTCTTCTTCTTCTTCTTCTTCTTCTTCTTCTTCTTCTTCTTCTTCTTCTCCCTCTCCCTCCCTCTTTGTTTTTCTTCCATCACTCCCTCACCTCCTCTCCCCGCTCTCTCTTTATCTCTGCATTTTATCTGAACAAAGTCTGTTAATCGCACAACAGGATCTACATTGTTATTTGTGGAACAGGCAAAGCAATGTCTGGTTTTTGTGGCTAAATTAAGGTCAATGGGAATAAAATTAATTTAAGGCTGCACCTGTCACTTCCCATAACTTTTTTTTAACCCCTATGACGCATGGCAGAGGTCAACAAAAAAACCACACACATTCTTTGTTTAACCCTGCAGACAATTGTGTTAAGTCAGTGGTAAGAGTACAGTACAATACAATTCAGTACCGTACAATACTGTACACTACAATACAACTGTATTCATCTCAACCTGAGCAATTACACCCCCAGATTCAAGAGTAACACAGTTTAATTAGTTCATTTTACGTCTTTACACAGTGATTTCTACTCTCTCTCTCACTCTCTCTCTCACTCACTCACTCACTCGCTCGTACGCACACACCCGACACATTCCGATGCTCACACATAGTCTACAAACACAACAAGAATTAAATAACTAGATTTCGGATGAGAGTATAAACCGAGGCCTAGTCTGTGCAGGCACACACGCATTCGATCACATGGACTTTCAAGATCCTGACGCTCATGTTCTAGACGGGTGAGTGCCGTTTACACAAATACACCCAGTAGGCAGCACGCACTAGGTACCTTCTCCCCATCCCCGGTCGCCCAGGATTGTACTCCGACGTCTGGGCTCAAAGGCTGCAGGTGGGTGCCTCGGGTGGCTTGAATTAGATCCTATATCGACCAGCGCCTTGAGCAGCTCTTGAGCTGGAAAAGTCCTATATAAAAGTGATAAAATAGATATAAGTCAAAGGCAAAACTCAGAAGTGAATCTTTCTTTGTCTCAATGCACGGTAATGGGGATAAGGGGTGGTGGGGGGCCGGGGGTAGGGCAGGCATTTTTTTGCAGATTCCCGACAGATTGACAGGAAGAGAAAGCAGCAGTAGAAACAAACAGCACCTCCACCTCCTTCATGTGTGAATATTTAGGCTGAAGTGGAGTGTCATAAAATGAATCCAGTCATAAAATGAATCCATTTTTAGTTTACCAAGAGGACCTTCAATGGCTTAGTGGGATCACAATTTAATGTCCAGTGCTGAGGTCGTCCAGGTACAATAACCTGATAGAAGAGTCTGCAGTTTAACACTTTCTTCACTTTATAGTGTAGAAATGGGCATCGGGGAAGATAGTCCATGTTATGCATATTTTCAGGACTTTGGTATCCAACGCCTGGCCTTATCTAAAAGGATGAAGAAGAAGAAAAGGAGGAGGAAAGGGAAGAAAAAAAGGAAGAAAGAAAGAATATATGTATATGTATGTGTTTGTGTGTGTGTGTGTGAAAGAGAGAGAGAAAGCATGCCTGTGATGTGTGTGTATGTATGTGTATGCGATAGAGAGAGAGAGAGAGAGGGAGAGAGAGAGAGGGAGAGAGAGAGCATTGGGAGTAGGGGGCGGGAGTGGAAAGGGTTGGTAGTGGGGATGGTAGTGGAAAATCCATTTTATCCTAGTCAAGGAGGGGATTAGTATTGTAACATTGATGCATGCCAAGTTAATGTAATGTACACAATGTACATTCTCATAGGTCTGGAACCATTATTGTTTATCCTGCATTTTATTGTAATCTGTAATAAACTGTGGTCACTGACCTTTGACCAAATAAGGTGAAGGTCGTTGTACTTAGCCTATTCAAAGATCGAGAAGGCAATGTTTATCATAATTAATATGCACAGAAACAGACCCTTTGTTTTCTGATTGGTCGTTTGCAAACAAAATGTTGATCATTCTGAAAGACAAGCAGTCTGTACTCTAAGGGAGGGAATTGTAAAATATTGGATTTGAAATTTTTGGCGTTTCTTCCCCCCCCTTTTTTTTTTTCATGTACTTTTTTCTTTTCTTTCTGTCTGGCTTGCTGACTGGCTGTTCGTTTGTCTGTTTTGTCGTGCGCTCCCCTTCCCATATCCCCCAGGTCTCCCTGAGTGTGTTTAGTATGTGTGTTTGTGTGTGTTTATATTTGTGTGTGTGTGTGTTGTTGTGTTGTGTTGTGTTGTGTTGTGTTGTGTTGTGTGCATGCATGTATTTATGTTTGTATGCTACTGGCTGACTATTACAGAACTCTAGTGTGCATTCATTGCTAATACTTACAAAAACTCTTACCCAGCTTTTCTTGTGCTGGTAATAGCTCATGACTTCGTCTTCATTTACATTATACTATTACGTTTTGTAATCTGAAGTGTGGGGTGTGTGTGTGTGTGGGGGGAAGGGGGTAAAATATGGGTGGATGTGTGAGAGTGGGATTGAATAGGGATCTCCACATGGTTGATTGAAGCCATTGAAATATCATGTGCGTCATGTGAGTTTACCTGTCGGTTAATTGTGACAAGTGTGCATATAATTTCGAGGGTCACTGACTTGCCTTTCTGCAGTAAAATTGAATATGATACATGTATGTGATATAGTGAAACAACAAAAGACTAATGAATAGTAGTAAGTGTACCAGAACCTATTAGGATTACGTAATTCATATCTCTTACATTCAGTTTACAAACTATACCTCACTTTCCCTCTGTGTGTGTGAGTGGGAGAGATAGAGTGTGTGTGTGTGTGTGTGTGTGTGTGTGTGTGTGTGTGTGTGTGTGTGTGTGTGAGTGAGATATAGAATAAATAAATAAATAAATAAATAATACCCTGTTGAGCACGTTATTAGTGATGCCCCTTTTCCCTCATCCCCGCCTATGTAAAACAGTAGGCTATCCAACACATAAGATTACAATAGAAATGCATTGCAATTTGTATATAATTATGGTCCTTGAACCTCTGTTACTATTATATTGAACTCTAGTGGTCAATGCTAATCTGGTTGGCACTTCGCTGTACTTGAAGACGTTTTAGTATGGACTGATCCCGGTGATCCTTTAATCCAATATCCATGGCTGATCCCACCCCCAGTTTTTTTCTCTGTGGTTGTGCTTTTGGCTTACGATGACGGGCACTGCATGTTGATATGTTTGGTCGGTCGTATATTAATGTATTATTGCAAATATAATTGTGTGTGTGTGCTTGCATTGTTGGTCACCATGAAGAAAACTGATTGTTATACAGCCCTCTAATATTCTTAATTGAATACCATACTCAGTGTGACTCTTGACTCTTTATAGATAGAATCTAGAATCAATGTGGTTTTGGTCACTAAAGCCTTTGAAGTCTAAGAAATTACGGTTTCAGTAAAGTCATTGAAGTTTGAGAAATTATGGTGTCAATAAAGTCAATGAAGATGGAGAAATTTCAGTTTCAGATATATTATTTTATTGTTTGTTTCTCATTAAACATTTGCTTTTTAAATTTTGTAATAAATGTAATTGTTCTTATATAAGCGCTTTTCCAGCTCAAGAGCTGCTCAAAGCACTGGAACCTGGAGCAAATTGCCCCTCTCTCTTTGCAGCAAGCCTATACTCTGCCTTCAACTATGCTCTCAAAACTCATCTCTTTCCGTCTCAATCAACCATCCAGTTTGACCACTCCCTCCTACTGACAATTTATTTTGATTTGTTTCTTCTCTTTCTTAGTATTGTATGTCAAGGATGTGTGTGTGTGTGTGTGCTTGTTGCAAAAGTGTTGGTATGTGCCTAGAGTAGACTAGTTCTGTCTAGATCTGCGGGATACAAATATTATTATTATTATTATTATTATTATTATTATTATTATTATTATTATTATTATTATTATTATTATTATTATTATTATTATTATTATTATTTATAATACAGGATCTAATTCAAGCTGTCCAAATTGCCCACTTGCTATACACTCTATTTTTAGAACCATCCTTGATGCTATTAATAGTCACATAAACAAATTAATTAGTCGCCTAATATCAGAACCATACTTTTGAAAGAAGGCTTTTTTTATTGTGTTTTTTCAGTGGGGCAATACTCACTTTGAATTTGAAAAAGAAATGTGACACTGACATGTTTGATCGTGGGGCCTTTTAAGTTGGTGTACAGTCCCCTACTAGCCTCTGCTTGTCAAGAATATACTACTACATGTGTTAGATGACAATATAGTGTACATGTTGTAAAGTCATTCACTGTCAGCTAATACTACTCCTATATATATAAGGGGATTTCATTGGCAGGTATTCCTACTGAAGAAAGTATAAATAGCAAACTTCTCTAATGAAGTTTTAAGTATTTCGTACGCTGGGCTAAGGGATTTTGGAAGGGACATGACAGTAGTGGGAGGTAGTGGACACTGTCCTCACAAAGCTGGCCAGATAAAAGAGGTTCTGCCTCTTGGGACTGAACAGGGTATTAGAGGCCTTTAACGTTATAGTTGCACTTGAAGCCACTTACTAGACACACATACCTGATTCTCTTGTTTTCATTCATGACGCTTTATACAAAACTTGTTGTGATTGATTTAGTAACTGTCATGGCTGATTGACGTGTTATACAAGGACAAGCCTTTTCACCTTGTCTTTTTGGAAAAAGGAAGTAATCTTCTCTCCACTGTTTTTAGGCAAAAACATTTATTCATAAATCTAATCAACTATATCGATCTGCTGAAGAAGGAGACAGATTTTCCACAAACAAATGAATGGTGATTGTATAGCTGACAGATGGTGGTGTGATTTGCATGGTACTATATTTGAGTGTTTGGGGCATTGTTGTCTCTACATAAAACAATCAAGCTGCCACCTGCCAATAAATCTTTCCTGTGGCTTGGATCCTTAGGCTGGATTGCTTTGTAATGAGAGGAGAGCAGGAGAAGAGGGGATGGTAGGGGAGAGTAGATAGAATAGACTACAGGGTGTTTGACAATTGCTGGTAACTTTGGTCATTAATACTGCCTTTGCATGAAACAACATGTGTTGTGAGCCCTACTGGAGTAACATATGGCGGCCTACTAGCGCCAAAACCTGATAATTACAATTATCATGTGATAATTACAAATATCATGGGATAATTACAATTATCAAGAGATAATTACAATTATCATTGAAAATTACAAATATGTTCGTGTGATCATGTTTAATTTTCAGTGTTGGCTCTATCAATCCGCCTGGAAATGCGCCAAAACTGAAAATTGTAATTATCACATAATAATTAAAATTTTCACTTGATAATTATAATTTTCACGTGATCATGCTTAATTCTGGTTAGGCGGCTTACTAGCGTCAAAACCTGCAAAACTTACATATATCAGTGATAATTGTAATTAACACGTGTTCTGTGTAATTCACAGAGATACCGGTAACTCACAGTGTTAATTACTAATTTTCAGTTTTGGCCACGCTTTACTAGGGCCAAAACCCCAGGCGTGCTGGGAACAGTGCCGCTGCCGCGCATGCTCATCTTGATATTTATAATTTTCAGTGATAATTGTAATTATCGCTTGATAATTGTAATTATCTCTTGATAATTGTAATTATCTCATGATTATTAGTAATTGTCAGGTTTTGGCGCTAGGAAAGCGTGGCAAATACTGATAATTATTAATTAACACTGCGGATTACCGGTATCTCTGTAAATTACACAGAACACGTGATAATTTCAATTATCTCGTGATAATGGTAACTCTCGGTTTTGGCGCTAGTAGGCCGTCATAGTAACATGCAATTGCTAATCTCTGATTTCACTTGGCATTGAGGAGAGCGGTCCATAGTGGCCCTTCGCCTGACATTATGTGAGCAAGCTCAACTGACAGAAGTCATAAGACGACTTAATACCAGTTGTCAGATGGACATTTAGATGGGAGATTATCCTGTGATAGTTTGATACTAATGTTGCAAGCGCCATGGTGCACGATTACTGCAGCTAAGCTGACCATTGCTACATTGTGCATATATCCCTATTTTAGGACTACAGCGATGAAAAGTATCTTCAGCTGCTCTTTGAGCCTTAGTATGTGTTGCTACTCAAGAAAGAAAATATAACTGACAAATTCTTGCATCATCATCATTATTATTATTATTATTATTATTATTATTATTATTATTATTATTATTATTATTATTATTATTATTAATACCATTATTATTATTATCATCATCATCATCATCATCATCATCATCATCATCATCATCATCATCATCATCATCATTATAGATGGGAAAATCTCCATTATCTATTGCTCTGTGTTGCAGGACTACATGTCCAAGGCCAGAGAACTGGAGAGAGAGTTGCGCAACCTAACGCTGGAGAAGACCATGACCCAGGATCGCCTGGTGGATCTTCAGTCGCGACTCACCAAGCAAGAGGAGCGAGCCAGCGAACTTCAGACTGCCAAGAGCAACCTTGAGCACGACCTCACTCAGATCGTCTCTGTCATGGATGTTGCTCGCACCACTGGCAACTGGGAGGTAGGCAGGCTTCTATGGTCAAAATGCTGGATTGAAGAAATAAGTGTGTTCGATAAAGACATTATTTGTATCATCCCTACAGCTTGTAATGTCATTACTCATGTTCAGTTTTGATAATTTCTGAAGAACCATTATCACCCCCAAAATAATGACAATCACCGTTAATTTTTCATACACCATGCAGATACCAACTTCTTTAATATTACTTTTAATAATATTAATTCAAGGGTTTAACTTTTATTATTGATGTATCGAGGACATGCCGTCTTTAATTGTGTGTTTATTTGGACAGTATCACACTTCAGTGGTGCTAACATAAGAAACGAATCCTAAGGGTGTTTGCACCAATGCTGCTGAGTGTTTGGGTATTCTGTACAACTTACGTTAATCCGATGAATAAAAATTGAAACAACAACAAAAAAGTATTCTGTAGAGATAAATCCTAAAACTTCTTCTCCACTGAAAGCTTGTTCTTATTATTAATGGTGCCATGAAGTAGGGTAAGAATACAAAGCATGGAGATGAGGTGCTACAGAAGACTTCTGAGCATTTCCTATACCCAGCACATCACCAACGACAAAATCCGACAGACCATCACACAAGCCATTGGACAACACGATGACATGTTCACAGTGGTGAAGAAACAGAAACTCTGATGGTATGGCCACGTCACCAGAGCATCAGGCCTTGCAAAGACCACCCTGCAAGGCGCGGTGCAAGGAAGCAGAAGAAGAGGTGGGAGGGCAACATTAGAGAATGGACACTGAGCGAAGCCAGTAGGGTTGCTGAGGACAGAGAAAGATGAAGTAAGCTGGTTAAACGATCATCTATGGTGCCCCAATGACCTTCGAGTTAAGGGATAGGATAAGATAAGATAGGATAGGAAGTAGGGTCAAGGTTTCTTTACTACATATTCATGAGAAATATTTATTTAAGAAGAATAATTATGTTTTAGGTGGACAATGTTCGTTTTCGACATCTCCGGTTTGATGAGGTGTTTGGGTCCATGCATCATGACACGTATGCCAAGCTGTAAGTGATGCTATGTTTTTCTTTACTCTTTGCCATAGTTGTGTTGGACATTGTACAGCGGAACTACCCTGTATTTAGCAGAAACAAAACGTTGGATGTTTTTTTAGAAGCTCAGTTAGCTGCCAGGCACTGTAACATTTTGACAAACCTGGTAGTGGAATCATGAGAGTGCTTAGTAAAATCTAGGGGAAAACATTCTAGAATGATAGTAAAGTGCCTTTGAACTAGTAATACTTGTCCAGACTATTGATATCATAATTATATTGTTATTATTATTTTTATTTTGTTACGATTGTTATTATTATTATTTTAAAATTATTGTTGGTGTTTTTTATATATATATAATAGTATTATATATATAATAGTATTATTTTTATTATTATTGCTTTTTAATATGCTTGACTTCAAAATGGCTCCATTAGATTTGCATCTCATTGGAAAGTTAAGAAAAAAAAAGCACCCAGCAAAGTTCTTGTACCACTGAACGATGTCACCGTCATTCTGATTGGATTGGCAGGCCTGGTAGTGATGCGTCACAGCTTCAAGACCTGCGGGTTCAAATCCGACGTCGGGAAGACAGGATAGACACTCTGGAGCAAGAACTGCAGGCTCTTCGCATGGGACAGGTACACACACACATACACAAGTGAGACAAACGGCAGGCAGAGAAAAAGGAAGCGAGAAAGAGCAGAAACCCAAATTCCCCAAGGCCAGATGTACCCCTTCGCTTGAGAGTATAAATCTAGGTCTAGTCTGAGGATGCATACATTCCACCATACAGACTTTAAAAGATCCTGGCGCTCATGTGAGTGATAGTTGAGTGGCAGAAACACTAATACACCCAGCACTCACTAGGTCCTATTCTCCCCCACCCCCAACCACCCCACACTGCCACACTGGTAACCTGAATTTGGCCTGCTTGGGGGACAAATAAAACCCACAAATTCCAACAACAACAAAAAAGAAGTTATACTAAGTTTCTTTTTAACATATAATATTTGACAGACTGAGAGCTCCATGGTGTTGAGATATTTTTTTTGCATCATTTGAGGTTGACTTGTGAGGAACATGCCATTGTTTCAGGATCGCGGTGTTAGCAGTCAGGCCGAGACCGAGGACTACTCTCTGCGACGACTGAAGTCAGACTTGCGTAGTGCTGAGCAGAGAGTCCAGGACCTGCAGTTTGAGGTATTTTGGCCCTCTGGCCTTGCAAAGATCCAGGTCATTCTGTCAGTGTGCAAAGTGAAGCTGAATAAACAAACCTGAACACACATACACACACACACTCACACACACACACACACCCAAATACACAGCGAGTGCATAATTGCCTATAATTTTTGTAAGTAGTACTGAATTTGCATGAAACAAAATGTATTGTGATCCTTATAGAGTCTTAGATGTGTGTTCCTGTCAGCTATCTTTAATCATGCTCAAGAAACATAACCCTCGCTATACATGTTCAAACATATACATAATTTTTTCCCTTGGACCAGTAGGCCTACACTTGCTAAATAGTTACACTACATGACAAGAGGCAGAATGTAATTGCTATTCTCTGAGTTCATCTCAACAGTGATGAGAGTGGCCCATAATGGCCAGTCGCCAGTCTCTTCTTGATTGAGTTCAGCTGACATCAGACTTAAGGCATACAAAGACCAAATGTCAGGTGACAGGTCATTTTGTCACTGTAAGAAACAATCAGAGATCAGCATTTAATTTCTACTACTGTATTGATCCCCAAACATTTTGTTTCATGCAAATACAGTACTACTGACAACAGTTATAAGAAATGTTCAATAGGGATTACTTTTCCACCACATTGTAGATCTACAGTCATGCTCTACGTGTGTTAGAAACAGAAACAAAAACACCTACGATTCAATACTTGCAATTGAGAATATGAATGAAGTGTCACTCTTTATACTATCTACGTTTTCTGGTTGTGTGTTTGCTAGCTGAAGAACAGGGACCAGAAGATCACAGCACTGCAGAAGCACATATCTGATCTTGACACAGAGCTGGAGGTCAGGACATCCGAGCTGAAGAACTGCACACAGAATATCCGCATGCTGGAAGACAGACAACGCTCCTCTGTCGGAGAAGTGAGCTCAAGTTAACATTTCAGCTCAATGAATTTTTAATAAAGTAATTGGTATTTTTTAAAGTAGAGTTCTCAGCTCAAAGTGCTGCTCGGGACCCTGGCCAACATGGAGATCAAACTATCACCACAGAGGTGCCAACGTTCTACATTATTTTCTCCAATAAGTATTATGAAGACGATATTTTGAAAACTGTGGTGAACAGCAGCAGGAGAGTGGCACTGTGAAAGTTATGGTTTTTGAATGCTGGTGTGCTGCTGCAGAAAAGTCTTCCCACTGTGCACTACCGTTGTGTCTTATAGGTTATAGGTTGGGATCTGTCTGGTGTCATTTAAACACAAGTTGTTTCCCTTTCACACTTTTGCTTAAAGGTTCTCTGCATAATAATAATAATAATAATAATAATAATAATAATAATAATAATAATAATAATAATAATAATAATAAATAATAGTTCTGTTGTCATGCATTAAAAAAAAACCAGATGATACATTCATGTATTGATAACGTATTTCTCACCAGTTCAACTGATATAACGAAATATAAATTATAAAAAAAGTTACTTAGTTCAGTGCTGTTTTCTTTTGTATATTTGTTTATTTATTTATTTACTTGACTATTTTATTTTATTTTTTCTATCATTCTTATATAGAGTTTTTCCTGCTCAAGGTGGTGGGCGATTTAGGATCTAACTTATTATTTATTTGTTTTCTATTTGTCATATGAGACACAGGGATTGTTATTAAAACATAAGTTTGAGCCTGTGAGTAGGCTAACCATATTGAAAATTGTAGCCCTCGTTCTGCTCAGACAACATAGACAAAAACTGAAGAATTGTATTATTTTTATTTATTAATTTTTTGGAGAAAAGATAAATGTTGTGTGGCGCTGTTTAAGGGGGAAAGATCCGTGGCATATGTTGATGATCGATCAGTGACGGTGAGGGATTGGTTGACTTTGAGTGGATTGGAGTTTATCCTTTACATGACTCATCATAAGTGCTACCATACACCCCATTACTCCTCACATGCTCACACCACTCCCCCCCTTCACCTTCTTTTCCCCACAGCCTTTCCCACCTTGCTGACAAATTCTCCACATTGTTTTCACTAGTGTGCAGTGAATGGCACTAGTAGTGATCCATTTTTTTAAATGAAAGGGTTTTCTGTCAAAAGTTGAAGAAAAAAATGTTTTACATTTGAGTCATCCATACACATTTTTTTTTTTAGATCATGTCAAAGATGAGGCGTTTATAAAAATAGAAGGGTTTTCTGTCCAAATTTAAAGGGAATAAAAGTTCAAATTCGAGTCATCCGTGGAAAAAGATTTTTTTTAAAATCATGTCGAAGATGAAGCATTTTTTAAAAGTTTGAGATAGAAAGATTTTCTGTCAAAAGTTTTTTTATATTTTATTTTAAATAAACGTTTAACGCAGCAATACATTTCTTTGTGATCATGTAAAGATTTCATGTAAAGATTTTCTTGTCATAACACAGAATGAGAGCTGGTTGTCAACTCAACGATTTCATTGTAATGTCTTTAGTTAAGACCCCCAATATAATATTTCTGTTTATGGTAACATAGAAAAACACAAGGGTCGGTAAGTCGGCTTATTTTGGTAAAAATGTTTTCTTTCTTTTTTTTAGATCTTTTCCACATTGGCTGTCATTTTTTGGCTTTTTTCAAAATTTTTTTCCAGACGAGACCAAAAATAAGTTTAGGGTCGGACCAAAATATTAGGTTTTTTTGTGGGCCTCACACCAGCTCAATGCCTTTGTGAGCAGCACTCTTAGGTTGTCCCACATTTTGCTGGCTGCGGGCTATTTATAGCTTGCCTACACCCTCCCTTTCAGTGAAAGGAAAGGAAAGAAGAGCACCGGCGAAGCTATTTATAGCTAGCCTGGCTGAACTAACTTCAAAACCTAAAAGCTTTGGTTGAGTCGGTGTGGCCTAATGCATGGTTCACTTTCACTTCTTATTACACATCATACTTCCAGCAGTGCCACTCACATTTTCAATTTTTATGATGTTTTTACATAACAAATTTTAGTATAAAGCTTTTTATACTGCCGCTATACACGTAATGCATATTTTTATTTGCTCATGAACTAAGTTTCTTGATGAAGCATCTCATTGTTTAAAACAAGATTGGATTCCTACTCAGAAACCCGCCTTCAAATTTTCTCTTTCAAACTTTGCCTTCAGATTATGTAGTGTAGTAGTATGATTTTGTGCAGTAGATTGTATGTTAAATGATGATGATGATGTTGATGATGAAGATGTTATTATAATGTTGAGGAGGATAATCATGATGAGGATGTAGAGCAGGCATCCAGAAATAAAATTCATGCTCATTGCACTTGAATGGAAAGGAGAGAGTGGCCATCAGATTTCTATAGTATACAACTATATAAAAGTAGGACCTGTGCAGATACATAAGAGTGAGATATTCCTCTCATCTGTGGCTAAACTATTGGTTTATTGGCTTCTCATTCTGTCATTACTGGCTTCAGTTTGAAAATATCGTGGTGAGATATTTGTTGAAGTAGTAACAAGGGACAGATTCATTGGCAGTGAAGCCGTTTTAACCTTTGGGGTCTGAAATGCAAGATGCATGTGGTTATGCTGGAAATCAAAATTCTAGTTGTTTGATATGAGTTCCAGCAGAGCAGGCATAGTGCCACAAGAAAATAAGGTCTGATAGCGTGATGCAGTCAAGGAACAGACATTTGACAGTAGTATATACTACAAAGAAAAAGTTCCAGTGGGCTTGTAGAAGCCCACATGCACCCATGGGTATGCATACAGTTGAGTTTGATCCAGCTAATGCGTATTTGTCTTTGCAGTGAGAGAGATTTTGAACTTTGGATGCTTGGCTAACTGGTTTTTTTGTTGTTGTTCTTGAAAACTTGGTTGATCAACTGTTAGTTAGAATAGAACATATGAATGAGAGTTAGCCAGTCTATTACCTTGTTCCTTCACAGTGGGTGAGCTAGCTCAGCTGACAACATAAGAAGACATAAGACCAAGTGTCAGGCAACGGGTTATTATGGTCTGCTGTGGCCACTGTGAGACCAAATTGCAGATCAGCAATTAAATTGCACCTCTGTAAGGAGCACAACATAGTTTGTTTATGCAAAGGCAGTACTATTTACAAACGTTACAAGTACTTTTCAATAGGGAGTTACTTTTCAACCACTCTGTACTATAGTGTGGATAGTGCTTGATTGAGTGAAGTGTTGGGTAGTGACAGGATTGGTTTTAAGTAGCTGGGGCTGATGTTTGATTTGTGGTGGACATTTTCAGGTGGGCAAATCAGAGGAAGCCATTCGCCAGCTGCGGGCTGAGCTTGCCACTTTGCGAGATCAGCACTCTCAGACCACACACTCCGTGAGTATAGCTGACAGTGTATTTATTTATTTATTTGCCTGCATAGTACAAAGTCCTAACAATGTATGCACATTTGATTCTTCCAAGAAATCTGTTTAATATAATGCATTTCTTTCTGTATCACTTTAATTTCAATAACATTGACATAAGACCTTAAGAAATGTATTCATCCAAGAGTTTACAATGGAAAAGTTGCTTCAGGCCATGCAAAACAAAAATCATAAGAATAAAACTGATAACAATCTTTATAATAATACTATTTCTTTGAATAATCTTATCCTATCCTATCCCGTAACTCAAAGATCGTTGAGGCACCACAGATGATCGTTTAATCAGCGCACTCCGTCTTTCTCCATCCTTAGCATCCCTCATGGCTTCGCTCAGTGTCAAGCCAGTCCATTCTCGAATGTTGTCCTCCAACCTCTATTTCTGTCTCCCTCTTCTTCTGCCTCCTTGCACTGTGCCTTGCAGAGTGGTCTTTGCAAGGCCTGATGCTCTGGTGACATGGCCATACCATTGGAGTTTCCGTTTCTTCACCACTGTGAGCATGTCATCATTTTATCCAACGGCTTGTGTGATGATCTGTCGGACATCGTTGTTGGTGATGTGCTGGGTATAGGAACTGCCCAGAAGTCTTGTGTAGCACCTCATCTCCATGCTTTGTATTCTTCGTTGTAGTTCTGTTGTGAGGGTCCATGGTTCGCAGGTGTAGAGGAAGATGGAGATGACAAGGGAGCGCAGCAGCCTTATCTTGGAATGTAGACTGTTGAATAATAACAATTTACTATAAAATAATGTAGATGAGTGAAAAGATGTCCACCGATTGTTGAAGTAAACAGTGGAGATGAAATTGTACACAAAGAACGACGCAATGAAAACATGACAAGGAAACAGGCAGTGGGAACTTGCAATCAAGTTTTGATTAACTTGAAAGCTTGTTTCATATCTAAAGACTTGTAGTATTGCTTTTATCTTCAATCTTTATTTAAAAAAATCCTTTGTGAGAAAGGAAGTGAGCGAGTGCATGTACGTGGATGATTTACTATTTTAATGCGAGACTGAATGTGTGAATGATAAGAGAGTCAGTCAGGCAAGAAGCAGCAAGGAGGAAACATGAAGGAAAAAAAACAGACTTGAACTTTTTATTTTATATCTGCGTTCATTGTTGTGCGCTAGTTAGTTATAAACAACTAACACAAAGTAGGAACTAACTTAGAGAAAAAAAGAGGTTTTCTGTCTTTTATTTATGTCATGTCTCCTTTTAGCAGTTGCTCTCCCAGCTGACTCTCTTCTCATTCACAGTTTCAGTCTCGTGTTCAATAATCAATCAACCGATCAATTTGCAGGTGCTCTCGTTCACTTCCTCTCTCACACCTTATAATCAAGTTTTATGGACATTTTCTCTTATCACCTAGAGTTGTATAACCAATTTGTAATTGTTGCAGTAGACTTATTATTTTTATATATATTGTTAATTCTAATTGTTAGTGTATATATATCATTAATGGTGATTGTAACTGCATGCCTACAGGCATCTCATTATGAGAGAAAGCTCAGCACGCTGGAACTACAACTGAGGGAGAGCCAGAAAGCTCACAGGAAAGCTTTGGAGGAGGTGAGTGAGGCCCTGTGCTGGTCACACCTAACACTTCCTTAGCACTTGTCATATTATCGTGGATGCATGTGACTGTGCCACAACCTGGAATTCTGGCCTTTAGATATCTGTTCCACCACTCTGCATGCAGGAAGACAATACCGGTCTGACAATGAATCTAGGAACAGATAATTGATAGTAGTGTATGTAGAATGTACTACAAAAAACATTCAGCCAACCTCCCAAACCCTCCCTCACATGCACTCATTTATAACAGTTCTTTATATTCTTCATAGAATTGTTTGATTATTATAAATTATGATTATTATTATTTTATCATTATTATTTTATTATTTTATTATTTTATCGTTCTTATTGTAGCCCTTCCTGCTCATAGCATGTAATTTTTTCACATTCTTCCTAGGATTTGGTAATACCCCAAAATACTCCCCTCAGTCCTCTAAGTACTCAAATTCATGTATAGGTCATAAGCAGTTATGAGTATATCTTTAGCTCTGGTTTGAATGAGAAACATGCATTATAAACAGAGTGGTTGAAAAGTAACTCCCTATTGAACATTGCTTACAGCTTTTGTAAATAATACTGCATTTGTATGAAAACAAATTGTATTGAATTGTATTACATACTGCCTCAGCTTCCAAACTCTGTTGACTCAAACTGTTTGCATTTTAATGCAGATGGAGAGCCTGCAGGAGAAGCTGAGGGAGGGTCAGGTCTCCACTCACGACCATCACGAGATCCTCAAATCGGAGCTTCGGCGTCGTGACGAGACCATCCACAACTTGCGACGCGATTACCACAAGCTGGAAGAGAAGAGAGATTCCGCCATTAACGAGGTAAGAGCAAAATAAAATGCAACTTTATTACCAATTTGCTTGTTCTACTGCTGCAGCAGTTTGAACAATGATGATAGTGATTTTTACGGCAAACGTTTTCTGTAATGTTTTATATGCTTCTTTGTGTGTAGCATTTGAAATAATTGTATTTTATGAATATTTGAAGACATTCAATATCCGTAGCGATTTTGTTAAACTATTTAATAATGTTTGATGAATATTTGAAATCATTTCAGTCCTATACTGTGTATATCTTTTTTGAAATAATAATCAAGTTTTCTGAATATTTTGAAGAAATTCAATATTAGTAGTGTATTTTACGTTCACTAAATAAATGTTTGATAAATATTTAAAGAATTTCAGTTCATATTTAAAAAATATTTTTCAAAGTAAATATCATCATTGGAAGGATATTTTGAAGAAATTCATCAATTATTGCTCAGTATCCTATGAGAATTTGCTTTCCTGCATATTTTTGTAGTGGGGGTGAAAATTTTTTTGTCACCTGAGTGCACATATTTATTATAAATATTTCAAATATTCTCTTAAAAGAACCTTACTGCCATAGTAATTTTGAGGAAAGCTTCTCATATTTGGAATGAATGAGACAGAAGATTGAGTGAAGAAGAAATGAAGGATAAAAAACTGTTAAAATCTTTTTTTCTCTCCCTATAATGCATGTATTAGTTATTTTCCCTTGCATTATTATCCATGCTTAGATAGTTTTGTTAGAAGTGAATTAGTAGCTTCATCAATAGAAAGTGACAAATTTGAAATTTGAAATATAATAACAATCCTCTATCTCAGATACCATGTTACACTTCTTTTATTAGAATGGTGTGTGAGTGTGTTATTTTGTGTGTTAAATATGCTTTCATAGATTCCCAGCCTACCCTTCTGAACATAGCGCTATTGGCATTATTCTATAGTAATTTTTTCAATTTGTTGCGCTGTTTATCAGTCGTAGCGATCAGAAAGTAAATGGCAAATGGTTGACTTAGCTCCTCTCTCTACACAATAGGGTCCAACTTTGACAGGATTATCTCTTACCCAGAGGCCACTCACAGTTGGTGGACTTAGATGCAATTATGTCCCTTGGCCCTTGTTTTACACCCCACAGCTATATTAGTCAAACTGTGACTGGATTATCTCCCTTCCAAATGTCGCTCATTGAGTGTTTGGACTAGCTAGGTATGTTAGTTGCATGCTGTTAAGACATATTGACTTGGTGTCACAACAACAAATTGGATGTAACTTTTGTTTGCGTGCCTTATTTCAGCTGGTTTATGCTCTGAAAAAAATTATTTTTATTTTTTGTGGGGCTGACAGGGGAACAGTCCTAGTGCTTTTAATCCACCACGGACAACTGTAAAGTTTCATGTCGTGTTTTAGAAATAACACATTTTTAAAAAATGTTGTAATAAAATTCTGTTGTAAATGGCAGTAATTCATAAAAAAACTATTTAAAAGTATTACCAGATAAACACGTGTTTGCATGTATGCATGTAGAACTTAGAATGATCTTTGCGTTCTGTTGTAAACAATACATGGTACAGTCATGACAGAAGATTGTTTGCATGTAAACTTGGAACAGTGTTGGCATTGACTGTAGGAAACTCATTGTATCATTAACTGTATTATTTGCACACAAATGGTTTTATGGTGATAGAAGTACAACTTTTGGTAAATCTGTTGAATGGATTCTAATTCTGCATGGTCATGCTGTATTGATGACTGCATTGTATTGTGAGAATACAACATGACAGATTTCGTGTGTTGTGCATATAGGTTAACAAAATGTAACAAGTAACATTTTGTATGTGTGCTTTTTTTTTTTTGCTTTTTTGATACTACGAGTATCATATATATTTTTTTATAATGGCATGGCTTTGCATTATGCATAATATACAATGTTCGTAATATCACGACCAGAGTCAACAGACAAATAAAAAGAAAAGAAAGAAAGAGATTACTCTTATATAGCGCACTTATAAGCTCAGAGAGCTTCTCAAAGCGCTGGCCCCTACTATCCAGCAATCACAAAATAGTTTGCTGAAGTCAGGATTCGAACCCACGCCATCACACCACAAAATCATCTTAAATTTCAACATTTTCTTGTATTAAAATCCCCAAGATCTTACATTTCAGCATCACAGACCATTTTCAAAATTCACAGTGAGTGTTGCCTCACAGGAAAAAAAAAGCTACCCCTCCTCACCCACTTTTCCTGCTTCCTTCTCTCCCCCCCAAACCAACAACAGCAACAACAAACAATGAATAAAACCAATGATTCAGAAGTGTTTGACATTGTAACAAATCATGCCAGAAACAACAGTTGATGTTTTAAAACTGAAACCACAAAAAAACTCATTGTCTATACAAAAATAATTAAAAAAAAAAAATCTTTTTATCAGAACTGCATGACAGCATATGGGTGGATAATATAAATGAACATCACCATTTTCTCAATATTCTGTGTTAGTGGTAGTTCAACCCAGTCTGCCATATCGCTGATGGTGGGTGTAAAGGTTAAAACTTCAATGTTCATTCATAGTGGTGAAACTTTGTTGTGGTATTTTGACCTAGTTCGATGAACTGAAAAAGAGAGTGGGAATTCTCGAGGATCAGCTCAGACACTCAAAGGACGAGGTAATTTGCCACGTTTTTGAGGGAGAGGGTTTACGTTACTTTCTTTTTTCAAATTGGGTTGATAACGTCACACACTGTTCACTCCAACCCTCGTCATAATTTGTCACTGCATTTTAGATTTTGCACCCCTAGTGTTGTGTTCTTTTTTCTCTTTTGTTTTATTTATTTTGTATTTGTAGATTTTATTTTGGTTTTGTAGTGCATTTGCTTGCTTTTATTACTCTTAGTTGATTATTGATAGAAACAGAAACTATAACTCGGTGTTTCCAATAAAGATTTCCCTTCCAAATAGACCATGTTTGGAAATATGAGAGGAAACAACTTTGGCCGATTTGCTAGCATGTTACACCAGAGTTGTCTAGAGTGCAAGCGGACATTCTTTGCAAACAAAAACAAATTTCTCACCTACAATTTCTGCTCTGTTCTCCATCAAACCTTCAGAATCAACCTAAAGGTTGATTTCAGTTGCAATCCTAGCTAGTACCGCTAGTTTGGCCTTGCATTGCCAGGCAACCACCCCCACCCTTTCCCAAAGAAAAGCTTGCAGCTCGGGGTAGCTTTCTTAGTGTTCTGAGATGAGATGTCCACCTGGACAACTCTATGTAACTAAAAGCAAAACAAAAAATACAAGTTACCTCCCATTTCCGAAGATGGTCTATTGACAGTATAGAAACTGCCGATGGGAAACCTTTGTTAGGAATTCCTAGTTGTAAGTTCCTTTTTCTATTTAGTTCTATTGTCTGGTTTTAGCTGTCTTTGGGTTTTAGAGCATTTTGTGTACTTTTGTTTTTTGTTTGTTTCTGATTTGCTGTGGGTTGAGTTTTGCTTGTATATTGCTTTGCATATTATAAAAGAAGCTTTGGCATATATAAAGCACTTGGTGTAGCTTGTTGTAGGTGCTGTTTGTAGGGTGGTACAGCACACTACATTATATTAATAAAAAAAAGTAATATTGCATGCACCGCAGGTCATGGGGGAGGTGCACCTTAACTTATTGCTGGCGATGTGTGTCATAGGATGCCCAATTCATTTGTATGGTTACCAGCGGAGCACGTCTTAGGAAGATTGGTAGTTTCCATTATAAGCAACCCAACTACTAAAGAGAGAGTACAATTGGGAGAAAGACAAATAATTCCTAATTGGTTTTATACCTCCCTTTAACTGTAAAAAAACAAGTATTTAATGGTATAACTTGAGTATTTTTGCTGTGAGAGTAGTTTTTATGGGTATATGTGACGCACAAGTTTTACCTCAATTCCAGCATAGCAGCCAATTCTAATATGACAATTTTATGTGTACTGATCAACACGAATTATTCATATATTTTTTTATACATATTCTTAATTTATTGTTTATCATTAGTGCAAAACTGACATATTTTGTGGTGAATGTACAATATATTTTGGATATAAAAAATCTCTTAGATTTTCGAGTACAGCGTGGATACTTGAGTGCTATTTTCTTACAAAATGTGAATAAGCGTATTTTCTATAGGTTATTTCTTGAAAGAACATGCCATGATCTTTACAAAAGTGTATAGTTTTTCTATATCATCTTTTATATATTAGATAGTTGAATTTTCAAAAATACGTTTAAATAGTACGTTTTCATGGAATAGACCAGAAAAGTTCCGTCTCCAATGAGTTAATGTTCGCCAAGCAAACAGTTACTGTTTTAGTGCTTTTGTATAAAAAAAAAAGATATTGGCTTTTATGATCTGTTTTTGATGTTAGGTGGCACTGATGACACTGGAGAAGTTATGAAAATGAATGCTTGTTGATGTGTGAATTTGTTTAGATAAATCTACAGGAGGGAAGGGAGTGGGGTGGGGATTAAAAAATAACTCCCTATTAAAGAGTGCATTATAACCTTTGTAAAGAGGTGCTGCATTTGCATGAAACAAAATGGACTGTGATCTTTACAGTGGTAGAACTTAATTGCTGCTCTCTTTTTTCATCTCACAGCAATGAGAGTAACCCATAATGGCCCCGCTGCCTGGCACTTGGTTTTAAGTTAACGAAGCTTGTTCATACAGTGTCCAGTGATGAGCCATAACACTTGAATTCAGCCACAGTCCTATCCTATCCCATAACTCGGAGGTCGTAGGGGCACCACAGATGATCGTTTAACCAGCGTACTCCATCTTTCCCTGTCCTCAGCAACCCTGATTGTTTCGCTCAGTGTCAAACCAGTCCATTCTCGAATGTTGTCCTACCACCTCTTTTTTGGTCTCCCTCTTCTTCTACCTCCTTGCACTGTGCCTTGCAGGATGGTCTTTGCAAGACCTGATGATCTGGTGACGTGGCCACAGTAAGGATCACAGTTCATGGTGTTTCATGCAAATGTAGTTCAGTTGACAGAAGTTGTAAGCAAATGTCAATAAGGAGTTTCTGTTCAACCACCCTGTCTCTTTGAAGGAGAAAATGGTGTGGTTCAGATTTGGACAGGGCATGAGCTTTGTTTAGAACATATTGGATTTAAATGGGATTCAGTCCATTTCAAATGTGTGAGGTTTTGTGTGTGTGTGTGTTTGTTGGGGGCATGGGTGGGTGACTGCGTTGTGTGTGATAATAGCTGCATTAGTGATGGTGATGGTGGATCAAGAGTGGATATTGCTGATAATTCACAACTGGTTGTGTACATGTAGATGTTTCCCCCACCCCACTCTTTGTGCTTAATTTTGCCAAAAATCACCCCCTTTAGTTTTTGTACAGTCCAGTTTGATTGAGTTGTAGCAATAATAAAGTTGTTTCCCAAAATAACGATTGGTGTCTTTTAGTTTGTTCACAGAATTTTATGTGCATGATCATCATAGTGTCGCACACCATAATTTGTGTTTTATTAATAAACTGCACAATTAAAAAAAAAAACTTACAGTATGCACTTACAGTAAAAATCTAAAGTTTGCACTGATGGTATGAGTAACATTTAGCATGATGTAACAAAAAAATTCTAATTATAAATGCGAAAGCATATCTAGTGAAGAAAAATGTCTTGAAAGTTGGTGTTAGACATCGAAGTAATATTGTTTTACAGCTGTAGGTTATTTTAGTGAGGGGACAAATAATATTGAGATGTGGATGCTTCAGGCTGCTTGATTCAGATCCAGCCCTTTGAGAAGCTCTTGAGCTGGAAAAGCATTGTTTTAGAACAGTATAAAAAGATGTTTAATCGGTTAGTAAAAGAAGATCCATTGGTAAACAGTTGTGCACTGACAGTTTAAGTTGTAAAATTCATGGAAAAAGGCTGCTGTCTTTGAAGTCATATTACATGTATTATATGCCTCACAGCCTGATCAATATATTCTATATTTGCCTTTGGTTGTTGTGTGCTTCGTGCCATGCTTTGTTTTAAAGTTGCTATTGATACAAGTGGTTTTAAACTGCTTGCTATGTTTCACATGTATTGAGTTAGTTTAGAATATGAAGTGACGTGTCAGGATATTTTGAAGTTTTAAGTTGAATTCCTTTGTTCTTGCTTTCCAAGTGCCCTGTGCTTTCTACAATAAAAACATTGTCTACTTTGTATGGATTTTTGAGCTTGGCTAAAGTATGCATCTTTCACTGTTAGGAGTAGAAAGACATTTATTTGTTGCCAATAACTTTTGTCATTGACAAAGTCTTTTAAAGCTTTGCTGAAGTTTGGGTTTACTACTCGTGTTTTACCCAAACTTTATTTTAGGGTTTCTATTTAAAAGGTCAGCTCTGTTTGCATTGTGGAAACTGGTGCATATTTTTGCATTTATTGTGCAGCATTGACAAAATAGGTGCTTTGTTGAAAAGCTAGTACATCAGTCATTCCCTCGAGTCTGGTATTTATTTTGTCCAAAATGAGTTGTAGTTCCATATGCAATAGTGGATGTGCGTCGAACGATTGTACTTTTTATGTTCATATTGCGGCTCCTTGACTGAGTTGCTGCATCTTTAGTTTTGTTGGCTTTGTTTGTTTTTGATTGGTTGGTTGGTCCACTGGATGAATGGTTGATGTACAGGTACAGAGGCTGGAGACCAAGCTGAAAGCTCAGGATGATGAAATCGCTCACCTTCGTACACAGCTGGAAGACTCTGATACTGAGGTCGGTTCATGATGATGGTGATGATGATGGTGGTGGTAATGGTGATTATGATTGTGAAGTTGATACTAACGAGGAAGATAATGATGTCACTAGTTTTGTGAAGCCAAGTCAAAAAAGTCTTGAAACAGTAGAAGCTTGCATGGTAAAAATTGTGTCTGTCACAAACATTGTTGCCATAATATGATAAGATGATAGTAATTGATGACAATAGGAACAATCCTTTCAAAAATGTTTGGATTGATTCAGTTATAACATTGATTGATTGATTGATTGATTTTATATTCAGTTGAAAAGTAGTCGCAGTAAAGTGGTGAGATTGGAGGGCGAACTTCAGAATCTTCGTAGTCAGTGCTCTGACGCTCAAACCCAGGTATGTTTTGCTTTTTGTTGTGGCACTCCTCACCCCCTCCTCATCATCACCCCTCCCCATCCTATTCAAACCCCAATCCCAATGCTAATATCCCCTCCCCTCCCCGACCCTGATTGATTTTGTTTTTCACTCCCATCCCTATCCACAACTTGTTTCACTCCTACAAGACCCCACTCTTCACATCAAGAAAGCTTAGTTCGAGCCCCTAGCCAAGCCCTGCCTTTCCCCTCATTGCCATCTCTGACTGAGAACCCTTACCCTACCCTATACCCCCATTTATATATTTTGACCTTTGTTTCCCCACCCATCCTTTAAACCTCTAAATTTGCTGAAATCTCTCTACATCCCTCTCTTGTCCTTCATAACAGCATTTGTTCTTCCTCAATGAGAATCCTCTTCTCTCTTCTCCAACACCATGCTCATCAGACCCAACCCCTACCCTCCATCCCAACCAGTGAGACACTCACACGCAAACACCCTTTATTCCATTTTGCTTATTGAAATGCGTTTTGCTTGCCAAGTGTTTACCTTTGTAATGGTTGGCCTTTGGATTTCTGACTTTGCTAGAGCACTTTAATGATTGATTTTCAGTGCTGTGTGAATTTGGATTGTTTTTATGGATGCCAGTATTTTTAGCTCTCAAAGATTTGAGTTAAAGTTTTCATGTAAATTTGTTACAGTTCAAAGAATAATTGGAAGTAAACTTGTAGATAAAAAGTGGGACAAATATTTATGTATGCATATGATTCTGTTGTCTGTAATTCTGTTTGACATTTTTGCATATGTAAGTTGATTTACAATCTTTGTGCTTTGGTTCTTTGTTCTTTTAATTGACAGTTTTAGTATTCTATTTTGTTGACAGTGTTTTCTTGATCGTTTGTTTTAAATGCTACACTGTTCCAAATCTAGTCTCTTCACCCAGTCATTATGTTTTGATTTGTCTTGTTAAGGTTTCTTCCTAATGTCCCCTTTTACACGTACTCTTGAGTTTTCATTGTGAATAATCTATTCTTGGATGTAAATGCCTAAACTTTGGAGACAGTTCTTTGAGCTGAAAAGTACACCTTTATAAGAGCGATATCCCAAATGAAAAATGTGAGTTGGGACTTTTAATGACACGAGTTCTTTTGTTGTAAAGTTCTCTAGGCTTCAAAATATAAACTTTTCTGGTTTAGTCAGACTACTTTATACGGTAAGGCTTTTTAGGGGAAGGGACGATATGACAAAGATCTCTGAAAAAAGTGTCTCATAGGCTTCCCAGCTTACCATTTTTTTTTCAATCAGACTGGTACTGTCTTCCTATGTACCTGCCTAACTGTATGTAAGCTGCTGTCGCCATAGTGCTTTTGGAGGGAGGGGGGCTTGGGACATGACAGTTTGTGCTTTGAAGCTTGAAACTATCTTCTTTGCAGCTTTACTTTCTAATTCTTTGATTTTTTTACGCTTTCAACAGAAAACGCAAGTGGTAAGAAGAAATTGATGTGTGTTAACAAGATAAACAATTTTTTTTAGGTACTAATTCTGATTAAAAACTTGTTCAGCTAATTCTAATATATGTTTGTGCTACTCGTTCCATTTGATGATGGTCCGGCAAGTAGTATTAGTATTGTTTGCATAAGCGGTCCTAGAACACTTGCTACAACTAATTCTTATAAACATTTTGGCCACTAACGTTTGTGTGGAGACTTAGTTCTTGGTTTATTCTAGTGTTTGCTTTGTGCATGCATGGCATAAGTGGTGTGAAGAAAGTTCTAGATTGTACAATTACTCATTTAGTATACTTACAATTTCTAACCGAAGGGTGAAAAAACCCGGATAGGGTTGTTATTGAACTAAAAGACAAATGGTACATCATTGTTTGCTGTGTTACTGGGGGGTGCCCAAGCAGGACTAACACTTACAACATTAAAATTATAGTAGTGATTAAAAGCCCGATTCCAAACAATAGTTTGCTCAAAGCGCATACCAGCATGCACACCCCCAGACTCTTGCAGGTTATAGCTTAAAATATCAAAACAGTTATAAACATGCAGAGAAAAACAACAGCATGCCATGTATGTTTAAAAAAAAAAAGTACTTGCACACAAACAGTTACAACGCACAGGGCTGTGACGTTCAGACAGTATGTTAGTATCTACATTCAACAAACAATTTCTCTTCCGTTACTTCTCATCGCTCCTGCCACTCTCAAATATCTCTCAAGTTGTCTTTCTCTCCCTCCCATCTGTACTTTCCCCCTTCCTCATCTCCTTCGCTCTCTCTGTCATCAATATGCTTACACACACAAACCCACGCGCACATATGACCACTGTCGACAACAAAAGTTTTAAAGTGACGTTAATAAGAATATTAAAACAATAGATTTTGCAAATTTAGAAGCATGGACAATATATTAAACTATTTAGACATAAATTGAAAAAATAATATGATCACAAGGTGCATGGAGGGGAGGGGAGGGGGGAGGAGAGAGGGAGAGGGGGAGGGGGGTAAAATAGGCATTATAACCCACAAATATAAGTTTAAATGAAATAAATAAGTTTTTAAAATACTAGTAGCTTAAGAAGATTAACATTGTTCCTCATAATGCTCTGTTTTTAAACTTGTTCTAATACTAAATATGCAGTAATTTAATATTTTGTCAGCTTTGAGTTTGGGTGAGATAAAAATATAACATTATGAAAACAGTATTTTTCATATTCAGTTCAACATCTAACATCTCTTTCTTCACGACATGCCTCCTTCTATTGAGCCTCTAAGTTAGTCTGGTACAGATGCTATGTCCTAAATGCTTTGCTACTCTCTGCTCCCTTTTGTGTGAGACTACACATTCAAGTGTTTTTCACCATTTTCTCTGCTCAAAATCTTTATAATAATAATACTACAAAAATTTATAATGCACACTCATCTCATAAAATATTGTGCTTCATGAAAGTGTGTTTGCGATGTCTTCTTGTTTCTATATCTTTTTTTGCAAACCATTCTTTTAGTTTTTTGTCAATTACTAAATGTATAATATGGTCTTTTGACCCCCCTTGCCCTTTTCTACCCCAATTTTTATTTTAACAAAAACTTTATTCAGCTCATAATGCTTGATGATAGACTAAAGTACATTTTACTCATGTGATTAATTTTGTAAAATTGTTTTGCACTTAATGTAGTCTGTAAGTGTAAGACTTTAATTTTTATTCTTCTGTACTCTTTTGTGATTGAAATCACTCCTAAAGTGGTTCCAATCATAAAATTTATGTAAAGTCTCCTTAACCTCCTCAATAATAATAATAATAATAATAATAATAATAATAATAATAATAATAATAATAATAATAATAATAATAATAATAATAATAATAATAATAATAGGATGCTATTCATATGCTTTTTTTAATAATAATAATAATAATAATCATAGGATGCTATTCATTTGCTTTTTAATAATAATCATAATAATAATAATAATAATAATAATAATAATAATAATAATAATAATAATAATAATAATAATAATAATAATAATAGGATGCTATTCAAACGCTTTTTCTTCAAATCTTCTTCCTTCACAGTAATGCAGTAATGGGCAGACTTTCAGGTCACTTTCTTCTACTCCTTGTTCTATTTCCTAAACTTCCAATCTACCGTACTGGTTGAGACTGGTCGTAAACTGACATGTAGTCCCATTTCCTCCCACTCACACAGGTGACCAAACTGACCTCCAGCCTTCAGCGTCTGCAACTGTCTTCCAAAGACACGCGTGACACTCTCACTTCTGAGGTACGTAGGTCTTGCCGTGTGTGGGTAAACGAAGCAAAGGACAATATCTAAACTCATTAGATAAACAAAAGAATTTTCGACTCGCATGCATAACAGTGTGAGTCTATGTACTCAACCCCTAAACATTTTGTCCAGATTTTTGCAAATCTGTGCGAGATGAGTCCCCAATAGTCCAAAAACAATATTGAAAAAATGTCAGCCCGTCCGTCGGTCTGTCCGCCGTCTAAGCAAAAACTTTAAAGTGCTCAGAGCCTATTTCAACTATCACAACCAGACTTGGTAAGATGGTGTATACCCATGAGACCTCAAAAATGATCAGTGAATGAATGAGTTCACTTCAAGGTAAAGGTCAAGAGGTCATCAAATGTTAGTCAAGAAACGACAATTTTTTTAAACAAAATTTCACTTAAAAAAAAAAAAAGGTTATTAATATTGAATTTACGATTATTTGTTGCATGATAGATATCAATGAGAAACACATCTATATATATAAATTGCTTAGCCGGAAGTCCTTCTTCGCCTCTACTGTAAAGTTTGTCCGGTATGGACGCTAATCTGGGCAGGTGCTGGGTGCTGCTGATCGGCCTGTTGTGCGCTCAAAACCCGCCAAATCGTTATAGCCGACATTTCCTTCCCGAACGTTTAACCGTTTCTGAGATAAATAAATAAACAAAATGTCCACAAACTGCAATAGCCTCATTCCGCGCGGCGCTTCCGATTCAACCCGTGTCAAGAACGTGCCTTTCCGTAATACCGCAAATTTTGTTTTATTTCCATTCAAAACACTTTTGCACTCATGTCACCAATCTTACCAAATTTTGTGTTTAACTAATTAAATTTGATTAATTAAAAATCGAATCGAGGTTTCTGCATGTTTTCCCATATCGACCCAAAAAATTGATGGTCTCTACATGAAGCCTTTATAGCTCACTTAGTAAAACCTTCGCCTACCGTGCAGGCGACCCAAGTTCAAATCTCAGGCGGCTTTCTTTTTTTTTTTTTTTTTTTATGTTAATTTTTTTTTTACACTACAATATGAATATATTTTTTTTAATTTAGGCTTTTTACTGTTAACTTATTTATTTTTATTATTATTATTTTTATTATTATTATTATTATTATTATTATTATTATTATTATTTATATTATTATTATTTATATTATTATTTATAAACTAATAATAATAATAATATTATTATAATTATAATATCTTATATCAAATTTTATTTTAAAACCTTCGTGTTTTTTTATGATTTCTATTTGTATTATTCTTTATTCATTATTATTATTATTATTATTATTATTATTATTATTATTATTATTATTACCAAGGATCGGGATGGGGTGGTACGTGTAGGTAAAAGGGGGCTACGGGTAGGTTTAAAGGGGCATGGGTAGGCATAACGGGGATACGGGTATATATAAGGGGGTATGGTGATGGTCGATTCCTTCTATACGCTCGATGTGTCCGGGGACACAAATCTACCTACTACCTACTGGCCGATTCCTTTCATCCATACCTGCGAAACGATCAACGGGGAAGTATCAAGGAGGGTACAGGTAGGTTACAAGGGGGGTACGGAAGGTATCAAGGGGGTATGGGGAGGTATCAAGTGGGTTCGGGGAGGTATCAAGGGGGTATGGTGCTGGTGAGGCATCATGGGGGGGGGGGGGGGGATGGGAGATATCAGCGGGGGGAGGGGGGTGGGGGTTTGGTGAGGTATCAAGGGGGATATGGGGAGGTATCATTGTCCAAATGAAACTCGCAGACAACATTTGTCTCTCTGTCTACATTTTAAACAGCAACCTGTGTACCCTGGCTTGCCAGGGTACAAAACCACTAGTGCATAATATGTGCACATCTGGTCAACCTCATTCCAAGTCCAAAGTCGGTTTGTATAGGTACTTTGAAGTGACCTTAACCCTAAACTATGAGAGATATAAAATCCAAACTTCTTGTATTTAGAGATGATAGATTGATCTTTCATTATTTTTTCAGTTTTTTTCATTGATCTTGAAGGTCAAAGTCATTTTAGGTCTTGCAAAGACAAACCAAAAAGTAGGTCATTGTACAGTGGAATGGCTTTTTCATTGATCTTGAATGTCAAGGTCATTTTATTACACCTTATTTATCAATAGTTGATTCATGTGTAACTCGATTTCGTTTATCCAAGCAGTCTATTCACTCAGCAACAAGGCAGGAGTCATTGTGTATAGTTTTCCAACTTTATTCAGCAAACATCAACAACTGCATACAAGATTGCTTTCCGAAAAATCACTACAAAGATCACTCAAAATCGCTCACACAAGCAGACAATGCATTACTTACATAACCTCTCTGCAATCGAGAAAATGTTTGAACATTCCAGCATGACGCAATAACACCCAATAAAAATAAAACTTGTCACCGGATTTATGCACTGTCTTATGTCATAGAACATTCTTGAGGTTAGAAGAGTCACTTAGCTATTACGAGACCTATCTGGAAGCTTTGGTCGATAATAAACAAGAAATTCCAGAACATTTTCAATAATATTGACCGGCAAAAATTATCAACTTTATACAAAGCTTCTTCTAGCAACAGCACAAAATCAAATCAAAGGTAAATACATGCTATCATTGCATACTTTGCAAAACAAAGTGATTGGATCTATCGTGCGCGTCTCAATTGTAATGCATTTTAGGCCTTGCAAAAATATAAAAAATAGGTCATCGTACAGTGGAATGGCTGTTTATTTAACCCATAGTATGCAGCAACATTGGGTTATTTGATCAGACATGTATGAGAGGTCATGTCAAGGTCAAGGTCATCCCAAGGTCAAGGTCACTGAAGATCAAGACAATACAAATTTTGTTGTAGTTTTTTTTAAAATTTATAGTACATGTGTATTTGGAGCCGGAGGTCAAGGTCATCTCAAGGTCAAGAGCATAGAAGATCAAAGTCGGTATTACTTTGAATTTTAATGCCACCATTTCTTTTTTTTTCTTCTGGTCACTCATTTTCATAGTAAATATTGTGAGTTCCATAAGGATAATGTGAGTCATAATTATGGGCTTTGCCCTTCTAGTTGATTATTTTCTAGCATGCCAAAAGATGGATAGTGAGACACATCATTGAAATGAAAACCAAAGCTTTTAGGTTTACGCAATGAATGGCGTTTGAATAGAGATAACCCTGTGAAAAGTTTTACACTAATGTAGTGAGCGCCACTGTGCAGGAAAATGAGAGGGCAAAGGGACATAACTGCAGCCAATATTAGGTGACAGTTGGATGGGACATAATCCTGTTGTGAAAGTTTGACACTGCTGTAGGCAGTGCCTTGGTGCAGGATAGATAAGTCCACCATTACAAAAACATGGGTTCCATCACCATTTCTAGCAAACTATTTCTCGGTGGCTAGTTCACGGAGATAATCTACAAAACTAGGTTCTACGGTTGGGTTTATCAATTCTAAGCCAACAAGTAATATTAACTAGAAGTTCAGGTTTGTCCGATCTGTCTTTAACACCTTAACTGCCGAATTATAAAAGCAATTCTGGATTGCTATATGCTATGGCGAAATTTGGCTTTTTTCGTGTGTTTACTTATCTGTGCACTATTTTTTTATTTATTGACATTTTTAGCATGTTTTTTTTTTTTTCTTATACCCTTGACTGTAATGTAATATATTTTTAAAAAGTTTTGTTGGTAATAAGTATGATAATTTTTATAATTATTCGTGTAATTAACTTCTTACAATAAAAATGACGGTTTCTCAAAAAACACACAAACTTAGTATCCAATAAACCACTCAAAACACAGCAAAATTTATTGATATTGTTTATTAAACATCAGAACTAACATGTTGATCTTAAAATTCTGACAGAAAATAATTTGTTTGTGTAGCAATGTATACATCATTGAGGGTACCTGAAGCTAGGTTTTTAGCGGACTGCATTTTACTTAACCTTCAACATAAATTAAATGAGGATCAACGAATTTTAACGGTCAAAGGGAAGCGATCACAACGTGACTAACACAACAGGCCTGATAGTTTTTCTAATTACTTCCCTTTAACCACAGTGCAACTTTGTGCTTAGAAAGAAGTACATATACCGTACGTATTGGGCGTTTGGTAACACTTTTACAGGTATGTATGGTATAATGTAATAGGCAGTGAAGGGGTTGAGTAACTAATTGAACTAACACTACAGCATTGACCCTTCATATTAAAAGGTGGTGGACACTTTTTTCCATTTCATGCACATTATTCATTTTAATCTTTAAAATACCTCATGTTAATATTAAAAACTATGTATATGAATTCATAGTATTTCTATAGTCTTTGTATAGTAGTCATGTATTATTAGTATTTTTATTGTTAGTATTGTAGCGACTCAGTTCTGGAAATTTTTAAAAGTCAGATATCTGTATTAATTATGTGCATTGTAGAAAAATGAAATAGGCATTAATAGAAATTATATTTGTACACGCTTTCTCCATGGATACAGAAGATACAAGTATTCATTCTTCTGCCTGATAATCCTAGTTTATACGACTGAAAAGGTGATCTTGTGCAGAATAAATGCTTCATTTCAGAAATAAGAGTATGGAAATAATTTTGGTTTTTAAACTGTGTAATTTTTTTAAATTTTATTTGTATATGACATTGATTTGATGGAAGGAAAAATGTTACAATATTCCTATACAAATTAGTTTAAGTGACAAATGTTTCACTTTGAAGATAATTGAATTGTTTTGTAAATAATTTGTATCAAACTGCATTCTGGGTTAGATTGGATACCGTGTTAAGAAATGCTAGTGCTGCTTTATTTGCGGATTTGATATTGGTATGTTAGAGCAAAGCATGTTATTTAGAGCAAAGCGTGTTGATTTGTTGTGAGTGCCTGTGGTATTATGCAAAAATGAGTGTTTTTCCATGAAGAACAATGACTAAATCCAGAATACAGTTATTTATAATTGTTTTTGCTGAAGCCTGGTCTAAAACATTTTGATATAGTACGATAAAATTGCAATAATGTTAAATTTATTGTGTTAGTTGTGGGATAATGACTTATTGGTTATTTTGTTTATGACATTTCAATTTTGACCGATTTATTTATCTTTAGAAGCATTCAGCAGAATGTAAAAGGATTTAAATATGGTTATAAAACAAGAATAAAATATAATTTTTCTGTGGTTGAATTTAATTTTTGTATAGTAACAATTAATGTTTCACACAATGAAGTGGATTAATTGACGTAACTGATTTTCACCGTTAAAGGTTGCGGAGCGTACGGATGCCTTGGTGAGACTTCGTAACGAGGCTCGCGACGCTGATGAAAAGCACAGGGAGGCTGTGAACAGGCTGAACCACCAAGTTGAGGTCAACAGAGATTTGAAGGAAGAACTCCAACAGGCCAAGGCCAAGGTATCTTTCCGGGCAGAGAAGCCTTAAAGTTAAATTAGCTGTTTAACAAACTATCTAACTGCACCTTGAATCTCTGGTTTCTCTGTGAGAAAGAGAAGAGAGAGACTGTTGGCCAAACAAGCAGAGAGTGGTTTGAAGCGCCCTGAATGAACATTGGCCTTGCAGGCTGACAGCGTGACCCCAAGTGTAGTGACCCTACTTCTGCGGACAAGAGTATAATGAGGTCTAGACTGCGCATGCGTGCATTGTGTCGTATGGACTTTCAAGATCCTTATGCTCATGTCCTAGACTGGCGAGTGCTAGATACCAAAACACGTTCTCTGCAAGTACTAGGTCCTGTTAGCATCCAGCTCATCTTTGTTGGTGTTGTTCTGCTGCTGCCATGCTTTCTCTGATACAAACCTTTTTGCTCACACGAATGACGGATATTGTCTACAAATTGCCAGGATTGTGCTCATTTGTCTGGGACATCAGAAGATGAGCTTAAGATAGCAAGTGGGCCGCTTAGGTGAGGAGATAGATACTGCATCATCCAGCACCTTGAGCAGCTCTTGAACTGGAAAAGCGCTATATAAAAATAATAATAAATATAAATAATAGAATCTCAATACAAAATCTATTAAATAACCGTTGGATTGACCACTGGTTGTTGTTCGCAGGTAGTGTTATGATCAAACCTGTAGGCATCTATATCTGTTTGTTGTGCTGCAGATTCAGGAAACGCAGCTGAAACTAGACGAAGCGGAGAGAGAAATCCAGCAGCTGCAGTGCCGCTACACCACCCAGTCTAGAGAGGTCAGTTGCTGTTCAGAGCTTTAGATTTAGATACAATACAATACAAGGTTATTGCTTTAGGTCCAGCGGACTCTTCCGAGCCAAATCAGGACCATTTAGATTTAGATGACAGTGATATCACAGCATGGAAATGACACTGCCCTAACTCACAACATGAACATAGTTATGAGCATAGCTATCATTTGTGAGCCATTGTTGATTTATTGAAGCTTGAAGGTGGATTTTAGCTGTACTATTTTTGTATAAAAGGCATCTCATTTGTTTGGCTACCCCTTGGGGTCATGAGCATGAGCAATCTTGCCACTGTAGATTGTTCTAACATATAAAGGGAAAAGTGAAAGCCCCAGTTGAAAACCTGTCTTGACTTTGTAGGCATGACCAATTCACTGCGGCAACAGTACCCCCGTTGGGGTGCCGGTTGTTTCAGTATAAATAGTATCCCCACTTTCTGGAAATTTAGTGCTTTAAATTCCCACTGTCGCTGTCTTCCCCATTTATTCTTTCCCATTCCTGCTCTGTCCTATCACTCTGCTATACTATCTTCTTCTTCGCTAGATCAATGACCTACCTTTTTTCTTGAAAACTCTTCCTGGACAAGACTCCTTGTTTGTGTATGAGGCCTGTTGGATCAGCTTGGGAGTGTTGGACGCTTTCTGCCGGGTGGTCACTAGGGCTTCCTATGATGTTATTATTTAGCAATATGTTTTGTTGATAATTTATAATGATGTTTGTATTCTATTTTGTTTTTGTAACCGGGGGTTCGAGTAGTTGGGGTAAAGCCTCAGCCGTCTCCTGCGTGGGTTGTCTTTATTGTAAAGTGACTGGCCGGTGGAGGGCATTCAATTTTCCTACTAGGGTTGTTTCGGCAGATCTTTAATGCGGATCGGGGGTTGTCCAGTCCTGATTTGGCTCGGAAGAGTCCGCTGGACCTAAAGCAACAATCAATCAATCAATCAATTTGTTTGGCTCACAGCCTCTTTATAATGACCAAAGATAAAGTGAACAATTTGGACCCCCACCCCTCCCCTCTTCCCCACCCCCCAAAAAAAAGATGTAACGAACAACAGTTTTTTCTTTAAAGGAAACTAGAAACCACTCGTCTCTCTTATTCTACTAAATGGAGAAAGCAAAACAAAGTGATTAATTAAAAAACAAAACACTAAATGATGCTAAAATAATTTGCCTGCATGTAGACACACGTCTGTAATATACACCAAACAACTCTTTCAAATAGCAATGGTGCATGTGGCTGTGCCAGAAGCCAGAAGTTCACCAGATATAGTGCCAGAAGAAAGTACAGGTGCGATGCACACTCTAGGAAAAGACAGTTGATAGCAATGTATCCTATCCTATCCTATTTTATCCCGTAACTCAAAGGTCGTTGGGGTACCACAGATGATGTTTAACTAGCGTACTCCATCTTTCTCGGTCCCAAGCAACCTTCATGGCTTCGCTCAGTGTCAAGCCAGTCCATTCTTGAATGTTGTCCTCCCACCTCTTTTTCTGTCTTACTCTTCTTCTGCCTCCTTGCACCATGTGACCATGCCTTGCAGAGTGGTCTTTGCAAGGCCTGATGCTCTGGTGATGTGGCCATACCATCAGAGTTTCAGTTTCTTCACCACTGTGAGCATGTCATCGTGTTGTCCAATGGCTTGAATGATGCTCTGTCTGACTTCGTTGTTGATGATGTGCTGGGTATAGGAAATGCCCAGAAGTCTTTTGTAGCACCTTATCTCCATGCTTTGTATTCTTGGTTGTAAATCTTCTGTGGGGTCCATGTTTCGCAAGCATATAGGAAGATGGAAATGACCAGGGGGAGAGCTGCAGCCTTATCTTGGAACGTAGACTGATGGTCCTGTCTTTCCAAATGGGCTTCAGCCTTGTCAGGGCAGCAGTTGTTTGTGTGATCCTGGAGAGGACTTCCTGTTGGGACCCATTGTCTGATACAATGGCTCCTAAATATTTGAAGCTATGCACGTGTTGAGGGATTGGCCTTGGACTTTGATGTCCCTGTTGATGATATTGGTGTTGTTGGTCATCATTTTGGTCTTCTGTGCACTTATTTCCATTCCAAGGCCCTGGGAGCTGGTGTCAAACCTTTGTACCAGCTCTTCAAGTTCTTGTTCCTCTCCAGCCAATCCATCAATGCCATCCACAAAACGGAGGTTGGAGATTGCTGTACCCCCTATGCTGACTGTGCCTTTGTGATCTGCAAGGGCATTTAACATATGCATTCCAGGAAGATGTTGAAGAGTGTTGGAGAGTGTAAGCATCCTTGATGCACACCGATTGTTGTTCTGAACCAGTTCTCGATGGTGCTGTTGTGGAGGACTGCACTAGTAGTCTTGTCATACAGGTTTTTGATGACTTAGTTAATGTTAGGGTTGATGTTGTACACTCTCATGGTTGCCCGCAAAGTTGCATGCCAGACTCAGTCAAAAGCTTTCTTGAAATCTACAAACACATGATATAGATGTTGTTGATGCTGTAGGTACTTCTTGCAGATTATTCTGAGGTTGAAAATCTGCTCAGTGGTACTTCACCCTGCCTTGAATCCTGCTTGTTCTTCAGATATGATTTGTTCAACTTGGGGTTTCAACCTGTTGAATATTATTTTCAGGAGGAACTTTGCTGGGATGGCTGATGAGGCTGATGGTGCTGTAATTTTCACACTCCTGAAGGTTACCCTTTTAGGGAAGAGTAATGACAAGCGACTGGGTCCATGGTGTAGGCTGCTCCCCACTCTGCCAGATCTTGTTACAGATAAAGGGGGGAGGGCGTCAATCATCGCTTCTCCTCCTACTTGAAGCAATTCTGTGGGTATTTTGTCCACTATCTATGACTTCCCCTTCTTCAGCGATTGCACTGCTGCCTCAGCTTCTTCTCTGAGAATTGGGAGGATTTCTTCTTCCTCTCTGTCCTGATGGGTCTCCGTTTGGTGTGTGGTTGTAAAGGTCAGAGCAGTACTCTGTCCATCTATCCAAGACTTCTTGTTCTTCTGTAAGGCATATGCCAGACTTGCTTTGGATCATGGAGACCCTGGGCTGCTTAAAACTCTTCAGCCTCTTCACAGTTCTTGCTGTTTTTCTTGATCAGACTGTTCTCTATTTCCTGGCATTGATTTTCTATCCAGTTCTCCTTTGCTGTGGGCATGCCTTTTTGGACGTCACTGTTGATTTTCCAATAGGCATCAGCTCCCGGTGAGGTGTTCTTTTTCTTTTTCAACTCTCTTCGTTTGTCACACAGGTCCAAAAGTTCAAGTGTAATCCACGGTTTCTTCTTTGGGCGGTGATCTCAGTGGCGGCATTTGTCACAGCTGAGTTGAAGGTGGTGATCATGGTGTTGACATCTATTTCACCAGCTCCAAAAATGAGCAGTGGTGCAAATTTCCTTCCAATTGTGGCTTGGAATATTTTTGCCACCTCCAGGTCTTGCAGTTTGCAATAGCAATGTATACTACAATAAAAATTGAGGCGGCCCTTTGGGACCCGATATGCCTCCTTGAATACAACATGAAATAAAATTTTTAAAAGTTATTGTTGATTTCAGATTGACCGCCTTCAAACAGACATTCAGGAGAGGGATCTAGCCAGGTCGCAACAGGAGACGGAATACCACTCTCAAATGGCAGACCGGGAGGAAGAGATTTCCAGACTGAAGGCAGACGTCAACATTCAGTATGAGAGAATCGCTCAGAATGAGGGACAGGTTAGTCAAAGCTAAGTAATATTGACATAGCCTGCTTTGACAAAGAAAAAAAAAAGAGTTTAAACCTCTGGGTGTGAGGCATATAAAAACTAGTTTAAAGAATGGAGATAAAATTTGGTGCTTAGCAGGAAAGAAAGTCATTTATGAATACTGTGCATTAGGCTGCTCTTGAGCTGGAAAACACTGTATAACAACAATATAAGGAAAATGTTTTTGTAGAACATTATACTATAATTAATCAGTAAGATGTAGTCTGTAGAATAAATTGGAATAAAGTTTATTTCAAAACTTTGAGCACACCGTGTGGGAAATTGTGCTATACAAAGAATTTTAAAATTATTATTATTATTATTATTATTATTATTATTATTATATATTTAACTATCATGCAATGTCATCACTAATGGGGTAATTCATACAGTTGATATCGCATGATGAGGCAGTTTCAAAGACTACAGCTACAGATTCAGGACATTGAAAAAAAAAAAACTAGGACCGAATTTAGCAGCATCATCACAAAATCGGTCATTATTGTTTTGTTGTCCTTACAGCTGATATCCCGCGATGAGGCGGTGTCCAGGCTGCAGCTACAACTACGGGACATGAAGGAAGAGCTGGTACGTAAAGACACGGAACTCAACAGCATGGAAGTGGAGCTTGTCAACACTGATGAGAGCCGCAAACGTCTTGAAGATCAGGTATGTGCTCGCTCACTGTTAACAGACATTTCAAACCTTGTAGTTAAACATGCAGCCCAGACTATATGCAAATGTGGAGTCAAAAATGCTGCAAAGTAAAAAACATAATCAACAAAAACACGCTTGTAGAAAAAAGAAACTAACAGCTCAGAGCCCTCTGTGAAGATTTCCTGTCGAAGTTGACAGTATCGCACTGCCTTAAGCTCCGGTCAGACCTACCCATTGTCGTAACATTTACCCGGTCACACGCTGCAGTAAGTTGTACAACAAGCTTACGATCAATTCTCAAGCGAATCCATCGTAGATTCAGATGTTTTAATTCCTGCGATGAAATCATAAGTCCAGACCAATCAGAACGTGCTTTGGCGTCCTTGACATTGCGACTGAAGAAAATGGTCGACACCACAACACAAAAGTTGTCATTGGATCAAAGAGCAGAATAAGCCCAGTGTGTCTCCATGGCCGTACCCACTATCGACAGAAGTCTTCTCCTCATCTGCTACTAAAACGGCTAAATATGGCAAGCAGTTTTCTCTCTCACTCTCCAAACTGTTGGCCATATTTTATACAACATGTACCCTACATGGCAACAAAGGAGAGCACTACAAAAACAAGTAAAGAGGTCTATGAGCAAGCCGCAGCGAAAATCAACTTCTGCCTCTGTTGTATGGAATTAATTTTAGCGCGTGATCGGTTGTTTCGTTCGATCAGTCCTGAGATTAAATCGCTTGGAACCAATTGTGTGATTTAATGGGTAGGTCTGTCTGGGCCTTTGCACTTGGAAGGTAAGGTGCAAGTCCTTTTGGAATAGTTTCTTCCACTCTGTAAAGCAGGACCACAGTGTGTGATAGCTGTTTCCACATTTGTTGTCTTATTGCGTATTATTGTATAGTTGTATGATGGGGTTATTGTTGCGTTGTGGACAGCTGTCCCGGTGTCAGATCAGCCTGCAGGCAGCAGACCAGGACCTGGCCATGGTGCGACAACAGTACAAAGACGCTGTGGAGGAGATCGGTCGTTTGGAAACTCGGGTCCACGCCTTTAGTCTCAACGCTCAGTCTGAGAAAGACTGCCTCAACTCTGAGGTAGGGAACAATTGAAAATGTGTGGGTGGTGGTGGTGGTAGTGGTAGTGGCACATCTCCATGCATTCAGCCACAAAGCTCAGTGTGAAAAAAGTTGTCTCAGCCCTTAGGTAAATATTTGAGACAAAGCTAAATATATAACAACAAAAAAGTACATTACTGTGTTTTAATTATGAGTGTGTTTTATGGCAATATTCAAATACTGTAACAAAAAAGCTAGTTATTTGTAAAGCAAGAATAGTTGTGGTACTGTTTTTCATATTTCTTCTTCTTTCCTCATAGTAAAACTGATCCCAGACTTCACAAATGTGTTGCATAATTATGATTTTCAGAAATATTTACTGCATGCCACCAGGCAAGAATATACTTCTTTACATTGGGCCACCGTTGAAGATGTCTGTGAGAAACCAGCGTTAACACGTTAACACCTTTTCTATAGTTGTTGATAGTGGGCTCAGTGATCGTAATAATAATAACATGTTTGTAGTTTGAGAGCAGTGATTAAGGTGCTGAGCGTCCAGCATTGTGTGTGGATCATTTCAGATGAAGCTGCGTGAAGAAGCACTTCAGCGATGTCGCATGGACAAATGCAACTTGGAGGAAACCAAAAGCAAGCTGGAAGAAAGGGTAATTATACCTCAAATTCCTGTCTAAGGATTATCAACTGATGTTTTTAGTACAATAATTTGAAACGTAGAATAAAGTCATATTATGTACGATAAATGTTTAAACTATTTCTGTATGTGCTTGTTTCAGATTTCACTTTTGCAACGAGAGGGAGACCAGCTGAAGAGTCAGCTCAGATCTGCACAAAATGAGGTAATGGCAGTTTTGTTATCTTTTCAATGCTGACTAATTTTCTCAAATCTTTTTTGATAATGATTTTTGCTGGTTTTTGCTGCTGCTGCTAGCTGTTGCTGCTGCTGCTGATGATGATGATGTACGTTTTATGAGGCAGTGACGGCTTCTGGAAAATATCTTCTTTGCAGTCGTGACAGCTGATTAGAATATTCTGGGAGCTGTCTTCTGACAGTGGTGCGGGCTGAGAGTCAACAATATAGAAAGATATGACGGAAAGAGCGCTGAAGTCTACAGGATGAAGAGGATTTAGAGAAGAAATAAATGGAGATTGGTACTGATGGGTGATGGAAAGAGCCCGAATTCAGTAATATAAATGACAGAATGTTTCTGTACAAGATGGTGTTCTTTCTGTCTCAACAGCCCATTTACCTTCTTTGATTCTCACATTGTGTGAAACCAAGTGAGGATGCTATACGGCATCAATAAACGGTTTGAAAATATTCTCAAACAGTTTAAAAAGGACAGGTCACATAGTTAAAAGAAAGTTTGACCTAATTCGTCGCCTAGAGGAGCTGACAGTTGCATTTCAAGACAGTTTTTTTAAACCCGGGTATTTAAACTGTCTTTATGTTGACCGTTATTTGTTGCCCTAAAGCACTATGGTCACCATATGAACTGTTTTATATGTATATATAAACCAAAAGCTAAATAGAACATTTAGATGTGAGGGGTGACAGAAGGCATATCCCAGAATATTCCTGTTTGCTGTTACGACTGCACAGAGGCTCTCTTCCAAGAAGCCGTCGCTGCTTCAGAAAACATGATGGTGAATGTGATGATCTATCTGATGTAGTCTTGTATTGTGTAGTTTATATGAAAGAAGACTACTCTGAGCAAGAGGGAACATTCTTTGTTCTATGTATTCATGGTATCTACCATGTACCATAGAGTTTTGTAATGTTGTCGTCAGAATGTGAATGAATTTTACACCTAAGAACATTGAACATATACTTACACTTTAACTCTAAAATTACCCTTTTTTAAAAAGAGAGCAGAAAAAAGGGAAAAAAAAGAGTATAAGCTAAAGTCTAGTCTGTTTATGCAGCATTCCACCAAATAGACTGTAAAGATCCTAACTCTCATGTCCTAGATAGTGAGTGCTAGAAATACCAAAACACCCAGTATGCACTACAGTTCCTGTTATCCCCTATACAAAATATTTCATCAGATTGAGTCAAAGAAGGCAGCAGCCAAGAACCTGGAGAGTAGTCTGGAAGAGGCCAAAGGTCGCATCTCAGCTCTGCACGAAGAGCAAGGTCGCCTGGAGGACAAGATGAGGTCGCTCAACGTGGAGGTGACCACTGAACAGAACCAAGTGGAGAAACTCTCTCATGACGTGAGTTTTGAAATAGACCTTTCTTTACTGTCAAGCTAATGGAGGATCTCCACCCAAAAGCGGTGCTGACTCTATTCTGAGTGTCGGAGGCTGTCGAGGGAATACTCTGACACACGGCCTATGCTTGTTATATCTCTGACACCCAGCTAGCGTCAAAGTCACCTGTTTAGTAGAAACTGGGCTATTAACAACTATTTTAGCCTTTGTTGTAGTAAATTATTGATCAAGAACTTACATCTGTTCATTTTTTTATGGGTCTGTTTTCTTCAGCATCTTGAAGATTTTAGAAAGTAATTAGTTTGTTTTTGCCAGTAGGTCAACCTTGCTCAAAGATCAAGATTATCTGGAGAGAAAAAAAAGATTTGCAGTTTGTTGAATGCACAATTCCCAAAAAAGAGGATGTTGTTCAGGGCACTTGAGGATTACAAAACTACTATAGAATGATACCAGATGTGAAATGTGCGCAGTGCGATTAATATATTATCTGTTTGACAGCTCAACAACAAGGATGAGCTGATCCAGCAACTGAAAGGAGATCTGGAGTGTTTGCAGCGCCAGCAGAAAGAGACCACAGCTAAGGTCTGTGTTACATGATAATATCACTATTGAATTTTCAAGATGCCATAAAGGAATTTTCATGTAACATTGACAAGGAACATGTTTTGTCTTCAAGTTTGGATACCTAGAGGCGATTTTTCTGTGGGACGAAGTTTGGCTCATATTTGGAAAATATAACCAATAGTTTCTCCCTTGCATGGAGTTGAAGAAGTAACATCACATAAAATGATGTGAAATTAAAAATGTTCTTGGTAGAAAATAACGAAATTTGTTAGAAAATAACGAAATTTGTTGTTGTTTACTTCTTTTTTGGTATAGTGTAATTGACTATTGATTTATCGATGAGATTTAGGTAGGAATTCCTGTTGTTTATTAATCAGATATAGGTAGGAATTTCTGTTGTTTGTTGATAAGGTGTAGGTAGGAATTACTGATAGTAACTAGCATCTTGAGCTGATGTGTGATTGCAATATGTGCGCACTGTAACTTTAAAATGCAAGTTCTTTGTCTCTCTTTCCAACAGGTGGTAGTTCGTGATGATAACATTCAGAAGCTGAACACAGACATGGGTCGTCTGAGGGCTAAGCATCAGGAGAAGGCACATGAAGTAAGACAGGATTCATATTATTCCATCATTTCATCATGTTTACCTACATGATTTTTACAGCTCAAAGGTTCACTTCTGTCAGTCATTGACCACCCCTTACATTCAGTGTTTGCCTGCAAGATGTGTGTGCAGTGTGGTTTCCAAAATTGTTGTGACATTGACCATTTTAGTAGTGTCTGAAAGAGTCCAGTGTTGTTGACAGAAAACCCCATATTGTTGAATATTGCATGCAAGTTGCGTGCAGGTTCGTTTCCTAACTTTTGGGTGACCTTGATGATCAGTTTAGAATGGATGGAAAGATTCGGTGCTGCAGATAGCATAAGACCTTCTGTTAAATGTGTTTTTGCCTGCAAATTTAGATATAGTTGCAGTACAGTTTTTTGTGACCATTGTCATTTTGTGTGACTGGCATGCATTCAGCAGTGGGTCTGTGTAGTTGTATAACACAAGTTTTGTTTTTTCAGCATTGCATTAAATGACGTTACAACTAAATTTGTTTGAGAATATTATTGTTTTGTTGTGGAATAATCAATGACAACTAAAGTCTGTGTGTATTTTATCATCAATTAAGCTTAGGAGAGTGCATTGATTTTTCAAGTTAAAACTATAGAAGATGAAGAAAGAGTGAGAGAGAGGTTGGAGGGAGGGAGAGAGGGAGCGAAGGAGAGAGAGAGACAGAGAAAGAGAAGAGAGACTGGGTGGCAAAATAAGTCGTAGCCATTTGTGTCGGCGGGATAAGTAACATTTTTCATATACATTTTATGTTAAATGTTAACTTTGTTTAGCATTTGCGTAACATTTGTACTGCCATCATTCCTAGTGTTATTGGCATACTTGCTATGGTATTTGTATCCTGGTTGTGACATTTCTGTGTGATTGTTGTTACTTTCAGTTGTATCGGTGTACCAATGAGGTAACTAGTAGTAGTAAACCACAGTTGTTTATTTTACAGATGTGTTTTCAGTTTATAGCCTTACAGCTGCTGTCAAGTTATCTTATTAATAACTATTACAAACATTATTAGCATTAAAAACAAATGAAAAAGGAATTAGAGTACAAAAAGGAAAGGAAAAAAAAAGAAAGGAAAAGAAGAATCGTGAATTATTGAATTATGCCTAGCAAGGCTCGTCTTTAGTGAGTGTAAAATGTTGTGAGTGTGGTGGCACAATTTTTCACATTTCTTGATGATAAGCAGTTATATTGAGGCATTTGACAAAACCAGTAACATTGGGCAGCAGCTGTGCCTTAAGCTAAAATACACTTATCGGTTATTGGGCAATGAATGGTGGTGGATCTTGAGACTCAGCCTCTTCAACGGCGATGAATGCCTTTCTGCCTGCAAGTGGAGGGGTGTTATATTTTCACACAGCAAACTTCAGGGAGGCTGGTCATCAAGTCTCCTCACCACTTGTCAACAGCCAATCATTGATAAATGTATTTCAGCCTTTATAGCAAGAGTGTTGTGTCGTTTTTATGGTTTGGGACGTAGATCATGTATTATGTTGCAGCTTGTTAGGGTTTGTTATGTAATCTGGAATTAGGTTGAGTTTGTTGGCAAAATGATGGTTAAAGGATTGTTAGTTAAAATTTGTGTTTTTTAATTATGTTTTGTCACATTATCTTGTCTGCTTGGTGTAGTTGTTTGAACTTTTGTCTTGTTTTTTTATTAGATCAGTTCAGTTTTGTTCATTTTATTAAGCTTTGTCTGTGTCGTCTTTGTTTGAAAGAATGAATAATAATGTTTGTTTAGTGATTAGGCTTATTTTGTAGTGTGGTTTTTGTGCATGGTTAAGCAAAAATGTAATGTTTGGTGTTTGTAACAGACTGGAAATGTATTATAGGTTTCTGAATGAAAGGCTAGACTGAGTTGCATTTTGTATTGGAGTGTTTGCTTGTTATATTGGACAATTTTTTTTAATGTCGTGAGTCAAACGAGCAGAATTTTGTGAACTTGGATTTTTGCACCAATTTAGTTAGAGCCTGTATCTGTCTGCGCCTTTAGCTAAAAATTGCGCTGTATAGAAACAATAAAATAAATTAAATACTGATTTTGCGGTTTTTGAAAAAAGACGGAGATTGGAGAATGTATATATTTTAGATAATAAATTTAGGTTTGACCGTCCGTCTGCTAACTTATTCCACTTCTGCCAATCGTCCGTTCACGTCTTGCTAACTTGACACAAGTCCACCCCACACCTTTGTGAGTCTTTACCGATCATTTAACAATCCTTTCCCAATCTGTCATATTTGTTTTACTTGGTGAGCTTTTTTTTTGCCACTCCCTCCCATCGACTTTACATCGCATAAATCCATTCCTTGGTGATGTGTTAAGCCAGCCACCTAATAAATGGTTCAGACCCATCTATGCCCATCCTTCATACCTACCCCCATCACCTGCATCCCTTATCCCAACCCTGCACTCCTGCTTTCTCCGCTTCCATTTTCACTATCACAGGTTTTTTTAGCTTTCATTTTAAAGTAAAGGCCAGTAGATTACACATTTAGGATTTTCCGCATTAAAAAAAACAACTAAATTCCTTGTTTCTACTCATCAGCAGTAACGTTCTTCACTACGAAATGTGTGTACTTGTTTCACTTGAGGATGATGTATGATGTACGCTTGTAAGACGCAGCATCATTCATACTAACACAAATAAGATAAATATCAGGTGCACAGCATACATGCTGTGTCCGGGTACGGTAATCTACCCACTGAACTGAACTGTACATGCTACTAAACAACAAACTCAAATAGGATCCACTTTAACCCACATCCATACGCTCCTGCCAAATGCACAATTTATTATATTTTCTTCAGTTGAAAGAGATAGTTGCATATGTACATCATTTCTTCATTTAGCCATAGTAGTTTGATTTTGGTGGCTTGATTCATTTATTAGTTTTGAAATTGGTTTAGTCATGAGTTTTGAAATAAGTTTAGAGTTTTTAAGTAAATCATAAAAAAGTTGTGATTAAAAAAAAAATAATGTCATGAATTTAAGAATAACACTACACTTAGTCTGGTTGCATGTTGAACAGTAGAAAAAAAAATTGTATATTTAGGCATAATTTAGTGCCTTGAGCAGTTCTTGAGCTGGAAAAACACTTCTAGGAATGCTATAATAATAATAATAATAATAATAATAATAATAATAATAATAATAATAATAATAATAATATATGCCTTAATTTGAGGCTTATGAGAGATTAATTTGTGAAAATTAACACTTCTAACAATTTCTATGAGGTGATGAGAACGAGGATTAAAAGATTACAGGAAACCTGTTGCGTTGTTGTTTTTTTTAAAATAAAAGCATCAATAAAACAGTGGAACAATTGTAACTGAACACTTGTTGCAGACACAAAAACTTTGTGTGAAACACAGGTAGTATTTTCTTCCCCTAAAGAGATGGCACTGGAGTTTGTTGATACTTCTTTGTAGATGCCATGCTCTGGGGTAAAGGGAGACAACTACTATTTTGGTTTTACACCACTTGTTTTGTCTCCCTTGTTTAAAGTGGCCATCAGTCACCTTCTGCACCGGAACATCTGTTTTGACAAATCAGCAAACTGCCTGCTAAGATCTGTATAAATCTTACATTCATTGGGATTGTATTTCAGTATCTTTTCATAATTGTACATCAGTATTTTTGTATATATTGCATCCAGAAAGTATGGGTTTATCTGGATGGAGTGTAAACGGCAATCCATTTTTCATTTTGATTTTTGGAGTTTTACAATTTGGATTGTTTTGGTATCTGCGTGTGTATAATGATGTATTGTGATAATACAATATCATTGTATTTGTATCTGTGGTAACAGATCGGCAAACAGACAGAGCTGATCAAGCGACTGCAGGATACACTGAGTCAGTGTCACTATGATCTTGACATGACACGACGACGCTCGGAAGATGAGGTGAGTTTTTGATTGATGGTAATAGTGAGATTGCATATTGCTTTTAACATTTATCAAATATTACAGTAAGATACAAAAAATATTAGTCTTCTCCCCAACAACTCCCAACCCATACAAATTAAAAGTGGGACAAACAAGAAACCATCATCCCCGTCCCGAAGAAGGCCAAGGTGGCGTCCCTCAACGACTACAGACCGGTGGCGCTGACCTCCGTGGCGATGAAAGTGCTGGAACGACTAGTCCTCCGGCACCTGCAGGCTCTCACCACGGAGAAGATGGATCCCCTTCATTTCGCCTATCGCGCCAACCGGTCTGTGGACGACGCCGTCGCCTTGGCTCTGCACTTCGTCCTCCAACACCTCGAGTCCCCCGACCGCTACGCTCGACTCCTGTTTATCGACTTCAGCAGTGCCTTCAACACTGTCATCCCCCAAAAACTCTTCGACAAGCTCTGCTCCTTCGATCTTCCTCTCTCCACCTGTCACTGGCTCTTGAACTTTCTTCTCTACCGCCCTCAGACTGTCAAGATTGGCTCCAACCTTTCCAAACCCCTTATTCTCAACACGGGCACGCCGCAAGGCTGTGTCCTCTCACCTCTCCTCTACTGCCTCTTCACCAATGACTGTGTGTCCCGTGCTGACAGTGTTCAGCTCGTGAAGTTTGCTGACGACACCACGGTCGAGGGCATCATCTCCAACGGCGACGAAACAACATACCGCCAGGAAGTCGACCGCTTGGTGTCGTGGTGTGAAGACAACAACCTCGAACTGAACACCTCCAAGACTGTCGAGATGATTGTAGACTACCGCAGGAACCAGGACCCCAAAGATCCACTGCTCATCAATGGACAAGCCATCGAGACAGTAGACTCGTTCAAGTTCCTGGGTTCCCTCATCTCCGACGACCTCAGCTGGGGTGCCAACATTAACACCATCGTGAAGCGGGCCCATCAACGACTGTACTTCCTCAGACAGCTGAGGAAGTTTGGCCTTTCCAAAGACATTCTCCTCCAGTTCTACCGGACCGTGATGGAGAGCGTCCTAACATTTTCCATCACGGTCTGGTTCGGAACAGCAACGCAGCTCGACAAAGACCGGCTGGAGCGGGTTGTGCGCGCGGCATGCAGGATTGTCGGCTGTGAGCTCCCCTCTCTGGCCTCCATCTACTCGACCCGCTCTCTCAACAGAGCCGACAAGATCCTCTCTGACCCTTCCCACCCTGCCCACCCCCTGTTCGAACTTCTCCCCTCTGGCCGCCGCTTTCAATCCCTTCAGATCCCACACTTCCCGCTTTAAAAATTCCTTTTACCCTCAAACTGTAAGATTTCTAAACGCCGCACCCTCCTCCCACCGCTGATCCCCCTGCCGTGCGCACGCCCTGCTTCTCCCTACATGCTCGTACATCTATATCTATATACTACAGCAACTATTATAATTTAGAAAGTTTTTGTGATCATTTTATACTAGTCATTTGTGTTTTACTATATCTATCTGTTTATCTGTTAATGTTTGGAATGCTTGTGTGAGTGTGTGTGTTGTGCATACATGTGTGTATCTGTTTATGTAGGTATGTGTACGTGTGTGTAAGAAAGAGAGAAAGAGTGACAGAGAGAAAGAGAGAGAGAGAGATGTTGTTAAATCTAAAACATTTCGCCATTGTCCAACACCAAATAATATTCCGATTGTTGTATCTATTACATGTCAATTGGCGAAATAAATTCCTGTTAAAAGCTTGTTGTGGTGTGCTTTTAACATGTAATACAGAACAAATAAATGTATTACATTTTAATCATTACAAAATAATTTTGAGCAAACTCTTCAATGTTTTATGCTATTTTATGTAGTATTTTGTACAGTTGGTATGTATCACGATGTTGTGTGTGTCGACAGCTGCTTCAGAGAGATGACACCATCAAACAGCTTCAGGAAGATCTGTCCGAGTCACAGACGCAGTACCAATCATGCTACAATGAAGTATGGTCACAAAAATTGTATTTTTATTTTGATATATATTTGAACTACATCCAGTTCCTTGTATATTTTTTTTAAGTGAGGCGTTAATTTATTGCATAGCAAGTTGACATAATAACAAGTGTTTGTATTGATATATTGGTATTTATATATATTTTTGGATGTGATTTTCTTGGTTGTAACTTCTGTTGAAAATAAAGCACTGAAGGTTGCAAAAAAACTACCTGGCTTGTACTTGACTGACAGAAGTTCAAGCAGCGAAGCAGCAGGGATTGGCACAATTTTCCTGAAGCTGGATTGAGAAAAGGGATGTTTGTTGTGTTTTAGATGCTGCGTCTGGAGAGCGAGTTGGAGAAAGTGAAAGAAGAGGGGGTGAGGTTAGCGGAGATGAACTCTCAGTGCTCACAGACAGTCTCACGCCTCACGGAGCAGATCAGTCAGCTGGAGCTGGAGCTGACCATCTCACAGGAGAAGCATCGCACGTGTCAGATTGAGGTCCAGAACCAGGACCAGACTATCCTCAAACTCAATGCCAAACTCAACACCGCTGAGCAGAAATACGTCGGCTGTACTGAGGAGGTCAGTAGTTGTACATTGTGAGTGAGTAGATTTTAAAATGTAAAAAATGAATCTCATCTATATTTTTGAAGCAAATTTAACCCTAGGCACGTTTGTGGTACCTGTCATTGAAAGTATTTTTGTGGCCATGATGGCCAACAAGTGTCTCAGTATGCCATTGGTGAGACCCCAATGTCAACGGCTGTGGTGAAACACAATGGCAAAAGGGTCTTTTCCGTTTTTTGTGACATAGAACTTAACTATAGGATGGGATGATCATAGTGGTTTTATTGTTTGATGCATTAAAGATACCAATTTTAAAAAAAAAAAGTTTGAATGGAGAACAAACTGGTGTTTAAATTTCAGCCAATCGATCACATTGTATAATAAGGTTTTGGATACAGCAACTGTAGTGTAAAGTTGAAGACTTTCTTTCTGCAGCAGCACACCACCATTCAAACACCATAACTTTCACAGTGCATAGTAGATGTCGGTAAGACACCTCTCTCACGCAAGTTTGGTCAGTCTCGCTCCAACAATGAATATCATTTTAATGTTGTGTGCTTGCAGCTGAACATCCGTGAAGACGAAGTGCAGAGGTTGAACATCAAGAACAAAGAGCTGCAGCAGGAGATCAAGACTTACCTCCAAGAACTGGACGACCGAGACAACAGGGTCAGTGACCACTGGCTTTACATCTCATTGATTTGTAGAATAGGATAGGATTCCATCATAGCCTTTTGAAGATGAGAAATGAGATTAGTAGGACCTATACATGGATGGCTCAGCATCATTGAGTCCCTCTAGAACTTTACTTGACTAGGACAGTTTCCACTAAACAGGTGACCTGGACGCTTGGAGAGTGTCGGAGATCTGTCCAGCATAGGCTGTGTGTAGATATATATCTTCAACAGCCTCTGATACTTGGGTTGGGGTCAGCGGCGCTTTTGGCCAGTTGTTCTGCCTGCCTCCATAAGCAACTAACATTCCAATGCAGTCTGATATGTGCAAATGGTGTGTTGGTATGCAATAGGTGTGCCTTGATCTTCAAGGTTTTCTGATTGTTTTCTATCACTGGTACCATTGTCTGTTTGACCCTTTAAGCATTGATCATCTATCTAATTGGTACCCTTTCCCTGGGACTCAAGTTGCTCTTGCAACTACAGCCACCAGCCTAGATTTTCCTAGCTGACTGCACCCCAGTATTTTATGAACTTACAAGGACTTCAGGTACCCATTCACCGCAGGGTGGATTGGTTCCAAGTGTGTGATGCCCTTGTTTTATTCTTTTGTGTCGTTTTGGTGGTTGCCTTCTAAATATGGTCATCTGTCCCCTATCAATCTTGCTTAACATAATACATTTGTAGTTAGTGCCCAAACCACTACGCTACTGAGCATAGTCAAAGAATGGAGGATACAATCCTTATAAACGCGAGCTTGTACGTTGCAGATTGCTGAAGATGACAAACAGATACAGCAGCTTCATCATGAGCTAGAGATGAAAGTTCAAGAGGTCAGTCTAGTCGCCCCTTTTTTTAAAACAAAAAATGAAATTCTTTCTGTTAAAGCTGTTAGTTTCTTTAAATGTTATTTTCATGTGATTTTTGTTTTCTTCATTATCATTGCGATTTTGTTCTGTCATGTGTGTTCAGTTCTTTTTCGGATTTCCAGGGTGGTTGAATAACTGCCTATAGAAAATTGCTGTAAATAGTACTGCATTTGCATCAAAACACAATGTATTGTGATCCTTACAGTGGTACAATATAATGTCTGATGTCTGATTTCAACTCACACTAATGACAGCAGCCCAAATGGTCAATCTCCTGACATTGCGTGAGGGAGCTCAGCTAATGTAAGACATAAGATCAAGTGTGAGACGATGAACTCTTATGGGCCGCTGTTGTCACTGTGAGATGAAATCTGAGATCAGCAATTAAATTCTATCACTGCAAGGATGACGACACATTTTTGTTTTCTGGAAATGTAGATCAGTTTATAAAGGTTGGAAGCAGTTTCAATAGGGAGGTACTTTACAACCACCCTAGTTATGTGTTTCCTTATTACTTCTCACTGCCTGAAAAGAAATAATAACAATTTTACAAAAAATATAATAATAATCATAATAGTAATAATAGTAATAATAATAATAATAATAATAATAATAATAATAATAATAATTCAAGAATGCTTCATGTGGAAACATTTCCCAGTGATTCAAAGTGATATGAATAGTCAATATTTAATATTATTTCTTTCCAGCCAGTAATATCCTCTTTGCCGTGTTCATTTTTGAAACAATGTTAGTATTTTGGTTAACAAAAAAAATCAATGTTTTAGTTCTTTTTATAATGTTGTTTACAATTTGTAACTCGGTATTCCCAATAAAAATGTTGACAGTTATATTTTCTGTTCTACATGTTCTTTTGTTGGTCAGTAACAGTCTGTTTCCTACCACAATTTGTTATGAAATTTGAATGTTACAGTTTTGATTTTAATAACTTTTCAATGTTGTTTTAGTTCTGCTTCAGTTTTACAGTTGTTATATATATATATATATATATATATATATATATATATATATATATATATATATATATATATATATATATATATATATATATATATATATATATATCTTTATAATTTTTTAAAATTGATTTTCAAGATGTACTTTCATTTTGAGCTATCATGATTGGGGTTGTGGTAGGTATGAAAGTGTGGTGACTGAAAATTCTGCTTCTGTTTTGTAATATTTGGTTTTATGATTCTTCCTTCAGCCAGCCCATCAGGAAACTGGCGCACACAGCTGACATTAGTTAATAAATACATTAATTAATCATTAATCAAGCATTTAATTATCAATTAATTATTACATTCTAAAGGCCTAAAGGATGTTTGGAGAACAAGAATTGTAGTTTACATTCATTCACAATGAAAAATGTTTGTGTCAGTTTTTATTTTTATGCTACAAAAAAAAGAAAAAAAGAATCTATATATAGAAATAGGAATAATTTCAAATCTGATGAGACAGCAGTTTGAAAGTAGCCTTTGTTATTGCTCTACACAATAACCCCAAACCGAAGTCTCCACACGAGTATATTGCTTTATAGATCATAAAGGGCCAATTGTGCGCACCTTATAATTTCATGAGAGAATGTAACCCTTCCCACCCCCTTTCCGCTCCCACCAGCATTCTTCAGTCCTTTTAAATGAAAGTGTATTAGCTATAACAATCTTTTGGTTGATTGGCTGTTTTATTAACGTCTTCTTCATGGAGATGATAAGATGTACGCATGCAGTTAAACACATTGGCACTACATACATATAAAAAATCTAATTACATTACCCCTCCACTGGAGAATCAATCAAAGCTTTTGCTGATCCAACATGACACTTACATCAAAGCTTATGTTTTCAATAGGATCGATAATATGAACATCAGTTAGCAAAAATGGATGAAAATCACTGCTTTGAAATAACACATGTTTCAGAGAAATGGATTCATTGCATATGCATTTCACATTTCACATTTCAGAATCAGAATCAGAATCTTTATTGTCCCCATGAAAACACAAGCAAATGTGTGTGCGGCGTACACTTCATCAACATAACTGCACAAAAGCAATAAAACACAAAAGACTTCAGGGATTAAAAAAAACACACCACAAAGAACAGAAAAGCAGTTGCACAATTCAATTCAATTCAATTCAATTCAATTCAATTCAAACAACTTTATTTATCCAGATTTGGCAATTACACAACATGAATGTAGCTTATCAAATAATAAAAGTCATGCATCCTACTTTCTAACCCCTAACACAAAACACCCACCTACACACACGCACACCCACACACCCACACCCTCATAAACGCACTTACCAGAAGTTTAAAAAGTTACCGGTACAGTATTTAATGCAGACTGTCACTGGCCTTCACAATCTAAGCACGACAATAAAGTATTAAAATCTGTACATATATCTATAAATGTTTATTTTCATTTCTTCCGTGATATTAAGCCAAAGACAATGCGAGAGCAATGATGTTAAATGTAGATCTGTGTACTTAGTTTTGTGGTAGGACTGTGATGTGTAGTGCAGAGGAGAAACTGATGGTGCCTATTTTCCGTTGTTTACAGCATTAGGAGTTTTGCACTCCAGTGACAATTACATTTTTTGTTATATTTTCCCCTGGACTTTGACTTTTGATAAGAAAATGTGAACTGTGATGTTTGCTAAGATGCATGGTCATCACTGGATGAGCGGGTCATTAAGATTCTAATAGTTATCTCCCTGCCTTTACACCACATGTTTGAGAGATAGATGTGTGTTTGTTATGTATTTGAGAGTGTGTGTAACATGTGGTGTACAGATTGCCGCACTTTGATCCTGATTGGTGATTTGGGGGAAAATCTCGTATGTAGCATCCATTGTGATGATGATGATGTGTTGATGATGATGATGGTGATGATGATGATGATGATGATGATGATGATGATGATGATGATGATGTGATGAGAATGTATATTTTATTAGTCAAATTAATTATTAGGCAAAATTTCAAAATATTTAAAAAATTTAAAGAATGTCTAAATTTCAAAAATCACAACTAATGTTAGGTAGGTTGGGTTTGGGCGCGCCACAGGCTGCGACTACGCCTTCCACATGGGGAGGCGGCCCAGAATTTCCCGATAAAAAGGGACAATAAAGCATTAAAATCTAGTTTAAAAAAATCTAATTAAATAAACTGATGTTATTGTTCATATTTTATTTGATATCTCTGATGCTCATCGCAGGATAAATATCCTTGTGTATCATGATGAGGACAATCAATTTATTCGTATTGATATTTTTGTAGTGGGAAAATAAAATAATTTCTTTGTAATAATTGTTGAGTTTTTGTTTGATGACATTGTGCACATTGTCATAAGTGATTACATACATGCATACACAGGGTTTTTTCCCACCACTGTGAGGCTACATTAATTTAGCTTCAATTTGTAATTCATTCAATTTCATGTTAAACATTAAAACACTCCATCACAGTTGGTTATTTACTCCTTTGGATAAGGGTGTATACATCAGTCTAGTCTGTGCACACTCATATTCCCTCACACTGATTTTAAAGGTCCTGATGCTAATATCCTAGATGGATGAGTTTCAATTACATCATCACTCACATATTCCTCATATTCCCTCACACAGATTTTAAAGATCCTGATGCTAATATCCTAGATGAATGAGTTTCAATTACATCATCACTCCCAGGAAGCACTAAGTCCCTTCTCTCAATGCCCAGTTGCCCAGGATAGTGCTAGTGCATTAGACAATGCGCCTAAGAAAGAAGTTGAAACCTCGTCCAGCCTGTATCAGCCATCGCCTTGAGCACCTCTTGAGCTGGAAAAGTGCTATAGAAGAACTTTAAAATAATAATAATAAAATATTTGCCTTCTGTGACCAACTAAACTAAACTAACCTAAGAAATGAAACTCAGAAAGTAATGTAGAAATATCGACGGTCAGCTGTGTGTGTTAAGAAATTTCAACAGGTAAACAATTTGTCTGTAAATATGGAATGTTTCTTTTCACTTGCTGCATCTTGAATTATATTTTTTTATTGTGCATTTTGTGGATATTGTCAATGGTATGAAGTACATGGGTATTTATCAGGTATTAAAGTTTTGTGCATTTTGTTTATTTTGTCAATCACGCGGTCACTCACTCTTGGATACTTACATGTAGTTCTGGGTGTTTGGTTGGTATTGTCAGTAGTACACAGAAAATTTGTCTAAGCCAGTCGGTATTATGTTTTTAGTTTGGTCCATTGCGTCTATATTGTCAGTGGTATGCAGAATGTTAGGTCCAGCGTGCTTGATGTTTGTTCTGTGCATTTTGTTGATATGGTCTGTTAGCAGTGTATGGGTATACACTTTCATATTTATTCTTTTTTTTTGTCAATATTCTTGGTCCTGTTCCAGTAAAAATAGGTTTTGTTTTCTGCATGTTATCAATATTTAGTATGTGAGTATGAATCATCACTTTTACATGTTGAATATAGTTTTTCACACTGGGAATTGCTTTGATCAGGTACTTGGATGTGATGTTTCAGTTTGAGTCTGTCCTTTGGATACATGCTGTTCAACACCTTTTCATTAGCTTCACTAGCGTACAGCTGTATCTGTATAGTGCACGTTGTTGTAGGTATGGTCTTGCCAGCATATGGTGCTGCAATAAGGAATGCTTAGCTGACATTGTCAGGGTAAAATGTGTGGTTCATTGTACCGTTATTTATGGGTCATCCTTTTGTTTTTCTTCCCCCCACAAACGATTCATTTTCTTTCCTTCTGTAGTGGTGAATAACAACAATAGGGTGGTTCTATTTGCAAAGAGAAGAGTTAACATTGAAATTAGTCCTTTGCATTCAACATTGGTGATACAACAGAGAGGGATAACGGTCTTAAGGAACAAGGGATAGGGACCCATATCAACATGGAACCAATCATGCTGCTAAGATGGCCAGTTAAAAATGGCTGCTTTTATCTTGGGAATCGAATCTGGGTCATTGGTGTGCCAAGTGGAACACTTGACCATTGAGCTATGGTGATTTACCTTTCCATTTGCCCTTGTGGTTAAACATTCCACATTATTATTGTTATTATCATTATTATTATTATTATTATTATTATTATTATTATTATTATTATTATTATTATTATTATTATTATTATTATTATTATTAAATTAATTAATTAATTAGGGGGGGATATAATTTTGAAAACTCCATATTCATTATTGCATTTGTCATCTGCTTGGCCTTGTATGTCTTATCTGTAAGCATTCCGATCTAGCAAATGCATCCACACTGCATGATTGCCGCAACTTGCAGATCTCCATTGGGCAATATTGGACGTTTCTTTGTTCGCACAATGAAGAAGTGCACGTTGTGTCATGGGCTTTCGTCTAAACATGAGTTGTTTCCCTTCATCCTGGTTTCCCACCTCTTCCTCCACCATTACCCTCAACACCTCCCCTCTCCCTCCCACCTTAATTTTAATTTTTTCTTTTCACCAGGAATTGTTTTAGAGGTTATTTGAGTTTGTCCGGCATATTTTATTTTTCCCTTTTCGTTGTGGTACAGGGGGACATGGTACTTTTCACCTCCAACTTTTTGGAATTCCTTTTTGTGAAATTAGTGTAGTGCATATTTGTTCAGAATCAAATCTTGTAATGAAGCATTTAAAAATTTCTTTTATGTTATTTGAATTACTGTTTTGCTCTAGTTGTCGTTTAATGTGATTTTTAGCTGTTAATATCTTCAGTGAATATTTGAGCCATTTCAAGGTTAAAACGCTCTTTTGGAATTCAGGAAGGTTATTTTTCATTCTGAAATTTAACATATATATGTATATAAATTTTTTTTTTCTTTGGTTGTTGTATTTTAGACTTTAGAATTTCTTTGTATTTCTGAAGAAAAATGGCACAGAACTATTGTTCTAGGAATTATACCAATATTAGTAATACATATGAATTAATATGTGATGACCATTTCACAGTGAAACTTTTCATCTCAGTGGTAGTATTATACATTTTCACTTCCCTGCCCAGGTGAAGACTCAGCAGAGGAGCAACGATCAGCTGAAGGGTGACCTTGCCGTTGCCAAGAGCAACTACGAACAGGAAGTGCAGCAGTTGCAGAGTGACCTGGTGGTGTTGCGGGAGGATCTCAAGGTCACCAAGGAAGAGCTAGCAGAGGCGCAGCAGAGCAGAAGATCTCGGACAACAAGAGCACCATTAACGAACTGAACGAAGATCTGGAGCGCTTCAGGAAACTGCAGGAGGAGAGTGCTATGGAGGTGAGAAAAGGGAATGGGAGGGAAAGGGGAGGAGATGGAGAGAGAGAGAGAGAGAGAGAGAGAGAGAGAGAGACAGACAGAGAGAGACAGAGACAGAGAGAGAGACAGAGACAGAGAGAGGCAGAGAGAGAGAGAGAGGAAGAGGCAGAGAGAGAGAGAGAGAGAAGAAATGGGGAGGCAAGTGGAAAAAAATAGATTTAGGAAGGCTGGTGGTGTGTACCTTGGTCAGTTGGAAACACATGGAAAATAAAGCAGAGTCATGTCCAAGCTGGTCCTGAGAAAAGGGTGGTCATTAATGCCTCTGTGTTATGAGAGAAAGGTTGTAGGCAGCCAGCACCTCAACTTCTTTCCCCTACAATCTTATTTTTTTGTTAAACTTACAACCTGCATCAATCTGTTTCAGATCAACCGACAGTCTGAGATGCTGAAGGAGCAGGAGATGCTGTTGGCAGAGTCTCGCCAACAGTGCTCGGAGCTGGAGAGTCAGCTGGACACCGCTCGGGATGAAGCTGAGCGACTGCAGGCCAACCTGAGCATGTACAAACACAAGTATGAGCAGCACAACAACCAGATACAGCACATGGAGGCCACCGTCAACACGCTGCAGGAAAAACTGCAGGACAGCAGATCTAGGGTTCGTGTTTGTAGCATTTTGTCTGTGTTTGTAGCATTTTGTCTGTCTTTGTGCCTAATGCTGTGTGTGAGAGAGAGTTCTTGTGTGTTTTATTGTTTATTAAGAGACGCATGCACTAGTAGAAGTACTCGCCCCCCACACCGACTTAACTAAAGCTTTTAGGTTTTGAAGTTAGTTCAGCCAGGCTAGCTATAAATAGCTTTGCCGGTGCTCTTCTTTCCTTTCCTTTCACTAAAAGGGAGGGTGTAGGCAAGCTATAAATAGCCCGCAGCCAAAAATGTGGGAGAACCTAAGAGTGCTGCTCACATAGGCATTGAGCTGGTGTGCCCCCTTCAGATGAGAGTATAAACTATATTCCATAAAGATCCTGATGCTCTTGTCCTAGATGAGTGTCAGTTAGATAAATACACTCAGCAAGCACTAGGTCCCTTCTCCCCATCCCTACTTGCCCAGGATTGTGCTCAGTTGTTAGGACCATCATACCATGCACCTAAGGCAGGATATGGGCGCCTCAGACGGCTTGAGTTAGATCCTGTATTGGCCAGCGCCTTGAGCAGCTCTTGAGTTGGAAAAGCGCTGTATAAGTACGCTGACATTTTTTTTTAAAACAGAATTTATTAAGTACATGAACAGTTGTACACAAAAAGCGTGGTTTTAGTGGTGAGCACGTTCTTTCAGTTCTCCGTGTCTCAAAAGTACATTAATTGAAGTTGTTCTGTTGACTTGTTTTGCCTACAGGAGCTGGAGAAAGAACAGAGGATCGAGCGTTTGCGCACTGAGGTGGAAACTCTGGACTCAGCTCATCACGACTCGCAAGCTCAGGTTGCCAAGTGCGAGGACGTCATTGAGCAGTTGACTCAGGAGCTCACCTCTTCCCAGGACGAGCTGAAGGGCGCTCACACTCGCATCAAGGACTGTGAAAAGGACATCGCTAGTCTCAAGCAAATGCTGCAGGAGTCCCAACATGAGGTACCCATCTTTGCAATTTATTTTACACATTTTACGAGAGGATTTTCTCTGGTTTCTCTCCCTTCACTTAGATATTGGATGCAGTCAATCTATGAAAAAAGGAAAGATTTCATTTCATTTTTCTAATAGCAACTTGCTTTTTTTTTAACACCCTGTGTTTGAGGGTTAAATGTGTGTTTGTTGTGTACGTAGGAGTGTATGTAACATGTGAGCATATATAGTTACAGATTGTGGCACTTCTAGGAATAAGGCTCTTACACTTGTATAACATCCAGCAATTTTATTATTGCTTACAGAAAAAAGATTACAAATAAAAGAAAGTGGCAACACTTTTGCTGCTAATTACTATGTGCACTTGAGTTGAAGTAGGATGGGGGTTAGAAACTATGAGGAAAGGGTTCAATAATGCAGTGACATTGTTGTGAATGGTTGCAGTGTCTGCAAAACCAGGAGCAGGCCAAGAGTTTTGAGAACCAGCTGCTGACCTACCAGGCTGAGCATACCCACACCAACCTAGAGGTCGGTTTAAAGTTTGGCTTCCTTGATGATGATGATTGATGATTGATGATGATGATGATGATGGTGATGATCATGAAGATCATGATGGTGATGATGATGATCGTGGAGATGGTGGTGGTCAATTCTGTGGAGCAGGTATATATTTTGAATAATGCTTGTCATGTGATATATGCAACTCTTTACCAAACTGTGCAGTGAGTATAGTCTGAACTTGTCTAGTCAATGCAGAGTTTGACATATAACCCAGACAGGGCCTCACCACATTCTTGCCAGTTCACAAATGCCTGAACATTTGTCTAGGGAAAATTGTTTGAGATTATTATTATTATTATCATTATTATTATTATTGAGGATTTGTATAGCACACTTATCTCGCCGTACTTGACCAGACTCTAGGCGCTGGCCGATACAGGATCTAAACTGAGCCGCCCGAGTCGCCCACCCGCAGCCTTTGGGCGCATGGTCTGACGCCCGGACAACTGTGCACTATCCTGGCCAGCCAGGAATGGGGGAGTAGGACCAAGTGCATGCTGGGTGTGTTCTTGTTACCGGCACTCATCCGTCTAGGACATGAGCGTCAGGATTTTTAAAGTTCGTTATGATGGAATGTAAGCGACACACAGACTAGACTCGGTTTATACTCTCATCCGAAGGAGTAGGAAACAGGAATAAAGTGTCTTTCCCAGGGACACAACAAAATGGCCCAGACAGGGCTCGAACTCGGGACTTTCCGATCCGCAAGCCAGAGCACTACCATTAGACCACCGTGCCTCCTCAAATTATTATTAAAGTGTAGATTAGCTCTTGTTGGTGAATACCAGAACATGACAAGAACATGTTTGTTTTTTACATCTAGTACCAAAGCAAGGAAGAACGCATTGGCCAGCTGGAGTATGACCTTGAAGGCAGCCGTGCTGACCTTAACAGCAAGATGAGGCAGATGGCTGACCTTGAAGACACCTTGAACGACCTTCAGGCTGAACTTAGTCAGGTCAAAGACCAGAAGACTGCTGCTGTGAATGAGGTTAGCAAAAGTTTGCTCTTTGGGGAAAACTGTTTTCTTTGTCTCAGCCTGTTTGTCTGTCCCTGCCTCTCGTGTTTGTTGGTATCTAAAAATCAGTCTTTCTGTCTTTCCCATTGCTTCTTTCATTCTCTTGCTTCTGTCCGCATCGCCTGTTTGTCAGTCTTTCTTCTGTGTCCTTCTTCTTCCTCTCACTTCTGTCCCTCCTCTTCTCCCTTCTGCTTCTCTGTCTGCGTTGTTGGTCCGTTCTCTCTGTCTGTGCTCCTCCTTCTTCTTTTTTCCTCTGTCTCCCTCTCCTTCGCTCACCAGAAATGTGGCTTAGAAACACACTGTTATGTTTTCCTTGTTTTTTGTCCTCTTTCTCACCCTTCCTCTCTGCGTGTTTGATGCGGTGCGATATAGAGTTGTTGTGTTTATGTGACAAGATTTATTGTGTTTGAGTGCGCGTGCACCACACTTTTGCTAAACTCTCATCAAGCATGCACTAGGTCCTGTCTGTCCCATCCCCAGTGGGTCAGGATAGTGCTCAGTTGTCTGGGCATCACACAGTGCGGCTAAGGCATCAATGGGGTGCCTGGGCGGCTTGAGTTAGATCTTGTATCAGGCTGCCCCTTGGGCAGCTCTTGAGCAGGAAGAGTGCTATATAAGATTGATTCAATAAATAAATACAGATTGCAGTTTGGGTTTAATGTGTGCATTGGCCTAGGGGTCAACAATTCCAAGAGAAAGCACAGGAGGGTACCCTGGGTACTAAATGACAGGCTGGGCATGATCTACGGTCTTGTCTTTAGTACTGCTGGTGGAGGCCCTAGCATTTGTGCGTCATAAGCTCTGATAAGGAGATAATGAGAAACAAATGGATAAATAAGCTAAGAGAATGCCAATGTAGACAACACAATACAATACAATGCACATTGCTCTTCATTGGGAACTCTCTCTCACTCTCTCTCTCTCTCTCACTCTCTTTTTCTCAATCACTCTCTCAGTTTCTTTCTCTCTCTCTTCTCTCTCTCTCTCTCTCTCTCTCTCTCTCCCTCTCTCTCTCTCTCTCTCTTTCTAATTACTATGTTAATTTGTTAAGGGACAGATTGGAAGATTAGACTTCTTATTAGTCTAAAATCTTTATCTCTAATAAAAAAAAAGTTTCAAAAAAGTTTCAAAGTTTCTCTCTCCCAGGCCCACCAGGCTCACAAAATTTTTATATGAATCTCAGCACCACTTCTGAAAACATCAAAGAGACTTCAGATCTTTTATACAGAAGCTGTTTTGAAAGCACATACGTATCGACTTTATATAATTTCTCTTTCTTTTATACTGTCTCACAAACACACACACACACAAGCTCTACATTTTTTTTTTTAAATCGTCTGCAAGGACAAAGAAGAATTCTGATTTGGATACACTAGAGGAACCATTTTCAAAGCATGAATAGACATTATATAATTTCTTTTTCTCTCTATCATACTTTCACACACAAGCTCTGTATGAATTTCACCTCCATTGAGAACAAACAGTTATGATTTGGATACACTACAGTAACTGTTTTCAAGGCACATATTGCAATTATATTGCTCCTTCTATTGACTTTTGTATGGAATCAACCCAGGATATTAAGTTGCTACATGTTTTCCTCACAAAGCTTTCTTTGGGTAAACTACAGTGGGTATTTTTATTGGCTCACTCAGCAAAAAGAACCCACAGTCCTGTGTCCAGTTTGATGCAGTGGAAATATTCCATAGACTGAAATACAAAAAGTGTCTCAGTAACATAGTGGTCAGGGCACAACATGTTCATGTTTAGCAACGTCAAGCCTACCTAATACTTCAATGGATGGGCCATACTTGGAAGGCTGCCACCAAAAAACACAAAAAGAGTGAAACACGCTCATGACACACCCCATGCCCAGTCAACCCAGCTGTGAATGGGTACTTGCATCTGTTTTGGACCGGGGATCAGAAAGTAAAGCAGAGAGAGAGAGAGAGAGAGAGATTGGCACCGCCCTTATTAAGTTGGCCTAGAGAAAAGTGAGGTCTCAGTTTTTACTCCTCTCTCTCCTAGGACTGAAAGGTTAAGGGAACACTTGTATCTGTTTCAATACAATTCCATATAGTCCTGTGTGGGAATGAAAAGTTTGCCAATCTTTTTTTTCAAATATAAGTATAGAATGGAAACTTGTGAACTCATAACTTAATGGTGCTGCGTGTTATCTTTGAGAGAGAAATCTAAAGAGAGTGGGTAGGCTCAAGGAATGAACTAACTTTGAAGTTTTATCATCTACATCCCAAAATTGGTTAAATGGCAAATAAGGGAAAAGAGGGGGTAGGGATCTCATTTAACACTGATCTACCAGAGCAATCATATTGCTGAGACAGACAGTATAAAATGGCCACTTTTATTTGACTCTACTACAGGATTCGAACCTGGGTCATCAGTGTGGGTGGGCTCAGTCATGTGTGATATCACTAGCACTGCATACGTTGGTGCATTAGGCTATTGTAGTATTGTTCTTCTTGGGTATAACAGACACTTGTCCGTATGTAGATTCATTTGCTGCTGGGGATTTTGACATTGGCTGGCACCTTTTGCACCTCTTTGAGCTTTTCAATGCGGCTGTGTAAAAGCAATTTATTTTAGAAGAAGTCACCATGCATGGGTGAAGCTGTAAACATGGTTCAACCCCATTAACAAAACTGTCAAAGGTGCCTCTGAAACATGTCATATCTTGTGGTGGCAGCCTTATTGATCTCTCCTCTGTGGACCCACATACAATTCACCGTGTTTGCTGTTCAAATAGTCCCCCACTTTTTCACAGTTACTGCCGCTCAGTAACAGTTCAATCAGTGAAAGATTCTGTTAGGAGTGGCATAGTCTTAGTGTTAAACTGTCTCACCTAATGACCTATAGATTTGGTAAAAAGGAAAATACTACACATCACTCATTTATTTTAAGAAATATTATATTCCCCTTCTTCAAATTTTAATAGGTGACAATTCGAAGTAACCCTAGGTGTGATTTGATTTAACAGAGCTTGTACTGCAAGTATTGTTGCTATTTATTGTGCTAATCAGTGTGATGGTACCAGGACAAGGTGTATGATAAAAGTCAGTCAGTTATATTAACTATTCTCTTGGGTCTATGTAGTACAGTGCTACAAATTCTGTCACTGATAGATGTTCACGATCGTGAATAGGTTTGGATGATAGATTTAGTTTTGGTATGTGTGTATAGCGTTTGTGTGCTCATTACATTTGTTGTGGCACTGAATTGACAGTTCCGTAGGATACAAAAATCATTCAAGCGTGTAATTATAGACTGGAATTTAGGCCCTTCGTGAATTTGTTTTATGGTGGTAATTGAGGAATTATTTGTGTAGTGTCTTTAAAGCAATAACTGGTGTGATACTGGTGGATTCTGTATGCAATGAGCAGAAGAAGAAGAAGAGGATAGTGATGATGATGATGATGATGGTGATTGTGCAGTTGTTAATTTCAAATATAAAGCAGGCTTTTGAAAACACTTCATATAGGACAAGTAATTGAAGTGAATAAACTATTTTAAAGCCTATTGATTTTTGTTGAGCGTGAAATCCACTTGGTACAGTAAGGTTTGGTGCCATTTTGAAAAGTCTTCAGGACGAGCCCAGACTAGCTATGAAAGAGTCAGTTAATGCTTGTAGCCCTTGCTCTAAGGTGAAGCAGACGAGTGTGCGTTTTTGAGTTGTTCACTCTGCAATGCCACATACAGGGTATAGAATTTAATTGCTCATCTATACATTTTCTGCAAGTTCATCAAGTAAGTTCTCTCACTGTAAGGCACATTTTTGCAAAGAATTGCAGAGGACTCTGCTATACTAAAGTATTCCATAATTAACCTACTGACATAGCAGAGAAAGTATTGGCTTAATATCATCTGGACTCCTCATATCGCAACAACGTACTCATTGTATCAGTGAAGTGCCTGTCATGTTTATCTTGTTCTTGTTGGCTAATGATAGTGCTGGATAAACGTCAAGTGCTTCTGTGTGATTAGAATGTCTTTGACCTGTGTGTATGCTTCCTAGGTAGATAATCCTCCACTGTGTTCCAAATAATTGCAGAATTTTGTCAGAGAAGTATATGAGCTATTAGTTTTGTAAGGCTTCATAATGTTAACTGTTGATTTTATATGTGCTACCTAAGTAGACAATTCTTCCATTGTGTTCAAAATAAATCCAAAATGTTGTCAGAGAAGTATATGAGCTATTAGTTTTATAAATCTTCATTAATTTTGACTTTTGTCTTTGTAGTATGGGCTTCCTAGGTAGACAATCCTTCCACTGTGTTCCTAATAATTACAGAATTCTTTCAATGTGTTGAAAATAAATCTAGAATGTTGTCAGAGAAGTATTTGATCTATTAGTTTTATGTCTTCATTAATGTTGACTTTTGTCTTTGTAGTATGGGCTTCCTAGGTAGATAACCCTTCCACTGTGTTACAAATAATTGCAGAATTCTTTCACTGTGTTTAAAATAAATCCACAATTTTGTTAGCGAGGATCATTTAAGGTAGTAAAAAAATATTTTTTGTGTTTTTATAAAAACCAGAGCTATTATCATGGAAACTTTCATGTTTTTTGTGAAGAAGGAGATTATTATATCTCCGGAAACATTTTCAAATAAACGGGGCTGTTTGTTATTTTCCATGTGGTTTTTTCTGTGAGTTAGGGTATAATAGATTACAAAATTTCTTGTGCCTTTGTAAGTGGATTCTGTTAAATATCTTTGATCTCAGCGCTTTCTCCTTGAGATAACGGGTGGTTGTCTGGAAGCTTGTGTTAAAGGTGTAGTACTGCTGATTAGATTTTAAAGTGGTTCTAACCCACCCTTTAACAACTTGTATGGGTTCAAGTATATATCCAGCTTATAGTCTATAAACGCATACCCCTTTTCTTTAGGACCCGCATTGGTATACCCCAAGCAAAGTTCATATTTTCAGAGATTGCGGAGTGCCATTCAAAACACAACAGAAAAAACTGAAATTCCACTCCTACGTTACAAACCCTGAAAGTCACTGTTGGTGTTGATAGAAATTGATCCATTGTCTTTTGTAATAGGTGTCAGTGCACGCTAATACTGTATCTTGTGACTGGATGAAATTCCACAGCCACAGACGGCACACGTTCCACCCATCTTGATTCCATTCTCTGGGTCACAAACAGGAAAGGCTGTTTTTGTCATTTGACATCTGAATCAGCTTTTCACCACAGGCACTAAGATTCGGCTCTCTTTAAAGGTGTTATAGTGACGGCAATCGTGACCTTAAAAATACTTAAATTTGCTTCAAAAATATAGGTGAAATCCACTTAACTGGCTTACAACGAAAAAGTCAGGTGCAATTTCTGGTGGAGTAGCTTTGAAGCGGTGTTAACTGTGCTTAACAGGGCTTACTGGAGAGAGAGAAGAACAAGGTGAACGTTAAGGATGAACTAGGTTGTCAAAACGCTGCATAATTGTTATTATAATGGTCCCAGGAAAGTAGAAATATATCTTACTAATTGCTAGAGTTCCCATCATATTTGATACAATATCACCTGTCCTTCTTGTTGGGGTGCAGAGAGAGAGGCAGACAGAGAAACGAAGAGAGAGATCTTTGATCTCATTTAACTGAAGTGAAAAGGGGGGTATTTGATGACAGTGGTGCAAAGTAAAACCCACTAGCTAGGGGATTTAACCTTGTCTTTTCCAAGAAGATTCAGTGCGTTTGTGTTCAGGGTGGGGGTTGAAGAGGGTGGGGTGAGGGTAGAAGGATAAAGATGGGGGGGAAGAGAAAGATGGAGAGGGTGAAAAGGGAGAGAGAGGGGAAGGAATATCTTTGAAGTGATGTTGCTGTGTTTTAGAGGAATATGCATGGAGCTTATTTATTTGATCACAGAGGTGTTCAGTTATCGCCTACTCGTTACCAGATTTAGCCTCATGTGTAATTAAAAAGTCAAGTGCCCTTTTGTTAAGGAAGTGACACAATGAGAGCAGTGAGAGAGAGAGAGAGAGAGAGAGAGAGAGGAGAGAGAGAGAGAGAGAGAGAGAAAGTTAGTTGGGAAGGGGGCAGATTTCTTTGAAGTGACATTACTGTGTTTTAAAGAGGTTATTTGATCACAATGGCTTTACCGTTTTAAAGAGTTTATTTGGTCACAGTAGTGTAAAAGTAGTCGACTCATTTCCAGATCTAATCTCATGTGTTAGAAAAAGTCAGGTGTTGTTGGTGTGGGTGAATATGTTTGAATTATTTTGGCTGGACTGCTTGGACTATCCAGAAACGTGTCTCAGATGTATGCATACTACAGAGTGGTTGAAATATAACTCCCTATTGAACATTGATTATCACTGTTGTAAACAGCACTGCATTTGCCAGAAACAAAAATGCATCGTGATCCTTACAGAGGTAGAATTTAATTGCTATCGCGCATTTCATTGAAGGCGAATTTCTGTGTAAATTCACAGTCTCGGTTTCGGTCTTATCTTAATAGTGATGAGAGCAGCCCAATAAATGCCTGCTGCCGGACATTTGGTTCTATGGCATTTTATGTGTTATGTCAGCTGAGCTCACTCACTCAATGTCAGGCTATGGGCACCGCTTGTCGCTGTGAGATGAAATTACAGATCAGCAATTTAGTGCAATAGGGTATAAGACTAAGCTACTATATAGCAGATTTAGCGCATGTTTTATTATAAACACTAAGTGCGCTTGTTATGGGAGAATGTGTTTGAACTGTGTGGTCTTTCCTTTGATTACTGTGAGCGTGTGGCACATTGTCTCAGATGTGTGCAGAACTTCCCAGCCCTGTGAAATGGTATATCTCAGTAGCATTAAAGTAGAATCATTAGAGGTTATATCTTATGTTTGATAAAAAGTTGAGTGCTTTTGTTATGAGACAATAGGTTTGAACTGTTTAGACTCTTCAGTTATGAACTGTGTTAGAACATGTCCACAGTTTTTAAACTCGCAAAAAATTCACAAGTTGGTCTCTTCTTCTACGTCTTCTGTCAGAGTGGTGTAAATAAGTACATTTCTGTCAGAGAGGTGTAAATTACTAAATTTCTGTCAGAGTGGTGTAAACATTAACTAGATTTCTATCAGAGTGGTGTAAAAGCTAACTATATTTCTGTCAGAATGGTGCAGATGTTTCCTCTATATCGTCTCAATCTTAATCTTTTGTCAGCTGAGGGCCTGCTTTGAACTTGCTGCACCAACTACTTATCCTCTAAATGCTGTAACATGGTACATGAGTGAGAAGTTTTGTGTGTGATCAAATGCTGTACAGGAAAATGAGGGATCAAGATTTGTGTTTTCTCTTCTTCAGATATAATCCTTTAATCTTCAGCAAGCATGTTTAACTTGTGTTTAATATCTGTGATGATTACAGGATACATTTGCCAAATCTTCACCCAAACTTAGCATGGATTCATACTCCTCGTTTCCCTATCCTGCAGAAAGAGACTATTTATCTGGCAGTTCTAGAAATGATGTCGATAATATGGAAACATACAGAGACTCTCACTCAAAGCACGATGACCACCATGACGATTTAGCAACATGGAAATCAAGTACTGATGGTTTTGAAACTAGCGAGAATAATTTGAAAATGGCCAACTTGGGACTTGATGGAAGCAGTACTGATTTTGACTATGACACAAAGTATGTCGGACGTTCTGAACAGTTATATCATGGATCGTCAAAGTATGATCGTTCAGGGGAGTTAGATTATGGTTCAAAGCACAGCCATTCTGAAAGTTTGGGGTATGATGATAGAAAGTATCATGAACGTTCTAAATCTGTGAGTTATGATGAATGTTATGATGGTCCGTCAAAACCCGTGAGTTACTATGAGAAATACGGTGATTGTTTGAAACCTTTGGGGTATGAGCCACAATGTGATCCTTATGGTGACTTGCTGTGGAAGTCATACGCTGAGGAAGCTGGCATAAACTCTGCACTAGGCCAAAGTGTGGTGGATCTGGAACCAGAAGACAGCGTTGCTGTAAACCCTGAGTTTTATACTGGAAAGAAAAGTTTGAAGGAAGAGCTGAAATACAGGGTAGATCATTTTATATTATTTAGGCATACTTATTTATGATTCATTTATTAAAACGTCTGTGGTCTCAACTGTTCTTTTTGTTAAAAACAACAACTTGTGCTTGTGTTTGTTCTTATCTGCTGTGTTTGTAGTTGTTCTGCTTTGCTTGATAATGAAATTGTACATATTTTATGTACACCCTCTCTCTGTTTCTAGTGTCTATCCTGTCTCTTTTTTTTCTCTCTCTGCCTCTCTCTCTCTCTATCTCTTTCCCCCCCTCTCTCTCCCTCTCTCTCTCTCTCTCTCTCTGTTTCTTTTTCTCTCCCTCTGTAATATACTTATCCATTTTCCTTTGGTATTCTGCTTCTTTATTTGCTTGCAAAATGCATATTTTACATGGAAATATATTTTCTTTAGTGGAAGAGAAATTGATGGTAGGACAAAGTTGTTGTTGGTGGCAGCGAAGATGATGATAATGGTGATAGTTAGTATAATAATATCAACCACACATATACTAGTGATGATGATGATGATGATGATGATTATGATGATGATGATGATTGAGCATTATTTTGACAATGGTTACATTTTTTCCAGATCAACCGACTAGAACAGAATGTCCAGCAACTCCAGCTGAACCTCACCTCAGCTCACCAGCGTCACAAGTCTGAGTGCAGTCGCTATGACGACCAAGTGGCTGGCTTGCAGCAGGAACTGGCGGAGGCCAGGAACCGTGGCCAGATCCTGGAGGAGGAGGTGGACAGAAAAGAAGAACAGATCAAGAGGAACGAAGCTGAGATTGCCAATTGCCGTGACGATATCAGGTCCAAGGTGGAGCAGGTCAGTTTTTGGCTAGGATTGCAATGAGGAGGAAATTGTGGGTGGTGGAGATGATGGTGATGTTAGTAGAGGTGTTAGTAGATAAAGTGCAGTGAAAACTGAGATGGCATTTGGCGGTGACTAGATGAGGTCAACATGTAAAATGTATGCTGACGATTGTGATGATGACGGACGCCTTAGTTCTATCATCTTGTTATTATGGATGCCTCTGCTACTGCTGCTTTGGTTACTGTTGGGGTACTTGTAATAATAATAATAATAATAATAATAATAATAAATAATAATGGATGCAATATTATAATTTGGGTGATGGTGGTTATGTTAATAGTGATGATCATGATGGTGATAAAGAAGACGGTGGTAACATACTATAATTAATTATTTCAGATTGAGAAGCTGGAGCGTACTCTGCTGGACCACAAGCAGGACATTGGCAAGCTGCAACACGCCAAGAGACAGGCGGACAACACTGTGAGTACATCATTATATCAATAATGTTACAAAAGAAGACAATAACTGTAATAAATATCAATATTTTTGTAGTGGTACATTTTTTAAAAAAAAAGCATTTCAGAGTGAATGCAGTCAAGAAAATTGGTAATGGAAGACAGGATATGTAATAAAATTGGCGGGTGAAATTGTTCTAATATTTCTTCCAATACATCAAAAGCACGGTTTTGTGTTTGTGTTTGTGTTTGTGTTTAGATCTCCGAAGTGCGGGCAGAGTGTGATCACCTGAAGTCAGATCTGTCAGAGGCCAGATCCCAGTACAAAGACTGCGCCCAAGAGGTATGTATGCCAACAGTAGTGCATAGGTGATTGAAAGTCACACACAGTCTTAATAAGTTCCAAGAACTCGAGACAGAGGACTTAAGGCCAAAGGAGAAAAAACCATGATTGCTTGATTGATTTTATTACTTTATTTATTTATCTCCTTTCCGTGTCAGCTGGCCCACCATGAGGAGAAGCTGATGTTGATGGAGCAGAGCCTGACGACCACGCAGGATCAACTCGGTCAGAGAGTCACAGAGGTGGTCAAGCATGAACAGCAAAACAGAAAACTTCAGGTAAGGTTTACTGCTCTCACTCAGTAGTTTGACTCCAGCTTTCTTTGCCTGCAACTTAGTGCACTGTAAATAGAACAAAACTTTCTGTCCTAACTATATAACATGTAGAAATACTCTACTTTTGTCACTTACTCTTAGTTCTGAATAATTGGGTTTATTTCTTCCCCATTTTGTTGAAACTTGTTTACATTTCATTTGGATTCTGCTTGCATCTGCATGTGTTGTAATAAAAAATCGAACAAAAATCAGGTGTGTTTTTTTTATCCCATAGTCCACAAAAAGTTCAGGAATTTTTGTTCATTGGTTGACTAAACATATTAGGCTGGTAGTGTTTCACTGTTGACAAATGTAGACATCCAATTCAGCTAAATAATTGTTGTGGAAATAATCTTGCAGCAATCTTCCATTAAAACTGCGCATAGAAAATATATTTGTAATAATAACAATAGCGGTTTAGCACAGTTAGTAAACTTTCTTTGTAATTTCATGTAGTGTTAAAAAAAAAAAACTTGATTAGTTTTAAGTATGTAACTAACTAACTAAGAATTTTTGGTTGTTGGGCAATTCAGGCCGAGTTGAAGACGATGCGAGAGAGAGCGACCAGCTTTGAAGAAGAGCTGAAGGAGCAGAAACTAGTGCTGGAGAAGACACGACGTGACCTGGCCACCACCAAGGATGAATTCCACACCGCAGTGCAGGAGGGCCAGGCTTTCAGGCAACAAGCGCAGAAGCTCTCCGTCGAGCTGGAGGCCACCCGGGAACAGGAGAAAATGCTGTCTGAACAGGTACAGCCAAG
>CM072519.1:15577301-15751737 GCA_036898135.1 Oncomelania hupensis | reverse complement strand
TCTCTTCTCATTCACAGTTTCAGTCTCATTCAATAATCAATCAACCGATCAATTTGCAGGTGCTCTCGTTCACTTCCTCTCTCACACCTTATAATCAAGTTTTATGGACATTTTCTCTTATCACCTAGAGTTGTATAACCAATTTGTAATTGTTGCAGTAGACTTATTATTTTTATATATATTGTTAATTCTAATTGTTAGTGTATATATATCATTAATGGTGATTGTAACTGCATGCCTACAGGCATCTCATTATGAGAGAAAGCTCAGCACGCTGGAACTACAACTGAGGGAGAGCCAGAAAGCTCACAGGAAAGCTTTGGAGGAGGTGAGTGAGGCCCTGTGCTGGTCACACCTAACACTTCCTTAGCACTTGTCATATTATCGTGGATGCATGTGACTGTGCCACAACCTGGAATTCTGGCCTTTAGATATCTGTTCCACCACTCTGCATGCAGGAAGACAATACCGGTCTGACAATGAATCTAGGAACAGATAATTGATAGTAGTGTATGTAGAATGTACTACAAAAAACATTCAGCCAACCTCCCAAACCCTCCCTCACATGCACTCATTTATAACAGTTCTTTATATTCTTCATAGAATTGTTTGATTATTATAAATTATGATTATTATTATTTTATCATTATTATTTTATTATTTTATTATTTTATCGTTCTTATTGTAGCCCTTCCTGCTCATAGCATTTAATTTTTCACATTCTTCCTAGGATTTGGTAATACCCCAAAATACTCCCCTCAGTCCTCTAAGTACTCAAATTCATGTATAGGTCATAAGCAGTTATGAGTATATCTTTAGCTCTGGTTTGAATGAGAAACATGCATTATAAACAGAGTGGTTGAAAAGTAACTCCCTATTGAACATTGCTTACAGCTTTTGTAAATAATACTGCATTTGTATTGAAAACAAATTGTATTGAATTGTATTACATACTGCCTCAGCTTCCAAACTCTGTTGACTCAAACTGTTTGCATTTTAATGCAGATGGAGAGCCTGCAGGAGAAGCTGAGGGAGGGTCAGGTCTCCACTCACGACCATCACGAGATCCTCAAATCGGAGCTTCGGCGTCGTGACGAGACCATCCACAACTTGCGACGCGATTACCACAAGCTGGAAGAGAAGAGAGATTCCGCCATTAACGAGGTAAGAGCAAAATAAAATGCAACTTTATTACCAATTTGCTTGTTCTACTGCTGCAGCAGTTTGAACAATGATGATAGTGATTTTTACGGCAAACGTTTTCTGTAATGTTTTATATGCTTCTTTGTGTGTAGCATTTGAAATAATTGTATTTTATGAATATTTGAAGACATTCAATATCCGTAGCGATTTTGTTAAACTATTTAATAATGTTTGATGAATATTTGAAATCATTTCAGTCCTATACTGTGTATATCTTTTTTGAAATAATAATCAAGTTTTCTGAATATTTTGAAGAAATTCAATATTAGTAGTGTATTTTACGTTCACTAAATAAATGTTTGATAAATATTTAAAGAATTTCAGTTCATATTTTAAAATATTTTTCAAAGTAAATATCATCATTGGAAGGATATTTTGAAGAAATTCATCAATTATTGCTCAGTATCCTATGAGAATTTGCTTTCCTGCATATTTTTGTAGTGGGGGTGAAAATTTTTTTGTCACCTGAGTGCACATATTTATTATAAATATTTCAAATATTCTCTTAAAAGAACCTTACTGCCATAGTAATTTTGAGGAAAGCTTCTCATATTTGGAATGAATGAGACAGAAGATTGAGTGAAGAAGAAATGAAGGATAAAAAACTGTTAAAATCTTTTTTTCTCTCCCTATAATGCATGTATTAGTTATTTTCCCTTGCATTATTATCCATGCTTAGATAGTTTTGTTAGAAGTGAATTAGTAGCTTCATCAATAGAAAGTGACAAATTTGAAATATAATAACAATCCTCTATCTCAGATACCATGTTACACTTCTTTTATTAGAATGGTGTGTGAGTGTGTTATTTTGTGTGTTAAATATGCTTTCATAGATTCCCAGCCTACCCTTCTGAACATAGCGCTATTGGCATTATTCTATAGTAATTTTTTCAATTTGTTGCGCTGTTTATCAGTCGTAGCGATCAGAAAGTAAATGGCAAATGGTTGACTTAGCTCCTCTCTCTACACAATAGGGTCCAACTTTGACAGGATTATCTCTTACCCAGAGGCCACTCACAGTTGGTGGACTTAGATGCAATTATGTCCCTTGGCCCTTGTTTTACACCCCACAGCTATATTAGTCAAACTGTGACTGGATTATCTCCCTTCCAAATGTCGCTCATTGAGTGTTTGGACTAGCTAGGTATGTTAGTTGCATGCTGTTAAGACATATTGACTTGGTGTCACAACAACAAATTGGATGTAACTTTTGTTTGCGTGCCTTATTTCAGCTGGTTTATGCTCTGAAAAAAATTATTTTTATTTTTTGTGGGGCTGACAGGGGAACAGTCCTAGTGCTTTTAATCCACCACGGACAACTGTAAAGTTTCATGTCGTGTTTTAGAAATAACACATTTTTAAAAAATGTTGTAATAAAATTCTGTTGTAAATGGCAGTAATTCATAAAAAAACTATTTAAAAGTATTACCAGATAAACACGTGTTTGCATGTATGCATGTAGAACTTAGAATGATCTTTGCGTTCTGTTGTAAACAATACATGGTACAGTCATGACAGTTTATGTTTGGCATTACTGTAGGAAATTCATTGTATTATCATTAATTTTATTATTTTTTGTTTATGGTATTAATTTTTTCTCGTTGTATTGAATATTGTATTGTAATTGTTTGTGTGTTGTATTATGGTTAATACAATGTGCTTTTTTTTTTTGTTTGTAATGTATATGTATTATTTTATATTTTTTTATTTTTGAAAAGTATTATATATTTATTTGTTATTGTTATTTTGTTGGTAATGATTTAATATTAAATTGGAAGAGATTTAAAGAAAAGAAAGAATGATTTATCATTTTTTGTATTAATGTAGATTAAAATGAAAGATCAAATATTTTGTGAGTGTTTTTTTTTGCTTTTTTGATACTATCATGATATTTAAGACATTTTATATGAGTAAGATATGTTTTTTTTTCTCAAACAGAAAAAACTCATTACAAAAAAAAAAAAAAAATTAGATTATTATTTATTTTTTTTAATTGTGAGTTTATTATTTAATTTTATTATTGTAGGTTTAATATCTTTTTTGATGGTGTAAAGGTTTTTTTTGTTTTAGTGGTGATTCATAATGGTATATTTGTTGTTTTTATGAAAGGGGAATTTGGATGGGTTGATAGGAGAATTTGAATTTTTGTTTAATTGGGGATATTTTGTTTGTAAAGTTACTGTTCTTTTTTTTTTTGTTATTTTGTATTTGTATATTTGTTTTAGTAGTGATTTGCTTGCTTTTAATATAGTTGATTATGCATTAACAGAAACTGTTATAAGATTTTTAAATAGAAGATTTTTTTGTTTTTTTTATTTAGGATTTGCTAGATGTTGTTTGGTTGTCTAGAGTGCAAGCGGACATTCTTTGCAAACAAAAACAAATTTCTTTACAATTTCTGCTCTGTTCTCCATCTTCAGAAACCTTCAGATTTGTTGCAATCTAAGTTGATTTTTGCAATAGCAATACCAGTTCCCAAAAAACTTTCTTAGTGTTCTTGAGATGAGATGTCCACCTGGACAACTCTATGTAACTAAAAGCAAAACAAAAAAATACAAGTTACCTCCCATTTCCGAAGATGAAGACAGTATAGAAACTGCCGATGGGAAACCTTTGTTAGGAATTCCTAGTTGTAAGTTTCTTTTCTATTTTTTGTATTGGTTTTAGCTGTTTTGGGTTTGGGTTTTTGTTTTGTGTTTGTTTTGTTTTTGTTTTGATTTGCTTTTGATTTGTATATTGCTATTAATTTATATTTAATGTGTGTTTGCAGTAGTATTTGTAGGGGGTACAGCACACTATATTATATTAATGTATTGCATGTAGGTCATGGGGGAGGTGCACCTTAACTTATTGCTGGCGATGTGTGTCATAGGATGCCCAAATTGTATGGTTAATAGTTTAGGAAGATTTTTTTTAATGGTTAAAATTTAGTATTTGTAATTTTTTATATTTTTAACTGTAAACAAGTATTTAATGGTATAACTTGAGTATTTTTTTGCTGTGAGAGTAGTTTTTATGGGTATATTTAATTAATATATAATATGACAATTTATTTATTTTTATATATATTTTATTTTTTAATTATTTTTTATGTATTTATATTTTATATTTTTGGATATAAAAAATCTCTTAGATTGAGTACAGCGTACTTGAGTGCTATTTTCTTACAAAATGTGAATAAGCGTATTTTCTATAGGTTATTTCTTGAAAGAACATGCCATGATCTTTACAAAAGTGTATAGTTTTTCTATATCATCTTTTATATATTAGATAGTTGAATTTTCAAAAATACGTTTAAATAGTACGTTTTCATGGAATAGACCAGAAAAGTTCCGTCTCCAATGAGTTAATGTTCGCCAAGCAAACAGTTACTGTTTTAGTGCTTTTGTATAAAAAAAAAAAGATATTGGCTTTTATGATCTGTTTTTGATGTTAGGTGGCACTGATGACACTGGAGAAGTTATGAAAATGAATGCTTGTTGATGTGTGAATTTGTTTAGATAAATCTACAGGAGGGAAGGGAGTGGGGGGTGGGATTAAAAAATAACTCCCTATTAAAGAGTGCATTATAACCTTTGTAAAGAGGTGCTGCATTTGCATGAAACAAAATGGACTGTGATCTTTACAGTGGTAGAACTTAATTGCTGCTCTCTTTTTTCATCTCACAGCAATGAGAGTAACCCATAATGGCCCCGCTGCCTGGCACTTGGTTTTAAGTTAACGAAGCTTGTTCATACAGTGTCCAGTGATGAGCCATAACACTTGAATTCAGCCACAGTCCTATCCTATCCCATAACTCGGAGGTCGTAGGGGCACCACAGATGATCGTTTAACCAGCGTACTCCATCTTTCCCTGTCCTCAGCAACCCTGATTGTTTCGCTCAGTGTCAAACCAGTCCATTCTCGAATGTTGTCCTACCACCTCTTTTTTGGTCTCCCTCTTCTTCTACCTCCTTGCACTGTGCCTTGCAGGATGGTCTTTGCAAGACCTGATGATCTGGTGACGTGGCCACAGTAAGGATCACAGTTCATGGTGTTTCATGCAAATGTAGTTCAGTTGACAGAAGTTGTAAGCAAATGTCAATAAGGAGTTTCTGTTCAACCACCCTGTCTCTTTGAAGGAGAAAATGGTGTGGTTCAGATTTGGACAGGGCATGAGCTTTGTTTAGAACATATTGGATTTAAATGGGATTCAGTCCATTTCAAATGTGTGAGGTTTTGTGTGTGTGTGTGTTTGTTGGGGGCATGGGTGGGTGACTGCGTTGTGTGTGATAATAGCTGCATTAGTGATGGTGATGGTGGATCAAGAGTGGATATTGCTGATAATTCACAACTGGTTGTGTACATGTAGATGTTTCCCCCACCCCACTCTTTGTGCTTAATTTTGCCAAAAATCACCCCCTTTAGTTTTTGTACAGTCCAGTTTGATTGAGTTGTAGCAATAATAAAGTTGTTTCCCAAAATAACGATTGGTGTCTTTTAGTTTGTTCACAGAATTTTATGTGCATGATCATCATAGTGTCGCACACCATAATTTGTGTTTTATTAATAAACTGCACAATTAAAAAAAAAACTTACAGTATGCACTTACAGTAAAAATCTAAAGTTTGCACTGATGGTATGAGTAACATTTAGCATGATGTAACAAAAAAATTCTAATTATAAATGCGAAAGCATATCTAGTGAAGAAAAATGTCTTGAAAGTTGGTGTTAGACATCGAAGTAATATTGTTTTACAGCTGTAGGTTATTTAGTGAGGGGACAAATAATATTGAGATGTGGATGCTTCAGGCTGCTTGATTCAGATCCAGCCCTTTGAGAAGCTCTTGAGCTGGAAAAGCATTGTTTTAGAACAGTATAAAAAGATGTTTAATCGGTTAGTAAAAGAAGATCCATTGGTAAACAGTTGTGCACTGACAGTTTAAGTTGTAAAATTCATGGAAAAAGGCTGCTGTCTTTGAAGTCATATTACATGTATTATATGCCTCACAGCCTGATCAATATATTCTATATTTGCCTTTGGTTGTTGTGTGCTTCGTGCCATGCTTTGTTTTAAAGTTGCTATTGATACAAGTGGTTTTAAACTGCTTGCTATGTTTCACATGTATTGAGTTAGTTTAGAATATGAAGTGACGTGTCAGGATATTTTGAAGTTTTAAGTTGAATTCCTTTGTTCTTGCTTTCCAAGTGCCCTGTGCTTTCTACAATAAAAACATTGTCTACTTTGTATGGATTTTTGAGCTTGGCTAAAGTATGCATCTTTCACTGTTAGGAGTAGAAAGACATTTATTTGTTGCCAATAACTTTTGTCATTGACAAAGTCTTTTAAAGCTTTGCTGAAGTTTGGGTTTACTACTCGTGTTTTACCCAAACTTTATTTTAGGGTTTCTATTTAAAAGGTCAGCTCTGTTTGCATTGTGGAAACTGGTGCATATTTTTGCATTTATTGTGCGGCATTGACAAAATAGGTGCTTTGTTGAAAAGCTAGTACATCAGTCATTCCCTCGAGTCTGGTATTTATTTTGTCCAAAATGAGTTGTAGTTCCATATGCAATAGTGGATGTGCATGGAACGATTGTACTTTTTATGTTCATATTGCTGCTCCTTGACTGAGTTGCTGCATCTTTAGTTTTGTTGGCTTTGTTTGTTTTTGATTGGTTGGTTGGTCCACTGGATGAATGGTTGATGTACAGGTACAGAGGCTGGAGACCAAGCTGAAAGCTCAGGATGATGAAATCGCTCACCTTCGTACACAGCTGGAAGACTCTGATACTGAGGTCGAGTTCATGATGATGGTGATGATGATGGTGGTGGTAATGGTGACGATGATTGTGAAGTTGATACTAACGAGGAAGATAATGATGTCACTAGTTTTGTGAAGCCAAGTCAAAAAAGTCTTGAAACAGTAGAAGCTTGCATGGTAAAAATTGTGTCTGTCACAAACATTGTTGCCATAATATGATAAGATGATAGTAATTGATGACAATAGGAACAATCTTTTCAAAAATGTTTGGATTGATTCAGTTATAACATTGATTGATTGATTGATTGATTTTATATTCAGTTGAAAAGTAGTCGCAGTAAAGTGGTGAGATTGGAGGGCGAACTTCAGAATCTTCGTAGTCAGTGCTCTGACGCTCAAACCCAGGTATGTTTTGCTTTTTGTTGTGGCACTCCTCACCCCCTCCTCATCACCACCCCTCCCCATCCCCATTCAAACCCCAATCCCAATGCTAATATCCCCTCCCCTCCCCGACCCTGATTGATTTTGTTTTTCACACTCCCATCCCTATCCACAACTTGTTTCACTCCTACAAGACCCCACTCTTCACATCAAGAAAGCTTAGTTCGAGCCCCTAGCCAAGCCCTGCCTTTCCCCTCATTGCCATCTCTGACTGAGAACCCTTACCCTACCCTATACCCCCATTTATATATTTTGACCTTTGTTTCCCCACCCATCCTTTAAACCTCTAAATTTGCTGAAATCTCTCTACATCCCTCTCTTGTCCTTCATAACAGCATTTGTTCTTCCTCAATGAGAATCCTCTTCTCTCTTCTCCAACACCATGCTCATCAGACCCAACCCCTACCCTCCATCCCAACCAGTGAGACACTCACACGCAAACACCCTTTATTCCATTTTGCTTATTGAAAGTGCGTTTTGCTTGCCAAGTGTTTACCTTTGTAATGGTTGGCCTTTGGATTTCTGACTTTGCTAGAGCACTTTAATGATTGATTTTCAGTGCTGTGTGAATTTGGATTGTTTTTATGGATGCCAGTATTTTTAGCTCTCAAAGATTAGAGTTAAAGTTTTCATGTAAATTTGTTACAGTTCAAAGAATAATTGGAAGTTAAACTTGTAGATGAAAAAGTGGGACAAATATTTATGTATGCATATGATTCTATTGTCTGTAATTCTGTTTGACATTTTTGCATATGTAAGTTGATTTACAATCTTTGTGCTTTGGTTCTTTGTTCTTTTAATTGACAGTTTTAGTATTCTATTTTGTTGACAGTGTTTTCTTGATCGTTTGTTTTAAATGCTACACTGTTCCAAATCTAGTCTCTTCACCCAGTCATTATGTTTTGATTTGTCTTGTTAAGGTTTCTTCCTAATGTCCCCTTTTACACGTACTCTTGAGTTTTCATTGTGAATAATCTATTCTTGGATGTAAATGCCTAAACATTGGAGACAGTTCTTTGAGCTGAAAAGTACACACCTTTATAAGAGCGATATCCCAAATGAAAAATGTGAGTTGGGACTTTTAATGACACAAGTTCTTTTGTTGTAAAGTTCTCTAGGCTTCAAAATATAAACTTTTCTGGTTTAGTCAGACTACTTTATACGGTAAGGCTTTTTAGGGGAAGGGGACGAAATGACAAAGATCTCTGAAAAAAGTGTCTCATAGGCTTCCCAGCTTACCATTTTTTTTTCAATCAGACTGGTACTGTCTTCCTATGTACCTGCCTAACTGTATGTAAGCTGCTGTCGCCATAGTGCTTTTGGAGGGAGGGGGGCTGGGACATGACAGTTTGTGCTTTGAAGCTTGAAACTATCTTCTTTGCAGCTTTACTTTCTAATTCTTTGATTTTTTTAACGCTTTCAACAGAAAACGCAAGTGGTAAGAAGAAATTGATGTGTGTTAACAAGATAAACAATTTTTGGAGGTACTAATTCTGATTAAAAACTTGTTCAGCTAATTCTAATATATGTTTGTGCTACTCGTTCCATTTGATGATGGTCCGGCAAGTAGTATTAGTATTGTTTGCTAAGCGGTCCTAGAACACTTGCTACAACTAATTCTTATAAACATTTTGGCCACTAACGTTTTGTGGAGACTTAGTTCTTGGTTTATTCTAGTGTTTGCTTTGTGCATGCATGGCATAAGTGGTGTGAAGAAAGTTCTAGATTGTACAATTACTCATTTAGTATACTTACAATTTCTAACCGAGGGTGAAAAAAAAAAGGACAGGGTTGTTATTGAACTAAAAGACAAATGGTACATCATTGTTTGCTGTGTTACTGGGGGTGCACCAAGCAGGACTAACACTTACAACATTAAAATATAGTAGTGATTGAAAAGCCCGATTCCAAACAATAGTTTGTCAAAGCGCATACCAGCATGCACACCCCCAGACTCTTGCAGGTTATAGCTTAAAATATCAAAACAGTTATAAACATGCAGAGAAAAACAACAGCATGCCATGTATGTTTAAAAAAAAAAGTACTTGCACACAAACAGTTACAACGCACAGGGCTGTGACGTTCAGACAGTATGTTAGTATCTACATTCAACAAACAATTTCTCTTCCGTTACTTCTCATCGCTCCTGCCACTCTCAAATATCTCTCAAGTTGTCTTTCTCTCCCTCCCATCTGTACTTTCCCCCTTCCTCATCTCCTTCGCTCTCTCTGTCATCAATATGCTTACACACACAAACCCACGCGCACATATGACCACTGTCGACAACAAAAGTTTTAAAGTGACGTTAATAAGAATATTAAAACAATAGATTTTGCAAATTTAGAAGCATGGACAATATATTAAACTATTTAGACATAAATTGAAAAATAATATGATCACAAGGTGCATGGAGGGGAGGGGAGGGGGGAGGAGAGAGGGAGAGGGGGAGGGGGGTAAAATAGGCATTATAACCCACAAATATAAGTTTAAATGAAATAAATAAGTTTTTAAAATACTAGTAGCTTAAGAAGATTAACATTGTTCCTCATAATGCTCTGTTTTTAAACTTGTTCTAATACTAAATATGCAGTAATTTAATATTTTGTCAGCTTTGAGTTTGGGTGAGATAAAAATATAACATTATGAAAACAGTATTTTTCATATTCAGTTCAACATCTAACATCTCTTTCTTCACGACATGCCTCCTTCTATTGAGCCTCTAAGTTAGTCTGGTACAGATGCTATGTCCTAAATGCTTTGCTACTCTCTGCTCCCTTTTGTGTGAGACTACACATTCAAGTGTTTTTCACCATTTTCTCTGCTCAAAATCTTTATAATAATAATACTACAAAAATTTATAATGCACACTCATCTCATAAAATATTGTGCTTCATGAAAGTGTGTTTGCGATGTCTTCTTGTTTCTATATCTTTTTTTGCAAACCATTCTTTTAGTTTTTTGTCAATTACTAAATGTATAATATGGTCTTTTGACCCCCCTTGCCCTTTTCTACCCCAATTTTTATTTTAACAAAAACTTTATTCAGCTCATAATGCTTGATGATAGACTAAAGTACATTTTACTCATGTGATTAATTTTGTAAAATTGTTTTGCACTTAATGTAGTCTGTAAGTGTAAGACTTTAATTTTTATTCTTCTGTACTCTTTTGTGATTGAAATCACTCCTAAAGTGGTTCCAATCATAAAATTTATGTAAAGTCTCCTTAACCTCCTCAATAATAATAATAATAATAATAATAATAATAATAATAATAATAATAATAATAATAATAATAATAATAATAATAATAATAATAATAATAGGATGCTATTCATATGCTTTTTTTAATAATAATAATAATAATAATCATAGGATGCTATTCATTTGCTTTTTAATAATAATCATAATAATAATAATAATAATAATAATAATAATAATAATAATAATAATAATAATAATAATAATAATAATAATAATAATAGGATGCTATTCAAACGCTTTTTCTTCAAATCTTCTTCCTTCACAGTAATGCAGTAATGGGCAGACTTTCAGGTCACTTTCTTCTACTCCTTGTTCTATTTCCTAAACTTCCAATCTACCGTACTGGTTGAGACTGGTCGTAAACTGACATGTAGTCCCATTTCCTCCCACTCACACAGGTGACCAAACTGACCTCCAGCCTTCAGCGTCTGCAACTGTCTTCCAAAGACACGCGTGACACTCTCACTTCTGAGGTACGTAGGTCTTGCCGTGTGTGGGTAAACGAAGCAAAGGACAATATCTAAACTCATTAGATAAACAAAAGAATTTTCGACTCGCATGCATAACAGTGTGAGTCTATGTACTCAACCCCTAAACATTTTGTCCAGATTTTTGCAAATCTGTGCGAGATGAGTCCCCAATAGTCCAAAAACAATATTGAAAAAATGTCAGCCCGTCCGTCGGTCTGTCCGCCGTCTAAGCAAAAACTTTAAAGTGCTCAGAGCCTATTTCAACTATCACAACCAGACTTGGTAAGATGGTGTATACCCATGAGACCTCAAAAATGATCAGTGAATGAATGAGTTCACTTCAAGGTAAAGGTCAAGAGGTCATCAAATGTTAGTCAAGAAACGACAATTTTTTTAAACAAAATTTCACTTAAAAAAAAAAAAAGGTTATTAATATTGAATTTACGATTATTTGTTGCATGATAGATATCAATGAGAAACACATCTATATATATAAAATTGCTTAGCCGGAAGTCCTTCTTCGCCTCTACTGTAAAGTTTGTCCGGTATGGACGCTAATCTGGGCAGGTGCTGGGTGCTGCTGATCGGCCTGTTGTGCGCTCAAAACCCGCCAAATCGTTATAGCCGACATTTCCTTCCCGAACGTTTAACCGTTTCTGAGATAAATAAATAAACAAAATGTCCACAAACTGCAATAGCCTCATTCCGCGCGGCGCTTCCGATTCAACCCGTGTCAAGAACGTGCCTTTCCGTAATACCGCAAATTTTGTTTTATTTCCATTCAAAACACTTTTGCACTCATGTCACCAATCTTACCAAATTTTGTGTTTAACTAATTAAATTTGATTAATTAAAAATCGAATCGAGGTTTCTGCATGTTTTCCCATATCGACCCAAAAAATTGATGGTCTCTACATGAAGCCTTTATAGCTCACTTAGTAAAACCTTCGCCTACCGTGCAGGCGACCCAAGTTCAAATCTCAGGCGGCTTTCTTTTTTTTTTTTTTTTTTTATGTTAATTTTTTTTTACACTACAATATGAATATATTTTTTTTAATTTAGGCTTTTTACTTTAACTTATTTATTTTATTATTATTATTTTTATTATTATTATTATTATTATTATTATTATTATTATTATTATTATTATTATTATATTATTATTTATAAACTAATAATAATAATAATATTATTATAATTATAATATCTTATATCAAATTTTATTTTAAAACCTTCGTGTTTTTTTATGATTTCTATTTGTATTATTCTTTATTCATTATTATTATTATTATTATTATTATTATTATTATTATTATTATTATTACCAAGGATCGGGATGGGGTGGTACGTGTAGGTAAAAGGGGGCTACGGGTAGGTTTAAAGGGGCATGGGTAGGCATAACGGGGATACGGGTATATATAAGGGGGTATGGTGATGGTCGATTCCTTCTATACGCTCGATGTGTCCGGGGACACAAATCTACCTACTACCTACTGGCCGATTCCTTTCATCCATACCTGCGAAACGATCAACGGGGAAGTATCAAGGAGGGTACAGGTAGGTTACAAGGGGGTACGGAAGGTATCAAGGGGGTATGGGGAGGTATCAAGTGGGTTCGGGGAGGTATCAAGGGGGTATGGTGCTGGTGAGGCATCATGGGGGGGGGGGGGGGGGATGGGAGATATCAGCGGGGGGAGGGGGTGGGGGTTTGGTGAGGTATCAAGGGGGATATGGGGAGGTATCATTGTCCAAATGAAACTCGCAGACAACATTTGTCTCTCTGTCTACATTTTAAACAGCAACCTGTGTACCCTGGCTTGCCAGGGTACAAAACCACTAGTGCATAATATGTGCACATCTGGTCAACCTCATTCCAAGTCCAAAGTCGGTTTGTATAGGTACTTTGAAGTGACCTTAACCCTAAACTATGAGAGATATAAAATCCAAACTTCTTGTATTTAGAGATGATAGATTGATCTTTCATTATTTTTTCAGTTTTTTTCATTGATCTTGAAGGTCAAAGTCATTTTAGGTCTTGCAAAGACAAACCAAAAAGTAGGTCATTGTACAGTGGAATGGCTTTTTCATTGATCTTGAATGTCAAGGTCATTTTATTACACCTTATTTATCAATAGTTGATTCATGTGTAACTCGATTTCGTTTATCCAAGCAGTCTATTCACTCAGCAACAAGGCAGGAGTCATTGTGTATAGTTTTCCAACTTTATTCAGCAAACATCAACAACTGCATACAAGATTGCTTTCCGAAAAATCACTACAAAGATCACTCAAAATCGCTCACACAAGCAGACAATGCATTACTTACATAACCTCTCTGCGATCGAGAAAATGTTTGAACATTCCAGCATGACGCAATAACACCCAATAAAAATAAAACTTGTCACCGGAATTTATGCACTGTCTTATGTCATAGAACATTTCTTGAGGTTAGAAGAGTCACTTAGCTATTACGAGACCTATCTGGAAGCTTTGGTCGATAATAAACAAGAAATTCCAGAACATTTTCAATAATATTGACCGGCAAAAATTATCAACTTTATACAAAGCTTCTTCTAGCAACAGCACAAAATCAAATCAAAGGTAAATACATGCTATCATTGCATACTTTGCAAAACAAAGTGATTGGATCTATCGTGCGCGTCTCAATTGTAATGCATTTTAGGCCTTGCAAAAATATAAAAAATAGGTCATCGTACAGTGGAATGGCTGTTTATTTAACCCATAGTATGCAGCAACATTGGGTTATTTGATCAGACATGTATGAGAGGTCATGTCAAGGTCAAGGTCATCCCAAGGTCAAGGTCACTGAAGATCAAGACAATACAAATTTTGTTGTAGTTTTTTTTAAAATTTATAGTACATGTGTATTTGGAGCCGGAGGTCAAGGTGCATCTCAAGGTCAAGAGCATAGAAGATCAAAGTCGGTATTACTTTGAATTTTAATGCCACCATTTCTTTTTTTTCTTCTGGTCACTCATTTTCATAGTAAATATTGTGAGTTCCATAAGGATGTGAGTCATAATTATGGGCTTTGCCCTTCTAGTTGATTATTTTCTAGCATGCCAAAAGATGGATAGTGAGACACATCATTGAAATGAAAACCAAAGCTTTTAGGTTTACGCAATGAATGGCGTTTGAATAGAGATAACCCTGTGAAAAGTTTTACACTAATGTAGTGAGCGCCACTGTGCAGGAAAATGAGAGGGCAAAGGGACATAACTGCAGCCAATATTAGGTGACAGTTGGATGGGACATAATCCTGTTGTGAAAGTTTGACACTGCTGTAGGCAGTGCCTTGGTGCAGGATAGATAAGTCCACCATTACAAAAACATGGGTTCCATCACCATTTCTAGCAAACTATTTCTCGGTGGCTAGTTCACGGAGATAATCTACAAAACTAGGTTCTACGGTTGGGTTTATCAATTCTAAGCCAACAAGTAATATTAACTAGAAGTTCAGGTTTGTCCGATCTGTCTTTAACACCTTAACTGCCGAATTATAAAAGCAATTCTGGATTGCTATCTGCCATGGCGAAATTTGGCTTTTTTTCGTGTGTTTACTTATCTGTGCACTATTTTTTTATTTATTGAAATTTTTAGCATGTTTTTTTTTTCTTATACCCTTGACTGTAATGTAATATATTTTTAAAAAAGTTTTGTTGGTAATAAGTATGATAATTTTTATAATTATTCGTGTAATTAACTTCTTACAATAAAAATGACGGTTTCTCAAAAAACACACAAACTTAGTATCCAATAAACCACTCAAAACACAGCAAAATTTATTGATATTGTTTATTAAACATCAGAACTAACATGTTGATCTTAAAATTCTGACAGAAAATAATTTGTTTGTGTAGCAATGTATACATCATTGAGGGTACCTGAAGCTAGGTTTTTAGCGGACTGCATTTTACTTAACCTTCAACATAAATTAAAATGAGGATCAACGAATTTTAACGGTCAAAGGGAAGCGATCACAACGTGACTAACACAACAGGCCTGATAGTTTTTCTAATTACTTCCCTTTAACCACAGTGCAACTTTGTGCTTAGAAAGAAGTACATATACCGTACGTATTGGGCGTTTGGTAACACTTTTACAGGTATGTATGGTATAATGTAATAGGCAGTGAAGGGGTTGAGTAACTAATTGAACTAACACTACAGCATTGACCCTTCATATTAAAAGGTGGTGGACACTTTTTTCCATTTCATGCACATTCATTTTAATCTTTAAAATACCTCATGTTAATATTAAAAACTATGTATATGAATTCATAGTATTTCTATAGTCTTTGTATAGTAGTCATGTATTATTAGTATTTTTATTGTTAGTATTGTAGCGACTCAGTTGTTCTGGAAATTTTTAAAAGTCAGATATCTGTATTAATTATGTGCATTGTAGAAAAATGAAATAGGCATTAATAGAAATTATATTTGTACACGCTTTCTCCATGGATACAGAAGATACAAGTATTCATTCTTCTGCCTGATAATCCTAGTTTATACGACTGAAAAGGTGATCTTGTGCAGAATAAATGCTTCATTTCAGAAATAAGAGTATGGAAATAATTTTGGTTTTTAAACTGTGTAATTTTTTTAAATTTTATTTGTATATGACATTGATTTGATGGCAAGGAAAAATGTTACAATATTCCTATACAAATTAGTTTAAGTGACAAATGTTTCACTTTGAAGATAATTGAATTGTTTTGTAAATAATTTGTATCAAACTGCATTCTGGGTTAGATTGGATACCGTGTTAAGAAATGCTAGTGCTGCTTTATTTGCGGATTTGATATTGGTATGTTAGAGCAAAGCATGTTATTTAGAGCAAAGCGTGTTGATTTGTTGTGAGTGCCTGTGGTATTATGCAAAAATGAGTGTTTTTCCATGAAGAACAATGACTAAATCCAGAATACAGTTATTTATAATTGTTTTTGCTGAAGCCTGGTCTAAAACATTTTGATATAATACGATAAAATTGCAATAATGTTAAATTTATTGTGTTAGTTGTGGGATAATGACTTATTGGTTATTTTGTTTATGACATTTCAATTTTGACCGATTTATTTATCTTTAGAAGCATTCAGCAGAATGTAAAAGGATTTAAATATGGTTATAAAACAAGAATAAATATAATTTTTCTGTGGTTGAATTTAATTTTTGTATAGTAACAATTAATGTTTCACACAATGAAGTGGATTAATTGACGTAACTGATTTTCACCGTTAAAGGTTGCGGAGCGTACGGATGCCTTGGTGAGACTTCGTAACGAGGCTCGCGACGCTGATGAAAAGCACAGGGAGGCTGTGAACAGGCTGAACCACCAAGTTGAGGTCAACAGAGATTTGAAGGAAGAACTACAACAGGCCAAGGCCAAGGTATCTTTCCTGGCAGAGAAGCCTTAAAGTTAAATTAGCTGTTTAACAAACTATCTAACTGCACCTTGAATCTCTGGTTTCTCTGTGAGAAAGAGAAGAGAGAGACTGTTGGCCAAACAAGCAGAGAGTGGTTTGAAGCGCCCTGAATGAACATTGGCCTTGCAGGCTGACAGCGTGACCCCAAGTGTAGTGACCCTACTTCTGCGGACAAGAGTATAATGAGGTCTAGACTGCGCATGCGTGCATTGTGTCGTATGGACTTTCAAGATCCTTATGCTCATGTCCTAGACTGGCGAGTGCTAGATACCAAAACACGTTCTCTGCAAGTACTAGGTCCTGTTAGCATCCAGCTCATCTTTGTTGGTGTTGTTCTGCTGCTGCCATGCTTTCTCTGATACAAACCTTTTTGCTCACACGAATGACGGATATTGTCTACAAATTGCCAGGATTGTGCTCATTTGTCTGGGACATCAGAAGATGAGCTTAAGATAGCAAGTGGGCCGCTTAGGTGAGGAGATAGATACTGCATCATCCAGCACCTTGAGCAGCTCTTGAACTGGAAAAGCGCTATATAAAAATAATAAAATAAATATAAATAATAGAATCTCAATACAAAATCTATTAAATAACCGTTGGATTGACCACTGGTTGTTGTTCGCAGGTAGTGTTATGATCAAACCTGTAGGCATCTATATCTGTTTGTTGTGCTGCAGATTCAGGAAACGCAGCTGAAACTAGACGAAGCGGAGAGAGAAATCCAGCAGCTGCAGTGCCGCTACACCACCCAGTCTAGAGAGGTCAGTTGCTGTTCAGAGCTTTAGATTTAGATACAATACAATACAAGGTTATTGCTTTAGGTCCAGCGGACTCTTCCGAGCCAAATCAGGACCATTTAGATTTAGATGACAGTGATATCACAGCATGGAAATGACACTGCCCTAACTCACAACATGAACATAGTTATGAGCATAGCTATCATTTGTGAGCCATTGTTGATTTATTGAAGCTTGAAGGTGGATTTTAGCTGTACTATTTTTGTATAAAAGGCATCTCATTTGTTTGGCTACCCCTTGGGGTCATGAGCATGAGCAATCTTGCCACTGTAGATTGTTCTAACATATAAAGGGAAAAGTGAAAGCCCCAGTTGAAAACCTGTCTTGACTTTGTAGGCATGACCAATTCACTGCGGCAACAGTACCCCCGTTGGGGTGCCGGTTGTTTCAGTATAAATAGTATCCCCACTTTCTGGAAATTTAGTGCTTTAAATTCCCACTGTCGCTGTCTTCCCCATTTATTCTTTCCCATTCCTGCTCTGTCCTATCACTCTGCTATACTATCTTCTTCTTCGCTAGATCAATGACCTACCTTTTTTCTTGAAAACTCTTCCTGGACAAGACTCCTTGTTTGTGTATGAGGCCTGTTGGATCAGCTTGGGAGTGTTGGACGCTTTCTGCCGGGTGGTCACTAGGGCTTCCTATGATGTTATTATTTAGCAATATGTTTTGTTGATAATTTATAATGATGTTTGTATTCTATTTTGTTTTTGTAACCGGGGGTTCGAGTAGTTGGGGTAAAGCCTCAGCCGTCTCCTGCGTGGGTTGTCTTTATTGTAAAGTGACTGGCGGTGGAGGGCATTCAATTTTCCTACTAGGGTTGTTTCGGCAGATCTTTAATGCGGATCGGGGGTTGTCCAGTCCTGATTTGGCTCGGAAGAGTCCGCTGGACCTAAAGCAACAATCAATCAATCAATCAATTTGTTTGGCTCACAGCCTCTTTATAATGACCAAAGATAAAGTGAACAATTTGGACCCCCACCCCTCCCCTCTTCCCCACCCCCCAAAAAAAAGATGTAACGAACAACAGTTTTTTCTTTAAAGGAAACTAGAAACCACTCGTCTCTTATTCTACTAAATGGAGAAAGCAAAACAAAGTGATTAATTAAAAAACAAAACACTAAATGATGCTAAAATAATTTGCCTGCATGTAGACACACGTCTGTAATATACACCAAACAACTCTTTCAAATAGCAATGGTGCATGTGGCTGTGCCAGAAGCCAGAAGTTCACCAGATATAGTGCCAGAAGAAAGTACAGGTGCGATGCACACTCTAGGAAAAGACAGTTGATAGCAATGTATCCTATCCTATCCTATTTTATCCCGTAACTCAAAGGTCGTTGGGGTACCACAGATGATGTTTAACTAGCGTACTCCATCTTTCTCGGTCCCAAGCAACCTTCATGGCTTCGCTCAGTGTCAAGCCAGTCCATTCTTGAATGTTGTCCTCCCACCTCTTTTTCTGTCTTACTCTTCTTCTGCCTCCTTGCACCATGTGACCATGCCTTGCAGAGTGGTCTTTGCAAGGCCTGATGCTCTGGTGATGTGGCCATACCATCAGAGTTTCAGTTTCTTCACCACTGTGAGCATGTCATCGTGTTGTCCAATGGCTTGAATGATGCTCTGTCTGACTTCGTTGTTGATGATGTGCTGGGTATAGGAAATGCCCAGAAGTCTTTTGTAGCACCTTATCTCCATGCTTTGTATTCTTGGTTGTAAATCTTCTGTGGGGTCCATGTTTCGCAAGCATATAGGAAGATGGAAATGACCAGGGGGAGAGCTGCAGCCTTATCTTGGAACGTAGACTGATGGTCCTGTCTTTCCAAATGGGCTTCAGCCTTGTCAGGGCAGCAGTTGTTTGTGTGATCCTGGAGAGGACTTCCTGTTGGGACCCATTGTCTGATACAATGGCTCCTAAATATTTGAAGCTATGCACGTGTTGAGGGATTGGCCTTGGACTTTGATGTCCCTGTTGATGATATTGGTGTTGTTGGTCATCATTTTGGTCTTCTGTGCACTTATTTCCATTCCAAGGCCCTGGGAGCTGGTGTCAAACCTTTGTACCAGCTCTTCAAGTTCTTGTTCCTCTCCAGCCAATCCATCAATGCCATCCACAAAACGGAGGTTGGAGATTGCTGTACCCCCTATGCTGACTGTGCCTTTGTGATCTGCAAGGGCATTTAACATATGCATTCCAGGAAGATGTTGAAGAGTGTTGGAGAGTGTAAGCATCCTTGATGCACACCGATTGTTGTTCTGAACCAGTTCTCGATGGTGCTGTTGTGGAGGACTGCACTAGTAGTCTTGTCATACAGGTTTTTGATGACTTAGTTAATGTTAGGGTTGATGTTGTACACTCTCATGGTTGCCCGCAAAGTTGCATGCCAGACTCAGTCAAAAGCTTTCTTGAAATCTACAAACACATGATATAGATGTTGTTGATGCTGTAGGTACTTCTTGCAGATTATTCTGAGGTTGAAAATCTGCTCAGTGGTACTTCACCCTGCCTTGAATCCTGCTTGTTCTTCAGATATGATTTGTTCAACTTGGGGTTTCAACCTGTTGAATATTATTTTCAGGAGGAACTTTGCTGGGATGGCTGATGAGGCTGATGGTGCTGTAATTTTCACACTCCTGAAGGTTACCCTTTTAGGGAAGAGTAATGACAAGCGACTGGGTCCATGGTGTAGGCTGCTCCCCACTCTGCCAGATCTTGTTACAGATAAAGGGGGAGGGCGTCAATCATCGCTTCTCCTCCTACTTGAAGCAATTCTGTGGGTATTTTGTCCACTATCTATGACTTCCCCTTCTTCAGCGATTGCACTGCTGCCTCAGCTTCTTCTCTGAGAATTGGGAGGATTTCTTCTTCCTCTCTGTCCTGATGGGTCTCCGTTTGGTGTGTGGTTGTAAAGGTCAGAGCAGTACTCTGTCCATCTATCCAAGACTTCTTGTTCTTCTGTAAGGCATATGCCAGACTTGCTTTGGATCATGGAGACCCTGGGCTGCTTAAAACTCTTCAGCCTCTTCACAGTTCTTGCTGTTTTTCTTGATCAGACTGTTCTCTATTTCCTGGCATTGATTTTCTATCCAGTTCTCCTTTGCTGTGGGCATGCCTTTTTGGACGTCACTGTTGATTTTCCAATAGGCATCAGCTCCCGGTGAGGTGTTCTTTTTCTTTTTCAACTCTCTTCGTTTGTCACACAGGTCCAAAAGTTCAAGTGTAATCCACGGTTTCTTCTTTGGGCGGTGATCTCAGTGGCGGCATTTGTCACAGCTGAGTTGAAGGTGGTGATCATGGTGTTGACATCTATTTCACCAGCTCCAAAAATGAGCAGTGGTGCAAATTTCCTTCCAATTGTGGCTTGGAATATTTTTGCCACCTCCAGGTCTTGCAGTTTGCAATAGCAATGTATACTACAATAAAAATTGAGGCGGCCCTTTGGGACCCGATATGCCTCCTTGAATACAACATGAAATAAAATTTTTAAAAGTTATTGTTGATTTCAGATTGACCGCCTTCAAACAGACATTCAGGAGAGGGATCTAGCCAGGTCGCAACAGGAGACGGAATACCACTCTCAAATGGCAGACCGGAGGAAGAGATTTCCAGACTGAAGGCAGACGTCAACATTCAGTATGAGAGAATCGCTCAGAATGAGGGACAGGTTAGTCAAAGCTAAGTAATATTGACATAGCCTGCTTTGACAAAGAAAAAAAAAAGAGTTTAAACCTCTGGGTGTGAGGCATATAAAAACTAGTTTAAAGAATGGAGATAAAATTTGGTGCTTAGCAGGAAAGAAAGTCATTTATGAATACTGTGCATTAGGCTGCTCTTGAGCTGGAAAACACTGTATAACAACAATATAAGGAAAATGTTTTTGTAGAACATTATACTATAATTAATCAGTAAGATGTAGTCTGTAGAATAAATTGGAATAAAGTTTATTTCAAAACTTTGAGCACACCGTGTGGGAAATTGTGCTATACAAAGAATTTTAAAATTATTATTATTATTATTATTATTATTATTATTATATATTTAACTATCATGCAATGTCATCACTAATGGGGTAATTCATACAGTTGATATCGCATGATGAGGCAGTTTCAAAGACTACAGCTACAGATTCAGGACATTGAAAAAAAAAAAACTAGGACCGAATTTAGCAGCATCATCACAAAATCGGTCATTATTGTTTTGTTGTCCTTACAGCTGATATCCCGCGATGAGGCGGTGTCCAGGCTGCAGCTACAACTACGGGACATGAAGGAAGAGCTGGTACGTAAAGACACGGAACTCAACAGCATGGAAGTGGAGCTTGTCAACACTGATGAGAGCCGCAAACGTCTTGAAGATCAGGTATGTGCTCGCTCACTGTTAACAGACATTTCAAACCTTGTAGTTAAACATGCAGCCCAGACTATATGCAAATGTGGAGTCAAAAATGCTGCAAAGTAAAAAACATAATCAACAAAAACACGCTTGTAGAAAAAAGAAACTAACAGCTCAGAGCCCTCTGTGAAGATTTCCTGTCGAAGTTGACAGTATCGCACTGCCTTAAGCTCCGGTCAGACCTACCCATTGTCGTAACATTTACCCGGTCACACGCTGCAGTAAGTTGTACAACAAGCTTACGATCAATTCTCAAGCGAATCCATCGTAGATTCAGATGTTTTAATTCCTGCGATGAAATCATAAGTCCAGACCAATCAGAACGTGCTTTGGCGTCCTTGACATTGCGACTGAAGAAAATGGTCGACACCACAACACAAAAGTTGTCATTGGATCAAAGAGCAGAATAAGCCCAGTGTGTCTCCATGGCCGTACCCACTATCGACAGAAGTCTTCTCCTCATCTGCTACTAAAACGGCTAAATATGGCAAGCAGTTTTCTCTCTCACTCTCCAAACTGTTGGCCATATTTTATACAACATGTACCCTACATGGCAACAAAGGAGAGCACTACAAAAACAAGTAAAGAGGTCTATGAGCAAGCCGCAGCGAAAATCAACTTCTGCCTCTGTTGTATGGAATTAATTTTAGCGCGTGATCGGTTGTTTCGTTCGATCAGTCCTGAGATTAAATCGCTTGGAACCAATTGTGTGATTTAATGGGTAGGTCTGTCTGGGCCTTTGCACTTGGAAGGTAAGGTGCAAGTCCTTTTGGAATAGTTTCTTCCACTCTGTAAAGCAGGACCACAGTGTGTGATAGCTGTTTCCACATTTGTTGTCTTATTGCGTATTATTGTATAGTTGTATGATGGGGTTATTGTTGCGTTGTGGACAGCTGTCCCGGTGTCAGATCAGCCTGCAGGCAGCAGACCAGGACCTGGCCATGGTGCGACAACAGTACAAAGACGCTGTGGAGGAGATCGGTCGTTTGGAAACTCGGGTCCACGCCTTTAGTCTCAACGCTCAGTCTGAGAAAGACTGCCTCAACTCTGAGGTAGGGAACAATTGAAAATGTGTGGGTGGTGGTGGTGGTAGTGGTAGTGGCACATCTCCATGCATTCAGCCACAAAGCTCAGTGTGAAAAAAGTTGTCTCAGCCCTTAGGTAAATATTTGAGACAAAGCTAAATATATAACAACAAAAAAGTACATTACTGTGTTTTAATTATGAGTGTGTTTTATGGCAATATTCAAATACTGTAACAAAAAAGCTAGTTATTTGTAAAGCAAGAATAGTTGTGGTACTGTTTTTCATATTTCTTCTTCTTTCCTCATAGTAAAACTGATCCCAGACTTCACAAATGTGTTGCATAATTATGATTTTCAGAAATATTTACTGCATGCCACCAGGCAAGAATATACTTCTTTACATTGGGCCACCGTTGAAGATGTCTGTGAGAAACCAGCGTTAACACGTTAACACCTTTTCTATAGTTGTTGATAGTGGGCTCAGTGATCGTAATAATAATAACATGTTTGTAGTTTGAGAGCAGTGATTAAGGTGCTGAGCGTCCAGCATTGTGTGTGGATCATTTCAGATGAAGCTGCGTGAAGAAGCACTTCAGCGATGTCGCATGGACAAATGCAACTTGGAGGAAACCAAAAGCAAGCTGGAAGAAAGGGTAATTATACCTCAAATTCCTGTCTAAGGATTATCAACTGATGTTTTTAGTACAATAATTTGAAACGTAGAATAAAGTCATATTATGTACGATAAATGTTTAAACTATTTCTGTATGTGCTTGTTTCAGATTTCACTTTTGCAACGAGAGGGAGACCAGCTGAAGAGTCAGCTCAGATCTGCACAAAATGAGGTAATGGCAGTTTTGTTATCTTTTCAATGCTGACTAATTTTCTCAAATCTTTTTTGATAATGATTTTTGCTGGTTTTTGCTGCTGCTGCTAGCTGTTGCTGCTGCTGCTGATGATGATGATGTACGTTTTATGAGGCAGTGACGGCTTCTGGAAAATATCTTCTTTGCAGTCGTGACAGCTGATTAGAATATTCTGGGAGCTGTCTTCTGACAGTGGTGCGGGCTGAGAGTCAACAATATAGAAAGATATGACGGAAAGAGCGCTGAAGTCTACAGGATGAAGAGGATTTAGAGAAGAAATAAATGGAGATTGGTACTGATGGGTGATGGAAAGAGCCCGAATTCAGTAATATAAATGACAGAATGTTTCTGTACAAGATGTGTTCTTTCTGTCTCAACAGCCCATTTACCTTCTTTGATTCTCACATTGTGTGAAACCAAGTGAGGATGCTATACGGCATCAATAAACGGTTTGAAAATATTCTCAAACAGTTTAAAAAGGACAGGTCACATAGTTAAAAGAAAGTTTGACCTAATTCGTCGCCTAGAGGAGCTGACAGTTGCATTTCAAGACAGTTTTTTTAAACCCGGGTATTTAAACTGTCTTTATGTTGACCGTTATTTGTTGCCCTAAAGCACTATGGTCACCATATGAACTGTTTTTATGTATATATAAACCAAAAGCTAAATAGAACATTTAGATGTGAGGGGTGACAGAAGGCATATCCCAGAATATTCCTGTTTGCTGTTACGACTGCACAGAGGCTCTCTTCCAAGAAGCCGTCGCTGCTTCAGAAAACATGATGGTGAATGTGATGATCTATCTGATGTAGTCTTGTATTGTGTAGTTTATATGAAAGAAGACTACTCTGAGCAAGAGGGAACATTCTTTGTTCTATGTATTCATGGTATCTACCATGTACCATAGAGTTTTGTAATGTTGTCGTCAGAATGTGAATGAATTTTACACCTAAGAACATTGAACATATACTTACACTTTAACTCTAAAATTACCCTTTTTTAAAAAGAGAGCAGAAAAAAGGGAAAAAAAAGAGTATAAGCTAAAGTCTAGTCTGTTTATGCAGCATTCCACCAAATAGACTGTAAAGATCCTAACTCTCATGTCCTAGATAGTGAGTGCTAGAAATACCAAAACACCCAGTATGCACTACAGTTCCTGTTATCCCCTATACAAAATATTTCATCAGATTGAGTCAAAGAAGGCAGCAGCCAAGAACCTGGAGAGTAGTCTGGAAGAGGCCAAAGGTCGCATCTCAGCTCTGCACGAAGAGCAAGGTCGCCTGGAGGACAAGATGAGGTCGCTCAACGTGGAGGTGACCACTGAACAGAACCAAGTGGAGAAACTCTCTCATGACGTGAGTTTTGAAATAGACCTTTCTTTACTGTCAAGCTAATGGAGGATCTCCACCCAAAAGCGGTGCTGACTCTATTCTGAGTGTCGGAGGCTGTCGAGGGAATACTCTGACACACGGCCTATGCTTATATCTCTGACACCCAGCTAGCGTCAAAGTCACCTGTTTAGTAGAAACTGGGCTATTAACAACTATTTTAGCCTTTGTTGTAGTAAATTATTGATCAAGAACTTACATCTGTTCATTTTTTTATGGGTCTGTTTTCTTCAGCATCTTGAAGATTTTAGAAAGTAATTAGTTTGTTTTTGCCAGTAGGTCAACCTTGCTCAAAGATCAAGATTATCTGGAGAGAAAAAAAAGATTTGCAGTTTGTTGAATGCACAATTCCCAAAAAAGAGGATGTTGTTCAGGGCACTTGAGGATTACAAAACTACTATAGAATGATACCAGATGTGAAATGTGCGCAGTGCGATTAATATATTATCTGTTTGACAGCTCAACAACAAGGATGAGCTGATCCAGCAACTGAAAGGAGATCTGGAGTGTTTGCAGCGCCAGCAGAAAGAGACCACAGCTAAGGTCTGTGTTACATGATAATATCACTATTGAATTTTCAAGATGCCATAAAGGAATTTTCATGTAACATTGACAAGGAACATGTTTTGTCTTCAAGTTTGGATACCTAGAGGCGATTTTTCTGTGGGACGAAGTTTGGCTCATATTTGGAAAATATAACCAATAGTTTCTCCCTTGCATGGAGTTGAAGAAGTAACATCACATAAAATGATGTGAAATTAAAAATGTTCTTGGTAGAAAATAACGAAATTTGTTAGAAAATAACGAAATTTGTTGTTTACTTTCTTTTTTGGTATAGTGTAATTGACTATTGATTTATCGATGAGATTTAGGTAGGAATTCCTGTTGTTTATTAATCAGATATAGGTAGGAATTTCTGTTGTTTGTTGATAAGGTGTAGGTAGGAATTACTGATAGTAACTAGCATCTTGAGCTGATGTGTGATTGCAATATGTGCGCACTGTAACTTTTAAAATGCAAGTTCTTTGTCTCTCTTTCCAACAGGTGGTAGTTCGTGATGATAACATTCAGAAGCTGAACACAGACATGGGTCGTCTGAGGGCTAAGCATCAGGAGAAGGCACATGAAGTAAGACAGGATTCATATTATTCCATCATTTCATCATGTTTACCTACATGATTTTTACAGCTCAAAGGTTCACTTCTGTCAGTCATTGACCACCCCTTACATTCAGTGTTTGCCTGCAAGATGTGTGTGCAGTGTGGTTTCCAAAAATTGTTGTGACATTGACCATTTTAGTAGTGTCTGAAAGAGTCAGTGTTGTTGACAGAAAACCCCATATTGTTGAATATTGCATGCAAGTTGCGTGCAGGTTCGTTTCCTAACTTTTGGGTGACCTTGATGATCAGTTTAGAATGGATGGAAAGATTCGGTGCTGCAGATAGCATAAGACCTTCTGTTAAATGTGTTTTTGCCTGCAAATTTAGATATAGTTGCAGTACAGTTTTTTGTGACCATTGTCATTTTGTGTGACTGGCATGCATTCAGCAGTGGGTCTGTGTAGTTGTATAACACAAGTTTTGTTTTTTCAGCATTGCATTAAATGACGTTACAACTAAATTTGTTTGAGAATATTATTGTTTTGTTGTGGAATAATCAATGACAACTAAAGTCTGTGTGTATTTTATCATCAATTAAGCTTAGGAGAGTGCATTGATTTTTCAAGTTAAAACTATAGAAGATGAAGAAAGAGTGAGAGAGAGGTTGGAGGGAGGGAGAGAGGGAGCGAAGGAGAGAGAGAGACAGAGAAAGAGAGAGAGACTGGGTGGCAAAATAAGTCGTAGCCATTTGTGTCGGCGGGATAAGTAACATTTTTCATATACATTTTATGTTAAATGTTAACTTTGTTTAGCATTTGCGTAACATTTGTACTGCCATCATTCCTAGTGTTATTGGCATACTTGCTATGGTATTTGTATCCTGGTTGTGACATTTCTGTGTGATTGTTGTTACTTTCAGTTGTATCGGTGTACCAATGAGGTAACTAGTAGTAGTAAACCACAGTTGTTTATTTTACAGATGTGTTTTCAGTTTATAGCCTTACAGCTGCTGTCAAGTTATCTTATTAATAACTATTACAAACATTATTAGCATTAAAAACAAATGAAAAAGGAATTAGAGTACAAAAAGGAAAGGAAAAAAAAAAGAAAGGAAAAGAAGAATCGTGAATTATTGAATTATGCCTAGCAAGGCTCGTCTTTAGTGAGTGTAAAATGTTGTGAGTGGTGGCACAATTTTTCACATTTCTTGATGATAAGCAGTTATATTGAGGCATTTGACAAAACCAGTAACATTGGGCAGCAGCTGTGCCTTAAGCTAAAATACACTTATCGGTTATTGGGCAATGAATGGTGGTGGATCTTGAGACTCAGCCTCTTCAACGGCGATGAATGCCTTTCTGCCTGCAAGTGGAGGGGTGTTATATTTTCACACAGCAAACTTCAGGGAGGCTGGTCATCAAGTCTCCTCACCACTTGTCAACAGCCAATCATTGATAAATGTATTTCAGCCTTTATAGCAAGAGTGTTGTGTCGTTTTTATGGTTTGGGACGTAGATCATGTATTATGTTGCAGCTTGTTAGGGTTTGTTATGTAATCTGGAATTAGGTTGAGTTTGTTGGCAAAATGATGGTTAAAGGATTGTTAGTTAAAATTTGTGTTTTTTTAATTATGTTTTGTCACATTATCTTGTCTGCTTGGTGTAGTTGTTTGAACTTTTGTCTTGTTTTTTTATTAGATCAGTTCAGTTTTGTTCATTTTATTAAGCTTTGTCTGTGTCGTCTTTGTTTGAAAGAATGAATAATAATGTTTGTTTAGTGATTAGGCTTATTTTGTAGTGTGGTTTTTGTGCATGGTTAAGCAAAAATGTAATGTTTGGTGTTTGTAACAGACTGGAAATGTATTATAGGTTTCTGAATGAAAGGCTAGACTGAGTTGCATTTTGTATTGGAGTGTTTGCTTGTTATATTGGACAATTTTTTTTAATGTCGTGAGTCAAACGAGCAGAATTTTGTGAACTTGGATTTTTGCACCAATTTAGTTAGAGCCTGTATCTGTCTGCGCCTTTAGCTAAAAATTGCGCTGTATAGAAACAATAAAATAAATTAAATACTGATTTTGCGGTTTTTGAAAAAAGACGGAGATTGGAGAATGTATATATTTTAGATAATAAATTTAGGTTTGACCGTCCGTCTGCTAACTTATTCCACTTCTGCCAATCGTCCGTTCACGTCTTGCTAACTTGACACAAGTCACCCCACACCTTTGTGAGTCTTTACCGATCATTTAACAATCCTTTCCCAATCTGTCATATTTGTTTTACTTGGTGAGCTTTTTTTTTGCCACTCCCTCCCATCGACTTTACATCGCATAAATCCATTCCTTGGTGATGTGTTAAGCCAGCCACCTAATAAATGGTTCAGACCCATCTATGCCCATCCTTCATACCTACCCCCATCACCTGCATCCCTTATCCCAACCCTGCACTCCTGCTTTCTCCGCTTCCATTTTCACTATCACAGGTTTTTTTAGCTTTCATTTTAAAGTAAAGGCCAGTAGATTACACATTTAGGATTTTCCGCATTAAAAAAAACAACTAAATTCCTTGTTTCTACTCATCAGCAGTAACGTTCTTCACTACGAAATGTGTGTACTTGTTTCACTTGAGGATGATGTATGATGTACGCTTGTAAGACGCAGCATCATTCATACTAACACAAATAAGATAAATATCAGGTGCACAGCATACATGCTACTTGTGTCCGGGTACGGTAATCTACCCACTGAACTGAACTGTACATGCTACTAAACAACAAACTCAAATAGGATCCACTTTAACCCACATCCATACGCTCCTGCCAAATGCACAATTTATTATATTTTCTTCAGTTGAAAGAGATAGTTGCATATGTACATCATTTCTTCATTTAGCCATAGTAGTTTGATTTTGGTGGCTTGATTCATTTATTAGTTTTGAAATTGGTTTAGTCATGAGTTTTGAAATAAGTTTAGAGTTTTTAAGTAAATCATAAAAAAGTTGTGATTAAAAAAAAAATAATGTCATGAATTTAAGAATAACACTACACTTAGTCTGGTTGCATGTTGAACAGTAGAAAAAAAAATTGTATATTTAGGCATAATTTAGTGCCTTGAGCAGTTCTTGAGCTGGAAAAACACTTCTAGGAATGCTATAATAATAATAATAATAATAATAATAATAATAATAATAATAATAATAATAATAATATATGCCTTAATTTGAGGCTTATGAGAGATTAATTTGTGAAAATTAACACTTCTAACAATTTCTATGAGGTGATGAGAACGAGGATTAAAAGATTACAGGAAACCTGTTGCGTTGTTGTTTTTTTTAAAATAAAAGCATCAATAAAACAGTGGAACAATTGTAACTGAACACTTGTTGCAGACACAAAAACTTTGTGTGAAACACAGGTAGTATTTTTCTTCCCTAAAGAGATGGCACTGGAGTTTGTTGATACTTCTTTGTAGATGCCATGCTCTGGGGTAAAGGGAGACAACTACTATTTTGGTTTTACACCACTTGTTTTGTCTCCCTTGTTTAAAGTGGCCATCAGTCACCTTCTGCACCGGAACATCTGTTTTGACAAATCAGCAAACTGCCTGCTAAGATCTGTATAAATCTTACATTCATTGGGATTGTATTTCAGTATCTTTTCATAATTGTACATCAGTATTTTTGTATATATTGCATCCAGAAAGTATGGGTTTATCTGGATGGAGTGTAAACGGCAATCCATTTTTCATTTTGATTTTTGGAGTTTTACAATTTGGATTGTTTTGGTATCTGCGTGTGTATAATGATGTATTGTGATAATACAATATCATTGTATTTGTATCTGTGGTAACAGATCGGCAAACAGACAGAGCTGATCAAGCGACTGCAGGATACACTGAGTCAGTGTCACTATGATCTTGACATGACACGACGACGCTCGGAAGATGAGGTGAGTTTTTGATTGATGGTAATAGTGAGATTGCATATTGCTTTTAACATTTATCAAATATTACAGTAAGATACAAAAAATATTAGTCTTCTCCCCAACAACTCCCAACCCATACAAATTAAAAGTGGGACAAACAAGAAACCATCATCCCCGTCCCGAAGAAGGCCAAGGTGGCGTCCCTCAACGACTACAGACCGGTGGCGCTGACCTCCGTGGCGATGAAAGTGCTGGAACGACTAGTCCTCCGGCACCTGCAGGCTCTCACCACGGAGAAGATGGATCCCCTTCATTTCGCCTATCGCGCCAACCGGTCTGTGGACGACGCCGTCGCCTTGGCTCTGCACTTCGTCCTCCAACACCTCGAGTCCCCCGACCGCTACGCTCGACTCCTGTTTATCGACTTCAGCAGTGCCTTCAACACTGTCATCCCCCAAAAACTCTTCGACAAGCTCTGCTCCTTCGATCTTCCTCTCTCCACCTGTCACTGGCTCTTGAACTTTCTTCTCTACCGCCCTCAGACTGTCAAGATTGGCTCCAACCTTTCCAAACCCCTTATTCTCAACACGGGCACGCCGCAAGGCTGTGTCCTCTCACCTCTCCTCTACTGCCTCTTCACCAATGACTGTGTGTCCCGTGCTGACAGTGTTCAGCTCGTGAAGTTTGCTGACGACACCACGGTCGAGGGCATCATCTCCAACGGCGACGAAACAACATACCGCCAGGAAGTCGACCGCTTGGTGTCGTGGTGTGAAGACAACAACCTCGAACTGAACACCTCCAAGACTGTCGAGATGATTGTAGACTACCGCAGGAACCAGGACCCCAAAGATCCACTGCTCATCAATGGACAAGCCATCGAGACAGTAGACTCGTTCAAGTTCCTGGGTTCCCTCATCTCCGACGACCTCAGCTGGGGTGCCAACATTAACACCATCGTGAAGCGGGCCCATCAACGACTGTACTTCCTCAGACAGCTGAGGAAGTTTGGCCTTTCCAAAGACATTCTCCTCCAGTTCTACCGGACCGTGATGGAGAGCGTCCTAACATTTTCCATCACGGTCTGGTTCGGAACAGCAACGCAGCTCGACAAAGACCGGCTGGAGCGGGTTGTGCGCGCGGCATGCAGGATTGTCGGCTGTGAGCTCCCCTCTCTGGCCTCCATCTACTCGACCCGCTCTCTCAACAGAGCCGACAAGATCCTCTCTGACCCTTCCCACCCTGCCCACCCCCTGTTCGAACTTCTCCCCTCTGGCCGCCGCTTTCAATCCTTCAGATCCCACACTTCCCGCTTTAAAAATTCCTTTTACCCTCAAACTGTAAGATTTCTAAACGCCGCACCCTCCTCCCACCGCTGATCCCCCTGCCGTGCGCACGCCCTGCTTCTCCCTACATGCTCGTACATCTATATCTATATACTACAGCAACTATTATAATTTAGAAAGTTTTTGTGATCATTTTATACTAGTCATTTGTGTTTTACTATATCTATCTGTTTATCTGTTAATGTTTGGAATGCTTGTGTGAGTGTGTGTGGTTGTGCATACATGTGTGTATCTGTTTATGTAGGTATGTGTACGTGTGTGTAAGAAAGAGAGAAAGAGTGACAGAGAGAAAGAGAGAGAGAGAGATGTTGTTAAATCTAAAACATTTCGCCATTGTCCAACACCAAATAATATTCCGATTGTTGTATCTATTACATGTCAATTGGCGAAATAAATTCCTGTTAAAAGCTTGTTGTGGTGTGCTTTTAACATGTAATACAGAACAAATAAATGTATTACATTTTAATCATTACAAAATAATTTTGAGCAAACTCTTCAATGTTTTATGCTATTTTATGTAGTATTTTGTACAGTTGGTATGTATCACGATGTTGTGTGTGTCGACAGCTGCTTCAGAGAGATGACACCATCAAACAGCTTCAGGAAGATCTGTCCGAGTCACAGACGCAGTACCAATCATGCTACAATGAAGTATGGTCACAAAAATTGTATTTTTATTTTGATATATATTTGAACTACATCCAGTTCCTTGTATATTTTTTTTAAGTGAGGCGTTAATTTATTGCATAGCAAGTTGACATAATAACAAGTGTTTGTATTGATATATTGGTATTTATATATATTTTTGGATGTGATTTTCTTGGTTGTAACTTCTGTTGAAAATAAAGCACTGAAGGTTGCAAAAAAACTACCTGGCTTGTACTTGACTGACAGAAGTTCAAGCAGCGAAGCAGCAGGGATTGGCACAATTTTCCTGAAGCTGGATCTGAGAAAAGGGATGTTTGTTGTGTTTTAGATGCTGCGTCTGGAGAGCGAGTTGGAGAAAGTGAAAGAAGAGGGGGTGAGGTTAGCGGAGATGAACTCTCAGTGCTCACAGACAGTCTCACGCCTCACGGAGCAGATCAGTCAGCTGGAGCTGGAGCTGACCATCTCACAGGAGAAGCATCGCACGTGTCAGATTGAGGTCCAGAACCAGGACCAGACTATCCTCAAACTCAATGCCAAACTCAACACCGCTGAGCAGAAATACGTCGGCTGTACTGAGGAGGTCAGTAGTTGTACATTGTGAGTGAGTAGATTTTAAAATGTAAAAAATGAATCTCATCTATATTTTTGAAGCAAATTTAACCCTAGGCACGTTTGTGGTACCTGTCATTGAAAGTATTTTTGTGGCCATGATGGCCAACAAGTGTCTCAGTATGCCATTGGTGAGACCCCAATGTCAACGGCTGTGGTGAAACACAATGGCAAAAGGGTCTTTTCCGTTTTGTGACATAGAACTTAACTATAGGATGGGATGATCATAGTGGTTTTATTGTTTGATGCATTAAAGATACCAATTTTAAAAAAAAAAAGTTTGAATGGAGAACAAACTGGTGTTTAAATTTCAGCCAATCGATCACATGTATAATAAGGTTTTGGATACAGCAACTGTAGTGTAAAGTTGAAGACTTTCTTTCTGCAGCAGCACACCACCATTCAAACACCATAACTTTCACAGTGCATAGTAGATGTCGGTAAGACACCTCTCTCACGCAAGTTTGGTCAGTCTCGCTCCAACAATGAATATCATTTTAATGTTGTGTGCTTGCAGCTGAACATCCGTGAAGACGAAGTGCAGAGGTTGAACATCAAGAACAAAGAGCTGCAGCAGGAGATCAAGACTTACCTCCAAGAACTGGACGACCGAGACAACAGGGTCAGTGACCACTGGCTTTACATCTCATTGATTTGTAGAATAGGATAGGATTCCATCATAGCCTTTTGAAGATGAGAAATGAGATTAGTAGGACCTATACATGGATGGCTCAGCATCATTGAGTCCCTCTAGAACTTTACTTGACTAGGACAGTTTCCACTAAACAGGTGACCTGGACGCTTGGAGTGTCGGAGATCTGTCCAGCATAGGCTGTGTGTAGTATATATCTTCAACAGCCTCTGATACTTGGGTTGGGGTCAGCGGCGCTTTTGGCCAGTTGTTCTGCCTGCCTCCATAAGCAACTAACATTCCAATGCAGTCTGATATGTGCAAATGGTGTGTTGGTATGCAATAGGTGTGCCTTGATCTTCAAGGTTTTCTGATTGTTTTCTATCACAATGGTACCATTGTCTGTTTGACCCTTTAAGCATTGATCATCTATCTAATTGGTACCCTTTCCCTGGGACTCAAGTTGCTCTTGCAACTACAGCCACCAGCCTAGATTTTCCTAGCTGACTGCACCCCAGTATTTTATGAACTTACAAGGACTTCAGGTACCCATTCACCGCAGGGTGGATTGGTTCCAAGTGTGTGATGCCCTTGTTTTATTCTTTTGTGTCGTTTTGGTGGTTGCCTTCTAAATATGGTCATCTGTCCCCTATCAATCTTGCTTAACATAATACATTTGTAGTTAGTGCCCAAACCACTACGCTACTGAGCATAGTCAAAGAATGGAGGATACAATCCTTATAAACGCGAGCTTGTACGTTGCAGATTGCTGAAGATGACAAACAGATACAGCAGCTTCATCATGAGCTAGAGATGAAAGTTCAAGAGGTCAGTCTAGTCGCCCCTTTTTTTAAAACAAAAAATGAAATTCTTTCTGTTAAAGCTGTTAGTTTCTTTAAATGTTATTTTCATGTGATTTTTGTTTTCTTAATTATCATTGCGATTTTGTTCTGTCATGTGTGTTCAGTTCTTTTTCGGATTTCCAGGGTGGTTGAATAACTGCTATAGAAAATTGCTGTAAATAGTACTGCATTTGCATCAAAACACAATGTATTGTGATCCTTACAGTGGTACAATATAATGTCTGATGTCTGATTTCAACTCACACTAATGACAGCAGCCCAAATGGTCAATCTCCTGACATTGCGTGAGGGAGCTCAGCTAATGTAAGACATAAGATCAAGTGTGAGACGATGAACTCTTATGGGCCGCTGTTGTCACTGTGAGATGAAATCTGAGATCAGCAATTAAATTCTATCACTGCAAGGATGACGACACATTTTTGTTTTCTGGAAATGTAGATCAGTTTATAAAGGTTGGAAGCAGTTTCAATAGGGAGGTACTTTACAACCACCCTAGTTATGTGTTTCCTTATTACTTCTCACTGCCTGAAAAGAAATAATAACAATTTTACAAAAATATAATAATAATCATAATAGTAATAATAGTAATAATAATAATAATAATAATAATAATAATAATAATAATAATTCAAGAATGCTTCATGTGGAAACATTTCCCAGTGATTCAAAGTGATATGAATAGTCAATATTTAATATTATTTCTTTCCAGCCAGTAATATCCTCTTTGCCGTGTTCGTTTTTTTGAAACAATGTTAGTATTTTGGTTTAACAAAAAAAATCAATGTTTTAGTTCTTTTTATAATGTTGCGTACAATTTGTAACTCGGTATTCCCAATAAAAATGTTGACAGTTATATTTTCTGTTCTACATGTTCTTTTGTTGGTCAGTAACAGTCTGTTTCCTACCACAATTTGTTATGAAATTTGAATGTTACAGTTTTGATTTTAATAACTTTTCAATGTTGTTTTAGTTCTGCTTCAGTTTTACAGTTGTTATATATATATATATATATATATATATATATATATATTTTTAAATATATATATATATATATATATATATATATTTATATATATATATATATCTTTATAATTTTTTAAAATTGATTTTCAAGATGTACTTTCATTTTGAGCTATCATGATTGGGGTTGTGGTAGGTATGAAAGTGTGGTGACTGAAAATTCTGCTTCTGTTTTGTAATATTTGGTTTTATGATTCTTCCTTCAGCCAGCCCATCAGGAAACTGGCGCACACAGCTGACATTAGTTAATAAATACATTAATTAATCATTAATCAAGCATTTAATTATCAATTAATTATTACATTCTAAAGGCCTAAAGGATGTTTGGAGAAGAAGAATTGTAGTTTACATTCATTCACAATGAAAAATGTTTGTGTCAGTTTTTATTTTTTATGCTACAAAAAAAAAAAAAAAGAATCTATATATAGAAATAGGAATAATTTCAAATCTGATGAGACAGCAGTTTGAAAGTAGCCTTTGTTATTGCTCTACACAATAACCCCAAACCGAAGTCTCCACACGAGTATATTGCTTTATAGATCATAAAGGGCCAATTGTGCGCACCTTATAATTTCATGAGAGAACGTAACCCTTCCCACCCCCTTTCCGCTCCCACCAGCATTCTTCAGTCCTTTTAAATGAAAGTGTATTAGCTATAACAATCTTTTGGTTGATTGGCTGTTTTATTAACATCTTCTTCATGAGATGATAAGATGTACGCATGCAGTTAAACACATTGGCACTACATACATATAAAAAATCTAATTACATTACCCCTCCACTGGAGAATCAATCAAAGCTTTTGCTGATCCAACATGACACTTACATCAAAGCTTATGTTATCAATAGGATCGATAATATGAACATCAGTTAGCAAAAATGGATGAAAATCACTGCTTTGAAATAACACATGTTTCAGAGAAATGGATTCATTGCATATGCATTTCACATTTCACATTTCAGAATCAGAATCAGAATCTTTATTGTCCCCATGAAAACACAAGCAAATGTGTGTGCGGCGTACACTTCATCAACATAACTGCACAAAAGCAATAAAACACAAAAGACTTCAGGGATTAAAAAAAACACACCACAAAGAACAGAAAAGCAGTTGCACAATTCAATTCAATTCAATTCAATTCAATTCAATTCAAACAACTTTATTTATCCAGATTTGGCAATTACACAACATGAATGTAGCTTATCAAATAATAAAAGTCATGCATCCTACTTTCTAACCCCTAACACAAAACACCCACCTACACACACACGCACACCCACACACCCACACCCTCATAAACGCACACCAGAAGTTTAAAAAGTTACCGGTGCAGTATTTAATGCAGACTGTCACTGGCCTTCACAATCTAAGCACGACAATAAAGTATTCAAATCTGTACATATATCTATAAATGTTTATTTTCATTTCTTCCGTGATATTAAGCCAAAGACAATGCGAGAGCAATGATGTTAAATGTAGATCTGTGTACTTAGTTTTGTGGTAGGACTGTGATGTGTAGTGCAGAGGAGAAACTGATGGTGCCTATTTTCCGTTGTTTACAGCATTAGGAGTTTTGCACTCCAGTGACAATTACATTTTTTGTTATATTTTCCCCTGGACTTTGACTTTTGATAAGAAAATGTGAACTGTGATGTTTGCTAAGATGCATGGTCATCACTGGATGAGCGGGTCATTAAGATTCTAATAGTTATCTCCCTGCCTTTACACCACATGTTTGAGAGATAGATGTGTGTTTGTTATGTATTTGAGAGTGTGTGTGTAACATGTGGTGTACAGATTGCCGCACTTTGATCCTGATTGGTGATTTGGGGGAAAATCTCGTATGTAGCATCCATTGTGATGATGATGATGTGTTGATGATGATGATGGTGATGATGATGATGATGATGATGATGATGATGATGATGATGATGATGTGATGAGAATGTATATTTTATTAGTCAAATTAATTATTAGGCAAAATTTCAAAATATTTAAAAAATTTAAAGAATGTCTAAATTTTCAAAAATCACAACTAATGTTAGGTAGGTTGGGTTTGGGCGCGCCACAGGCTGCGACTACGCCTTCCACATGGGGAGGCGGCCCAGAATTTCCCGATAAAAAGGGACAATAAAGCATTAAAATCTAGTTTAAAAAAAAATCTAATTAAATAAACTGATGTTATTGTTCATATTTTATTTGATATCTCTGATGCTCATCGCAGGATAAATATCCTTGTGTATCATGATGAGGACAATCAATTTATTCGTATTGATATTTTTGTAGTGGGAAAATAAAATAATTTCTTTGTAATAATTGTTGAGTTTTTGTTTGATGACATTGTGCACATTGTCATAAGTGATTACATACATGCATACACAGGGTTTTTTTCCCACCACTGTGAGGCTACATTAATTTAGCTTCAATTTGTAATTCATTCAATTTCATGTTAAACATTAAAACACTCCATCACAGTTGGTTATTTACTCCTTTGGATAAGGGTGTATACATCAGTCTAGTCTGTGCATACTCATATTCCCTCACACAGATTTTAAAGATCCGGATGCTAATATCCTAGATGGGTGAGTTTCAATTACATCATCAGTTCCAGGAAGCACTAAGTCCCTTCTCTCAATGCCCAGTTGCCCAGGATAGTGCTAGTGCATTAGACAATGCGCCTAAGAAAGAAGTTGAAAACCTCGTCCAGCCTGTATCAGCCATCGCCTTGAGCACCTCTTGAGCTGGAAAAGTGCTATAGAAGAACTTTAAAAAATAAATAATAAAATATTTGCCTTCTGTGACCAACTAAACTAAACTAACCTAAGAAATGAAACTCAGAAAGTAATGTAGAAATATCGACGGTCAGCTGTGTGTGTTAAGAAATTTCAACAGGTAAACAATTTGTCTGTAAATATGGAATGTTTCTTTTCTCTTGCTGCATCTTGGATTATATTTTTTTATTGTGCATTTTGTGGATATTGTCAATGGTATGAAGTACATGGGTATTTATCAGGTATTAAAGTTTTGTGCATTTTGTTTATTTTGTCAATCACGCGGTCACTCACTCTTGGATACTTACATGTAGTTTTGGGTGTTTGGTTGGTATTGTCAGTAGTACACAGAAAATTTGTCTAAAGCCAGTCGGTATTATGTTTTTAGTTTGGTCCATTGCGTCTATATTGTCAGTGGTATGCAGAATGTTAGGTCCAGCGTGCTTGATGTTTAACATTTGTTCTGTGCATTTTGTTGATATGGTCTGTCAGCAGTGTATGGGTATACACTTTCATATTTATTCTGTTTTTTTTTGTCAATATTCTTGGTCCTGTTCCAGTAAAAATAGGTTTTGTTTTCTGCATGTTATCAATATTTAGTATGTGAGTATGAATCATCACTTTTACATGTTGAATATAGTTTTTCACACTGGGAATTGCTTTGATCAGGTACTTGGATGTGATGTTTCAGTTTGAGTCTGTCCTTTGGATACATGCTGTTCAACACCTTTCATTAGCTTCACTAGCGTACAGCTGTATTTGTATAGTGCACGTTGTTGTAGGTATGGTCTTGCCAGCATATGGTGCTGCAATAAGGAATGCTTAGCTGACATTGTCAGGGTAAAATGTGTGGTTCATTGTACCGTTATTTATGGGTCATCCTTTTGTTTTTCTTCCCCCCACAAACGATTCATTTTCTTTCCTTCTGTAGTGGTGAATAACAACAATGTAGTGGTTCTATTTGCAAAGAGAAGAGTTAACATTGAAATTAGTCCTTTGCATTCAACATTGGTGATACAACAGAGAGGGATAACGGTCTTAAGGAACAAGGGATAGGGACCCATATCAACATGGAACCAATCATGCTGCTAAGATGGCCAGTTAAAAATGGCTGCTTTTATCTTGGGAATCGAATCTGGGTCATTGGTGTGCCAAGTGGAACACTTGACCATTGAGCTATGGTGATTTACCTTTCCATTTGCCCTTGTGGTTAAACATTCCACATTATTATTGTTATTATCATTATTATTATTATTATTATTATTATTATTATTATTATTATTATTATTATTATTATTATTATTATTATTATTATTATTATTAAATTAATTAATTAATTAGGGGGGATATAATTTTGAAAACTCCATATTCATTATTGCATTTGTCATCTGCTTGGCCTTGTATGTCTTATCTGTAAGCATTCCGATCTAGCAAATGCATCCACACTGCATGATTGCCGCAACTTGCAGATCTCCATTGGGCAATATTGGACGTTTCTTTGTTCGCACAATGAAGAAGTGCACGTTGTGTCATGGGCTTTCGTCTAAACATGAGTTGTTTCCCTTCATCCTGGTTTCCCACCTCTTCCTCCACCATTACCCTCAACACCTCCCCTCTCCCTCCCACCTTAATTTTAATTTTTTCTTTTCACCAGGAATTGTTTTAGAGGTTATTTGAGTTTGTCCGGCATATTTTATTTTTCCCTTTTCGTTGTGGTACAGGGGGACATGGTACTTTTCACCTCCAACTTTTTGGAATTCCTTTTTGTGAAATTAGTGTAGTGCATATTTGTTCAGAATCAAATCTTGTAATGAAGCATTTAAAAATTTCTTTTATTATTTGAATTACTGTTTTGCTCTAGTTGTCGTTTAATGTGATTTTTAGCTGTTAATATCTTCAGTGAATATTTGAGCCATTTCAAGGTTAAAACGCTCTTTTGGAATTCAGGAAGGTTATTTTTCATTCTGAAATTTAACATATATATGTATATAAATTTTTTTTTTCTTTGGTTGTTGTATTTTAGACTTTAGAATTTCTTTGTATTTCTGAAGAAAAATGGCACAGAACTATTGTTCTAGGAATTATACCAATATTAGTAATACATATGAATTAATATGTGATGACCATTTCACAGTGAAACTTTTCATCTCAGTGGTAGTATTATACATTTTCACTTCCCTGCCCAGGTGAAGACTCAGCAGAGGAGCAACGATCAGCTGAAGGGTGACCTTGCCGTTGCCAAGAGCAACTACGAACAGGAAGTGCAGCAGTTGCAGAGTGACCTGGTGGTGTTGCGGGAGGATCTCAAGGTCACCAAGGAAGAGCTAGCAGAGGCGCAGCAGAAGATCTCGGACAACAAGAGCACCATTAACGAACTGAACGAAGATCTGGAGCGCTTCAGGAAACTGCAGGAGGAGAGTGCTATGGAGGTGAGAAAAGGGAATGGGAGGGAAAGGGGAGGAGATGGAGAGAGAGAGAGAGAGAGAGAGAGAGAGAGAGAGACAGACAGAGAGAGACAGAGACAGAGAGAGAGACAGAGACAGAGAGAGGCAGAGAGAGAGAGAGAGGAAGAGGCAGAGAGAGAGAGAGAGAGAAGAAATGGGGAGGCAAGTGGAAAAAAATAGATTTAGGAAGGCTGGTGGTGTGTACCTTGTCAGTTGGAAACACATGGAAAATAAAGCAGAGTCATGTCCAAGCTGGTCCTGAGAAAAGGGTGGTCATTAATGCCTCTGTGTTATGAGAGAAAGGTTGTAGGCAGCCAGCACCTCAACTTCTTTCCCCTACAATCTTAATTTTTTTGTTAAACTTACAACCTGCATCAATCTGTTTCAGATCAACCGACAGTCTGAGATGCTGAAGGAGCAGGAGATGCTGTTGGCAGAGTCTCGCCAACAGTGCTCGGAGCTGGAGAGTCAGCTGGACACCGCTCGGGATGAAGCTGAGCGACTGCAGGCCAACCTGAGCATGTACAAACACAAGTATGAGCAGCACAACAACCAGATACAGCACATGGAGGCCACCGTCAACACGCTGCAGGAAAAACTGCAGGACAGCAGATCTAGGGTTCGTGTTTGTAGCATTTTGTCTGTGTTTGTAGCATTTTGTCTGTCTTTGTGCCTAATGCTGTGTGTGAGAGAGAGTTCTTGTGTGTTTTATTGTTTATTAAGAGACGCATGCACTAGTAGAAGTACTCGCCCCCCACACCGACTTAACTAAAGCTTTTAGGTTTTGAAGTTAGTTCAGCCAGGCTAGCTATAAATAGCTTTGCCGGTGCTCTTCTTTCCTTTCCTTTCACTAAAAGGGAGGGTGTAGGCAAGCTATAAATAGCCCGCAGCCAGCAAAATGTGGGAGAACCTAAGAGTGCTGCTCACATAGGCATTGAGCTGGTGTGCCCCCTTCAGATGAGAGTATAAACTATATTCCATAAAGATCCTGATGCTCTTGTCCTAGATGAGTGTCAGTTAGATAAATACACTCAGCAAGCACTAGGTCCCTTCTCCCCATCCCTACTTGCCCAGGATTGTGCTCAGTTGTTAGGACCATCATACCATGCACCTAAGGCAGGATATGGGCGCCTCAGACGGCTTGAGTTAGATCCTGTATTGGCCAGCGCCTTGAGCAGCTCTTGAGTTGGAAAAGCGCTATATAAGTACGCTGACATTTTTTTAAAACAGAATTTATTAAGTACATGAACAGTTGTACACAAAAAGCGTGGTTTTAGTGTTGAGCACATTCTTTCAGTTCTCCGTGTCTCAAAAGTACATTAATTGAAGTTGTTCTGTTGACTTGTTTTGCCTACAGGAGCTGGAGAAAGAACAGAGGATCGAGCGTTTGCGCACTGAGGTGGAAACTCTGGACTCAGCTCATCACGACTCGCAAGCTCAGGTTGCCAAGTGCGAGGACGTCATTGAGCAGTTGACTCAGGAGCTCACCTCTTCCCAGGACGAGCTGAAGGGCGCTCACACTCGCATCAAGGACTGTGAAAAGGACATCGCTAGTCTCAAGCAAATGCTGCAGGAGTCCCAACATGAGGTACCCATCTTTGCAATTTATTTTACACATTTTACGAGAGGATTTTCTCTGGTTTCTCTCCCTTCACTTAGATATTGGATGCAGTCAATCTATGAAAAAAGGAAAGATTTCATTTCATTTTTCTAATAGCAACTTGCTTTTTTTTTTAACACCCTGTGTTTGAGGGTTAAATGTGTGGTTGTTGTGTACGTAGGAGTGTATGTAACATTATGAGCATATATAGTTACAGATTGTGGCACTTCTAGGAATAAGGCTCTTACACTTGTATAACATCCAGCAATTTTATTATTGCTTACAGAAAAAAGATTACAAATTTAAAAGAAAGTGGCAACACTTTTGCTGCTAATTACTATGTGCACTTGAGTTGAAGTAGGATGGGGGTTAGAAACTATGAGGAAGAGGGTTCAATAATGCAGTGACATTGTTGTGAATGGTTGCAGTGTCTGCAAAACCAGGAGCAGGCCAAGAGTTTTGAGAACCAGCTGCTGACCTACCAGGCTGAGCACATCCACACCAACCTAGAGGTCAGTTTAAAGTTTGGCTTCCTTGATGATGATGATGATTGATGATGATGATGATGATGATGATGATGATGATGATGATGAAGATCATGATGGTGATGATGATGATCGTGGAGATGGTGGTGGTCAATTCTGTGGAGCAGGTATATATTTTGAATAATGCTTGTCATGTGATATATGCAACTCTTTACCAAACTGTGCAGTGAGTATAGTTTGAACTTGTCTAGTCAATGCAGAGTTTGACATATAACCCAGACAGGGCCTCACCACATTCTTGCCAGTTCACAAATGCCTGAACATTTGTCTAGGGAAAATTGTTTGAGATTATTATTATTATTATCATTATTATTATTATTGAGGATTTGTATAGCACACTTATCTCGCCGTACTTGACCAGACTCTAGGCGCTGGCCGATACAGGATCTAAACTGAGCCGCCTGAGTCGCCCACCCGCAGCCTTTGGGCGCATGGTCTGACGCCCGGACAACTGTGCACTATCCTGGCCAGCCAGGATGGGGGAGAAGGACCAAGTGCATGCTGGGTGTGTTCTTGTTACCGGCACTCATCCGTCTAGGACATGAGCGTCAGGATTTTTAAAGTTCGTTATGATGGAATGTAAGCGACACACAGACTAGACTCGGTTTATACTCTCATCCGAAGGAGTAGGAAACAGGAATAAAGTGTCTTTCCCAGGGACACAACAAAATGGCCCAGACAGGGCTCGAACTCGGGACTTTCCGATCCGCAAGCCAGAGCACTACCATTAGACCACCGTGCCTCCTCAAATTATTATTAAAGTGTAGATTAGCTCTTGTTGGTGAATACCAGAACATGACAAGAACATGTTTGTTTTTTACATCTAGTACCAAAGCAAGGAAGAACGCATTGGCCAGCTGGAGTATGACCTTGAAGGCAGCCGTGCTGACCTTAACAGCAAGATGAGGCAGATGGCTGACCTTGAAGACACCTTGAACGACCTTCAGGCTGAACTTAGTCAGGTCAAAGACCAGAAGACTGCTGCTGTGAATGAGGTTAGCAAAAGTTTGCTCTTTGGGGAAAACTGTTTTCTTTGTCTCAGCCTGTTTGTCTGTCCCTGCCTCTCGTGTTTGTTGGTATCTAAAAATCAGTCTTTCTGTCTTTCCCATTGCTTCTTTCATTCTCTTGCTTCTGTCCGCATCGCCTGTTTGTCAGTCTTTCTTCTCTGTCCTTCTTCTTCCTCTCACTTCTGTCCCTCCTCTTCTCCCTTCTGCTTCTCTGTCTGCGTTGTTGGTCCGTTCTCTTCTCTCTGTCTGTGCTCCTCCTTCTTCTTTTTTCCTCTGTCTCCCTCTCCTTCGCTCACCAGAAATGTGGCTTAGAAACACACTGTTATGTTTTCCTTGTTTTTTGTCCTCTTTCTCACCCTTCCTCTCTGCGTGTTTGATGCGGTGCGATATAGAGTTGTTGTGTTTATGTGACAAGATTTATTGTGTTTGAGTGCGCGTGCACCACACTTTTGCTAAACTCTCATCAAGCATGCACTAGGTCCTGTCTGTCCCATCCCCAGTGGGTCAGGATAGTGCTCAGTTGTCTGGGCATCACACAGTGCGGCTAAGGCATCAATGGGGTGCCTGGGCGGCTTGAGTTAGATCTTGTATCAGGCTGCCCCTTGGGCAGCTCTTGAGCAGGAAGAGTGCTATATAAGATTGATTCAATAAATAAATACAGATTGCAGTTTGGGTTTAATGTGTGCATTGGCCTAGGGGTCAACAATTCCAAGAGAAAGCACAGGAGGGTACCCTGGGTACTAAATGTGACAGGCTGGGCATGATCTACGGTCTTGTCTTTAGTACTGCTGGTGGAGGCCCTAGCATTTGTGCGTCATAAGCTCTGATAAGGAGATAATGAGAAACAAATGGATAAATAAGCTAAGAGAATGCCAATGTAGACAACACAATACAATACAATGCACATTGCTCTTCATTGGGAACTCTCTCTCACTCTCTCTCTCTCTCTCACTCTCTTTTTCTCAATCACTCTCTCAGTTTCTTTCTCTCTCTCTTCTCTCTCTCTCTCTCTCTCTCTCTCTCCCTCTCTCTCTCTCTCTCTCTTTCTAATTACTATGTTAATTTGTTAAGGGACAGATTGGAAGATTAGACTTCTTATTAGTCTAAAATCTTTATCTCTAATAAAAAAAAAGTTTCAAAAAAGTTTCAAAGTTTCTCTCTCCCAGGCCCACCAGGCTCACAAAATTTTTATATGAATCTCAGCACCACTTCTGAAAACATCAAAGAGACTTCAGATCTTTTATACAGAAGCTGTTTTGAAAGCACATACGTATCGACTTTATATAATTTCTCTTTCTTTTATACTGTCTCACAAACACACACACACACAAGCTCTACATTTTTTTTTTTTAAATCGTCTGCAAGGACAAAGAAGAATTCTGATTTGGATACACTAGAGGAACCATTTTCAAAGCATGAATAGACATTATATAATTTCTTTTTCTCTCTATCATACTTTCACACACAAGCTCTGTATGAATTTCACCTCCATTGAGAACAAACAGTTATGATTTGGATACACTACAGTAACTGTTTTCAAGGCACATATTGCAATTATATTGCTCCTTCTATTGACTTTTGTATGGAATCAACCCAGGATATTAAGTTGCTACATGTTTTCCTCACAAAGCTTTCTTTGGGTAAACTACAGTGGGTATTTTTATTGGCTCACTCAGCAAAAAGAACCCACAGTCCTGTGTCCAGTTTGATGCAGTGGAAATATTCCATAGACTGAAATACAAAAAGTGTCTCAGTAACATAGTGGTCAGGGCACAACATGTTCATGTTTAGCAACGTCAAGCCTACCTAATACTTCAATGGATGGGCCATACTTGGAAGGCTGCCACCAAAAAACACAAAAAGAGTGAAACACGCTCATGACACACCCCATGCCCAGTCAACCCAGCTGTGAATGGGTACTTGCATCTGTTTTGGACCGGGGATCAGAAAGTAAAGCAGAGAGAGAGAGAGAGAGAGAGATTGGCACCGCCCTTATTAAGTTGGCCTAGAGAAAAGTGAGGTCTCAGTTTTTACTCATCTCTCTCATAGGACTGAAAGGTTAAGGGAACACTTGTATCTGTTTCAATACAATTCCATATAGTCCTGTGTGGGAATGAAAAGTTTGCCAATCTTTTTTTTCAAATATAAGTATAGAATGGAAACTTGTGAACTCATAACTTAATGGTGCTGCGTGTTATCTTTGAGAGAGAAATCTAAAGAGAGTGGGTAGGCTCAAGGAATGAACTAACTTTGAAGTTTTATCATCTACATCCCAAAATTGGTTAAATGGCAAATAAGGGAAAAGAGGGGTAGGGATCTCATTTAACACTGATCTACCAGAGCAATCATATTGCTGAGACAGACAGTATAAAATGGCCACTTTTATTTGACTCTACTACAGGATTCGAACCTGGGTCATCAGTGTGGGTGGGGCTCAGTCATGTGTGATATCACTAGCACTGCATACGTTGGTGCATTAGGCTATTGTAGTATTGTTCTTCTTGGGTATAACAGACACTTGTCCGTATGTAGATTCATTTGCTGCTGGGGATTTTGACATTGGCTGGCACCTTTTGCACCTCTTTGAGCTTTTCAATGCGGCTGTGTAAAAGCAATTTATTTTAGAAGAAGTCACCATGCATGGGTGAAGCTGTAAACATGGTTCAACCCCATTAACAAAACTGTCAAAGGTGCCTCTGAAACATGTCATATCTTGTGGTGGCAGCCTTATTGATCTCTCCTCTGTGGACCCACATACAATTCACCGTGTTTGCTGTTCAAATAGTCCCCCACTTTTTCACAGTTACTGCCGCTCAGTAACAGTTCAATCAGTGAAAGATTCTGTTAGGAGTGGCATAGTCTTAGTGTTAAACTGTCTCACCTAATGACCTATAGATTTGGTAAAAAGGAAAATACTACACATCACTCATTTATTTTAAGAAATATTATATTCCCCTTCTTCAAATTTTAATAGGTGACAATTCGAAGTAACCCTAGGTGTGATTTGATTTAACAGAGCTTGTACTGCAAGTATTGTTGCTATTTATTGTGCTAATCAGTGTGATGGTACCAGGACAAGGTGTATGATAAAAGTCAGTCAGTTATATTAACTATTCTCTTGGGTCTATGTAGTACAGTGCTACAAATTCTGTCACTGATAGATGTTCACGATCGTGAATAGGTTTGGATGATAGATTTAGTTTTGGTATGTGTGTATAGCGTTTGTGTGCTCATTACATTTGTTGTGGCACTGAATTGACAGTTCCGTAGGATACAAAAATCATTCAAGCGTGTAATTATAGACTGGAATTTAGGCCCTTCGTGAATTTGTTTTATGGTGGTAATTGAGGAATTATTTGTGTAGTGTCTTTAAAGCAATAACTGGTGTGATACTGGTGGATTCTGTATGCAATGAGCAGAAGAAGAAGAAGAGGATAGTGATGATGATGATGATGATGGTGATTGTGCAGTTGTTAATTTCAAATATAAAGCAGGCTTTTGAAAACACTTCATATAGGACAAGTAATTGAAGTGAATAAACTATTTTAAAGCCTATTGATTTTTGTTGAGCGTGAAATCCACTTGGTACAGTAAGGTTTGGTGCCATTTTGAAAAGTCTTCAGGACGAGCCCAGACTAGCTATGAAAGAGTCAGTTAATGCTTGTAGCCCTTGCTCTAAGGTGAAGCAGACGAGTGTGCGTTTTTGAGTTGTTCACTCTGCAATGCCACATACAGGGTATAGAATTTAATTGCTCATCTATACATTTTCTGCAAGTTCATCAAGTAAGTTCTCTCACTGTAAGGCACATTTTTGCAAAGAATTGCAGAGGACTCTGCTATACTAAAGTATTCCATAATTAACCTACTGACATAGCAGAGAAAGTATTGGCTTAATATCATCTGGACTCCTCATATCGCAACAACGTACTCATTGTATCAGTGAAGTGCCTGTCATGTTTATCTTGTTCTTGTTGGCTAATGATAGTGCTGGATAAACGTCAAGTGCTTCTGTGTGATTAGAATGTCTTTGACCTGTGTGTATGCTTCCTAGGTAGATAATCCTCCACTGTGTTCCAAATAATTGCAGAATTTTGTCAGAGAAGTATATGAGCTATTAGTTTTGTAAGGCTTCATAATGTTAACTGTTGATTTTATATGTGCTACCTAAGTAGACAATTCTTCCATTGTGTTCAAAATAAATCCAAAATGTTGTCAGAGAAGTATATGAGCTATTAGTTTTATAAATCTTCATTAATTTTGACTTTTGTCTTTGTAGTATGGGCTTCCTAGGTAGACAATCCTTCCACTGTGTTCCTAATAATTACAGAATTCTTTCAATGTGTTGAAAATAAATCTAGAATGTTGTCAGAGAAGTATTTGATCTATTAGTTTTATGTCTTCATTAATGTTGACTTTTGTCTTTGTAGTATGGGCTTCCTAGGTAGATAACCCTTCCACTGTGTTACAAATAATTGCAGAATTCTTTCACTGTGTTTAAAATAAATCCACAATTTTGTTAGCGAGGATCATTTAAGGTAGTAAAAAAATATTTTTTTGTGTTTTTATAAAAACCAGAGCTATTATCATGGAAACTTTCATGTTTTTTGTGAAGAAGGAGATTATTATATCTCCGGAAACATTTTCAAATAAACGGGGCTGTTTGTTATTTTCCATGTGGTTTTTTTCCTGTGAGTTAGGGTATAATAGATTACAAAATTTCTTGTGCCTTTGTAAGTGGATTCTGTTAAATATCTTTGATCTCAGCGCTTTCTCCTTGAGATAACGGGTGGTTGTCTGGAAGCTTGTGTTAAAGGTGTAGTACTGCTGATTAGATTTTAAAGTGGTTCTAACCCACCCTTTAACAACTTGTATGGGTTCAAGTATATATCCAGCTTATAGTCTATAAACGCATACCCCTTTTCTTTAGGACCCGCATTGGTATACCCCAAGCAAAGTTCATATTTTCAGAGATTGCGGAGTGCCATTCAAAACACAACAGAAAAAACTGAAATTCCACTCCTACGTTACAAACCCTGAAAGTCACTGTTGGTGTTGATAGAAATTGATCCATTGTCTTTTGTAATAGGTGTCAGTGCACGCTAATACTGTATCTTGTGACTGGATGAAATTCCACAGCCACAGACGGCACACGTTCCACCCATCTTGATTCCATTCTCTGGGTCACAAACAGGAAAGGCTGTTTTTGTCATTTGACATCTGAATCAGCTTTTCACCACAGGCACTAAGATTCGGCTCTCTTTAAAGGTGTTATAGTGACGGCAATCGTGACCTTAAAAATACTTAAATTTGCTTCAAAAATATAGGTGAAATCCACTTAACTGGCTTACAACGAAAAAGTCAGGTGCAATTTCTGGTGGAGTAGCTTTGAAGCGGTGTTAACTGTGCTTAACAGGGCTTACTGGAGAGAGAGAAGAACAAGGTGAACGTTAAGGATGATAGGTTGTCAAAACGCTGCATAATTGTTATTATAATGGTCCCAGGAAAGTAGAAATATATCTTACTAATTGCTAGAGTTCCCATCATATTTGATACAATATCACCTGTCCTTCTTGTTGGGGTGCAGAGAGAGAGGCAGACAGAGAAACGAAGAGAGAGATCTTTGATCTCATTTAACTGAAGTGAAAAGGGGGGTATTTGATGACAGTGGTGCAAAGTAAAACCCACTAGCTAGGGGATTTAACCTTGTCTTTTCCAAGAAGATTCAGTGCGTTTGTGTTCAGGGTGGGGGTTGAAGAGGGTGGGGTGAGGGGTAGAAGGATAAAGATGAAGGGGGGAAGAGAAAGATGGAGAGGGTGAAAAGGGAGAGAGAGGGGAAGGAATATCTTTGAAGTGATGTTGCTGTGTTTTAGAGGAATATGCATGGAGCTTATTTATTTGATCACAGAGGTGTTCAGTTATCGCCTACTCGTTACCAGATTTAGCCTCATGTGTAATTAAAAAGTCAAGTGCCCTTTTGTTAAGGAAGTGACACAATGAGAGCAGTGAGAGAGAGAGAGAGAGAGAGAGAGAGAGAGAGAGAGAGAGAGAGAGAGAGAAAGTTAGTTGGGAAGGGGGCAGATTTCTTTGAAGTGACATTACTGTGTTTTAAAGAGGTTATTTGATCACAATGGCTTTACCGTTTTAAAGAGTTTATTTGGTCACAGTAGTGTAAAAGTAGTCGACTCATTTCCAGATCTAATCTCATGTGTTAGAAAAAGTCAGGTGTTGTTGGTGTGGGTGAATATGTTTGAATTATTTTGGCTGGACTGCTTGGACTATCCAGAAACGTGTCTCAGATGTATGCATACTACAGAGTGGTTGAAATATAACTCCCTATTGAACATTGATTATCACTGTTGTAAACAGCACTGCATTTGCCAGAAACAAAAATGCATCGTGATCCTTACAGAGGTAGAATTTAATTGCTATCGCGCATTTCATTGAAGGCGAATTTCTGTGTAAATTCACAGTCTCGGTTTCGGTCTTATCTTAATAGTGATGAGAGCAGCCCAATAAATGCCTGCTGCCGGACATTTGGTTCTATGGCATTTTATGTGTTATGTCAGCTGAGCTCACTCACTCAATGTCAGGCTATGGGCACCGCTTGTCGCTGTGAGATGAAATTACAGATCAGCAATTTAGTGCAATAGGGTATAAGACTAAGCTACTATATAGCAGATTTAGCGCATGTTTTATTATAACACTAAGTGCGCTTGTTATGGGAGAATGTGTTTGAACTGTGTGGTCTTTCCTTTGATTACTGTGAGCGTGTGGCACATTGTCTCAGATGTGTGCAGAACTTCCCAGCCCTGTGAAATGGTATATCTCAGTAGCATTAAAGTAGAATCATTAGAGGTTATATCTTATGTTTGATAAAAAGTTGAGTGCTTTTGTTATGAGACAATAGGTTTGAACTGTTTAGACTCTTCAGTTATGAACTGTGTTAGAACATGTCCACAGTTTTTAAACTCGCAAAAAATTCACAAGTTGGTCTCTTCTTCTACGTCTTCTGTCAGAGTGGTGTAAATAAGTACATTTCTGTCAGAGAGGTGTAAATTACTAAATTTCTGTCAGAGTGGTGTAAACATTAACTAGATTTCTATCAGAGTGGTGTAAAAGCTAACTATATTTCTGTCAGAATGGTGCAGATGTTTCCTCTATATCGTCTCAATCTTAATCTTTTGTCAGCTGAGGGCCTGCTTTGAACTTGCTGCACCAACTACTTATCCTCTAAATGCTGTAACATGGTACATGAGTGAGAAGTTTTGTGTGTGATCAAATGCTGTACAGGAAAATGAGGGATCAAGATTTGTGTTTTCTCTTCTTCAGATATAATCCTTTAATCTTCAGCAAGCATGTTTAACTTGTGTTTAATATCTGTGATGATTACAGGATACATTTGCCAAATCTTCACCCAAACTTAGCATGGATTCATACTCCTCGTTTCCCTATCCTGCAGAAAAAGAGACTATTTATCTGGCAGTTCTAGAAATGATGTCGATAATATGGAAACATACAGAGACTCTCACTCAAAGCACGATGACCACCATGACGATTTAGCAACATGGAAATCAAGTACTGATGGTTTTGAAACTAGCGAGAATAATTTGAAAATGGCCAACTTGGGACTTGATGGAAGCAGTACTGATTTTGACTATGACACAAAGTATGTCGGACGTTCTGAACAGTTATATCATGGATCGTCAAAGTATGATCGTTCAGGGGAGTTAGATTATGGTTCAAAGCACAGCCATTCTGAAAGTTTGGGGTATGATGATAGAAAGTATCATGAACGTTCTAAATCTGTGAGTTATGATGAATGTTATGATGGTCCGTCAAAACCCGTGAGTTACTATGAGAAATACGGTGATTGTTTGAAACCTTTGGGGTATGAGCCACAATGTGATCCTTATGGTGACTTGCTGTGGAAGTCATACGCTGAGGAAGCTGGCATAAACTCTGCCAAAGTGTGGTGGATCTGGAACCAGAAGACAGCGTTGCTGTAAACCCTGAGTTTTATACTGGAAAGAAAAGTTTGAAGGAAGAGCTGAAATACAGGGTAGATCATTTTATATTATTTAGGCATACTTATTTATGATTCATTTATTAAAACGTCTGTGGTCTCAACTGTTCTTTTTGTTAAAAACAACAACTTGTGCTTGTGTTTGTTCTTATCTGCTGTGTTTGTAGTTGTTCTGCTTTGCTTGATAATGAAATTGTACATATTTTATGTACACCCTCTCTCTGTTTCTAGTGTCTATCCTGTCTCTTTTTTTTCTCTCTCTGCCTCTCTCTCTCTCTATCTCTTTCCCCCCCTCTCTCTCCCTCTCTCTCTCTCTCTCTCTCTGTTTCTTTTTCTCTCCCTCTGTAATATACTTATCCATTTTCCTTTGGTATTCTGCTTCTTTATTTGCTTGCAAAATGCATATTTTACATGGAAATATATTTTCTTTAGTGGAAGAGAAATTGATGGTAGGACAAAGTTGTTGTTGGTGGCAGCGAAGATGATGATAATGGTGATAGTTAGTATAATAATATCAACCACACATATACTAGTGATGATGATGATGATGATGATGATTATGATGATGATGATGATTGAGCATTATTTTGACAATGGTTACATTTTTTCCAGATCAACCGACTAGAACAGAATGTCCAGCAACTCCAGCTGAACCTCACCTCAGCTCACCAGCGTCACAAGTCTGAGTGCAGTCGCTATGACGACCAAGTGGCTGGCTTGCAGCAGGAACTGGCGGAGGCCAGGAACCGTGGCCAGATCCTGGAGGAGGAGGTGGACAGAAAAGAAGAACAGATCAAGAGGAACGAAGCTGAGATTGCCAATTGCCGTGACGATATCAGGTCCAAGGTGGAGCAGGTCAGTTTTTGGCTAGGATTGCAATGAGGAGGAAATTGTGGGTGGTGGAGATGATGGTGATGTTAGTAGAGGTGTTAGTAGATAAAGTGCAGTGAAAACTGAGATGGCATTTGGCGGTGACTAGATGAGGTCAACATGTAAAATGTATGCTGACGATTGTGATGATGACGGACGCCTTAGTTCTATCATCTTGTTATTATGGATGCCTCTGCTACTGCTGCTTTGGTTACTGTTGGGGTACTTGTAATAATAATAATAATAATAATAATAATAATAATAATAATAATGGATGCAATATTATAATTTGGGTGATGGTGGTTATGTTAATAGTGATGATCATGATGGTGATAAAGAAGACGGTGGTAACATACTATAATTAATTATTTCAGATTGAGAAGCTGGAGCGTACTCTGCTGGACCACAAGCAGGACATTGGCAAGCTGCAACACGCCAAGAGACAGGCGGACAACACTGTGAGTACATCATTATATCAATAATGTTACAAAAGAAGACAATAACTGTAATAAATATCAATATTTTTGTAGTGGTACATTTTTTAAAAAAAAAGCATTTCAGAGTGAATGCAGTCAAGAAAATTGGTAATGGAAGACAGGATATGTAATAAAATTGGCGGGTGAAATTGTTCTAATATTTCTTCCAATACATCAAAAGCACGGTTTTGTGTTTGTGTTTGTGTTTAGATCTCCGAAGTGCGGGCAGAGTGTGATCACCTGAAGTCAGATCTGTCAGAGGCCAGATCCCAGTACAAAGACTGCGCCCAAGAGGTATGTATGCCAACAGTAGTGCATAGGTGATTGAAAGTCACACACAGTCTTAATAAGTTCCAAGAACTCGAGACAGAGGACTTAAGGCCAAAGGAGAAAAAACCATGATTGCTTGATTGATTTTATTACTTTATTTATTTATCTCCTTTCCGTGTCAGCTGGCCCACCATGAGGAGAAGCTGATGTTGATGGAGCAGAGCCTGACGACCACGCAGGATCAACTCGGTCAGAGAGTCACAGAGGTGGTCAAGCATGAACAGCAAAACAGAAAACTTCAGGTAAGGTTTACTGCTCTCACTCAGTAGTTTGACTCCAGCTTTCTTTGCCTGCAACTTAGTGCACTGTAAATAGAACAAAACTTTCTGTCCTAACTATATAACATGTAGAAATACTCTACTTTTGTCACTTACTCTTAGTTCTGAATAATTGGGTTTATTTCTTCCCCATTTTGTTGAAACTTGTTTACATTTCATTTGGATTCTGCTTGCATCTGCATGTTGTAATAAAAAATCGAACAAAAATCAGGTGTGTTTTTTTTATCCCATAGTCCACAAAAAGTTCAGGAATTTTTGTTCATTGGTTGACTAAACATATTAGGCTGGTAGTGTTTCACTGTTGACAAATGTAGACATCCAATTCAGCTAAATAATTGTTGTGGAAATAATCTTGCAGCAATCTTCCATTAAAACTGCGCATAGAAAATATATTTGTAATAATAACAATAGCGGTTTAGCACAGTTAGTAAACTTTCTTTGTAATTTCATGTAGTGTTAAAAAAAAAAAACTTGATTAGTTTTAAGTATGTAACTAACTAACTAAGAATTTTTGGTTGTTGGGCAATTCAGGCCGAGTTGAAGACGATGCGAGAGAGAGCGACCAGCTTTGAAGAAGAGCTGAAGGAGCAGAAACTAGTGCTGGAGAAGACACGACGTGACCTGGCCACCACCAAGGATGAATTCCACACCGCAGTGCAGGAGGGCCAGGCTTTCAGGCAACAAGCGCAGAAGCTCTCCGTCGAGCTGGAGGCCACCCGGGAACAGGAGAAAATGCTGTCTGAACAGGTACAGCCAAGAGAGAGAGAGAGAGAGAGAGAGAGAGAGAGAGAGAGAGAGAGAGAGAGAGAGAGAGAGAGAGAGAGAGAGAGAGAGAGAGAGAGAGAGAGAGAGAGAGAGAGAGAGAGAGAGAGAGAGAGAGAGAGAGAGAGAGAGAGAGAGAGAGAGAGAGAGAGAGAGAGAGAGAGAGAGAGAGAGAGAGAGAGAGAGAGAGAGAGAGAGAGAGAGAGAGAGAGAGAGAGAGAGGAGAGAGAGAGAGAGAGAGAGAGAGAGAGAGAGAGAGAGAGAGAGAGAGAGAGAGAGAGAGAGAGAGAGAGAGAGAGAGAGAGAGAGAGAGAGAGAGAGAGAGAGAGAGAGAGAGAGAGAGAGAGAGAGAGAGAGAGAGAGAGAGAGAGAGAGAGAGAGAGAGAGAGAGAGAGAGAGAGAGAGAGAGAGAGAGACACAGACAGACAGAGAGACAGAAAGATGTGGTAGTAAGACTGTTGTTCTTGAAGTCACAAGACAACAGGAGAAAAAGCTGCCTAAACAAGTAAAAGAAGTTTTTATTTTGTTTTGGGGGTTTTTGGGCAAAAAAGGTTAATCCTGATCTACTTTATCATGAGTATTGCTGCTTTTTGACTACCATCATGTCTTTGATAAGGGGGTTTATATACTTCTTTCATGTATGTATATATATTTTCGTAGCAAGATTTTTTAGCTTAAATGTGCTTAGAACTTAAATAATCTTTCACCTGTATCAGTGTGGGTTTTAGAGGGTTAAAGCCAATGTCTGAAGTTTTTAGAGCTTTGTGTTGTTGTCATCAGGGAGTAACTGGCTGTCACTCTGCCCTCATTCAGCTAGTACGGGTGAGGAGATAGAGAATTCCAATGTTCATGTTGGCGTCTGCTTCTGCTTAATTATTTATTGTGCGTTACCAAAGAGCTTATGATAGAAAGAGGGAGAACTTGGTACAGAACCGCGAGACGAAAAGTACGAGTTATGCTCCCTTGTCGACATGCTGAAAATGGCTCGTGGCAGAAAGTCAAAAGGCGACCGAGTGAAACAGGGCGGTGACTATTGCCATAATGCCAGATACAAGAAAAGTTGTGTTGGCAAGTCATTTTTCAAATTTCTAAGAGACAAAGAAAAGTAAATTGCAATTGAAAAACTTCATTTTTTTGTGTTTATGTAGGCCTAAACTAAGACCGCTGCAGTGTTGTTAGTGCTAAAACAATCGGAGAGCGGCTTGAATGATTCATGTTATACCTATGTGCTAAATCCAAAACAGTTTGCTTGCTGACATGACAGTTTACTTTCAACAGGTCGCTCACTGTTTACGTTATTGCTAGGTTGTTTGACTATATTTATGCTTATATTTCAAAAGTAGATGTCAGATTGGCAGTTTGGCTTCGTCAAACTGCTTATGTTAACAAGTTAAATTAGACTAAGTCTGTTTTCTCCTCGTGATCAAATACTGTGCAAGATAACCCCTTACCTAGGCACAAAAATGGTCCTTGATCTGTTGTAATCCCTTTTCGTTTGAGAGTAAACGGGAAAAAAAATGTAATGTAGAAACTCAGTCCTTGTTCTGATCTGTGAATTTCTGCGCATTAGATCTATATTGCGTGGAATGTTGTAGTCTAGCCAGTAGGTTCTGATTGTTCTGTCTGATTAATTAATTATTTTCCATGAAGTGACTGATGTTATTAAGCCAGTGATGTGGGAGGTTAGAGGGTTGGGGGGTAGGGGGACATCTGATATAAATTAAATTCACACTATTAGTGAAACATTTTGTTATTGTGCTTTATTGTGATTAATTGATTGAATGACAAAGCTCTCTCTATCTCACTCTCTCTCTCACTCACTCTCTCTCTCTCTCTCTCTCTCTCTCTCTCTCTCTCTCTCTCTCTCTCTCTCTCTCTCTCTCTCTCTCTCTCTCTCTCTCTCTCTCTCTCTCTCTCTCTCTCTCTCTCTCTCACGATTACGGATTTACAGTTTCGGATAAATGAAACAGTCAGTCATGCATATTTTAATTTTAAAATATCTGTCGTTGATTAAAAAATAATAAATTCCAGGGCAGAAAACGAACCTATGACATACACACATAAGCAGCATAAAAGCACCTAATAAATGTCAATAAGTAAACATAAACAACAACAACAAAAAAAGACAGCAGTAGCGGAATGTTAATAATAATGATGGTTAAAAGTTTGGTTTTTCAAACGTTGCCATAAAAATGTTCTTTTGCAATGGCATAGGCTCAATAAGTTACCACGCACAGATCATTCATATAGCAGATGGTGAAATATAGCCAGCCCGAGCAAAGGGAAATAATCCGTGAGAGCGTCTCGCATTTTTGTATAGGACATAATGGAAGTTCCCTCTCTTTCCGTAATAAGCTCTTTGGCGTTACTTTGCATTTGGGGTTGACATGGTATTGTTGGCTGATGTAGTATTGTTGGTTTTCATTGTACGTTGCTATGTTGGTTTCATGTTGTTATTTTATTATAATTTATGTTTTTATGTATATTTATATTTTGTATAACTGTTTGTTTTATTTTAGAAAAGTCTGTTTATAAATATTATTTGTTAATTAAACTGGGTCAGAATATTCCATTTTAACCCTCACCATGCTGACCTGCAGGCATTCATTTTTTAATTTTTACAAGGATTAGCAAACATTCCTCGTTTAGGTTCGTCCACGTGCTCTCAAGTGATGAAAAGCACAAGCGATTTCACTAAAACTTGATAGAACGATGAAGAACAAGCGGCTTGATTATTCAAACGTTTATAACATTATCCGGTTCCTTTGACCAGGTGGAGCAGCAGGACCAGATCCTGAGCCAGCTGCAGACAGAGCTGAGAGCAGAGCGAGCCAGACACCAGGACACTGCCAAACAGCTGCAGACCAGCAAGAAAGCCTGCGCCGCTCTCGAAGACGACGTCACCTCTTACCAGAGACAGCTCAGGGACTTTGCTGACAAGGTAGTGTATGGTGCTCTCAATCACAAGCACAATTGTACCTTTATTGTCCCAACAAATAGCACAACGAAGATTTTCGCAGTGTACAACTACCATGGACAATAACATGCACACAATGCGCTACGACCATGCTTTCGGATGGATACTTGCGCTTTTGAAGTGGATATCATCATCATCATCATCATCATCATCATCATCATCATCATCATCATCATCATCATCATCATCAACAACAACAACAACAACAACAACAAAAACAACAACAACAACAACAACAACAACAACAACAGTGTTACAGAATAAAACGTCAGTTCGTGAAAGCCAGGTTCTAAGCTTGAAGTAAATTGGGGGTAAAATCTCGAAAGGGGTTTTGGAGAATGTATTCTACCAGGGACTCTTCTTCATTTTTCAATTAATCCACAACCCACAACAAAATCAATAAAGTCAATATCAATCAGAAAAGTTCATCACTGCAGATCCTAAAAGGGGAGCCAAACAAAAAAAACCCTGAAGATTTAAGTAAGTAAAATAATAAATAATTAAAGAAAGAAAGAAAGAAATCAACAAAATAAAAATAAAATGCAATGAATTACAGCTTGAGTAAAAAAAAAAAGAAAACGTTTTTTGATTGCACATTTTATTGCTGCTTACTTTTATTTTAAAAAAAAAAAAAGAAAAGAAAAGAGTTCTGTATGATTGTGTAGGTGAGGACTCGTGATGAATCGATGGTGCGTCAGAGAGCAGAGTCAGACACACTGCAGCAGACAGTGCGCAATCTGAAGGAAGAACTGCTGGACAAGGAGGGTCAGATAAGGGCCACGCAGCTTGACCTCCAGACTGCCCGCAAACAATCGCAGCAACAGGCGCATGAAGTAAAAAAAATGTTGTTTTAATTTTTTTTTTTTTAATTGTGTATTGAGATAGGACAAAGGAGAAGTGAACATCAGGAGGAAAATTGACTTTGTGTTTTTATTGATTTTGTTTGCAAACAGATCCACACATAGACACAGGCTGTATATATTTGTAAGTTTTATAGAAAAAATCTAAAAAGGAAATTAATACAAAGCACCAATCATTTGAACATATTTGGAAGATATGTTAATCCCTTCTTCAGGTTTATGTGGAAAAACCGATGCAGTACCACACTCTTGAAGCAAATCGCTTATTGTTCTTTGTTGGTTGCTGGTAATTTTGTGTGTGCATGATTTCAGATTCAGAAGTTTGAAGACTTGGTGTCACAGCTTCAATCTGACTTGGACAAGACCCAGGAAGGATACAGAAAGAGTCAGTCAGAGGTAAGTGTTGTACAAACAAGCAATAAAATGTTGAGACTGGATGTTCCATAAGATCAGTGTTGAGACAAGTGGAGACCTTGCCTTTGGAACTAGACCCTACATTTTGATGTTGTCGCAGTTGATGGGGAGTGAGCATGTAGACTGTGCGTAATAAAAAAATGAAATTAAAAAAAGAGAAGCCCTGGTATTCACATGCGAAGTACGCGGTAAAGAATGAAGCAGTCTTAGTTTTTTCTAGATTTGTCATGTTTCCATCCCTGGCCTTCTACACTTTTCTCTTTGTGCTTTGTGTCTGCAGTTGATGGAGAGCGAGCAAGCGGTGCATGAGCTGCGAGTACAGCTGACCACGGTGCAAGGCCACAACAAGGAGGGCATGGAACAGCTGGCTGAGCGGTCACGACAGTTGGCCGGCATGAAGACTGAGCTGGTTCGCATGCAGCAGCAAAATGTCTCCATGAGAGAGGAGGTGAGCTTACAAACAATATTTGATCAACTTGAAGCAAGAGTTTGGACCTCTATGTATCCCCACCAGCTCAAACGTTTGGAAGATAAAGCGAATGCTACAGTGTGTGACATAAATCACTTGACCTTATAGCAGTGATTTTGATCTCAATTGGAAGTTAGTTTGCGTGATGTTTCAAAGATGCATACTAGATAGGTACATGCGTGTGGTTGGCGTATTGCAGGCTTGTGCTTTGGTTGGTTGTTTAACTCACCACAACTAGGTTTTTAAAAAACATCAGAAATAGATAAAATAATAGGCAGTATTAGGTGAAAGGTGGACAATAAAGACGTATTGTATTGTTAAAATGGGACTGAGTTCATGTTTGATGCAGACCACTCCTAACTCAGACAGCTGATGTTCACATGGTTGTAGCAGCAAAAAAAATCTGTCTGATTTTGGAGTAGGATTTTAGAGTGACAGAACGGGTGAGTGATTGAATGATTGACTTGTTATTTTCAGCTCCATCTGTACGAAGAGAAGACGCGCAAGCTGCAGATAGAACTGAAGAAGATGCAGGAGCTCAACAGAACTACTGAAGAAGAGGTTAACCATGTCACCCACTCCATTATTCTGCTACTCTCTCTAGCTCTGCCTCTATACTCTCTCATAGCTGACATGTTTTTGAATGTCAATCTTTTTCCAGTAAAATCATTGCCTGATGCAAACAGATCCTTGCAACTGTGTGGAACTCCCTCAGTGATGAAGCGGCCAACACAGCAAGCCTTCCAGCATTCAGAACCTCAGTTCTGAGGGAGACTTATTTTGTTCAAAATCTTTTCAAATGCATCTCTTACAACTTCATCACTTCAAAATTCAAGATTTTATCCCATTGCTTTCCCCTTTTGGGGTGTGGAGGATACATAAACATAAGCATAACAAACAACCTTTATTCAGTGTAAAATTATAATTCAGCTTCACTTTGAGGAGTGCCATGCGTACAAGCTTGCAGGTTACAGGTGCTGACAGAGTCTGGCTCCTAGAATGAGAAGGGTGACAAATGAATGAATGAATTAATTGATTATGTCCTCTTTCTTTCCATAGCTTCAGCACTTTGAGGAGCGCTACACAAGCCTGCAGGTGGATTTGGTGTCCAGTCAGGAGAAGCAGAAACAGGCACTGGCAGAGCTGGGCTCCAAGGATGAAGAGCTGGTGGTTCTCAAAGTGGAACTCTCTACAATGCAGGAGAAGTTTAAGGCCAGTTGTGAAGATGTAAGTCAATGTCATTGTTGTTTTGTTGTAATGACTCAGCTTTCAGCTCCTCCGTACGCTTGTCCCACCACACTTTTGCTGTCCTATCTTTTTTGTTTTCCTCAATTCTCCTTATGCACAGTGAGGAATGCTTTAGGATGGATACCTGTGCCTTAGAAATGATCATCATCATTATCATCATTTATTTATTTATTTACTTATGTTTTACTTATTTATTTATTTAATTGTTCTGATATAGTGCTTTTCCAGCTCAACAGCTTAAGGCGCTGGCTGATACAGGCCCCTCATCATCGTCGTTGTCGTCGCCATTGTCGTCATCATCGTCATCATCATCATCATCATCATCATCATCATCATCATTATTATCATCATCTCTCACACTCTCAAAGTTGTACTCTGCATCATTGTTTAGTTTCACTGGTAGTGGTTAAGTATTTTGTTGTGAGTTTAGACAAAGTAAAAATAGACATCATGTGAAAATGTTCTCTTGTTGTTTATTTTAATTATATATCTATTAATTGGGAATGGGCATCTTGCAAAACTGTTGAATTATCATGTATTATTTTCTGTGTTTGTCAGTCGACCAAGCTGCGCAATGAGCTGGAACTGCTGCGCAGCAACTACCGCAGCGCCAACGAGGAAATCCAGGGCCTGCGTGTAGCGCTGGAAGAGTCCCGCGCCAACGGCGATCGTCTGCATCGGGAGAGTGAACTGGTGGTACAGAATGTCAACACTTGGGTGCAGGAACAGAAGTCAGTCCACCATTATTTTACACTGCAATTATATTCAAAGTCTATGTACCTCTGTCCTTTTCCTAACTGCAGTTGTTACACTGTGGAGGGGACAGAAGTTAGTCCACCATTATTTTACACTACAATTATATACAAAGTCTCTCTGTACCTCTCTCTGTCCTTTTCCTAAGTGCAGTTGTTACACTGGGGACAGAAATTATAATCAGTAATAATAGTTTTGAATTGGTTTGATGTACAGTTTCTCAGTTTATCACGTTGATGTTTGTGCCTGTAGTTAAGAAAGTTCTCCACCACAAACTTGTATGCTAAGTATAGTCAGCAGGTTTTTGGGGTCTTCTTTGCATATCACAAATCTGATAGTTATTCAAGCCTTAATGTGTTACACCCTTTCCCAATGCCCTTTCTAGACTGGGAGCTAATATGAATAAAGAATCAATGTAAAAAAAAAAAAAAGGGGGGGGGGGGTGAGGGGGGCCAAAAAGAGTATATTCAACATAATGTACCTGCACTCTACCTACAAATCTTCGATTGATTAAACATGGCAGGTAATACTGTCACCAACATATTAAACTTTGCACTAATCTCACTGATCCCTGCATAATATTGCACACCACTAGTTTGATGTTACACTGACAGTGAATGAATATCTGGAAATCACTGATGCGCCTTACCATAACATTGGTCTGGGGGGGGGGGGGGGGGGGGGGGGTGGAGATTTCTCAAGTTTTATGCCAGAGAGATGTATCTTTGTGAAAACTACAGTGTAGATTTTCTGTTGGCATACAAAGCATGAAGATGAGGTGTTACAGAAAACTTCAGGGAATTTCGTATACCCAGCACATTACCAACGACGAAGTCCGACAGACCATCACACAAGCCATTGGACAATACGATGACATGCTCACAGTGGTGAAGAAACGGAAACTCCAATGGTATGGCCACGTCACCAGAGCATCAGGCCTTGCAAAGACCATCCTGCAAGGCACGGTGCAAGGAGGCAGAAGAAGAGGGAGACATAAAAAGAGATGGGAGGACAACATTTAAGAATGGACTGGCTTGACACTGAGCGAAGACATGAGGGTTGCTGAGGACAGAGAAAGATAGAGTACGCTGGTTAAACGATCATCTGTGGTGCCCCTACGACCTTTGAGTTACAGGATAGGATAGGATAGGGTAGGATAGGATAGGATAGGATAGTGCAAGTATACAAGTTTTGGTTAACTTTGTAGCAAAGCCGGTAGTAAAAAATAATTAAGTGCACAATGTTGTTCAAAGATGATTTTCTGGAAGAGCATTATCAGAAAGATGTTGTGCTGGAAGATTATTATCGTAACGAAACATGCTGGAATGTTATTTCATGACCGACATGGAATCAGGATTGTGTTATTATGAAGATGTGCTAGACAGAGTGTTATGTGGACTGTGGGTATGATGGATTTTGGATTTTGTATAATATTTGTGGATGAAGTTTGAGTCCTTTTCCCAACCAAAGCAGAGCAGCCATAACGCATTGCCACCCAGGAATAGGACCTAAAAAGGTTTAACAAATTCAAAATTATATGACATAATATCAGCATTCTTTGACATTTTTGATAATCATAACTATATTTGTATAAGTAATACTAATGACTAATTGATTATCATGTTTTATAATTATTCTCCATTAGGTGGGCACGCTGCACCTTCACACAAGCTTAATCACACACACGCACGCATGCACACACACACACATACACACGCATGCATGCACATGCACACACAGTCTATTATTTTATTTTTGTATGTGTCATTTTTTAAAGTTATGAGTTCAGGGTAGTCGTGGTGGTTGGATATTTAATTGTTCCCATTGTAGACATTCTTCCATGAACTTTGTATTTTCCAGTAGAATGTTTCCTCCACAGCATCCCATCATTAACTATAGCCTTTGTTGCTGATTGTTGTAACTTTGGGCAATATTTTGTTTGTGTCCATCGATTGCAGACAAAGTGTCGTATTCAAGAGAGACTTCTTTAGGTAAGGTGTAGTATATATTTGTTGAGGTTGTTGATGATGAACATGTTTGGTCTGTGATTCCCCCGGATCTTACAAGTCAGTTATTGGCAGTGTTGTTGACAGTTGGTTTTGTATGCTTCAGGTCTGTTTGAAATGTGCTTTAGTTCTGCCTGTGTTCTTGTTCTTTTTTTCCCCCATGGTGTTGTTGCTGATTGCTGTTTTGCATGACCAAAGTTTTCTGCATGTTGTTTTGTTTGTTTTCCAGGATGGCCAATGAAAAGCTTGGCAACAAGATCAGGTAAGAGTGTTTTTTGTGTGTAAATTGTTCACATAGTTTGTTTTTGTTCAGATAGTTTCTTTTTCAGTGGACATATTTTCATGTCATTTATAAATAATAGGGCATTCTACCAACATTCTTTTTTAAATTGGTTTAATTTGTGCAGTAGTGTGAATTTTAAACATAAGTTTTGCTGACAATTGTGGTACATTAGCCAAAATAAAATTATGGATACTATATATGCGCTTTTCCTTAAATCACTAATCAGGTTCAAAGCGCGGCATTCTGTACCAAGATACACTTGTTACACACACTGTTACATACTCAATCAGTACACGTTTATCACTCAAGGCAAGGAAATTGATATTAAGAGTCAGAAAGAAAATCAAATTTTATTTTGAAATTGTTAATTGATCACTTCCATTACAGTTATTGAAGTAAGGGAAGAAACTGAGTGTCTGGGGAAGGGGGGGGGTGGAATTCATTCATTGTATTTAAATTTCAGGCTTTATCAATGTCGCCTATGTATTGTTAGACTCAACAAATCTGGTTCTTAAAACTGTTTGACTTGATACATGATACATTTTTTTTAATGTTACAGAGAGCAGAGCAAAGCCATTATGGGTCTCACCAATGAGAAAGAGTATGTATTTATATGGTGTTCAGTTGGCATAGCAGACCAACACGTAATAATAGTAATAGTAATAATAGTGAATGCTGTATATATATGCGTTTTCCCTAAATAACTAATAAGGCTCGAAGGGCAACGATCTGCATCCACATACACGCTCACATGTTACGCCCACCCTACTATGGCCCATCACCTCGCACTTAGAGTGTTTAACGTCTGCTGAACTCACTCATGCAGTGTCCAGTGACAGAACACTGGGCTGCTCATGCCACTGTGAAATGAAATTCTACCATTGCAAGATAGATAGATAGATAAATATTCAGTGTTTAGAGGGTCTAGCGGACTACCAAGAGCCGAATCAGGGCTCTACCATTGCAAGGATCACAATATACATTTCGTTTCCTGCAAATGCAAGTACTATTGACAAATGACAAATTGACTGTGAGATCAAATCAGAGGTCAGCAATTACATTGTACTGCTGTAAGGACCACCATACAGTTTGTCTGCTGCCAGTGCTGTACTGTTGACACAAGTTATCAGCAATTACATTGTACTGCTGTAAGGACCACCATACAGTTTGTCTGCTGCCAGTGCTGTACTGTTGACACAAGTTATCAGCAATGCTCAGTAGGGAGTTACTTTTCAACCACCCTGTAGTCCACTTGTGGCTTGTCACAGGCTGTTGCTGGACCAGGTGCAGAAGCTGCAGAAACAGAACAACAAGCTGAGAGTGGAGCTGGAGGACAGGCAGGTGGATGGGGAGAAACTCAGGGTGTGTATCATTGTTCATCGATATTTTACATCATCATCGCATTCATTGTCGTTGTCGTCACAGTGTCATCGTTAGCGTCATCCTTGTCAGTCCCGTCGTTATTGTTATCATAAGCAGCAATGTTGAGTGTAAGTGTTATCGTTTTAGTGACCAGCTTTTTCATTGTTGTATGGATAATGTCGCTAATGTTGGGTTTACCTTCACAGGCCCTGCAGAGTCACTCGGCTCACCAGCAAGTTCTGTTGAATCAGCTCAAGGGACGTCTGCAGGAGCATGAGTAAGTCACATGCCAAATAGTTGTGATGATGATGGTGATGATGATGATAATGTCGTCCACTTGTAAGGTGTAACTTATCTATGCTGGCAGCATGCTCAGAGCACACAGGGAGGGAAAAGAAGGGAGGGGGAGGTGGGAGGATTTGGATGGGTGGGGGAAGGATGGTGGAAGTGGGGGGCAGAGTTGGTGCATACAGATGGGGAGTGGAGGAAAGGGAGGGTGGGGGGAGAGGGGGTACAGAAGGGCAGCAACTATTGTTCAAACAAGAAAATCACAGAGCATTTTCCATGGGCAAATATGCAGTGCAACAATGTACAACAATGAGATTCAAGTCCAATGGCTAACTTTTGGATAGAGACTGATGAAAATGCAAATAAGAGGTTATTCCTAAACAGTTGTTGTAAGCAGTGTTAGTGTTTGAAACTAGTACATGACAAATTGTAGTTATGGATGTGATTTGATGAATTTTCTACATCTGTATACTTTGCTGCAGAGTGGAGCAGAGTCAGGAGAACAAGACTAAAGTGGCCACCATTGAAGATCTGCACTATCGCCTCAAGTCTAACATTGAAAGCATCCAACAACTCAACTCACAGGTGATGACGATGACTATGATGATGATGGTGATGATTATATTTATTATGAAGATGCTGGTGATGAATTAAAAGGCTAGTTAGATAAGATTGATAAATTATCACCATCGGTGGGACCAAATTCAAAGTACATGTCTGGCAAAATAGATTTTACTTACCACCTTTTGTGACCCTTCCTATCGTTTGATTTAGTCACTTTTTTTTTACATCCTTTTTATGTGCTTAGAGCATTGGTTTTGGATGGACACATGGGCAGTACAGGATGTACATCATACTTTAGTAATAGATTCTTCAGTTTCATTGCATCTTTGAGAGGATTCGAAGTGTCCACTTCTCCTTTTCTCTGCCTTTTCTATGTAACTTGTCCCACTGTTTTGATCTTGACTCTTACCTTGTGACCGTTGCAGCTGAGCAGCCTGCAGAAGGACAATGCTCGTTTGCGTGGTGAACTGGATCGTGAGATCTCTCTGAGGCAGAACCTGGAGATGCAGCTACAGACACGGGACCAGAGCATAGCCAGCCTGCGCAGTCAGAAAGAGGCCCGCGCCCTCCGTGACTCCAGCCCCTCCTTCGCTGATCCTGACAGGCTGGTGAGTGTAAGGGGACAGATTTTCACTTGGACATTTTTCTGGTGGTCGTAGTGCAAGATTTTGCATTCTTTCTTTTCTCAAGGAATTGAAAGAAGATTTCATGGAGTGGAAATAGTTCACAGTCCTTCTTGTTCTAAATCTTTACAAAGCTTACTGGCTAATAAAAATAAATGATCAAAACTGATCAATACACATTTCAGAATCTGTGGTAAAATTAATTTAACAATATTTTGCATCACACTGCTCAATTCAACCTTACTAAGTTGATGTTGTCTAAGAAATGCAAGACAAAATGTCAACCTTTAATGGGTGTAATAGATGTTGTGGATAATGACAATGAAAAGAGTCTGTTTTCAGTAGCACCACACAATGGTATCAACTAACGTCTTACAGACTTTGAAATTGGATTAGGGTTTGCCACGTACTCTTGTTCCATTAATTGTTACGCACGTTGGTTGCAGACGCGAGCCGCTTTGAACAAAGCAATGGAGGACACTGGTGTCAGTGATCCTCAGAGCTTGGAAAAGTCTTACTGGATACAGCGAGTAGGAGAGGTATGGCCATTTTCAGTATTTTATTCAATTGTGTATTTCTAAGTTTAAATGCATGCCGGCACTCCTTAGAGTAGACTGGAGGCCAAGTGTGAAAGTCAAAGTCGGTGACTAGGCATTGATGGGTATAAGGCGAGGTACAGCATTTTCATTTTACTGTTGTTTTTGTCATTGATTCTCCAGTCTTTAGTGCATTAAAATATTTGATTCAAGTAGTGTTTACCCTCCATCACATCCCAAGTTTCCTTTTTTGTCATGGTTGTGCAGTCTTATTTAGCCCTTCTGGTTGTATTGTGCAAGAAAAATATGTGATTGCTATAATGTCTTAGGTAAGTTTGACTTTCACTCTTGGCCCACATAGTAAGTTTGTGAACTGGTAGATCTATATCTAGATATAGGGTAGGCTTGCATGACGAGCAGTTTGTAGACTGTAGCAAAATGATGTAGCTTTATGTATTATATTATCTCATGAGAGAGTTTGTTTCATTTTGCATGTCTTTCTATGAAGGTGTTGTGAAACAAGAGGCTAAGGCGTTTAACAATTATTATGCATGGCGATCCTTACAGTGGTACAGTGTAATTGCCGGTCTCCCATTTCATCTCTTCAGTGATAAGAGAAGCCCGTAATGGTCCATAGTCTGACGCTGCGTCTGGCAACAGAGCTAGTATAAGTTGCCATCATCACTGTGAGATTAAATCAAAAATCAGCAATTAAATTGTAGCACTGTGAAGATCACAGGTGATGTCGTTTCACGCCAATGCAGCACTATTTACCAACGTTAACAAGCAATGGTTACTTTTCAACCACCTCATGTACAATCACTCAGACACCCACACACAAACACAGCACAAAGATAGCAACCAGCTTTGAAAGTCTTGGAAAGAAGTTAGGGAAGATCAAAATTAGAATTTATCTCTGAATGGGGATGAGGGTTTTCTGAAAATATTTTCTATAACCACAAATAAATTAAATAAAATTAATAAATAAATGCATCTTTGAATGGGGGTGGAGGTTTTTGATTGTTTAAAAATATGAACCACAAATAAAATAAAATAAAATAAATAACTATTTTGGGGGGGCAGAGAACTTTATTATTTTGTTGTTGTTGTTGTGATGTGTGGCTGTTTTGTGTGACGCATGCACGCAATGTGCTATTTTGTCTTCACACAGATGCACTGAGTTGAGCCCTGTGCAATGTAGTAGGTATGCTGCCCTTTTAGATGTTATTTCTTTATCATTCATCAGTGTTAGGATCTATCACTCTGTTGATGTTATTTAATTCCAGTGTTTTCTCTTTCTTCCAGTGAAATTCTCTCTTTGCCTTGAAGACTTCAGTTTGTCTAAGCTTTCCATTCTTAACCTTCACTATTCATTCACCCATTGGGATTTGCTTATCCTAATTATTTACTATCCTCATCATTACTTTCTTTGTAACGTTAATATGTAATTAATTTGCTTGTTTAAGCTTGTTTGTCTCTTAATTCTATCATTTGTGATTGATCTTAACAATTGTGTTTATCAATCTTGAATTTTACTCTTGGTTTGTTGACTTTATTAAAGTATTCATCAGTCAAGTCAAATTTTATTTATTGTCCTTTTTTTTTTTTTTAACAAAGCACTAAATGTTGACTGATGCCATGTTTTTCAAATTCTCAGTTTTCTAGTTTGATTAATTTTTGGTTACCAATTGAAGGAGAGAGAGAGAGAGAGAGAGAGAGAGAGAGAGAGAGAGAGAGAGAGAGAGAGAGGGGGGGGGGAGGGAGGGAGGGAGGTGTAAAAATAATTGTGAATTTCTTATGGTAAGTTTTTATCATATCACACTCTTTCATCATTCCTTGCTTCTTTGTTTCTCTCCTTTACAGTTATAACGTATTCTGTTGTTATACTATTGTTGTGTATAGCTCTAACCAAGTGGCTTTGGTACTCTAGTAGTACTACTACTACTACTCTTTGGTACTCTAGTAGTACTACTACTACTACTTTACAGTTATAACGTATTCTGTTGTTATACTATTGTTGTGTATAGCTCTAACCAAGTGGCTTTGGCACTCTAATAGTTTCTTGTAGATTTTCTTTGTTGTACATACCCTCTTGTTTAAAATATAGTCAGGAAATTAATGTAATTGTAAAACCAATATTTTAAATTGTATTTAAAAACAGCAACTGTTATATTATCTTTTTATATTCCTATACACTCTGTGGTTCATTATTTTGTATTCTTGCACTAACTTTTGTATTATGGACTGCTGATAAAATGTTTGTATCCCTACACTTAATTCTGTTTTATATAGGTTATTGTTGCACCAAATCATCACAAACTACTCTTGCAGTATTTCATATCGTAACGTTGTTTTCTGTCACCTTCATGTTACATTTTCACATAGAGTGGTGCTTTTTCTTTTACTACCAACGAATTAGTTTGACAATCCATGTAATTTTTATTATGTTCTTAGTGCATCCAGTTTATTTGTCTGCTGTCATATTTAGAAGTGTATAGTTTTAGAGTTTAGCTATTTTTTCTCAAAGCACTTTTGCTCTTTCAGATTGGGGAGTAGGAATGAGAAGATTGGTTGATAAATGACCATGCTGTTATGTCTGTGAGAGCTCAGCCAGTCAAACGGTATTAACCTGTTTATTGCCTTGATACTGTTTTTGGTGTAGTAGGGTGTGTTGATTGTTAACCCTTTCATTGCTGCAGTGTGGTTTGTTGCGTGCAGCTCTCCGTGCAGCTTCAACAGAGCAGTGAGTACTGGGCGGACAAGGTGCGTAGTCTCTCCGGTCAACTGGACCGCGGCAAAACCCTCACCACGCGCACCCCATCACCTCGACGATGATCGCCATTGACCACACCTGATCACCGAGGCAACAACAGCATCAAAATGAATTCTATGAAGCAGCAACAATTCCTCAAGATCAGGACACATTAAGTTAAACAAATCAAATCAAATACTACAAATGAAAAGAAGAACTGATAAAACAAAATGTAGTTTTACGCTTGAAGCTTTTGAAAGGTCTTCACCTCCTCTTTGCACAATGACATGGCAAGAGCTTCAATTACAGCACAAATTGTAACAAAGTTTCGACTAAGACACTATTCACACAATAAACAGCTTGGTCTCGTCTTACTTACTCATCATTAAAACAGATAATCCCGCATGCTTTTCAAGTTTGATATTTGGAATGATACTTGCTCCTATATGAAGATTCAAATGCATGGAATTATGCTCTTTGCACATGGATTTTGATTGGAACTGGTTCTCTTTTGTCAGTGCTGTTGCTTTACTTCTTGATGGCAGATTGCCGCAGTGCAGCATTCAGCACCTTGAGCAGCTCTTTGAGTTTATATAGTAAGCTTAAGAAGTACTTCATCCAAAACTTGAAAGAATAAGGTCTGTTTTAGTTGGAGGAGTTTTTTTTTCGCTTGTTGTTGTACGTTAGGTTTTGCACGACGTTGTAACCTTTGAGTAAGACGACCCTCGTTGCTAGTCATTTCAGTTTGCTTGTAGCAAGATTTATAAAATCAAACATTCTCTTCTGAATAGTTTGACATAGCAAAATAGCTTCTGTAAGAATTACTTGTATTATTAGTTCTGCATGTAACGAGTAGTAGCAGACATTTTGATTTTCAACATCTTGTCCCAACTCTGGTTTTCATTGTGGGCAGTAACTAGGCATCAGGCTGCACTTTTGTCAGCTTTATGAGGGAAGTGCTGTCTCCTGCCGTTCAAGGGTTTGAGTTAGCAAAGCAAACTGAATGATACATAACTAAATTATCTCGTAGACAGTTTTTAGTGTTTTGTCTGAGGAATTTAAGTGTAGCTTCAGCATGGTTGTTATTGATTTTTTTATCCTAGAAATCGTGGTATCATAGGCAACTCTGGTTAAGTTGCGGTCGTAAAAGAAGCATTCATTTAAAAGTTAATTTCCTCACAGTTTTAGTTATTAGCAGTGGGGGTCTGTCTTGCGTTTTTGTGAAAAATCTTCTTGCATAATTGAAGGCTTGAGGTGACAATTGTGTGTATCAAACTCCTGTTAGCAAACCTGACTCAAACTTTGGTCAGTAAGATGGTTGAGGAGGAGCAGAAAGACAAATTGAAATGTGTACCTTTTCTTTTTCTTTTTTTTTGCTGGCCAGCTTTCTGAGTACATTGAATTTTTTTTCCCATCGGAAAGAGATTCAAACATTGTTGCTCACATTATGGTTGCTGATTTGCTTAGGTGATGGTGTAGAACAACGTTTTGCCAGTCCCAGTGCACATTTGTTGAAATCTGATGGATTATAATCAGATATTGTCTGCTCTTAGTAAAACATGCTTATCATTGTTTGCTACCACTGCCTTTACGAGAAACAAAAAAAGAAAGAACAAAATGTAGTCATAAGTAGCTTCTGTTTCTTTTTGTTATTGTAGATAGAGGGATGTGAGATGGAATGGGGGTAGGGGAGGGGGAGGTGGGCTAGGGAAGTATGGGGAAAGAGTGGCTGTTTAATGTACAGACCTGGTAGTGATCTAAGAGAGGTTTCCGCGGAACGTGCGACTATATCACGCCTTGTGACAGACATTTTGAAGTCCAATGAGTCTGATGACGTCCACAAATCCACAACCTGAACAGCGAAAATATATACACAGAAACAGTCAACGCTGCACCACTATTCCAAACAAAGTATGGGCCCGCAAAACCGGAAGTGAGTAAAGCAACTTTCGTCTCCCGAAACAAAACAAAAAAACAAAAAAACATTGTAATTGTCCGCAGATTGTTTTGCTTTTTTTTTTTTTTTTTTTTTCGTTTTCGGGGATTTCTGCGATTTCGCGGAGAACTATCAGGTCTGATGTATTTCTCTGTAGATTTTCCTTATTCATTTATGCTTGACAAATGGACAAGGCAAACTGTATCCTCAACTTTTAAGTGTGCAAGTGGGAATATAACTTTGTTTCCTAGTGAGATTGTTTCAGTTTAATTCTTCTCATTCTATTTTTTTCAGTTTTCTCCTTGATAACATAATGTTGAGCATGTATTTTTTAATTACAAAAAGAAAGGGTGTTGTTCTTTTTAACTGTTAGTACTAATTTACGCAAATTTTCATTTAAACAAAACTTAAAAACAAAATGTTTGTTTTAATGTTGATTTTTGTGTGTGTGATAAAGTTTGCTTAATGTTAAAACCTTTTATCCAATTATTTTGCCTCGGTAAATGTTGAAGTCAAAATATTTTTTATGCATTCAAAGTATTGAAGGAATAAATGTTTCGATTTAGAATCTAATTTCATTGTGTTTCAATGTTTGTTTGAAAAATATTATTATTGTTTAATGTCCGTCCATGTTTGAATTATTTACTACAAATGTCCATCCACTTGTTGTTTTTGTTTATTTATATTATTATTATTATATTTATTGTTGGTTATCCGTCCAATATGAATTAATTTCTTGTGTACAATGTTTTTTAATCAGAAACTTGCACATTCCATTATGACAGTTTCTGTTCATTTTTATTTTCAAACAGTGGCAACTTTCAAAAACATTTGCTTGCTAATAAATTAGTAGGGACTTTAATAACACATGTCAGAAAAATCAGTATTTTATTAAACTAATTCTTGAACGCTTGCTATTATAATATAGTTGCAAGTGTCAGAAAGTTCAAATATATTGTGAAAATAAATTATCAGATTTATTTTGCCCTCTGAAGTGTCATCCTTTGAATCAGTCATCTGATCTTGCATCAGTATTACATTTTATATTTGTATTTGCACTGCATTGTATTGTTTTGCATATGGAAATATTTTCAAAATAAAATATTGTGTGTAAGATATTGCATGGGTAGGATGTAAAACGTTGGCCTTTCTTGTAATTTCAGCTCAAGTCTCACTCTCCAGATCGACTTGAATGTTGATTCAAAGTAGAGCTGCGTTATTTTGTTACTGCTGAATGTTTATCTTGACCCACACATTTTATGAATTCACAGTAGCTAGAAAGAAAACAGATGTTGAAATTTATTGTATTTTAATGAAGTCAGTATTGCACTGGTATGTGCGCTGTGTGTGTACTCTGTTATTTGTAAAGATAATTTTTGAAGAGTTTATGTTTTTTAACATTTAAATCAACTTGTTATTATTTATATTACGAATCTTTGTGTCTATTTTTTTAATGGAATTGTCACTTTAGACTTTGTTCTGAAAAATAACCAACAAGTTTTAGACTAGATACTGTTTGCAGAATGACAGTATGAATTGTATTAAGTTTTAAAATGTTTATGTCCATGTTTCTCTAGCTCCAGACATATTTAATGCATGCACTGTAGATGCAGAGAGCATTATATATTTAGGATTTTATCAAACTAAATCTGTTTTACATAACATATCCTTCAAACTCCTGAGATTCAGCATTTCATATAAATCATTCCATTCTGTTTTTATAATGTCAGTATTTGAGTGAAAAATGTCATTTATAGATTTGTATGTTTTTTTCAGTTGTATTCATGCATGTCATTTTAAAAAACAGAAAGCATGTTTTTTATGTGAAAGAAACTGCTGATTGTTCCATCATTAACTATTTGATGATAATTACTATGCCATGAAAGAAGTTTTGAAAGTGGTGGTTTATTTATATTTTAAAGTATACAGCATTTTATGGTATTATATATTTTACGCTAGGTACAAAAGTATTTGTAATAAACTTTTGTGGATTAATTTTAAATTTGTTAAAGTATTTATTTTTCAAATGAAATGAGATGTTCTCTACTTCTGTCCATATCTGTAGTTTTCTTTCTCTCCATCGACATGCTGGTGTAGTAATGTCATTTTAAATCCCTCTGGGGATGCTTCTCCAAATAAATAGTATCCCCATTTTGTGGATAATGTAGTGCTTTAAATTCCCACTGTTGCTGTCTTCCTTCAGTGCTCTTTCTCGGTCCTACTCTGTTCTTTCAATCTTATTCGCTAGACCAGTCACTTACCGTTTTTCTTGAAAACTCCTCATTTGTATATTTGTTTGTCTTTTGGATCAGCTCGGGGCTATTGGACGCATTCTGCCAAATGGTCCCTAGGGCGTCCTGTGGTAATTGTTATTTAGCATTGTAGGCATTTTCTATGTATGCGTTTTGTTAATATTTTATACTGCCGTTTATTTTATATTTTGTTTTTGTAACTTAGGGTTCAATAAATTAAAGTTTCCCTCGATGTTCCCTGCATGGGATGCCTTTATTGCAAAGTGACTGGCTGGTGGAGTGCCTTCAATGTTGCCTTTGGGGTCGTTTCAAAAGATCTTTTATACGGATCAGGGCTAAATCCTCTTTTAACCAAGTTGTGAGCTGTTGGAGGTTGTATATCTAGCTGGATAAATAATAATTGTAGTCCTGCTAAAGGTTCACTGCACCTCATAAACAAAAAAAATAAATAAATGTATTTTTAAAAACACACACACTAAAAGCAAACACAAGTCCAACAAACAAATGAATAAGTTCAAGATTTAATAATCCGTCAAAAACATGAGCTTCACAAAAGAAATGAATATGAAAGGCAAATACCTGCATCATCATGCAAGGACAGGGGGGGTTGTTTGTGATACACATGCTTGCACAAGTTTACAAACGTACTCGCACATACACATGCATGCATTCACACATATAATTAAAGACTTTGCAATACTTAATATTTAATTTTAAACATACACACACTCACATGTTTCATAATGTTGTAATACTTCACAAGATAAAATATTACATTTCACTTTAGACTGTCCAAGAACATTGACAACGAATCCCCCACAGACGGACTTACATTCTTTTTCTGATTCAGCATTTTCTGCAGTCTTTCTTTCCCTTTCTTTGTGATCTTGCCACTCTGAACTCCTGACAGCTTCTGCCTGGATCCAGGAATGTTACTAGGAGTCGCTTGACCCACAGTTGTGTTGTGAGTCCTGTGACCTTGTGACTGGGAGTTTACAGTTGTGTTGTGAGTCCTGTGACCTTGTGACTGGGAGTTTACAGTTGTGTTGTGAGTCCTGTGACCTTGTGACTGGGAGTTCACAGTTGTGTTGTGAGTCCTGTGACATTGTGACTGGGAGTTCACAGGTCTGCCACTGCTGGCACCCAGAGAATAAGGGGTAATAGGTTTGTTCCTGTTCTGTAAAGAACTCACATTGTTTGTAGTTCTGGCTGAGGCAGGGGTAGAAAACCGCATATTAGCAGCAGGAGTGGCAGCAAAAGGGAGACTAGAAGCAGTAGCAGTAACTCTGTCTACTCTCCTTTCTGCATTTGAAAGTAAAGTTTTCATTGACTTTCTTCCAGATCCAGGGATGAGCATCTGCGACTGTTCTACGTTTGACGGTGACATAAAAGACAACTGGCGACCAGACACTGGGTGTGGTGGAGTTGAAGTCAACAAAGCGGTATTCTGTGGACCAGTGAACTTCGCTTCTAACAAAGATTCTGCAGGCCTCTGTGAAACCTGCGAGGGTAGGAAGGACGATTCGTTCATGGCAGACATGTCGCAGAAGGAAGAAGTAGCCGAGGCATCCCCCATTCTGAAACTCAACCAAAAATAACAAATAGTGAAATACTCAACTTTATTTCAACTTGACACTACAGTTGCTCTGCCCAAACCTTATTATAGGTTGGGATCTACCAGGTGTCATTTAAACACCACTTTGTTCTCCTTTCACACTTTTTTACCCCAAAGGTATTAAATAGGATAAATACTATCAAACAAAATAAAATACATTACAAATTTATTTTCACTTTGTTTCAAAATACACAAGACAAGCATTAGCACATATACACAAAACAATCTAATACTAATAAACCAAGAATAGCCAACAAATAAAAACCACACACAATACATTCCTTATCATAGTTCCTACCTATCATATCATCAAACACCAACACTGACAGCCTCTCTCACTTCCTTTCTCAGTTTCCTTCAAATACTACCCGCACACACACACATTCATGCACAGACATATGCATGCACACAGTAACACACGTACACACACAATTTCCATTTATAACTTTATTATGTTTAATGCAATGTTTTAAAAACAGGGATGATCTGCTCCGAGTGATCAAAAACTCAACTTCTGTTAATAGAGCGTGTATCCAAGCACTGAGAGGCCATTTTGAACTGAACAGAATTGTTCTAATGAAAGCAACACTATTCGGGAGTCATACCACCTCCACCCTAAACTTTCTTCTCTGCCATATTTCTAGGCCAACCCCAGGTGCTGGAGTTCAGTATAAATAGTATCCCTACTTTGTGGTAATTTAGTGCTTTAAATTACCACTGTTGCTGTCCTTCTTATTTGTTCTTTCTCATTCCTAATCTGTTCTATCAATCTACTATCTTCTTCGATATGCTTTGTTAATATTTTATAATGATGTATATTTTCTATTCATTGGTGATGTGCTGGGTATAGGAAATAAGATAAGATAAAACAACTTTATTATCTTTTACAAGAAATTACATTGTGGTGTACAATTACAATCAACAAGGAATAAACATCACAATAATAATATCAACAACAATGACAATGAGGATAAAACTGTCACACATTAATATACTGCTCAAAACAATTGAAGAGCCAGAGGAATAAATTAAATGTATAACTTACCGGAACAAAAAAACGTGCAAAAAATGGTTTAGATGGAAACATTTATTATTGAACAAAGCGTACTAAAATGAAAAAGAAAAAATCATTTCATTTACATCTTTTTTGGGCTTAAAACAAATAACCCCAGTTTTCACAATTCTATACATTTGGATAATGAAGAAACAGTCAATATTGCGTGTGTCCACCGTGTGCTCGAATGCAATCCAGGCATCTTTGTCTTATGGACTCCCCAAGCCTTCTCAGAGTCATTTGAGGGATGTTGTGCCACTCTTGTTCGAGCATCCCGAAGAGGTGATCCAGGTTCAAGGCTGGGGGATGGTTTGCCCGAACTCGGCGGACCAGCTCGTCCCAGAGGTGCTCTACTGGGTTGAGGTCAGGTGAGCATGCTGGCCACTGCAGGCGGTTGACCCAATGCTGCTGGAGGAACTCGTTAATCACCCTGGCTCGGTGCGGCCGCGCATTGTCATCCTGGAAGATGGTGCCGTCGCCCATGGCTTGCAAAGCGGGGATGACGATGGGCTCCAGGATGTTGTCCCTGTAGCCGACGCCAGTCAGGTTGCCCTCAACTCTGTGAAGAGGTGTTCTGTGGGCCCTTCCCATTCCACCCCACACCATGATGGACCCTCCACCATATCTGTCGCGCTCCATAACAGTCACGTCATGGTAGCGCTCGCCTTCTCGCCTCCAAACCCGATTTCTGCCGTCATGGAAGGACCTAGTGAAGCGCGATTCGTCAGAAAAGAGGACCGCCGCCCACTGCTGTCTGGTCCACCCCACGTGAGCCCTGGCCCATGCCAGGCGCGCTGCGCGGTGGGCAGGCGTCAGGATTGGTCGTACTGCTGGACTCCTGGCGCGGAGGTTCACTTCTCTCAGGCGGTTCCGTACTGTCTGGTCTGAAACAGTAATGTTAGCGGCTACACGCAGCTGGCCACGGAGGTTGTTGGCAGTGGCTCTTCTTTCCCGTAGGGCGGACACAACCAGATATCTGTCCTGCTGTCTGGTGGTGCATCGAGGACGTCCAGGCCTTTCTCCTTCGGCGGTCGTTCCCGTGTAGTTGAACCGATTTCTCAGCCTTTGTATGACTGCATGGTGTACTCCTAGTCGGCGGCCAGTCTCTCGCACCCCAACACCTTCTTCAAGCCAGGCAAGAGCCCGACCCCGGTCTGCTTCACTCAGACGTCGTTTTGGGGGCATGGTTAACCAAGTTGGAAAAATTGTAACATTTATACCCATTACACTGATGACAATCACTGATTTGTGTTCTCTACTGGCATGGCTTTACTGTGCAAAGCAGGGTTTTTGTCCATTATTTCTGCTAATTCATATGAAAACGCTTAAACTGGCAGCATTTTTCACGTGCCTGAAGTGCTAATTTACCTGATAAAAAAGGTTGCTGACAACAAATTCAACTCTTTTTTTTTTCACTTTCCCGTTGACTCTTCAATGCTGCATGCTGTTACGTTGAAACGCGTACGAAAGTATGTCGGAAACGCGCACGATAGATCTAATCGTTTCGTTTTGCAAAGTATTCAATAATGGAGTTTATTTACCTTTGATTTGAGTTTGCATTGTTGTTAGGAGAGGCTTTGTATAACGTTGATAATTTTTGTTAGTCGATATTGTTGGAGAATCCTCTAGATCTGCTTGTTTACTATCGATCGAAGTTTCTTGATGGACGTGGATATTTGCGAACATTCTGGGACGGGAAATAATGTATGTATGACGTAAGACGGTAATGACGAAGTTAGAAGCGATTGGTTAAATTGCGTCATACGAGATTGATCCAGGTTATTCGGGAGTATCAAGAGACTATTTAAGTGACGCGCTATTTCAAAAGAGTTGATTGTTGATAGTGGAGTTGTTGATAGTTGTTGATGTGTGCTGAATAAAAGTGGAAAACTTCATACGTCGACTCTGTGACTTGTATGCTGTTTGAGCGGGTTGCGTGAATAAACGAATCTGAGCTCAGTACTTCAGCATTGGGGCTGAATCCACTACTGATAGAAAACACCAACATCAAACTGAGTGTAACACATGCAAACAGACCAAAAAGATATTTTGAACAATTCAAAATACTTAGATATTTTACCAAGTTCATAAGTGACCAAAAAACAAAGGTGGCTCTTCAATTGTTTTGAGCAGTATATAATTACACTTATGCATGATAACATTAAAAGACAGGAAATGTTACATGAAATTATTTTGGACAAATACAAACACACACACAAATGCCCAGAAGTCTTCCGTAGCACCACATCTCCATGCTTTTTATTCTTCGTTTTAGGTCTACTGTGAAGGTCCATGTTTCGCAAGCGTATAGGAAGATGGAGATGACAAGAGAGCGCAGCAGCCTTACCTTGGAGTGTAGACTGACGGTTCTGTCTTTCCAAATGGGCTTCAACCTTGTGCAGGGCAGCAGTTGTTTGTGCGATCCTGGAGAGGACTTGCTGTCGGGACCCATTGTCTGATTCAATGGCTCCAAAATATTTGAAGCTATGCACTGTGTTGAGGGATTGGCCTTGGACTTTGATGTCCGTGTTGATGCCATTAGTGGTGTTGGTCATTGTTTTAGTTTTCTCTGCACTTATTTCCATTCCAAAGGCTCTGGAAGTGGTGTCAAGCCTATGTACAATCTGTTCAAGTTCTTGTTCCTCTCCAGCCAATCAATGAACATCATCCACAAAACGGGTGTTGGAGATTGCTCTACCTCCTATGCTGCCTGTGCCTTCATGATCTGCAAGGGCATCTGATATGATGCAATCCAGGAAGATGCTGAAGAGTGTTGGAGAGAGTAGGCATACTTGACGCACACCGACTGTTGTTCTGAACCAGTTCCTGATGGCGCTGTTGTGGAGGACTGCACTGATAGCCTTGATGACTTAAATAATGTTAGGGCTGATGCTGTACACTCTCATGTTGCCCACATAGCTGCATACCAGACTTGGTCAAATGCTTTCTTAAAGTCTACAAACACATGATATAGATGTTGTTGGTGCTGTAAGTATTTCTTGCAGATTATTCTGAGGTTGACAATCTGCTCAGTGATACTTCACCCTGCCTAGAATCCTGCTTGTTCTTCAGCTATGATTTGTTCAGCTTTGGGTTTCAACATGTTGAGTATTATTTTCAGGAGGACTTTGCTGGGATGGCTGATAAGGCAGATGGTATGGTAGTTTTCACACTCTTGAAGGTTACCCTAATTGGTAAGAGTGATGACAAGCGACTGGGTCCATGGTGTAGGCCACTCCCCACTCTGCTGAATCTTGTTACAGATAATGGTGAGGGCGTCAATCATCGCTTCTCCTGCTGCTTGAAGCAATTCTGCGAGTATGTTGTCCACTCCCTCTAACTTCCCCTTCTTCAGCGACTGAACTGCTGCCTTCACTTCTCCTGGGAGACTTTTGAGGATTTCTTCTTCTTCTCTTTTCTGGGGACATGCCAGAACCGATGGGTCTACGTTTGGTGTGTGGTTGTAAAGGTCAGAGAAGCATTCTGTCCATCTATCCAAGACTTCTTGCTCTTCACTAAGGCACATGCCAGACTTGGTTTGGATCGTGGAGACCTTGGGCTGTTTAACTCTTGTCAGCCGCTTCAGTCTGGTAGGTCTTCTTGCTGTAGTTCTTGTTCAGACTGTTCTCTATTTCCTGGCATTGATTTTCTATCCAGTTCTCCTTTGCTGTATGCATGCCTTTTCGGATGTCACTATTGATTTTTCGGTAGGCATCAGGTCTCTGGGAGGTGTTTTTTTTCTTTTTCATCTGTATTTGTCACACAGGTCCAAAACTTCAGGGGTGATCCACAGTTTTTTTCTTTGGGCGGTGCTTGCCAAGGATCTTAGTGGCGGCATCCGTTACAGCTGAGTTAAAGGTTGTGGTCTTCACCAGCTCCCAAAATGAGCATTGGAACAAATTTCCCTTGGAATATTTCTGCCACCTCTGGGGTCTTGCAGTCTGTCAAGGTTGAACTTCAGTCTGGTGCACTTTGCTGTGTTTACTCTCTTCAAATGGAGCCGGAAAGACATCATGAGATCATTGTCACTTCCCGATGTCTGCTCCTGGAAAAGTGCATTTCTTGCCAATGTTGATGCTTGATCTGAAGCGTTTCTTGACCATGATGTAGTCAATCTGGTTGTATTGCTCCCTGTGACTGTGTCAGGTCCATATCTGGATTTTTCGTGGGGACCAAGCGTGTTTTTCAGTATTAGATTGTTGTATCTTGCAAACTCCAAGAGTCTCAGACCTATGTCATTTGTCTCGTTGTTGCAGTGGGGTCCATATGTGTTTCTCCAGTTGTGGTACGTATCTTGGCCAGCCCTGGCATTCCAGTCGTCTTGCACTATGACTATGTCCTTCCTCATCACTTGATCAAGGACAGCCTGCAGATGTTCATAGAAATCCTCGACTTTGCTGTCGTCATAGTCTGATGTTGGGGCATAGGCCTGGATGATGGTGATGTTGAAAGGGGCTGCTCTAAGTCAAATTGTAACGAGTCTATTGGAGACTGGCCGGCAACCTATGACCGTGGCTATAATGTCTTTGTGGACCAAGAATCATACACGCAATTATTTATTAAAAACTCACCTCTGCACAGAAGCAAAGCTTGAAAGTTCCAACTGTTTAACTAATATTCCCTTCTTTCTCCTCGCTTTCTTCTTCATCTTCTGCTTGGCTTTCTTGTCCAAGGCAGGCGTCTCCATGATGCTCACTGGCTTTAGCAGTAGCAAGTCTGAAAATAGATAATAATAATAATAATGACATTACTACTTTTACTCCTTAATTTTATTGTTTTTATAGAACCCTTTCCAGCTCAAGAGCGGCTCAAAAAGCTGGCCAATAAGGCTCTAACTACATTCCATGATCAAGAAGAATAAAAGAATGGCCACGTCTTAACTAGTATTTATCAAGTATACATGTACCTTGCTTCATTTGTAATTTCTGGCGCATGAAGCTTGTCCTGGCCTGCAACACTTGTTCACCACGCCAAAGGCATCCCCCGCACCTCAGTACCTGCACAAAGTATTATTGGGTAAAACCTAACAGCCAAACAAGCGTTCTGAAGAAAATTACAGGGCCTGGTATGATAAAGGTAGCACACACCGTACAATTTACATTTACAAAATGAAAAAGCTAGCGTTTGAGAGTACTGGATGATCATTCAGAAAAAAGGAACTAGAACTCTTTTTAACCTAACTAAATTCAACATTTCATTATGAAAATCAGCTGAAAGTGTCTTCTTCTTCCTATCTTATCCCGTAACTCGAAGGTCATAGGGGCACCACAGATGATCGTTTAACCAGCGTACTCCATCTTTCTCTGTCCTCAGCAACCCTCATGGCTTTGCTCAGTGTCAAGCCAGTCCATTCTCGAATGTTGTCCTCCCACCTCTTTTACTGTCTCCCTGCACCATGCCTTGCAGGATGGTCTCTCCATGTTTCGCAAGCGAATAGGAATATGGAGATGACAAGGGAGTGCAGCAGCATTACCTTGGAATGTAGACTGATGGTCCTGTCTTTCCAAATGGGCTTCAACCTTGTCGCAATGTCAGGGCAGCAGTTGTTTGTGCGATCCTGGAGAGGACTCCCTGTCGGAACCCATTGTCTAATACAATGGCTCCTAGATATTTGAAACTGTGCACTGTGTTAGGTAGTGTCCTTGGAGTTGAAAGAGTGTTGGAGAGAGTAGGCATCCTTGACGCACACCGATTGTTGTTCTGAACCAGTTTCCGATGGTGCTGTTGTGGAGGACTGCATTGATAGCCTTGTCATACAGGATTCTGATTACTTCAATAATTTTAGGGCTGATGTTGTATACTCTCAATCGCAGACAACATAGGGAGTTTCATTTTTTTAAATAAATAATAAAATTTAGTTTAAACTTCTACTGGTTCTAAAGTCTTGTAAGATGTCAAAACATAAAACATACAAAGTCAGGAGCATGAAAACACACAGAACAAGTTTGCCTCACACAAAAATGTTACTGAACGAGTGCTTTCATTAGCATTTGCTTTTAGTTGTGCTTTCAAAACAAAGTAAATAAGGGGTAGTACGAACTTCAGTATCCACTTTATTGAAACAGTGAACAGACAGGCCAACATTCATGCAGCCAAATTGTCTTTTATTTTTATTTTCTAGTATCATAGCTTCATCAATAAAGACTGCTAGTGCTATATTTTGGTTCCAGATTACTTACTTTAACCTTTATTAAAACTTTCAGTGTTATTTCATAGTAACAAAGTTAAACTGGCCTATGAACTTTGAATCACATATATCTTGAAAGATGTGTGAGCATTATACATTCTCGTATTATTAAGTTATAAATGGGGGTGTGGGGTGGGGTTGAAAGATTTGAAAACCCTAACAAATTTAATTGGAGATATGCATACCTTTTGCCTTTTAGAAACATACAACCATGACTTACAAGAGTATTATGGCATTTCATGGCCCTGAGAATCAAATCATTTTGTCTAGGGGTAAGACAGGACTCGTCCAGCTGCTGGCGACGCAATAGTTTCTGGATTTGGGGGCCAAACTTGGTGCGAGGCTTCAAGCGGACTGCACCAGGTCCCACTAGCATCTTTCCACATTGAGGGCAATGCATCGACATCCTGAAATGTATACACATTGTTTCATTATATTAGCGGTGTATTAATTTTACTATTGGCAAAAACTTTGCAATCTTTGCCCTTGGCAAATTGATCAAATCAATATTTTCTGTTATTGTTTTGTTACACTACAGTTAGTATTATTATTAAACTGTTTGCTAAATTTGAAATTAATAAAGTTGCATTGTATTGTATTGTATAAACAGGGATGCTGAAAGAACTGGCCCATTCAGTTTCACCAAGGTGATCACAAGAGGAGGCACTGTGGTCTAATGGTAGTGCTTCGGCTTGAGGATCTGAAGGTCCCGGGTTCGAGCCCTGGCCGAGCCATTGTGTTGTGTCCCTGGGAAAGACACTTTACTCCTGTTTTCCTACTCCTTCGGATGAGAGTATAAACCGAGGTCTAGTCTGTGTGTCGCATACATTCCATCATAACGGACTTTAAAGATCCTGACGCTCATGTCCTAGACGGGTGAGTGCCGGTAACAAGAACACACCCAGCATGCACTTGGTCCTTCTCCCCCATCCCTGGCTGCCCAGGATTGTGCTCAGTTGTCCGGGCGTCATACCATGCGCCAAAGGCTGCGGGTGGGCGTCTCGGATGGTTTGAGTTAGATCCTGTATCGGCCAGCGCCTTGATCCTTAGGCTAAGGCGCCTTATAAATGACGAACATTAAGATTATTCTGACTACCTAAAGATGCAGTTCATGCGCCCAATCAGTGACCTGTTGCTTCTCACTCCTTTTTCCATCTCATTCGTCAGACTCATACTAGCTATACAATCATGTATGTTACTTGTTATCCTCTTTTTTTAAAAGTTTTGTATGAAAATTGCTAATAGTAATAATAGGCTAGTATGAGAATTCCTGCGCATTACTGACTGACAGAAACATGTTTAAGATGGTCAAGTGAATTTTTTTTAAAAATCACTTATGTTATAAAATAATAATATTCAAAAAAATATATAAAATATTTATACACGAAAAATGTTGAAACGGTACACACAAACTGATATAAAGTTCTTCTTCTTGTTGACTACCACAAGGTATTATTCACCAACAAGACGGACAAACAAAAAATAAAACGCACAGAAAAGGTGTAATGTACTAATGATAATTTGAAAGAGAACACTTACAAGGCTCTTGTCAAGTCCTCATCGGAAATATTCGAGGGTGATTTTGTTTTCTCTTTCCATTGTGCTTGAATCTCCGCCCTCACCTTTTCATATGTTTGGTTGCCAGATAATTCATTGGCATTGCCATTGGCATTGGGAATGCTCTTTCGTGTATTTTGTAATAAAGTCTTCGTCTTTTTGCTTTTTTTCTTAGCAGCCATGGTATGCAGCTGACGGTTGCTTAAAATTAAAATGTGCTCCACCAAATCCACGTAAACAGAAAATTTTCAAGAACATACACTTTACACCAGGGATACTATAGGTCAGTGCTTTAACACTAGGAACTGCCATAGCCCACATGATAAAGGGAGCTAAATCTTACACAGGAAAGTTTGTAAACCGAAACTTCTTTTGAGACAAATCTGGTGAAGAAAAAAAAAAGTAGATAAACCCTTTGTATATTACTTCCTGCAATTGTGTTTCTGGGTTATGAACCTTTAATTGTTTTTGAAGAAAGTCGTTTTATTGCTAATCAATTACAAAGTAAGACCTTTTTAGAGTATTCACAGCAATGTTGAATGCTGCCTGTTCTTTCGGTTTTGACCACAACCTCTGAAGAGTGAAGTCTCGACTTGATCTTTGTAAAGTCATAGGCATCGATTACAACTTATGTAATTGAGGCCTACGAGTTTACAAATAATTATATTTATCACAACAAGCTGCTTATTTGCCTTTCCTTTTGCTATTATCTTTTTTAAAAGTGATCGGAGAGATAGTATTAATAATTTCAAGACGAAAATGTCTATAGAACCTGTGTATTTGCTTTGTAAATGTCTGAAAGTGGCCTAAAATTTGACCTAATTTTGTGACATGAGAATGACCGAGTGTTTACATAAATAAAGATGTCATAGAACACGTAAAATTATTATAATCTAACTCATTAGTAATAGTTTAAACATGCACAATACTTAAAAAAAAAAAAAAAAATTGTTTTGTATTTTGTGTATTATAGCCAGAGTAAATTTGGATGTCCAACGTACCGCATGGTTTCCGAAACAGGCAGAATGTTTTCAAAAATTGATCTTTGTTTTAGAATAGATCTACATGGGTTTTTTTTAGTTTTTTTTTTTAATGGTTGTCTTTCTTGGTGGCATGTTATGAATGAATTCCAATGTTTACAAATAACAATTTAGTCTTTATGTAAATGCTTTGATGGTCTGAAAAGCATCGGTTGACACCGTTTCCGGATTTTCGTGTTACGTTGGACTACACACAAATTTATTTTGCTTATTTCAAAGCATACCTAGTAGAACTATTTTAATGACGTAAAGTAGGCCTCATTAGCGGATTGATATATACACTCGTCCCTTCTCGCGTGGTTTCATTTTACGCGAGGGAATATTTTTCATTGTGTGTGGTTTCCCGAGTATCACGTAGTTGTTACGTTGGACATCGCACGCAGTGTCACCAAGAAAACTGACTCTTTACGGTAAGATTCTTCATGTTTATGTAATATTTTATGTTTATTTAATCATAAAACTAGTTGTTACAGAATTTTAGGCAGTTTTTTTGTATTTGTACATAAATAAACAGGGTTCGTTCAGGTCTGGAAACTCCTGGGGAAAAAAGTTTCGTTTTCCAGGTCCCTTAAAACTCCTGGAAATTGGCATTTACTCCTGGAATTTTTTTTAAACTCCTTATTTTTTTATGACAGCACAAAATTAAAACGGTGCTCATTTAATGAAAACTGGAAATTTCTGAGAAAAATAAAATTAATAATAAACACATTGCACACAGCCACAGCTCTTAGTTGTACTTTCACTTTTCCAGAAAGCCAAACTAGAGTTACTCCCCTTTGCCACTTACTATTTCCGGCGCAAACGTAACATTGACATGATTTGAAAGACCGGTTTTCCTAGACTGCTACTTAGTTATTTATTTTAATCGATTTATATATTATCAGAAGACACAGATTTGTTTTTAATGTATTACGTCGCCAAAAATATTTATCGTCTGCTAGTCCAACGTAATCGGAAGCACAGACTTTCAGTGTTAATGTTATTTGGCATTCTTGTTACGTTGGATGGAAAAATCGGTCAAGACATTTTATTGAAAGCGTATCAGCATTTTTTTTAATGAGCTGGGATATATAATATGTTAATTGCAAAATGTGCTTGATTTGGATACATGATGTTAGAAATGTGTTACTTTGTCATTTTGTTTTATTTCCCCGCTTGTCCAGCGCAATCGGAAGCACACGTGTTATTGCTATTTTTCATTCTTGTTGCGTTGGACAGTAGAACCCATAATTCTAGCTGTATTGTGGCAATATTATTCATACTTTTTTTTTCATTTCGTAGGAACTGTCCATATTCATTTGTGAAAAAAATAAATTCAAACTACATAATATGTTATCGATTTTATTAAATAAAAACCTTAGTGAATTGTCCGACGTAACCGGAAGACATTTTTGTTCAGCTCAATCTTTTGGTTACCAGACATAATTTCAAAACGTAAAAATTTGTTGGGGTAGCCTACATATTTAAAAGTATCCAACCCCCACCCCCCTTCGTAAAAAAAAAGAAGGGATATTGCTCTCATTTTTTTCTATTATAACGTAATTGGGGGGTGGGGGTGGGGGGTGAATGAGTTACATGCATTTCAGATTTAAGTTAAAGTTTAGTGAGGAGAAATAGTAATTCAGATGAATAGTGTTATGGTTAGGGTCCTCTGCGGTTGAGGCCATTGTTGTTTTAGTGTTTTGTTACATGAACTTTTCTTCTTTACAGGTTAATTGTAGACATGGCAACAAGACCGCAGAGTTTGCGAATCGCCCTAAGACTACAGAGATCTGCTCAAAGTGATTCGCCTACTCCCCCACTAAATGAGAGAAAGACAAAGAAGTCAAATGCAGAATTTTGCAGGGAATATAAAAAGAACCTGAAGGAAGATCCGTTAAAATATCAACAGTATTTGGAAAAAGCAAAAGAGTACAGTCAAAAATACAGAATGGAATCAAATGATGAAAAAAAGGCCAAACAAAGAGAGCAGGCCAGATTGAGAATGCAAGCCATGCGGCTAAGGAAAAAAGAAGCGGCTGGACCTGCAACCAGAGCTTCGCAAGAAGAGAAGCGTGCAAAATGGAGGGAGGAGAAGAAGAGACAGAATGTAAATACATGTGATGAAAGAAGGCATGCATGATTTAGTGCAACTTGACAAAAGTATTGTCAGTATGACATGGAGAGGGATGAGTGAGAATTAAAACAATGGACACCCATTATAGATGAGCAAGTTGCAAGATTTAGGTAATCTGCGAACTTTTTTATTCCCATGTGCTATCAGGACCCCATGTGCTTTCAGGACCCATATATATATATGGGAGAAATCAGGGATATACATATATATATATATACCCCTGATTTCTCCCATTTTGTTAGACCTGTTTTGTGTTAGCATGCAGGTAACAATTATGGGTGCTATAACTAAGAACAAGAATTTTTACTCACCTTCAGAATGATAATGTTCTCAACCAGTTGTCTGCTGTCTGCCAGAATGTACACTGCAGTCAGATCGCAGCTTTCACACAAAATGAAACTGAAATTTGTCTGCATGTGATGAAAGAAGGCATGCATGATTTAGTGCAATGGACACCCATTATAGATGAGTGAGTTGCAAGATTTAGGTAATCTGCGATATTTTTTATTCCCATGTGCTTTCAAAACCGGACAGGTTAATTTGTTAATGTGTTGTGACTGTACAGGATGGGGGTGACAGTGCAGCAGCTACAGCAGACAACTCAGGAGTGAAGGGTGAGGGGGAGGGCGCCAAGATGCAGATAAGTGATGCTGAACTGGAAACCCTGGTTGACACTTTTCCTACAGGTTGGACTTTTTCATATTATGAATTTATTTTTGTGTATAGTTATTTATTTGTTTTTGTTTATTTATTTGTTCTATTGTTTATTTTACTTTGTTATTTATGAATAATTTATTAAAATATATTAGTTTGAGCAAAGTAGGTTGCAGTTGTTTGTTAGCTCCCCTTTGTTTGTTCATGTTTATTATCTATTTATTCATTTATGTATTCATTTTGTTATGTTTTAACATGGTTGCTTTCGATACACACAGAGCTTGGTAGATGGATTGGAAGTTATTGTGCAGTAGTTCATGGTGTAAGTGTGTAGGAGTGTGATCTTGACTTTACCATTAACACCTTTGATTCAAAGAACAATTGGCCATTCCTGGGAGCTGAAGCCCTCCTTTAAATGGGACTCAAATAGGGTTTATTAAAAAGAGAGAAAACTGATGTTTTAATGAAACTGATGTTTTAATGGCATACCAAGTTTAACCAGATACTAACTAGATGCTTACCTTGCAAGCTTTGAAAACCATCTAAAATCAAAAATGCTTGTTTTGTGAAAAATAAAATGCATCGTGTCAGTTTATTATTTATTGTTTTATATATTTAACTATTTTATTTACTTTTTGTGTTCGTGTTTGTGCAGACTTAGCGATGGCGGCGATGGTTAAAGCAGAGCAAATGTTAAGCAAGGCCAGTCATCAGTGTCGTTTGTGTGAAGATGTCCTGGCCACCGCCCTGTGTCTGCATTGTGGAGACTTCCTCTGTCCTCAGTGCAAGAAGGTCAGTTGTGATTGTGGCTATGGTGATGATGGGGATGTTGTTGTTGTTTGTAGATTATAGTCACACGACACTTTCGCATATAGGTGACTACTGGACCGATTTATACTGACACCAGCGGGCCAGTTGTTGGTAAAGGGGAAAATAATATGATCACACGTTGACCAATCCGGGATTCGAACCAGCGACCTTTCGGTTACTAGCAAGACGCTCTTACCAACTGAGCTACCCGGCCCCTCAATGATGATTGTTTAGGAAGTTGCTTCCCTTATGTTATTTTGTGGATGTTTGTATTAACAAACCCATGCATGGTGTCGGAAGTGGTTAGTGAAGAATTTCGAAGCCTAAAGTCGCAATGCAGAGTCTGAAGCCGCCGCAAAACTTCAGTTTCAAGCCTGAAGAATGGCCGCAATGGATAAAGCAGTTTCGTCGTTTTCGGAACGCGAGCAAGCTGTCGTCTGAAGATGGAGTTATTCAAAGAGACACTCTACTCTACGTGATGGGAGATGAGTCAGAGAAAATCTTCGATACGTTGAAATTCGATAAATTGCAAGTCGGAACGGGTGATGACGCCAGAGAAGAGGAGGAAAAAGACACGGATTTTGAAACTCTTGTGAGTAAATTCGACGCTTATTTCTTGGTGAAAAGAAACATAATTCACGAACGAACGAAATTCCAAGAAAGGAAGCAGCAACAGTCTGAAACAATAGAAGAATTCTACCGCAGCCTACGTAGCCTAGTAGCACATTGTGAATACAAAGACACTGAAGATCAAGTCCGCGATAGATTTGTCGTAGGGCTGAATGACTGTAAACTGAAGGAGAAATTGCAGTTGATTCATGATCTCAGTTTGGAAAGGGCTTTGGAAGTGGCTAGGCAGTATGAACAGATAAAAGTTCAAATGAGGCAACAAGCAGAAGGCTTGTCAGAAAGATCAGTTTCGTCCGATGAAACGGCGAAAGGAAGAGGTAGAAATAGATTCAGACATAGAGCAAGAGGCGGAGGGTCATGCTCAGCGACGCGTGGCAGAGGACATTCTCACGTGAGCACTCCGCATCAAGTTAGTAAGTGTGGACGTTGTGGTTATGATCACAAGGAGAAAACGTGTCCAGCGAACGGTCAGAAATGTAGGCGATGCCGCAGGACAGGGCATTTTGCACGAGTGTGCAACAGTGTTCGTGAAATAGAACAAAACTACGAATACGAAGTTGATAGTACCACGACAGATGAAGAAACAGAAGAAAGAGAAGATTATGTGTTAGATTCAGTCATCACAGATAACACACAGCCGTGGATCACAACACTGAAGATTAAAGGGACCGAAGTCAAGTTCAAAATAGACACTGGTGCGGATGTCACGATCATGAATGAAGCGACATATGAGAGATTCAAACATAAGCCTAAGTTGTCAAGTACACGCATCTCGCTTACTTCCCCTGGTGGAAAGATGACAACAAGAGGAGAATTCTTTGCCAAGACTTTGTTGAAAGGTAAAACTTTCAAGTTTCGTGTGATCGTTGTGAGAAATCGCACAGGCAACAATCTACTCAGTAGAAATGTAGCAGTCAAGATGGGTCTAGTCAAGAGACTAGAAGAAGTCCATGAGAACGTGTTTGGCACTACAGGACTTTTGAAAACAGTTCCAGTGAGCATCAAAATGAAGCCAGAGGTACACCCTTACTGTGTCACAACAGCACGGCGAGTTCCATTTCCTTTACAGAAGAAAGTTAAAGCCGAGTTGGAACGCATGAAGGCAGTTGGCATTATTCAAGAAGTCGAAGAGCCCACGGATTGGTGTGCTCCGATGGTTCCGGTCGTCAAAAAGAACGGCAGTGTGAGAATTTGCGTTGATTTCAAAAGACTGAATGAAGGCGTGAAGAGACCTCACTGTATGCTTCCGAACCTGGAAGACATCTCGCCGAAGATGATGGGCGCCACAGTATTTTCAACTTTGGATGCGTCGTCCGGATTTTTCCAGATTCCCTTGGATGAGAAGAGTATGCATCTCACCACGTTCATTACGCCAATGGGGCGATACTGTTTCAAACGAGTTCCGATGGGAATAAGTCTTGGACCGGAAGTCTTTCAAACAAAGATGAAAGAGCTGCTCAAAGAACTGGATGGTTGTGACGCTATCATGGATGATACTATAGTCTATGGTAGAACAGATGAAGAACATGATCAGCGATTAAGTGCTGTTCTAAAAAGAATAGAAGAGAGTGGACTGAAACTAAACAAAGAGAAGTGCCAATTCAAGAAGACGGAAGTGAAGTTCTTCGGTCACATTATTAGCGCTGATGGTGTTCGTCCTGATCCCGAGAAAGTCAAAGCAATCAGAGACATGCCGCCACCCAAGTCAGTGACAGAACTGAGAACAGTCTGCGGAATGTTCAATTACCTGAGCAGATTTGTGTCCGGTATGGCGACAGTAATGAAGCCTATCTCTGATCTGATGAAGAAGAACACAGCGTGGTGCTGGGGTCCACCTCAACAACAAGCGTTTGAGTTGATCAAACAAAAGCTGTCGACATCCCCAGCACTAGGATTCTACAGTGCAGAAAAAAAGACTGTAGTGAGTGCAGACAGCAGTAGCTATGGGTTAGGTGCTGCGTTATTACAATGGCAAGGTGACAAGCTATTACCGATCGCATACGCATCAAGAACTTTGACTGAAGCAGAGAAAAGATACGCTCAAATAGAAAAGGAATGTTTAGCAGCGACATGGGCGTGTGAGAAATTCGCCAAGTACCTCATAGGGCTAGACAGTTTCCAGCTTCAGACGGACCATAAACCTTTGGTTCCACTCATCAGCAGCAAGGACATAGACAAAGCTCCAGTACGCTGTCAGAGACTATTAATCAGACTCATGCGATTCAACGTGCGAGTTGTGCATGTGCCAGGGAAACAACTCGTCATTGCCGACGCCTTGTCCAGGAGTCCGGTACCACATGCAGCAGAAGATGAGGAGAGAGCAAATAGTGTAACCGCTTATGTCGACTCGGTGCAGAGTTCGTGGCCGATCACCACGAATCGACTGGCTAAGTTGAGAGCATGCACAGTGCATGATCCAGAGCTGAAACAAGTGGTGAACTATGTTTGCAACGGTTGGCCGACAGCAGCAGTGTCGCAGAATCTACAGGCATACCAGCAAGCACAAGGAGAGTTGTCTTTGGTCGATGGTTTACTAGTCTACAGTAACAGAGTGGTCGTGCCGCGAGCTCAACGCGAGGAGATACTACACAAGTTACACGAGACACACCAAGGTCTACACAAGTGCAGACAGAACGCACAATCCTGTGTTTGGTGGCCTGGTTTGAGCAGAGATCTCAAGAACCTCGTCAACTCGTGTCAACAGTGTCGAGCTAACAGACCGTCGCAGCGTCATGAGCCGCTACGTCCAACGCAATTACCAGAAAGACCATGGCAACAGTTGGGAGCAGATCTGTGTTCCTACAAGGGTCGAGAACATCTTGTGGTAGTGGACTATTACTCACGATGGTTGGAGGTAATACCACTACAATCGACAACAGCAGTCGTCGTCATCAAGAAGCTGACACAACTATTCGCAACGCACGGAGTGCCAGACGTCATGATGACAGATAACGGTCCTCAATTTAATTGCGAGGAGTTCCGGAAATTCGCACTGGAATTTGATTTTGAGCACAAGACAAGCAGTCCTTGTTTCCCTCAATCTAACGGGGAAGCTGAAAGTGCGGTGAAAGTGGCGAAGAAGCTACTTCAACAGCAGTCCTTGGAGGTCGCTCTACTCAACTACAGGTCGACACCTCACTCCAGTACAGGTGTTAGTCCTGCAGTCGCCCTTATGGGGAGACCGCTTAAAACAAAAGTCCCCAGACTTCCCATTACCCTGTTCCCCTGTCCCGTCAACGATGCGGATCTTCGCCGAGCAGACCAGAAGGCCAAGGATGACTACAAGAGCAGTTACGACAGGAGGCACGGTGCCCAGCCTCTGTCGCAGCTAAAGCCAGGTGACGACGTGTTAATCAAGATGGATGCAGAGCGCAGCTGGAATAAGCATGGTACGATTGTAGCAGCCGACCCAGAGAATCGTACATATCTTGTCAACTCTCCTGCTGGTGTGTTACGACGCAACAGAAAACACCTGCAGACACTACCGTTGTCGCCACAACAGGTCTTCACGTCAGGAAAAGAAGTCACTACAACAGCGTCATCTGATTCGAAGGATATCGAAGATTCGAAGGACGTCGGCGATTCGAAGGACGTCATAGATTTGTACGATCCAGGTTATTCCCGAGCTGTCACATCCCCTGATCCTGCATTCAGACCTGTGACGAGAGCTTCCACAGGTTATACCGCTCTGAAGCCTCTTCGTTTCAGGGAGGAAGATGTGTGGCTAAAGACCAAAAGCAGAGTAAAGTGAAGGCAAAGTTTGCCTATGTGTTTGAATATTGTGTGCAAAGTTTGCCTATGTGTAGGCTATGTGTTGCCTATGGAAGGCAAAAGTGTGCATTATTAGTGTGATGAAGTGTGAGTCAATTAGGCCGAAGTCTGTGCCTAAATCTCAAACCTGCATCCCATAGGATTACATTATCATAGTGGATATAGACATCGTCGATTCACATCATCGATTCACAGGAAGTGAATTTTGATTTAATATACAATAATTATTATTTTTGATAAAGAAAAAAGAAGGGGGTTAGTAAACAAAACAATTGTTGAAGAACCTTCAAAGTAAGAACATTATTTTACGTTAACAGTTCATTTGACAAAAACTGTGACATCTTCTAATCAAGCTACAAGGAGCTATATTTTTTTTTTTAAGGTTAGTGATAATTAATGCCAAGATGTTAAAGGCATGAATGTGAAGGATTGAAAGTATTGATGGTAATCAGTAAACGAATGAAGAAAAAAAAAATCAAAGGAATAATTTCATGTTAGTAATGTGTATTTCATTGGTTATTAAGAGAACAGTGCTAAATGTTCTATTTCACTTTATTCTTGGTAATGGTACTCCATTCAGGAGATGTGATCGTGAGCTGGGTTAAAGTTGGAGAGAACTTTAAAGCAAAGACTGTTTCATGATTTAGTGATTTATTTGGGTTAGCAAGTTTCAAGTTTTGTTCTTAGTTGATGTGTTAAACAAAATAACTTTTATTCGAGACTCGCTGCACTTAAAACAAAACTGTATGTAGACTGTAGTAGTTTCTTCGAAACTTCTAAAAGAAGGGAGGTGTTTAGGAAGTTGCTTCCCTTGGACCGTATGGCTGACGTAGACTCGGAGAGAGAGCGCTATACCTTAGACTTTACCGCTCTCATTTAAAATGCATGGTCACATGACAGCAACCGTCAAGGCGGGCCTCCATGTTTTCTCTGCACCTTGTTCTGATGTGTGGCTGAATAAAGTTATTCTTCTTTAAGTTGGACCTAAAGGAGTTATGTTATTTTGTGGATGTTTGTATTAACAAACCCATGCAATGATGGTGATGATAATGATGATGCCTTTTATAGTGCAGGTACCGAAAAAATGACAAGTTCATTTGGTTGAAAAGAAGATTAGAGTATGAGTAGGTATGAATAATTAGACATTTAAATTTATGTCACTGCTGTGATTGTGGCTTTTATTAGCAAATATTGTTGTACATGAGCCATATGTCATCGAAAGTTGGAAGGTTGTGTTTTAATGTTGACATTAGTCTTGTAATTGTTGACATTTTTATGTGAAAATTTAGGGTCAGTCATGTGAATGTTGCTATTTACAGGCCCATAGCAAGTTGACTGCTTTGCTTCACCATAAAGTGGAAGATTTGTCGACACTGACTGCTGATCGTCTGGCAGAGTTCCAGCGCCCCAACCCCTGTCCCCAGCACCCTGAAGAGCTATGTCGGTTCTTCTGTCCTCAGCATGACACCTCCCTGTGTCTGCTGTGTGCCACGTCACGGCACAGAGGCTGCTCGGAGATGAAGGAGCTGCAGCAGCAGGCGGAGGAAGCCAGAGCAGTGAGTATGCGTGTGTATGTAAAGTCATGTGGCAAAGAGCTGCTCAAGGTGATGACTGAAATCAAGACTTAAATCAAACAGGACAGTGAGCAGATTTGTGCAGGATTCAGTCCATGAATATGAAAAATGTATTATATGTATTAATGTAATAATTTATCATTGAAATAATAAAGTTTTCATATTTGTATCATTAATCACAGGAATCTTGGAAATGATGCATCACTTGCTGGTCACTGTGATCATGGTTTTTAGAGTTGAACTTACATTTTAAGCACAGTGACATTAACAATCTTTTATGCAAGTCAGCCATTTGTGTGACTCACTCCTTACCATTCATCCATGTACTACCTTCATATGGATAAGTAATTGTTCCAGAAAAATGATACAAAACAGCTGAATGTTTGTTTCTTCCATTTGTGTTATACTCTTGATCCTGCTGTTTGAATCAGTTCAGAGAAGTGGCGATTTCTGTGGATTCTGAAGCTGCATGCTGGTCTGTCATGCACACGCTTGAAGAAAGCCAGTGGTTTTGATACTCAATAATCTGGCACATATTAAAATTAGAAAAGAATGCAATTTGTCAGTGTACAAGCATGAGACTAGTGACCTTGCACATCGAGTTTCGTACAGGAGCTGATGTGCTAAAAAAAAGATCAGTGTTGAAAACAGGGATCAGAATGATCAGTAGGCAAGCGATGTGCTTGTCATAAGTGGGATCACGGTGAGTTTTGTTTTGGCACATTACACAGACTTTGTGGAATTAAACAGGTTCTGGGCCAGCTGATACAGGAGGTTGGTAGAGTGGAAGCAGAGTTCGAGAGAGCTTTGGCAGAGTTGGAAGATCACTTGACAAAGACAGAGGCACAGGCTGAGGATGACCTCGCGCAGATCCGAACCCTCAGGACTGGACTGCACACGGCTGTTGATGATTGTTGTGACCGCCTGGAACTGAAGGTAAAAGCAGTCAGCGCTCTTTCTATTCTTTCTCTCTTTGAGTGAAGAAAGTGATGGCTGGCAGTTTTGAACAAGGGAGACAACATGTTTGTGTGTTCAACACAGGAAGTGAATTGTCTTGCCTAAAGAGTTGGAACTGGACATAATCCTATTTTGATACCATCCTCCGGTGAGGCATGATACAAATGAAAAAGATCTATCTTTTCCTTAGATCTTTGCTTCTCTGCTGTCAATGGTTTGAGTGTGATTGGGCCTTACATACAGATGACAATTTTTTGAGTTTTTAATTTGGAAGTAACCTAATTTTTTAAAACAGAATTTCTAACTACAATCAAAGAGCTTATTATGGAAAGAGGGGGAACTTCCATTACGTCATATACAAATATGCGAGACGCTCTCACGGATTATTTCTCTTTGCTCGGGATAGCTACAATTCATCATCTGCTATATGAATGAACTGTGAGTGGTCACTTATTGAGCCTATGCCATTGCAAAAGAAAATTTCTATGGCAACATTTGCATAAACCAAACTTTTAACCATCATTAATATTAACATTCCACTACTGCTGTCTTATTTTTTGGGGTTTATGTTTACTTGTTGACATTTATTTGGTGCTTTTATGCTGCTTATGTGTGTATGTCATAGGTTCGTTTTCTGTCCTTGAATTTATTATTTTTTAATCAATGACAGATATTTTAAAATTAAAATATGCATGACAGACTGCTTCATTTATCCGAAACTGTGTAAATCCGTAATCGTAAGAGAGAGAGACAGACAGACAGAGACAGAGAGGGTGAGGGGGGGGGGGGGAGGAGAGGGGGAATAGAGAGCTCTGTCATTCAATCTATTAATCACAAGAAAGCACAATAACAAAATGTTTCACTAATAGCTTGAATTTAATTTATATCAGGGATCCTCTCCCACCCCACCCTATCACCTCCCACATTGCTGGCTTGATAACATCAGTCACTTCATAATCAACGTTTTTTTCTCTCACGTCTCAGTTACAGATACTCCAGAAGAAGTGAAATCTTTCTGACGAAGTGACTTATATCTGTCATAATACTGCATTGATGCCGTTACACTTGCAGGGTTCGTACGGTCATGAAAAATCATGGAAAGTCATGGATTTTCAAAAATGGTTTTCCAGGCCTGGAAAGTCATGGAAATTAAAAATTCTTTTGCATTAAAAAAAAAAAAGGGATTGCGATCTTGAAAGTTGGTCAAAGGCATAAAGGTCAGTGGTCAAAGGACGCATTCCGTGAGGTGAATCGTTAATCCCGTTCTGATTGGTTGGTTCATCCGGTGGCCATTTTCAATTCCTGCATTGCATTCCCGCTTTCAGTCAGCAATTGTTGTCTGTGCCGTGTGCGTTAATAATTGTATGCCTAGCTCTTTTTGTCGACTTGAATCTTGCTATTGCCGAAAAAATGCCGGGAAAATGTGTCTTTAACAGACTGTGGCTGAAACACAAAGACTATATGAATTGGATAGATGGACATGATTTAAAATCAATGGCATTTTGTAACGTTTGTCAGAAGGCCTTTGATATTTCCAACTTGGGGGAAGCAGCTTTAAAAAGCCATGCCAAAGGAGCTAAACGCGTGCATGCGTTGAAGGAAAAACTTGATCTGACAAAAAACTCAAAAATTTCTGTTTTTGTGGGGTAGGCATCAACATTGACAACAGCCCGGCCTGTTGCGTGTACCAGTGGTAATATTGTCAGTAAAGACTCTGACTCTGAGCGGACAGGGACAGTAGGCCTATCTGCGTTTGTGACCAACGATAACGTATTAAAAGCGGAAATTTTGTGGACTCTAAAGGTTGTGACTTCATACTTCTCATTTAATAGTTCATTGAAGTACTTTCGTGGTCGTTTCAAAGCATGTTTCCTGATAGTTTAATTGCTGCGAAGATGACAATGAGTGAAAGAAAGTGTGCCTATTTTGCAACTTTTGGCTTGGGGTCACACTTCATGGATCTGTTGAAAAACAAGGCTAAATCTGCTGGAGAGTTTGTGCTCTTATTTGATGAATCTCTGAATGAAGACTTACAAAAGAAGCAGATGGACGTACATGTACGTTTTTGAAATTGTGGTCCGGTAAGTTTTGGGGAGGGGTGGGGGATGGGGGAGAGGGGGGGAGTTGGAGGAAGGCAGCTATTTTGTGTGTGTGCAGTATATTATCAAGACACTCTACAAGTGTTGCTGCATAATTTTTATTCTTAGAATGGATTGTAAAAAATCTGCTTTTACATCTTGAAGAAGTTGAAGTACTACATACAATTTTGAGTTTTTTTTTATTATCAAACGTTTGTGCGCTTAGTCATGGAAAAATAGTACCAAATCATGGAAAAGTCATGGATATTTGAAACTGCAAACCAGTTTTAACCCTGCACTTGGCATGTACTATTATTATTATTATTATTATTATTATTATTATTATTATTATTATTATTATTATTTTGAATATAGAACACAAAATAAGACAAACTTTTTTTCCAGCTGTAAAACAAGACAACTAAATTGGACAGTCAAAGCATTTGGGGTAGCATGTACATCTTGATGTTTAATGTCTAGATCACTAGCTTACATACCAGGGGTGGAGGATTGGGGATTTGACAACATTCCACAGCATTCCACACCAGCTCTTCTTTTCTAGGGGGCCATTGAACTGACAAACCTCAAAATGATCACTACAGAACTTGCAGCCTTTTGTGTTGAAAGTCACAGACATGGGACTGATCCATATTTATACTGATTTCCGTATTTTTTAAAAGTCAATGGGTCATTTCTGAGACCGACCCAAATCCGAAGAGAAAATTGGGGGGGAAGGAAGGGGGGAGGGTAGGGTGAGCTTTGGCGCCTTCGCGAGTTCGGTTGTCGGGTTGTTCCGTCATATTTCACGAAGTACAGTGAATAGCCTAGAAAGTTAATTGTCCTGATCAGATTGCACCATTTGGCTTCCCCTTTTTAAAAAATGTTCTGGGGGGGCATGCCCCCCGGACCCCCCTAGCTTGCTTGGCGCTTCGTGCCGTGGGTTCGGCGCTTTGCGCCTTCAGTTTCAGTATTTTTCACAATTCCCTTGTCCCATTTCTGAAGTCACTGCCCTGTTTCACTCGGTCGCCTTTTGTCTTTCTGCCACGAGCCATTCTCAGCATGTAGACAAGGGCGCGTAACTCGTATCTTTCGTCTCGCAGTTCTGTACCAAGTTCCCCCCTCTTTCTATAATTAAGCTCTTTGTTACAATATTTGCTGAAAATTCTTTTGCCAGCCAACCAACTTGTGGACTACAACTGTAGATTTGAGAAATATAACATTTCCAAATGTAAGTGCATTGAATAAACAAGTCAGTGACTTATATGTTAAAATCTTGAGTGGTAAAATGGTCCAATGGAATAAAAAAAAGGGCTAATTTTTATTAAAAACAATTTTTTATTATTTAAAATGTTTTACCTCGTTTTACTCCATTGGTCCTTTTTACCACCTCAAGATTTTAACATTTTACTTCAAGGCTCAATCAGTCGCTGCCATTTGACCTCAGTGAATTATAGATAGGTAGTTTGCTTTCACCTGCACGACTGATAACAACTTCAATAATAACAACAATAGTGTTAACAGTTTATGTTCACAAAATATGTTGATGTTGAATTCTAAGTCCTTGTGATACAGAGAGGGGATGGCTTAACCTTTATGACAACAATTGTATTCTTTATTTAAATTTATGATCCTTGGAACCAAGATACATTTTGATTCTTGTTGGGGATTTAACATTTTTCTTGTATGTGCGATTTTGGCCAAGGTGTCAGAGACTCGTGAAGACATCCGTGACTCAGTGGCCAAGGCCAAAGACATTTTGCTAAGCCGCAAGTCGCGACTGGGGTCATTCAAGACAGCGGGTAAACGTGCTCACGAGTCCAAGGCTCACGAGGTGGTGTGTGATATGACTTCGCTCCTTACCCCTTGCATCAAGGACCTTGACAGCCGTATCTTGCCTGATGGTTCCAAGGACATCACCATGGCAATGCTGGTGGTGGATAAGAGTGCAGTGTGCAAAGTGGAGCAGGAACTGGCCAAGCTGGGAGAAGTCATGGTCAAACGGGCCAAGGTTACTGCCAATGTGAGATTGCTTTTAGTGTCTGTTGATGTTGTTGTATGTATGTTTTATTGGCCCTAACTAGAGAGATTATGGCTTTTTTAAAAGCTGTACACATGTATCAGTATTATTTTTTCATTCACATGTTATTAGTTTGCCATTGCACATTGAATTGCTGTAACATCAAGAGATGTGAACATAATCAATTTATTATTATTATTATTATTATTATTATTATTATTATTATTATTATTATTATTATTATTATTATTATTATTATTATTATTATTACTACTACTACTACTACTACTACAACTACTACTACAACTATTATTATTATTATTATTATTATTATTATTATTATTATTATTATTATTATTACTATTATTATTACTATTATTAATTTCTGTTGATAACAAGATATTTTGTACTACTACTACTACTACTACTACTACTACTACTACTACTACTACTACTACTACTACTACTACTACTACTACTACTATAATAATAATGGACATTTATATAGCGCTATTACTTGTCTTTTTATAGACAAGCGCATAGCGCTTTACATGAAAGGAAAGAAACAAACATGAAACAACTTACAATATTGCATTAGAAATTATATAATGAGAAAAAATAAAATAAAATAAAACCAAACACACAAAATCAAACAAAATACATAAAGTTAACTTTCTGCAAACAAGTCATCACAATCACAGCAAATCCACAAGCATAGCCAAAAGCAGAACAAATATGAGCTGCGGCTAGGGTCTATAGAATGAAGGATTTAGTCAGGATAGTAGAGTTTGAAGAGGTGAGATTTTAGAGCTTTCTTGAATGAGGGTGTGGTCTGCTTGTGTCTGATGTTGGCTGGAAGAGTGTTCCATTGTCTGGGTGCACAATAGGTGAATGCCCGTTCTCCGTACATTTTGGTGTTGGTTTTTTGAATGCAGAGTGTGCGAGAGTCAGAAGAAGAGCGAAGAGTGCGAATACTACTACGACTATTATTATTATTACTATTATTATTACTATTATTATTACTATTATTAATTTCTGTTGATAACAAGATATTTTCTACTACTACTACTACTACTACTACTACTACTACTACTACTACTACTATTATTATTATTAATTCTTGTTGATAGAAAGATATTAGGGACTACTCCTATTACTACTACTACTACTACAGAGAAAGATGGAGTATGCTGGTTAAACAATCATCTGTGATGCCTCAACAACTTTTGAGTTACGAGATAGGATAGGACTACTACTACTCCTACAAGGCATTACAAATTTCACAAAAAAACAAATACCAAACATACAACGCACACACAAAATAATTTAGCAGCAAAAAAAATATGCAGCTTTTTTGCTTGAAGCACATATTCTTTTGGATTGGATTATATTGGAGCATTAAACACAAGGAGGTTTGAGCACCTTGGTGTGCATGGCCACATTTTGGAATAAAAACGCAACATTCTTAGTTTAGTATAAAACTTAACCAGGCTTAACTCTATTCTGCCTGAGCGTGCAGCAGCTAAGCATCACTGCTGGCCTGAGCCTGCAGGGCCAGACTGTTGTGAAAACCACTAGTTGTACAAAATCGGCTCTTGCCTAGCTCAGTGCAGGCTTATTGATATGAAATTTGGCATACTTATAGAAAACTAATTTCTTTACAAAACTATATAAATTTTATGTTTGTTTAATAATAAAAACTGAAAAAATTCCTAAATGAAAGCCTCTTTCGCATTTTTTTTCTTGAATTTTCACAATAACATTAAAAAAAAGCATTTATGTAAGTTTTGTTTTTTTAGCTATTTAGGTAAACATTAAAGTATTTAGATATTTCTTTTGGTAAATTTCCACAAAATATTATAGCAGCTCAACACAAAAATAGCAGAGAGAGAGAAAGATCTTGATAGTCCTCGATTTTTCGTCATTTAAAAATCAAATTGCACGCCAAATTCGCATCAGAACAAGAAAATTCGACCTGGCGGAAGTGATTGTTTGTTTTATTAACATGGGAGATAACCGTGCTTTCAATATATTTTTGCAATGCGGAGTTTTCTCGCTTGGACCGTATGCATGTGTGGGATACTGGAATACCTGCCTCCCGACAGGTAGAGATGCATGGCGGCTACTGGAAAACTTGCTTCCCGGCGCGGAAGAGTTAAGAAGAATGTAATCACCTTTATATAGCGCTTTTCAAGCACAAGTGCTGCTCAACGTGCTGGCTGATACAGGATCTAACTCGTTGGCTGAGGCGCCCACTTGCAGCCTTTGGGCGCATAGTCTGACGCCAAGATGACTGAGCACAATCCTGGGCGACCGGGGATGGGGGAGATGTGACCTAGTGCTTGCTGGGTTTATTTGTGTAGCTGGCACTGGCCCGCATAGGACATGAGCGCCAGGATCTTTCAGGTCCATCCGATGGAATGCGTGCATGCACAGACTAGACCTCAGTTTATACTCTCATCCCAAGGAGTAGGAGCGCAGTGTCTCCAGTGGTTTTTTAAATTATTTTGTAGATTCAACGATTTTTCAGATAGAAACCAAGCTTTTTAAGTTTTTTTTAGAAACTCTTTTTCCAAGTAAAACAAGGCTGAGTGAGAGCAGTGTAAAAAATGGTTTATTTGTACACATGCTACATTTCTGTGAACATCAATAAAACTTTAAATTGTAAGGTGACGTACTTACAGCTAATCGACATGGGTGTATTGTTGAAAGTTGTGAACATATTTCTTTTTAAAAATACAAAGAATGTACCTCAACTAATATTATAAGTAAATAAATAAGACAATAAATGTACACATAAGACCCAGAGAGGAGGTGGGTTGAAAAAATGCATCCACATATAAAACGTATGCAGTGAAATTGTAGTTACATGTCATGTTGCATTGTTTTTTAGACAATTGATCCACTGAAGTTCCATGACAACCACGGGGCAAACATAACACTGAGTGATGACAAGAAGAATGCTGAAAGAAAACAAAACAACTGTGGTTCTAATGTTGTTCTTGTAGACAAGCCCATGGCCGTTGGTGAGCTGATCGAGGTAATTGTTATTTACAATCACATGCATGTACTCACGCTCACACACACAAACACCCAAGGTGGTGAAAGCCAGAAATGTTATCTTGCCTGCTGGATTTCTGGCCGGCCAACGCCCCAGTAGTCCACAAGAATGTTCAAGAGCCCATTAGCTTTCACTCAAAGAAACTAGACTGCCCATGGTGAGAGACATGCAGTGTGCAAGTCAGTGAAACTTGACAAAAATATTGTCAGCTTTGAAAAAAAGGTAAGGATGGGTATGAGAAAAGGGTACCTCCGGGCAAGTGAGCTTCAAATTTTGGTTGCATGAGCACATTTTTACTAGCAGGTCATAGGGCGTTTTTTTAGCACCTATGCTTGACACACCCTTAAGAATAACACAGAAATTTGGCCAACTTATTTATTTGCTTCCATCTTCTACAACATGCTCCTCTTGTCACATTATCCCCTCCTTTTGTCACATTATTTAATTTCTCAGCTTTTCACTTATTGAATTATTTTTGCTTGATTGCATTGAGTTTAAGAGCAAGCTCACATTGCATTGATTTCTATAATAAATTCATTTACCTGCAGTGATGTAATGATATGAATAAAATCCAATTTTACTTTTTAAAACAATTAAAAACCAAATTTCGGTGTGAGTGATTTTAAAAACCTACTGGCATTTTGAAAATGTTGATCTTACAAATGGCTCAGTTTAAAACCCTTTTTCCGTTCATGTTCGCGCATGTCGCCCGATGCTATTTTTAGTCAAGCCGCCCTATGTCTGCCAGCAAAATACCCCAGACATGTGTTCCATTAGGATGCTTCCACGGTGGTCTCTTGTACGAGATTTCCTGTTCTTTCAGGTGGTGTGCCAAACATGGTGGATTGTTTTGAAAAACGTGAACTGCGCATTTTTTAACATCAACAATCTTTGTAACAATGTTTCGAGGAACGAAAGATGAGATTATACCAAAGAGCTTAATTATAGAAAGAGGGGGAACTTGGTACAGAACCTCGAGACGGAAGACACGAGTTACACGCCCTTGTCGACATGCTTAGAACGGCTCGTGGCAGAAAGACAAAGGCGACCGAGTGAAACAGGGTGCATGGTGACTTTTGCACAGCCATCAATTGCCGTAATGCCAGATACAAGAAAAGTTGTGATGGCAAGTTCTTTTTCAAGTTTTCAAGAGACAAAGAAAGGTAAATTGCAATCGAAAAACGTCTTTTTTTGTGTGTTTATATAGGCCTAAACCAAGACCGTTGCAGTGTTGTTAAAACAATCGGGGAGAGGCTTCAGTGATTCATTTTATATCTACTCTATGCTACTACCAAAACTGTTTGCTTGCTGACAGTTTACATTCAACAGGTCGCTCACTGTTTACGTTGTTTCTAGGTTGTTTGACTATTATATTTGTGCTTACATTTCAAAAGTAGTTGTCAGATTGGCAGTTTGGCTTCGTCAAACTGCTTATGTTAACAAGTTAAATTAGACTAAGTGTAAGGCTGTTTTCTCCTCGTAATCAAATACTGTGCAAGATAACCTCTACGCACAAAAATGGTCCTTGATATGTTATAATCCCTTTTTGTTTGAGTGTAAACGGGAAAAAAATGTAATGTAGAAACTCAGTCTTTGTTCTGATCTCTGAATATCTGCTCATTAGATCTATATTGCGCGGAATGTTGTAGTCTAGGTTCTTATTGTTCTGTTTGATTAATTAATTATTTTCCATCAACAGATGCAACAAGTGGATCCATCTTTGCAGGCGACAGTTCCGGAAAGGCCTTGAACTTGAGGATTTCAACAAAAAAGGCTGCAAGTTCTGTAGTGATCATTTTGAGGCTTATTTCAAATCCCCAATCCTCCACCACTGGTATGTAAGCTAGTGATATAGACATTAAAAATCAAGATGTACATGCTACCCCAAATACTTTGACTGTCCAGTTCAGTTGTCTTGCTGGAAAAAAAAGTTTGTCTTTGTCTTATTTTGTGTTCTATATTCAAAATACTACTACTACTACTACTAATAATAATAATACATGCCAAGTGTAACGGCATGAATGCAGTATTATGACAGATATATGTCACTTCGTCAGAAAGATTTCACTTCTTCTGGAGAATCTGTAACTGAGACGTGAGAGAAAAAAAACCATTGATTATGAAGTGACTGATGTTATCAAGCCAGTGATGTAGGAGGAGGTGAGAGGGTTGAGTGGAAGGGTGCATCTGATATAAATTAAATTCACACTATTAGTGAAACATTTTGTTTTTGTGCTTTATTGTTATTAATTGATTGAATGACAGAGCTCTCTTCCCCCCTTCTCTCTCTCTCTCTCTCTCTCTCTCTCTCTCTGAAGATTACGGATTTACACAGTTCTCTCTCTCTCTCTCTCTCTCTCTCTCTCTCTCTGAAGATTACGGATTTACACAGTTCTCTCTCTCTCTCTCTCTCTCTGAAGATTACGGATTTACACAGTTCTCTCTCTCTCTCTCTCTCTCTCTCTCTCTCTCTCTGAAGATTACGGATTTACACAGTTCTCTCTCTCTCTCTCTCTCTCTCTCTCTCTCTCTCTCTGTCTGAAGATTACGGATTTACACAGTTCTCTCTCTCTCTCTCTCTCTCTCTCTCTCTCTCTCTCTCTCTCTCTCTCTCTCTCTCTCTCTCTCTCTCTCTCTCTCTCTCTCTCTCTCTCTCTCTCTCTCTCTCTCAAGATTACGGATTTACACAGTTTCGGATAAATGAAGCAGTCAGTCATGCATATTTTAATTTTAAAATATCTGTCATTGATTAAAAAATAATAAATTCAAGAGCAGAAATCGAACCTATGACATACACACATAAGCAGCACAAAAGCACCAAATAAATGGCAACAAGTAAACATAAACCCCAAAAAATAAGACAGCAGTTGTGGAACGTTAGTATTAATGATGGTTAAAAGTTTGGTTTATGCCAACGTTGCCATAGAAATTTTCTTTTGCAATGGCATAGGCTCAATAAGTGACCACTCACAGTTCATTCATATAGCAGATGATGGATTGTAGCTATCCCTAGCAAAGGGAAATAATCCGTGAGAGGGTCTCGCATTTTTTGTATAGGACACAATGGGAGTTCTCCCGCTTTCCGTAATAAGCTCTTTGATTATACTAGCTGCCATTGAAGACAGTGATGATTCAAACAAGATTTTTGAGGGATTTGATGAAGGTGATCTTGTGAAAATCGATCCAAGCGACAAAGGCGACTTGGATTTTGATTTCAAAGCATTGGAGAGTGACGTAGACACATTGATTTCTAGTTGATATGCTGTGCCACAGTGTTTCCGTTTCTTTTTTTGTTTTTCCAATGTTTGGATTTTTTTTGTATGCATTTATGTGCAAGACACTCACAACAAATCATGCATCCCTTGAAAGAAAAAAATCATCTTGAATGTAATTAAACTGGTTTCAGTTTAATGTTTGTTTGTTTTGATGTTTGTTTAGATTTAAAAAACATTTTTGTGTGTTTATGAGCTGAGGCGATGTATTATGCGGAGTTGCTTCTCTTGAGCTGCATTTTCTCATTAGGCAATGTGAAGGTGGTCTGCCTGAATAAGGGTTAATAAACTAATTAGTGGGTGTGTGTGTGTGTGTGTACAGGTATGCATTGACAAGTGGGACCCAAGTTCTGCAATAGGTTTTACCACACCTCCTGGTCCTGTTGTTGGAGTGCTGACACAGCAGGCTCCACAGTCAGTCACCTTACCAACATGGTCAAATGGTTTGCAATCTACAATTGTCATTTACAGTAGAGGAGTACATTGCCCATTCCCCTATTGCGTAAGTAAAATTGTAATGGTGCTTTATAGTATATATATATAGTACTCACACAAACTAGAGCTTTTTGGTCTACGACTAGAATTTAAAGTTACCTACCATTGTTGTCGGAGGTGTTGGTGGTGGTAGTTTGGTTGATTATTATTATTTGTTATTGTTTATTATTATATTGATGTTATTAATATTATTAATGTTATTATTATTATTAAGAGTTTATCTGTGTATGCAATGGAATAGTTGAATGTAATAGATACTGCTGGTATGACGTGTTTGTGTGACAACAGCATGATGCATTTATTTCCCTTCAGAGATTTGCAGACACAGCTTGTTGTGGCTTAGAAAGTGTCATTCTTACTGGTGACCTACGATACATACATGTGAGCACACACACAGACACATTTTGGTAACGTTATTACAACCAAGAGCGTTAATTTTGTACTGAACTTCAACACAGATCATCAGTTAGCCACTCTTAACCTTCTTCTCACTTGCTTCCTTCGAGAGCCAATCATGGCACAGCTGGAACTAGCAAGACTTTTACTATGACACTGTGGAAGTCCAAGGAGCGGCAATCTGGACACAAACCTCTTGTGTACTAGTACTAGAGAACCAATAACCGAAACAGTGATTTCAGTTTAAAATCCAACATCATTGAGAGCAATACACAGAGGCTTGTACTTCTGAAATTACTGGTCATAGCAGGTTTATAAAAGAATCATATAGCGTTTCCACTTAGACAATAAATGCTGGGCTGTTCAATTGCTGTACAATAACAAATATCAGATTTGTTGCTGGCTAGGTCTACACTAATGAAGTGGCCCTGTAACAGTACTCGTTAATCACAGAACATGCCATAGCCCAGGAAATCTGAATTTTTGCAAATAAATAATTGCAACAGAATATAAACTTAGTTCCATTGCTTGAGAATATTCACTAGAATAGCATGTAAAGTATAAGTAGTCATAATAGTAGTAATTAAATTAAATAATAAAAATATTCATTGTGCAAAGCATTGCATATGCGACTCAACCCCAGGTCCTATAAAAATGCTTAATAGATCACATCAAATTCTCTTAAATGTGGCGCCATAAACGAAGATGAAAGATGCAAGCACTTCGTCTGCTGTGTGAAGAGGGTAAAAAAAACTTCATTTGCCCTCCATTTTTAGTTGAGAACAATATAGAGAATAGCTTGTGAAGTTATACTCCATAATTATAATGAATTCAGAACAATGATTTTGCAGAGGTTTATGCGAAAAGCTATATGTTTATTTTCTTGCACATGCTGCTTTGGCGCACTCAATTTCGTTTACTCCTGCAAAATATGTCAACATATAAACCTACTTCATACTTTATTGTACATCTCTGGCTTCACTTCTCTAAACATTAGATGAATAAAAAGAGGGTGCAATTAGTTTTTTGTGCAATATTAAATCCACTGTTCTGGGAATATAGGCAGTGAAACAAAATTATCAGTGAGTGAAAGTGCAATGCCTTCCAAAATAATTGAAAGAATGCCCCACTAGAATGTCACTACAACATCGGTCTGACTTCAGTTAAATGCTGTAAAACTTAAACATTTTTTTTGCTATAGCATTATAAAATGAAAGAAAGATATGAGGTGCAGTATGATTTGTGCATGAATAGGCCCAATGCCTAGCTAGACTTGTCCCATATTTTTAGTCTTTGAGGAGGGACCTTGGCATACAAGAGAATGTCTGTCAGTTAAATACATGGGACATACATGACTTTTAAGATCTGTAGGTATTCACAACAAAAATGTACATGAACAAAGACAGTGTCATTAACGCTGGTATATCATTTGTGTTTATGAAATGCTAGTCTAAGCTGTTTGATCTCCTACAATGATAATAGAGCCTACTAATACTAGAGTTGTAGTCTTCGCTAAAAGATTTTGGTGACAACTTGAAAATTGTTGGACATTTTCACAATAAATATATCATTAGCATTAGTACCAGGTTTTTACCTTTGAACATACTTAGGGTTGTTCAAATCTGTGTGCATAATTTTGCAGGGCTGTTTGATCACCGTTTTAATCCTGCTACTTGAGACAAGATTTGATTGTTCCAATCACGAAAATAAAAAAGAAGCGAAGATAAAGAATTAATGCATAATTATCTGACATGGCAATTTGAGAGGTAATTTGAAATTAGATTCCCATGTTCAAATTTGTGAGCAGACCACTTCATGGGTCTTGGTGGAGCTAGGCCAACTGAGGGGGTGCTGATAGCCAGAAATTTCAACTCGCCCTTGGGGTTTAAGTAACTTTCTAACTAGTCCGTGAACAGCTTTCATAAATAAGTACCAGAACAGGTTGCAATCTATCATATGATAAAACTTAGAATAAAGTATCACTGATGATAGAAAGGGTGGAGAGACCATACGGCTGAAAATTTATTGCTAAATGGGCTTTGAGTCGGCTATAAAATTTAGATTTATAACAGGGTTTTTATTCGCATTTGTTTTGTAACAGAGCAAGAGCTTTCAGCACTTCTGCCTATGAGCTAGTGTTACTGTATTTAGTTATACATGCACAGTATAGCAACGAATGGAAACAGTGATTTTGGTTGCATTGTATGCACAAGGTTCTAGAAGCTATGTTAAAGCAATAGCGCACACTATGTAGCTGATACTTGCCAAGGCTTACATTTGCCTCTCACTAGTAGGTACTGGTGAGTCTCAGGTATGCTGTGTGAGTAATAGCAATGCAGCGGGTCTCAGGGCAGCAGGTTAAGTAGCTGAAAACCAGAATATTGCAAAGCGTTGATTTTTGTGGAGCTCTTGTGGCTTGGCTTTGTCCTAAAGAAGCACAATGAAAATATGAAATGACTTGAACAGTATGCAAGTTAAAATTTATCAAAATCTATTAGGCCAATTTTGAGATAAAATACAAAGCGTGTTTCAAAAATGAGGGCCCTCAGCTACATTGACCTTTGAGAAAGTACAAATTTGACTGACATAAAATGATGTGTCATTGTATCTGCTCAGTGCAAATAGTCCAAATTGAACAAGTTATTTTGAAGATAATGTAATAAATACTGACTGACAGACCAAACGGACTACCACTGAATGATTGGCCATGATTCAAAATTCCTGTTTAGCAAACATCATCAAAATTGGTTGAACCGTTTGTGAGATACAGTAAAAAAGCTGTTTAGTAACAAAATTGACCCCAGTTTCCTTGGCCTTTGGTATGGAGCTTATGCGATGGCAGGGAAAGCTGACCTCTAACCTAGGCCTATGAAGTTTGGTTAAAATCCATTGAATGGTTCTTGAGATATGGCAAATGGCGGACTGGCGGACGGACAGACCCTCAGACCCACTTTTGGCATGTTTTGATTCCGGACAGTATATAAACCTGGAAATACAAAAATATCTTGGATTCTGGAAACTATGGATTCTTTTCCACTCCCAAACAATAAGAAATTGCTTGGACATTCAAGTTAGAAAATCTCTGAACGGATTTTTGGATCCCCGAGAGTCATGGCGGCTTTATATTACTACAGAAAGATATTTTCATAATAGTAGTGTATGGCTACTTTTATTAACATTCAAACTGTCAAGTTACGAAGGTAAATTAATAATTTTTTGCAAATGTTATGCTGGTGTTACCAATTTTAGTGATTGAACTTTAACCTTTAAATTTACCATTGCAGAAAAGGCATTTTCAATCTTTACTTTGAATAGGTTCATAGACAACATGTTTACTAACAAATCGTAGCAAGAAACAAGCTGTTGCAATCTTTTCCTTACTTAAGTAATTTTTTTAGTTCCTTAGCAGGACTTCTACAGTAGTTAGTGATTATAGGTTTCTCCACATTATCAAAACACCACAACACAACTTTTAGCTATTCTGATGAATAAAATTTAATGCAAAAACAACAGACACATGCATGCACTCAGTGAGTCAACCACATATACGCATGCACATTGTAATATATAGAAGGACTTGCTTGCATATGTATAATAAACCTTAATTGTTTATTCAAATTCAAACACTCTGGTGATGAGATGTGTATGGTGATGTCAAATGATATCAATTAAAAATTATATGTTGTTAATTGTGTGAAAACTCCTGTTCAGGCCCAGTACGATTCAGTGGGAGCGTGTCTTGCTAACCTTGGTGAGGGGAATCGTGTGGGTGTGTGCCTGGACAGCAGTCACAGCCTTCATCTGTATGTCAATGGTCAAGACAGAGGTGTCTTTGCTGACAACGTCCCTCAGCCCTGTTATGCTCTCTTTGACATTGTGGATTATGTGACAAAGGTCAGTTTGCAACTTGGAAATAAAACTTTGTCTGTTGGATGAATATAGACTTTTCATTTGTATAGTTGCTTTTTTCCATCACTTTTTAAACAAAATATTTTTTCAGAACTACTTAAAACTGCAACCCTAGATTTTAAAACTATTTTGGGCAATTAAGTCTCCTTTGAACAGTTAGATTCCTTCCCATTTTAGTTGCCAAGCAACCAAATTGAGGGGACATTTTTGGCATGAAGATGTTTGTCCTGAGGACTTCATTCAGGCTTGTTCTTATGCTTTGGAAGATCAGTCACTTGATTGTCAGCAAGCCCAGCTGATACACTGACAAGCTGAGAACACTGCAAAATGGCCATCTGTATATATGGCCTAAATCCTCAAATTCCATTGACAGCAGAAGATTGGGAGATAGACCCCATCTTTTTAAGTAAGACACCTATTGTATTCTACAGACTTTTTGTCTCCCCAATTTTTTTTGGATTTTTGTAGTTTGCTTTAAGCAAGTGGCTGATCAGTTGGTTGGGTGAGTCACGGCAGTTTTAAAGCGGTATGGTCAGACTGTGGTTAAAAACAACCCTTGTTCTGCCTCTTATGTTCCCTGAACCGCCCGTAACCAGGTCAGAGACGCCCGCTGGCCTTGGTGTAACCTAGCCTACTGGCACTTGCCTTTAGTACTTTGTGGAGCTTATAATTATTTTAACCAAGCCCATTGCTGTATATAGCCAGACCTTAACGCACTGCCGGCGCGCGCCCTCTCTTATGATTTTGTTATACATTTTAGAAATACATGACCAGAGGTGCCAACCAGTACGGATTGATCGTATTTAATTCCGGTGAAGTGAATTAAATACGGAAATACGGTAGCTTTAATAAAAATACGGAGAAGTTGCCTATCGTTTATCTTTGCCAGCGGTGCTTCTGTACCGGTTTCTGGTCTCATAATAGTACTCCTGCACTCACTGAACGTCGCTGTGTTCAACAAGCTGATATTCATGGTGATTTTAGAGTAAAACAAGTGTGATATTCAACAACCTGATTTTCATCGTAATTTTAGAGGACTGAAAACAGCCTGCTGTTTTAGAGGGAAGCCTTTCGTTATTTAATAGTGTCATTGGCTGGGTTTTGCGAGGAAAAAAATACTGACAAGTGTGATAACAAATACTGTACTGACAAACGGGTCCGGAAATACTGACAAGAAGATTAGGGGGTTGGCACCTCTGCATGACAGTTGTCCCTCACGCTATTAGGAACTACTTTTGCTCGCTATGCATAAGTATTTTATGCCTAACAAAAATTCCTGCTGAAACTGAATGTATTTTAAAAACTCATCCACTATTTACTATACACAAGCGAGCCCAAACAAACGAGAATACATTTAAAACCTCATCCAAAACAGCACAATTTACAAGACATGAGGCAATGCAAACAAAACCTTTTTTTTTTTTAGAGAGAGAGAGAGATATTAAACATTTAATATATTTGAACAATGGGAAAAATGTATTGTACTCACCTATAACAGGTAATCTTATGGCCCATCCTGAATAAATCACCACTATAACTGTCATTGTCACACAACACGCACACTGATCAAGCGATTCAGAAAGAAAAAACAAGACAATCAAAGCATACACGCGGTGGTAACGAATTGCAGTACACGGTAACATCACACAGTACTGTACTGTATAGGGGGCCTGTTGCTTGCCACCGCCGCCATTGCTAGACTTTCGTAAATTCGCTGTAATTACAGAGGCCAGCAAGAGCTTTAATAGTGGCGACCACATCACCAGAAAGTTCAAACTTTGTACTAAGTGACTTCAAATGGTGAACATTGTAAGAAGGATTCAAATGTGTAATTACAATGTACACGTATACACACTCGAAAACATAAAACCGGTCCACTGCTAGTAAGCTTACAGTGCAGGACCGGACAGCTAGTGCCGTCAAATCGACTTAAATATAACACAAACCAAATCGATTTCGTGGTTCTATATTATGCTAAAACAAAACACAGATATGGAAGTAACTAAATGCAAACCATTATCACAATACAAAGGATATTCCACATAAAACGATCACTTTTAGTACACAAAAATAGAATGATGAGCCATACGTTTCCACGCGTACTCCTCATAGCTGTGTACTGCAGTGCTAGTGGCGCATGGCTTCTGCATCTGGATCTGCTTGCGCTGGGCTCCAAGCTTCGCTAAAAATAGCTTGCACATGCTGGCAGAGAGTCAAGTTTTACACAGGCCCCGGTCAGCCGTGGAGTGTGTATATGAATGGTTGGAGTTATTTTTTATTTTAGTTTTTTGTACTAAATTTACTGTGAATTTATGAAGCTGAGATTTTGAGCAGTACATTTGTTTGTTTGGTTTAGATTTTTTTGTTATTCTCATAAAAAAATCCAACAAATTTATTTCATTCTTTGTAATGTAATTTAATTTAATATTTTGTGTGCAGGTGACACTGCAGCCACTGAAGAAAGTCGCAGTGTGAAAAAACATCCAGTCATGCAGTCACTGCACCAACCATCGAGTCAGTCAGCAGCTGACATGTAGACCATTTTGAGTGAATGAAAATAAACAACATACTTTAATTTCTGTCCTACAATGCAATGCTGCGCTTGAGCACATTCTCCTCCCTCCCCCATTATTTCAAAAATTACTTTAATTCAGTCAGAGATAAGGCATACACAACTAACAAAACACCCATACATTGGAAAAGAGTGTTTGTTGTTTATGTTCCTTGGCAAAATGTAGAAAAAGCCAGAATTTGTCAACTAAACAAGCATCGGGTGTTTGGCACAGTAACTAGCACGGAAGTAAAAGTTTAGTGTAAGCTGTTGTGAGTTACCTTTCGCCAGAATCTTTCAATTCAAACCACTATCACTCTCGTCTGTGCCTTTGTTCTGTCTAAACTTGATTATTGTAATGCTCTTCTTGCTAATGCTCCCCTCTATCTCATCGAAAAACTTCAAAAGATCCAAAACTCTGCTGCTCGTCTTGTCTTCAAATCCCGCAAACATCAACACACCACGCCTCTCTTAAAATCTCTTCACTGGCTTCCTGTCAAAGCACGCATTCAACACAAGCTTTCGACTCTCTGCTATAACTACTTCTCTGGCTGCTCTCCTGCCTACATCTCTGAACTTCTTTCTGTTTACACACCGTCCCGGCAACTCCGATCCTCTTCAGATAAACGCCTTCTCAACATCCATCCCACATGCACAAAAACCTATGGAGAACGCACTTTTTCTTTCGCGGCTGCAACACAATGGAATTCACTCCCATATGCTCTTAGACATGCACCCATTCTACCTGCCTTTAAACGTGCATTAAAAACACACCTGTTTAAACAATACTATAAATAATTATGTAGAATTCCCTTGCGTCAGCTGAGATATGACTTGTCAGACGATAGTAGGTCTGTGTGTGCGTGCTGTGTGTGTGGGAGCGTGTGTGTGTTTTTGTGTGTGCTGTGATAACTAATGTGGCGTCTGGACGGTTGATTGTTGGCGCTGGCGACGGAGTAGCTGTTCGATGTATTATTTTGTATGTTGATCCTATGCTGATTTTAATTGATATGATTTTTGTGAGCTGTTGTTTGTCCGATTGTTCTGTATATTATGCTATTTTATATTTTTTTATAATGAGATTTTTAAAATGAGATTTTATAGCTATATTAGTATTTAACCTGTTTAAAAAATTTATATGTTTGATATGTATGTTAATCTATTATTTGCTAACAATTTGTAATTTGTGAAGTTGTCAACCACAGCGAGTGCGTGTTTTATTATATGTAATGTTGTGGTATATAAATAAACAGTTATTATTATTATTATTATTAAGTTGCCCAATTTCATTTCAGCTATAGTGCACTCTCTATATGATTTCCTATTTTGTGCAGAAGTAATGCACTTTCAACGGATAAGATGGTGTAGTCAAAAAACCAGAAGATTGTGTCTTGTAGGCCAGAAATTATTATATTCTTTCATAATTGTGCTACTGAACTTGAACCCATGTGCATCATTATATCCATTTTGAATTCCTGTAAATGAGTTGTTTTTTTTAAATGATTTTGAGCATAACAACCAACAATTCATTATTTTATAATTTGTGCTACTGAACACTTGTACCCTCATCACAGATCCAGTTTGAATTCCTATCTCTTAAACAAATATGTTAGGTGATTTTGATTGAATAAAAATAAACTGCTTTGTTTTTCTTTGTATTGCAAGAATCCCATTGTTTGTTTCCTTACAAAATTCCATCTGTGATCGTTCCCAGTCAGTCAATTAACCTATTGTTTTATATTATATGTGTACGACTTATGTGCCATCATAAATGCAGACTGCTTGCCTTAAAGAAGTATTGTCCCCCTCAGCGTAATCATCATTGTAGTCATCATCATTATGAACATGTCGTTGTCATCATCATTTTATACTGTCATCTCCACCATCATTGTTATTATTACCGTCATTATCATTGTAAACATGATTGTCATCATTTTTATCAAATGATATAAAAATTACATGTTGCTAAAATAAACTGTGACGTGAAAAGGAAATATGTTGCTTGAATTGTAAGTACACTGTAACGAAAGGGGTTATATCAAGAATTGCGTGTATGCGTGCGTGAATGATTTGCGTGTTCGCCCGTCTCACACTTCCTAACTCTCAAAACTTCTTTTGCTGTCACACCCCCTTCTATTACTAGAAAATAACAAGAATCAACAAAAGTTTACATAAGTACATATAACTCCATCAATAATATGGAAACGTTTAAGTAGTTTTGTACTCACGTACTTGAAGCGATAATCCGTGAAAACACACTTTCACAAAACCACAAATAAGTCCCATTCAGATAATCCAAATAACACCAGTCACCATAAACACCAATATCGATCTGGTCACCGTCGACAGAGAGAGAGAGTTTCCCCCAATAGTCTCATGGAGGTTAGAATTCACTGTGTCTTTCTTTGTCTCTAATCTCTGTCTCTGTCTCTGTCTATACACTGTCTTCCTTTCCTTATCCTTGGCCTTTCTATCTATCTATCCCTGGGGTTTCTTCTCTATCTATCGTCCTCTCCGCCTTCCCGATAACCCTCCACTGCTGCTGCTATGGCTGCTGCCGCTGCTGTTGCTGCTGCTGTGGCCGCTGCCGCTGTTGCTGCTGCTGCTGCTGAGGTGGCAATGGTTGCCACTGATGATGATGCAGCAGTGGTTGCTACTGCCGCTGATGTAGCAGTGGTTGCTGCTGATGATGTAGCAGTGGTTGCTGCTGCTGATGATGTAGCAGTGGTTGCATGATGTAGCAGTGGTTGCTTCTCTCGTCTTCTTCTTTGGCTTCTTCTCTGGCCCCTTCTCGATACTTCCACCCTTCTTCTTCACGACTTCTTCTTCTTCTTCTCGTCTTCGTCTTCTTCTTCTTCTCCTTCTCTTCTTCTTCTTCCTCTTCTCGTCTTCGTCTTCTTCTTCTTCTCCTTCTTTTCTTCTTCTTCTTCTTCTTCTTCTTCTTCTTCTTCTTCTCTCCTTCTTTCTTCTTCCTTCTTCTCCTTCTCTTCTGTCTTCCTTCTTCTCCCGTCTTCTTTCTCTTTCGCCTCGAGGCCCCTCAGCCGGAGACTTCTGAAAACATACAAGTTTTCCCCCACTAAATATCTTGATACATAGACTTTTCTGTATTACCACATATACCTTTTCTCTCTCTCTCTGTGACAGGACCAGACCAACATTATATAATTCAAATCTCATATGTGTAGAACACAGTTCACACATACGCAAAAAATTGTAACTCTAATTATAACAACTTATTATTACATTCTTGCCGCTAATTACTTTCATTCACAAAAATAAATATAATACTATACATTGCAAGTTGAGGTTTCAACCTCAAATCAAATACTAATCCAATTTCAATTCGTTACTCAAAAATATACAACGATCCACCATCTGCATCACCTCCCTAATCCATCCTTCATACTAATATCAAAATTATCTATTATTAATTCTTATTCCACAATAAGTAGAATATAATCATGGTTCAATATTATTATGTTTATAATACAATATTTCAATGACAAACAAAAATATATACCTGCAGTCAACAGCTGCTAGAAGTACAAACACAACCACACCGTGGTACACACCAGAAGAGACTGCTTCACGTTTGAATGTGATTGGCCAGTCGTCACATGACTAGCTCAGCCAATCAGCATTCAGTTTTCAATAAAAAAAACCAAACTATTATTTATGTCTTCACACAGGAATAGACTACAATACACCAAAAAGTCATCGGACCGAAATAGTATAAAACCGGTCCGTGACAATACCCCCTTCCTGCAAAAAGAAAACGCCCGAGTTTTCTGAATTTTATCAGAAAGAGAAAAAAAATTAATACAATCATGTCCACCTAAACTGTACAAACAAGCGAAAAGAGATAACTGGTCATTAGCACTTATCTCAAACATAAACATATTGTATTAAGCAATCACCCAAAGCATAATAGACACACAAGATATGTAGTTCCAGTCCAAGCATGTTACCTTGATACAGCGAAACAAAAATCAATAGGGTTCATAACAGATCATATTACAGTATACCAAGAATACCACCAATAGATTTCCAGTATTAAATATACAACAGCAGAAATATACACAAAGCATGTTCATTTTCCACAGATTTTATGGAATACACTGATGATAGTGGCTGGTTTTGGCTACAACTGTTTTGATGTACTCCTGAGCTAGTTTGCAAGATTCTAGTACCTTGTTTTTAATGTGTTTGAGCTGAATAGTGTCAGGGTAACGTGTTACCATATCAATGATGTTGAGTATGCATCTGCGACCTTCCTCAGGCGGCGGAAAAATCGGTTCTACTAAATCAACTGTAACCCGTTTGAATGAGTCTGAATGAGCCGGCATCTAATCTAAAGGAACCGGTGGAATTTGACCTTGATCTTGGATGAGTGTGGTAGCACCCGAAAAAGGGTCGGACACACCTGGTAAATTCCCTACTATCAAATCGGCCACTGGTTGATCAATGACACAACACAACACAGTGCCAGAGAAAAACGGAGTGTCAACAGGCACTTTGGCCAACGGAAATTCCTCAATGTTTCCGCCGAATGTCAGACATTTACCCTCTTTGCCAGTGTACTGGTCGTGCGAAACCAGTCTCTTGCGAACTCCACAGATAGTAGCACCTGTGTCTCTGAGCACACTTGCTTTGAGGCCATTTACGGTACCTGACACTAGCTTGGGCTGACCACAGTTTTCATCACCAACTGAGCAAATGACCTCCGCGACTAAAGCTGACTGAGTGTTAACTGGAGGGTCCTGGTAGTTCTGCGAACCACTTTCAGTATCTTGAGTCTCTGGGTATCCATTGCCACTAGCATAAGGACACCATGCAGCTATGTGACCCACACCCCCACAACAATAGCAAACTACGTCCTGTCTATTCTGTCTTTTGTTGAGAGGAGGACTACCTGAGAAACGAGAACCCGGTCTAGAATACGTATTGCCACGTCCACGAGGAGCCTGATTGTTCTGAGCGCCCTGTTGAGTATTCATGTTCTGATGTGCAAAACCCCTATTTGGAATAGGACCTGCGGGTTGGTAGTTTCCACGCGGAGAGCCACGAAATCCCGATCCCCGGAAATTATTCCATCTTTGGCCAGTCCCACGAAATTGATTCTGAGTGGGTACATTCTGAGAAATCGACGCGGATGCAAAAATCGAGTCATCTGACTTCCGTGCCAGTTTCTTTTCCGGATGAGCCATGCGAAATGCTTCAGCACTGTCTATCAACGCCGCGAATTTCGTCAAATTTCTTTCTTTCAAAAACACGGCGAGATCTCTCGAAACAGAAGCAATAAACTGCTCACACAAAATGAGATTCCATAGTCCATCAAAAGTCTTTTCACAATCTGATAGTTGGATCCATCTTTCCAACAAGTGAGAAAATCGCTTTGAAAAAGTGACAAAACTTTCCCCCACTTCAGGCCTAACTGATCTGAATTTCTCTCTGAATCCATCTGCAGTGCACTGAAATTTCTTAAGAAGTTCTTGCTTGAGATCATCATATGAAACTGCACCGGCAGCAGACAAAGAATGATACACAGCTAAAGCCGGGCCTTGTAGCAATGCAGTTAAGTAAACAACCCATTTACTGCTATCGTAATTGAGAGCTTTAGCATGCGCTTCAAACCGGTACAAAAAAGAATCAATGTCATCCCTATCTTCTTTAAAGACAGGTAGTTGGGGTAACTTTGGAAATGACGGGTTAGAACCTCGGGGGGTCCTAGGGGTAGTGTTCTCGCTCTGCAATTCAGCCTGTTTTAACTGAAGTTCAATCTCTTTTTCCTTTAGCTTAAGGCTTTGTCTATCAAGTTCCATCTGATAATCCATCTTCAATTTCCTTTCCTCTCTTTCCAGTTCTTCTCTTTTAGCATTCTGTTCTAACTGAAATCGTTTCTCTTCCTTCTCTTGCTCTAATCTTTTAGCATCCTGTTCTAACTGAAATCTTTTTTCCTCCCTTTCCTGCTCTAATCTTTTAGCATCTCTTTCCAGTTCCTGTTTAACCTTTTCCTGTTCTCTTTCTTTGGCCCTATCATGTCTCTGAAAACACTGCTCAATGTACTGCTGCAGCTTTTCGTCAGAAAAACCTAACTTCTGAGCTTGAGTCAAAAATGAGTTAAACAGAGTATCGTATTCCTCAACAGAAGCCATGATCAGTTGAATTCAAAAGAAAATTAATCACCAAAAGTAAGACAATGCAAGTGACAATTCAACGAAGAATTTTAAGTTATACAAGTCAAAGATTTTTTCCCAAGTTTCACAAGGCCAGAATTATTACAAAAATCAAAAGCAAATTCAAATTTGTCAAAAGAAAATTATTCAAAAATCGAACCAAGCGAAGTTTGTCAGATGAAAAGTATTTTGAAATCAATGCAAGTTCAAGTTTGACAAAATAAAATTATTTCAAAATCAAAGCAAGCTAAGTGTGACAAAAGAAAATTATTTCAAAATCAAAGCAAGTTTAAGCTAACACAAGGAAATTATTTCGAAATCAATGCAAATACAAGCGTGACCAAAGAAGATTATTTCGAAATGAAAACAAGTTCAAGTCCAACATAACATAACAGCATACCATAAAAGAAACGAGAAACAATGTTTAGATTATATGTAGCCTAAGTACAAGCAAGCATCAGAAAACCATACTAAATGCAACAATTTATAACTGTCAACTACCAATATTTAAATCTAAATTATGACAAGTGAAATGTTATAAGTAATTTGTTTTGAAATGAAAACAAAACAAAACAAAACAATAATAATAATGAAACACTATACTAAATAAACAAACAACGACAACAACATCACAACACAACAAAGAGAGAACTAAAATTCTAAACTAATATCGGTACAATATAAGACAAGAAATCAATAGAAAAAACAACTAAGTTCCACTTCGGCTAGAAAACACCGGAAGTTCCGTTAAAATGCCAAAAATAAATTCTATACACCTACAACAACTAAAATAGGGATGTGACAACTATAACTATACAAGACAGGATCCTAATAAGTATAGAACAAAAAACAAAACAGTACTGAATAGCTGAACTAGAATTAGGCAATATAACAGGAAGAAAAATGAATCTACGCCCTTTCTGATCCCAGAACTATACAAGGAATCAGACCCGCAAGTACAGAATCGGAGGCGGGGTATAATCTATACAAACACTAACATCCTACCCAAAAAGAAATGAAAACAACAATTTAACAAGTCAGTTACACAGTACACACTTACTCTTAGCACACCAAAGTTAAGTGCCCAAAATTTATACAAAACCCTTCTACTGTTCAACTTATACGTATTCAATTAACTCCCATAATATAAACTCCCAATAAGATACTTAAATTATCTAACTCCCACTAACTAACTACGGGTTTCAGGGTCACCACTGTAACGAAAGGGGTTATATCAAGAATTGCGTGTATGCGTGCGTGAATGATTTGCGTGTTCGCCCGTCTCACACTTCCTAACTCTCAAAACTTCCTTTGCTGTCACACCCCCTTCTATTACTAGAAAATAACAAGAATCAACAAAAGTTTACATAAGTACATATAACTCCATCAATAATATGGAAACGTTTAAGTAGTTTTGTACTCACGTACTTGAAGCGATAATCCGTGAAAACACACTTTCACAAAACCACAAATAAGTCCCATTCAGATAATCCAAATAACACCAGTCACCATAAACACCAATATCGATCTGGTCACCGTCGACAGAGAGAGAGAGTTTCCCCAATAGTCTCATGGAGGTTAGAATTCACTGTGTCTTTCTTTGTCTCTAATCTCTGTCTCTGTCTCTGTCTATACACTGTCTTCCTTTCCTTATCCTTGGCCTTTCTATCTATCTATCCCGCTTCCCGATAACCCTCCACTGCTGCTGCTATGGCTGCTGCCGCTGCTGCTGCTGCTGCTGTGGCCGCTGCCGCCGTTGCTGCTGCTGTTGCTGAGGTGGCGGTTGCCACTGATGATGATGCAGCAGTGGTTGCTACTGCCGCTGATGTAGCAGTGGTTGCTGCTGATGATGTAGCAGTGGTTGCTGCTGCTGATGATGTAGCAGTGGTTGCATGATGTAGCAGTGGTTGCTTCTCTCGTCTTCTTCTTCGTCTTCTTCTTTGGCTTCTTCTCTGGCCCCTTCTTCTTCTTCTTCTTCTTCTTACTTCCACCCTTCTTCTTCACGACTTCTTCTTCTTCTTCTCGTCTTCGTTCTTCTTTTCTTCTTCTTCTTCTCCTTCTTCTCTTCTCTTCTTCTTCTTCTTCTTCTTCTTCTTCTTCTTCTCCTTCTTTTCTTCTTCTTCTTCTTCTTCTTCTTCTTCTTCTCTCCTTCTTTCTTCTTCCTTCTTCTCCTTCTCTTCTGTCTTCCTTCTTCTCCCTTCTTCTTTCTCTTTCGCCTCGAGGCCCCTCAGCCGGAGACTTCTGAAAACATACAAGTTTTCCCCACTAAATATCTTGATACATAGACTTTTCTGTATTACCACATATACCTTTCTCTCTCTCTGTGACAGGACCAGACCAGCAACATATAATTCAAATCTCATATGTGTAGAACACAGTTCACACATACGCAAAAAATTGTAACTCTAATTATAACAACTTATTATTACATTCTTGCCGCTAATTACTTTCATTCACAAAAAATAAATATAATACTATACATTGCAAGTTGAGGTTTCAACCTCAAATCAAATACTAATCCAATTTCAATTCGTTACTCAAAAATATACAACGATCCACCATCTGCATCACCTCCCTAATCCATCCTTCATACTAATATCAAAATTATCTATTATTAATTCTTATTCCACAATAAGTAGAATATAATCATGGTTCAATATTATTATGTTTATAATACAATATTTCAATGACAAACAAAAATATATACCTGCAGTCAACAGCTGCTAGAAGTACAAACACAACCACACCGTGGTACACACCAGAAGAGACTGCTTCACGTTTGAATGTGATTGGCCAGTCGTCACATGACTAGCTCAGCCAATCAGCATTCAGTTTTCAATAAAAAACAAACTATTATTTATGTCTTCACACAGGAATAGACTACAATACACCAAAAAGTCATCGGACCGAAATAGTATAAAACCGGTCCGTGACATACACTTAGTGTTTAAATGTGTGGTTTGTATATGGGTGACTATCAGTGCGTGACGAGGTAGCATGTGGGGCATAACCACCAACGCTGTGCTTTGAGCTATGGAGTGGTTACTCATGAAGCAGTTACCTAGTGGATAAATCCGCAAAGCCATACAGTAGGGTATAGATTTACCTGTGGCTGTGCAGATGTATCCACTGGGTGACTGCTTCATCAATACCACCCATGAATTGTTTTCTGTCTCTTCTTGGGCAAGGTAAAGAGGTAAGTTCTACCTTCAGAAAGCTTGCCTCGAGATAAAAGAAGATTCCCTTATTTGTGAAAGGTAGTGAGAAAATCTTCACCGCTTAGTTTTACCTAAAGTTATCCTAGTTATAATTGTGTACATGCCATGCAATTTATTCACATACACACATATTCCTATGTACTTGCACATACATACATCTAATACTTCATTGGAAATGCCATTCTAACAGATAAAATTCAAGTTGTACAATGGCAAGGGAACCCAACGACTCCATACACCATAAGCATTTGAAAACACAAACTAAGCCAATCATTCAAATTTCAATTACCAACACAAACACTCGATCAATTACATGCACAAATACATACATCCTCACTCTTTTCATCTTCAATCTTAATCTCTTGGTCTTGTTCCAACTTTATTTCATGATCATTAGTTATAAGTGACCAGAAGTTTTATCTAAAAATCATGATTCCTCTGTTGATGGATAAACGTTCCAAATTGACTTAAAGTGAGTGAGGTCAAGTGTCAACCTTTTTACACTAGATAAGGCATTACCGATTCACATTATTGAGGAGAAATACAGCAAATAAGCGTGCAAGCAGCTTAGAAAGAGATTTGGTTCCTCGATAAACTGGATGTCGCGAGTCTAGCAAATTGCTCATTAAAAGTCTTAGGTGTCACTCAGTACCAGAGGCACACTTGGTTTCATCACTACAATGTCTTCGAGCATGTTCATCACTCACTGCTGCATTCATCTGTTCGGTGGCAGTGACTCCATTCTAAGGAAGATACGAGTTATATATACTGCTATAGCAGACGACCTTATAAACAGTCAGACACAAAGTAAAAACTTTAAAAAAAAAAGTATGAATATATAAGCTTTAGAGTGAATTAGGTAATAAGTTTTGTATCTCGGCCTTGGAGCACTGCTACTGACTTTGAAAAATGTTGATATTATACAGTGTATGTGCATATATATACTTTATATTGTATTATTTTCGATGTATAGTTTGTTTCAGTCCTATCCTATCCTATCCCATAACTCGAAGGTCGTTGGGGCACCACAGATGATCGTTTAACCAGCGTATTCAATCTTTCTCTGTCCTCAGCAACCCTCATGGCTTCGGTCAGTGTCAGGCCAGTCCATTCTCCAATGTTGTCTTCCAACATCTTTTTCTGTCTCCCTCTTCTTCTGTCTCCTTGCACCATTCCTTGCAGGATGGTCTTTGCAAGGCCTGATGCTTTGGTGGCGTGGCCATAACATTGGAGTTTCCGTTCCTTCACCACGTCATTGTGTTGTCCAATTTCTTGTGTGATGGTCTGTCGGACTTTGTTGTTGGTGATTTGCTGGGTATAGGAAATGCCCAAAAGTCTTCGGTAGCACCTCATCTCCATGCTTCATATTCTTAGTTGTAGATCTGCTGTGAGGCAAGCGTATAGGAAGATGGAAATGACAAGGGAGTGCAGCAGCCTTACCTTGGAATGTAAACTAACGGTCCTGTCTTTCCAAATGGGCTTTAACAGTCAGTGCAGCAGTTGTTAAGTTTGTGCAACCCTGGAGAGGAATTCCTGCGGGGAAGGGGGGGTGGGGGTGGGTGGGTGGTGGCAATGGCTCTGCACCAGCTGCTCAAATTCTTGTTCCTCTCCAGCCAATCCAGCAATGTCATCCGCAAAACAGATGTTGGAGATTGCTCTACCCCCTATGCTGACTGTGTCTTTGAGCTCTGCAAGGACACCTGACATGATGCACTCTAAGAAAATGTTAAAAGAGTATTGGAGAGAGTAGGCATCCTTGACAAACACCGATTGTTGTTCTGAACCAGTTCCCGATGGCGATGTTGTGGAGGACCGCACTGGTAGCCTTATCATACAGGCTTTTGATGACTTCAATAATTTTAGGGCTGATGTTGTACACTTTCATGGTTGACCACAGAGCTGCATGCCAGACTCGGTGAACCCTATTTCCCTTCCCTATTAAGGCTATTTCCTGGCGTTGCTCTTCTATCCAGTTCTCCTTTGCTGTGCAAATGCCTTTTCGGATGTCATTGTTGATTTTTTGGTAGGCATCAGCTCCCTGTAAGATGTTCTTGTTCTTTTTCATCTCTCTTCATTTATCACACACCTCCAAAAGTTCAGGTGTGATCCATGGTTTCTTCTTTGGGCGGTGCTTGCCAAGGATCTCACTGGCAGCATCTGTCATAGCTGAGTTGAAGGTGGTGGTCATGGTGTTGACATCTACTTCACCAAGCCCAGTTTGTCCAGTTCGAACTTCAGTCTGTGCACTTTGCTGTGTTTACTCTCTTCAAGTGGACCCGGAAGGATATCATCACGAGGTCGTGGTCACTTCCGATGTCTGCTCCTGGATAAGTGTGTGTCTTGCCAATGTTAATGCTTGATCTGAAGCGTGTCTTTACCATAATGTAGTTAATCTGATTGTGATGCTCCCCGCTGGGACTGTGCCATGTCCATCGTCTGGATTTTTTGTGAAGACCAAGCGTTTCAGTCATAGACATGTAAAGCAAACAATTATAGCCATGAGCATATGTATATAGATCTATACATTCCTATACTATCCTATATCTCAAAGGTCGTTGGGGCACCACAGATGATCGTTTAACAAGCGTACTCCATCTTTCTCTGTCCTCAGCAATCCTCATGGCTTCGCTCAGTGTCAAACCAGTCCATTCTCGAATGTTGTCCTCCACCTCTTTTTGGTCTCCCTCTTCTTCTGCCTCCTTGCACTGTGCCTTGCAGGATAGTTTTTGCAAAGTCTGATGCTCTATTGATGTGGTCATACCATCGGAGTTTCTGTTTCTTCACCACTGTGAGCATGTCATCATGTTGTCCAATGGCTTGTGTGACTTCGTTGTTGGTGATGTGCTGGGTATAGGAAATGCCCAGAAGTCTTCTGTAGCACCTCATCTCCATGCTTTGTATTCTTCGTTGTAGATCTGCTGTGAGGGTCCATGTTTCACAAGCATATCGGAAGCTGGAGATGACAAGAGAGCGCAGCAGCCTTATCTTGGAATGTAGAGCTGATGGTCCTGTCTTTCAAAATGGGCTTCAACCTTGTCATGGCAGCAGTTGTTTGTGCGATCCTGGAGAGGACTTCCCGTCGGGACCCATTGTCAATGACCCAGGCTCCTAAATATTTGAAGCTAGTTGAGGGATTGGCCTTGGACTTTGATGTCCATTTTGATGCCTTTGTCAACATTTTTGTCTTCTTTGCACTTATTTCCATTCCATAGGCTCTGGAGGTGCATGGTGTCAAACCTCTGTACCAGCTGTTCAAGTTCTCTCCACCCAGTCCATCAATGTGATCCGCAAAACAAAGGTTGGAGATTACGCTACCCCCTATGCTGACTGTGCCTTGGTGATCTGCAAGGGCATCTGACATGATGCGCTCTAGGAAGATGTTATGAACTTAAAGAGTGTTGGAGAGAGTAGGCATCCTTGATACACACTGATTGTTGTTCTGAACCAGTCCCAGATGGCGCTGTTGTGGAGGACTACACTGGTAACCTTGTCATACAGACTTTTGATCTGATGACTTCAATAATTTTAGGGCTGTTGTTGTACACTCTCATGGTTGCCCACACAGCTGCATGCCAGACTCGGTCAAACGCTTTCTTAAAGTCTAGAAACACGTGATATAGATGTTGTTGGTGGTGTAGGTATTTCTCACAGATTATTCTGAGGTTGAAAATCTGTTCAGTGGTACTTCACCCTGCCCTGAATCCTGCTTGTTCTTCAGCTATGATTTGTTCAGCTTGGGGTTTCAACCTAGCTGTTATTATTTTCAGGAGGACCTTGCTGGGATGGCTTACGAGGCTGATGGTGCAGTAATTTTCACACTCCTGAAGGTTACCTTTTTGGGAAGAGTGATGACAACGACTGGATCCATGGCCACGCCTACTCTGCCAGATCTTGTTACAGATAATGGTGAGGGCGCTTCCCATCCGGCTGGCAGCAGTTCCGCGGGTATGTTGTCCACTCCCGCTGACTTCCCTTTCGTTAGTAATATTGCACTGCTGCCTCAATTTCTTATCGGAGAATTGGGAGGTTTTCTTCCTCTTCTATGTTCTCATGACTCAGGACATGCTATAGAACTGATGGGTCACCGTTTGGTTTGTGTTGTAAAGGTCAGAGCAGTACTCTGTCCATCTATCCAAGACTTCTTGTTCTTTTGTAAGGCATATGCCAGACCACAGGCGATCTGAAGTCTTTTCTTTTGTCTTTGTAAACTCGTGGGCCTCCTACATGTATAGTCATGTTGTCATTGATGGTGTTACAGTCGAGAGAGTCACCCAATACAAATACCTGGGAACCATCATTGACGAGAAACTGAACTTCACTGCAAACACCCAGGCCATACACAAAAAATGTCAGTCTAGAATTTACTGCCTTCAAAAACTTCGAAATCTCCAAGTCAGTAGCCGCATCCTTCAGACCTTTTACTCTTCTTTTATTGAGTCCGTTCTTACCTTTTCTTTTATCTGCTGGTATGGAAGTTTGTGTGTAAAAAACAAAAGTATTCTGGATCGAGTAGTGAAAGTCTGTGGGAGGGTTGTGGGAGTGAAACAAGAGAGTCTGCAGGTGTTGTATGAAAGACGTGTTGTGCGGAAAGCTAGTTGCTTTGTGCTGGATAGCACTCATGTGCTTGCGCACCACTTCCAGCTCCTGCCTTCTGGAAGGCGCTACCAAACACCAAGGGTCAGAACTCTCAGAACGAAAAACAGTTTTATTCCAAAGGCTGTCTCATTACTTAATAAATGACATGTGTGTGTGTGTGTGTGTGTGTGTGTGTGTGTGTGTGTGTGTTTTGTTTGCCCAAAATAATCTCACTTCACATTTGCTGTCGTTTAATGTTAGCATGCATAAGTGTAATTATATTCATATGTGACTGTGCATTTTTATCCTCATTGTCATTATGATTGTTGTTATTATTATTGTGATGTTTATTCCTTGTTGATTGTAATTGCACACCACAATGTAATTTCTTGTAAAAGATAATAAAGTTGTCTTATCTTATCTTATCTTAGTATAGTAATTGAGGCCTATGAAAGACTTGCTTTGGATCGTGGAGACCTTGGGCTTGACCTTGATCTATACATTACCTCCCCATAATCCCTCTCCTCCCCACCCACCGAAATTTTTTTCTCTTAGTTAATTTTTAACTCATTTAAATAAATGTTTATTCTTATTCTTATTCTTATTATTTTTATTATTTTTATTTAATATTTTTATTATTAGTAGTATTATTAAATTTTATTATCATCATCATCATCATCATCATCATCATCATCATCATCATCATCATCATCATCATCATTATTATTGTTTTTGTTGTTGTTGCTACTACTGCACCGATAGAGAGTAGGCTGCGCGCGCATCACATGACTCGTGACGTCGACCTACTAGTAAAGGGAAAGTCCCTCCCCGTCTGCTGTATATTCAGATAAACTGTTTGTCATTTGCATTCTGCATTTATTTTTCAGGTTTAAGCTGTAAGCTTTTGTTGAGGTTTATTGTTATTCATTGCAGAGTAAGTGCTTTTGTATCAGCATCAGACTTATGATTCAATATTTACATCATAATTGAATGCGCTGTACTGTAATGTATACGTACTTTCGGTTTTGACTTGACTGATCGGCGCTTGTGACCGAAGTGACCTGTTCGTCGTTCTACAAACTTAACACTTTACTAAATGGCCAAAATTGCGTGGTGATTGTAATATAATAAAACACGTGACAGTGATCAGGGTTGCATTAATTATTTCTTCGGATGAGAGTTTAAACCGAGGTCTAGTCTGTGTCGCATACATTCCATCTTACCGGACTTTAAAGATCCTGACACTCATGTCCTAGACGGGTGAGTGCCGGTGACAAGAACACACCCAGCATGCACCTAAGTGCAGCAAGTTTCTTCAACATATTGAAGTTGGCTGCCTACAACAAAGAAGAAGAAGAAGAAGAAGAATCAGTCCTGGCACTCGGGGTCGTACAGTGATCGGCAGGTCTTTCCACTGAATGTCCAATCTGCTTTTAAAAGCATTCACCGAGGCCGAGGGAGCAGTGTGACTATCGCATCTGGGAGGCTGTTCCAACATTCAGCTTGTATCTGTCTTTTTCTAGCTTTAAGGAATTACCTTGAAGCGTTGTGTTTGTTGACAGCTTGAACTGGCAATTGCACATCATAGTACTGATAAAGGTATTTATACTTTTATAGACCTCTATCGATCATGTCTCCACGCTGTCTTCTGTGCTCAAGCATTGGGAGTCTCGGTGCAAACAGTCTTTTTGGATATGGCTTATCTCTCCGTGAAGCCAGCAATTTGGTTGCTCTTTGCTGAACATCCTCTTAAGTCGCTGCGCAGCATTTTGTGGTGTGGTTGCCAAACACAATGTCCATATTCTAGCAGGGGGCGTAATAAGCTTTTATAAAGTTGGTTAAAGATGCTTTCTGTCAGGTGGTCAAAAGATCTTTGAATAAAACCCACAACCTTATTTACCTTGGTCGTCATGTGTGCCACATATTCCTTGAAGGAGAGACAGCAGTCTACCAACACATCCAGATCTCTCTCTACTTCAGACTCCCTTAGTGACCGTACGTTCATTCTTTTGTTGATTGTTGTTGTTGTGGTTGTTATGTTGTTGTTGGTTTCTTCTTCTTTTTGGTGTAGCTGATATCCTCCTCCCTTTATCGTTCTTTTTGTTATTGTTATTTTCATGTTAATTCTACATGCCACTTCCAAACTAGTCACTTCTCTCATCCTCTCACGCATTGGCTATTGCAACTCTCTGCGTGCTGGCCTTCCTGACACTTCAATCCAAACTCCTCAGTGTTTACAGAACAACGCTGCCCGTCTCATTCTAAAAGAGAAAATATCTGATCATGTTTCTTCTTTGATGCATCATCTTCACTGGTTGCCTGTCTCTCAGAGAATTCAGTTCAACTTCGCAATTTTTTCTCTCTCTCCCTTCAAAATTATAATCTGTGCCTGGGTGTATGTGCGCACTTTATTATTATTATTGAGGATTTGTATAGCACACATATTTTGCCATACTTGGCGACTCAAGATGCTCGCCGATATAGGATCTAACTGAAGCTGCCCGAGGTGCCAACTTGCAGCCTTTGGGCGCATCGTAATAACGCTCCAGACAACTGAGCACAATCCTGGGGAGCCAGGGATGGGGGAGAAGGACCTAGGTGCATGCTGGATGTGTTCTTGTCACCAGCACTAGCCCGTCTAGGACATGAGCGTCAGGATCTTTAAAGTCCGTTATGATGGAATGTATGCGACACAGACTAGACCTCAGTTTATACTATCATCCGAAGGAGTAGGAAACGGGAGTAAAGTGTCTTTCCCAGGCACGCAACACAATGCCCCGGGCTGGGCTCGAACTCGGGACCTTTAGATCCGCAAGCCGAAGCCCTACCATTAGGCCACTGTGTCTCCCTTTGAATTATTCTTTAATAGATCAGGCACCTTATAAGTAGCATTATTATTATTATTATTATTATTGTGTTATTCTGGTTCAGAAGCACAGAATCAGAATGAAATGCAATTATTTTCAGACACTAAGAAGTGATGGCTACAGCAGCAGAGGCAGTGGTCCCGGCAAATGACTGCGAATGCAGCATATGTCAGAAGCTGTTTACGGAACCAAAATTGTTGCCCTGTGGCCACGTTCTTTGTCGCCACTGTCTGGTGTCATGGGTCAAGTCCAATCACTGCGCCGTCTGTCCACTGTGTCGCTGGCCTATCATGCAGGTGACTACCCTGATTTCCCCCATTTTGCTAGACATGTTTTGTGTTAGCATGCCGGTAACACTTAAAGGTGCTAAAAACAAGAATTTTGAACTCACCTGGAGAACTTCAGTGATCGACTGAGTCACAGCCTGTTGTCTGCCAGGATGTACACTAGTCTGTTAACAACTTTAATTCTTACAAAATGAAACTGAAGTTTGTTTGCATTGCATGATTCAATATTGTTAGTTATGAAATGGAGAGGGGTGAATGCGAATTAAATAAATAGATGAGTAAGCTGCAGATTTTAGGTCATCAATACATTTTTTAACTTGATGAAAACTTCATGCGTATGTTTATAGGACCTCTGTATATTCTAATACAAGGACATGTTGAGTTCACTGATAGTATTAGTAATTATGGATTCGACTGTATGTGTTGTTGATGTGATACATCATATATGTGATGTTACTAGAACTGATGCATGTAAAATAATAATAATAATCCTATCCTATCCTATCCTGTCCCATAACCCGAAGGTCGTAGGGGCACCACAGATGATCGTTTAACCAGCATACTCCATCTTTCTCTGTCCTCAGCAGCCCTCATGGCTTCGCTCAGTGTCAAACCAGTCCATTCTCGAATGTTGTCCTCCCACCTCTTTTTCGGTCTCCCCCTTCTTCTACCTCCTTGCACTGTGCCTTGCAGAATGCTCTTTGCAAGGCCTGATGATCTGGTGACGTGGCCATACCATCGGAGTTTCCGTTTCTTCACCACTGTGAGCAGGTCATCGTGTTGTCCAATGGCTTGTGTGATGGTCTGTCGGACTTCGTCGTTGGTGATGTGTTGGGTATAGGAAATGCACAGAAGTCTTCTGTAGCACCTCATCTCCATGCTTTGTATTCTTCGTTGGAGATCTGCTGTGAGGGTCCATGCTTCGCAAGCATATAGGAAGATGGAGATGACCAGAGAGCGCAGCAGTCTTACTTTGGAATGTAGACTGATGGTTCTGTCTTTCCAAATGGGCTTCAACCTTGTCAGGGCAGCAGTTGTTTGTGCGATCCTGGAGAGGACTTCCTGTCGAGACCCATTGTCTGACACAATGGCTCCTAAATATTTGAAGCTGTGCACTGTGTTGAGGGATTGGCCTTGTACTTTGATGTCCGTGTTGATGCCATTGGTGTTGTTGGTCATCATTTTGGTCTTCTCTGCACTTATTTCCATTCCATAAGCTCTGGAGGTGGTGTCAAGCCTCTGTACAAGCTGTTCAAGTTCTTGTTCCTCTCCAGCCAATCCATCAATATCATCCGCAAAACGAAGATTGGAGATTGCTCTGCCCCCTATGCTGACTGTGCCTTCGTGATCTGCAAGAGCATCTGACATGATGCGCTCTAGGAAGATGTTGAAGAGTGTTGGAGAGAGTAGGCATCCTTGACGCACACCGATTGTTGTTCTGAACCAGTTCCCGATGACGCTGTTATGGAGGACTGCACTGGTAGCCTTGTCATACAGGCTTTTGATGACTTCTATAATTTTAGGGCTGATGTTGTACACTTTCATGGTTGCCCATAGAGCTGCATGCCAGACTCGGTCAAATGCCTTCTTGAAGTCTATGAACACATGATATAGATGTTGTTGGTGCTGTAGGTATTTCTCACAGATTATTCTGAGGTTGAAAATCTGTTCAGTGGTACTTCGCCCTGCCATGAATCCTGCTTGTTCTTCAGCTATGATTTGTTCAGCTTGTGGTTTCAACCTGTTGAGTATTATTTTCAGGAGGACCTTGCTGGGATGGCTGATGAGGCTGATGGTGCGGTAATTTTCACACTCCTGAAGGTTACCTTTTTTTGGGAAGAGTGATGACAAGCGACTGGGTCCATGGTGTAGGCCATTCCCCACTCTGCCAGATCTTGTTACAGATAATGGTGAGAGCATCAGTCATCGCTTCTCCTCCTGCTTGTAGCAGTTCCGCTGGTATGTTGTCCACTCCCGCTGACTTCCCTTTCTTCAGCGATTGCACTGCTGCCTCAACTTCTTCCCGGAGAATTGGGAGGATTTCTTCTTCTTCTTTGCTCTCGGGACATGCTAGAACTGATGGGTCTCCATTTGGTGTATGGTTGTAAAGGTCAGAGCAGTACTCTGTCCATCTGTCCAAGACTTCTTGTTCTTCTGTAAGGCAAATGCCAGACTTGCTTTGGATAGTGGAGACTTTGGGCTGTTTAACACTTGTCAGCCGCTTCACAGTCTGGTAGGCCTTCTTGCTGTTGTTCTTGTTCAGATTGTTCTCTATTTCCTGGCATTGATCTTCTATCCAGTTCTCCTTTGCTGTGCGCATGCCTTTTCGGATGTCATTGTTGATTTTTCGGTAGACATCAGCTCCCTGTGAGGTGTTCTTTTTCTTTTTTAACTCTCTTCGTTTATCACACAGATCCAAAAGTTCAGGTGTGATCCACGGCTTCTTCTTTGGTCGGTGCTTGCCAAGGATCTCAGTGGCGGCATCTGTTACAGCTGAGTTGAAGGTATTGGTCATGGTGTTGACATCTACTTCGCCTGCCCCCAAAATAAGCAGTGGTGCAAATTTCCCTCCAATTGTGGCCTGAAATATTTTTGCCACCTCCGGGTCTTGCAGTTTGTCCAGGTCGAACTTCAGCCTAGTGCACTTTGCTGTATTTACTCTCTTCAAATGGAGCCGGAAAGACATCATCACGAGATCGTGGTCACTTCCAATGTCTGCTCCTGGAAAAGTGCGTGTCCTGCCAATGTTGATGCTTGATCTGAAGCGTTTCTTGACCATGATGTAGTCGATCTGGTTGTGATGTTCCCCGCCGGGACTGTGCCATGTCCATCGTCTGGATTTTTTGTGGAGACCAAGCGTGTTTGCCAGTACCAGATTGTTGTATCTGGCAAACTCCAATAGCCTCAGACCCCTGTCATTTGTCTCGTTGTTGCAGTGGGTCCGCATGTGTCTCCCCAGTTGTGGTGCGCATCTTGGCCAACCTTGGCATTCCAGTCGCCTTGCACTATGACTATGTCCTTCTTCGGCACTTGGTCAAGGACCGCCTGTATATTTTCATAAAAATCCTCCACTTCGCTGTCTTCATAGTCTGATGTTGGGGCATAGGCCTGGATGATGGTAATGTTGAAAGGGGTTGCTCTCAGACGGATGGTAATGAGTCTACTGGAGACTGGGCGGCAACCCATGACAGTGGCTAGAATGTTCTTGTGGACCAAGAATCCAACGCCGTGTTCGTGCCTGTCATCTCTACCGCTGAAATAGAGCTTGTGGCCTTTGTCAGTCGTTGTTTCACCTAGGCCTTTCCAGCGCAGTTCGCTGATACCTAGAACGTTCCATCGATAGTGGTCCAGCTCGTGGGCCAGTTCTTCTAATTTTCCTTCCGCAGTTAGGGTCCGGACATTCCAGGTTCCTATGACGATGTTGTTTCTCGTGCGGATCTTGCTAATTTGTCCATCAGTAGCATACTTAACACCTCCGTCCTGGTGGCCAACGGAAGGCGCGGTCCTTGTGTAGCCGGGCGACGACCGATCCGGCATGGAATTAGTGGATAGCCTCATCATGTGTTGTTTCTTGGGCAAAAAAGACCTGGCAGGGCCCAATCCTCTCCAGGCTGTTGGCCACAGCCGAAATCCACGAATACAGTGTGGCTCGCCTTGGCCCTGAGCACGTGGTCGTTGAACCTGTAGTAACGTGGGGTTCCTCCGCCCTGGCCGGTGACTTCTGAATAATAATAATAATAATAATAATAATAATAAGGGTATTTATATAGCGCTTTTTCCTAATGACATCAGTTCAAAGTGCAGTTCTCACGCATTTATACTTAATCTTAACATTGAAACACGTATGAAAAGAAGTGAAACAAAAACGATACACCCATAAATTATGCCATGACATAATACAAACATGAAAAAGAATATTTACAAGTAAACTATAAAAGATGAGGGAGGGATGATGAGAAGGAGAGCAGCTAAGGAGTGAGGGGGACCTGGGCGTGTGGTGTGACGTTGGTGGTCTGAATCAGAAAAGAAGGAATGATGATGGCGATGGGAGGCGAGATTAGACATTTTTAAGGAAGAGATGATTTTCCAAGTTGGACTTGAAAGTGGCTATGTTCGGATATGATATGATGTAATGTGATGTAACTGATGTGATGGAGCTGTACAGGATGGGGGTGACAGTGCAGCAGCTCACTCAGGAACGAAGGTTGAGGTAAAGGGTGAAGGTGATAACACCAAGATTCTAATAAGTGATGCTGTACTGGAAGACCTGGTCAACACTTTTCCAACAGGTCAGACTCTTTTTTTTTATGTATGAATTTATTTCTCTATTTTTTTTTATTTTTTATTTGTTTTATTGTATATTTTACTGTTATTTATCTAAGCATTTCTTGATTAGTTTGAGCAAAGTAGGTTGCAATTGTTGGTTAGATTTTATTTATGTGTTATTTATGGTTGAGCGTGATTGCTTTTAGTACACACAGACCTAGGTAGATGGATAGGATGTTACTATATAGTAGTTTTGTGTAAGTGTTTATGATTGTGATCTTGACTTCCGCATTAACAACTTAGTGACAGTACCCTTTCACGCAAGGGACAATCAGCCATTCCTGGGAGTTCGAACCCTCCATTCAAAGGGAAATGAATATGGTTTATTAAAAAGAGGAAACTGATGTTTTGGTTGCTGCACCAAGTTTAACCAGTTACTAACTAGTTGCTTCCCTTGAAAGCTTTGATATCCATCTCAAATCAAAATGTTTATTTGTTATTTTATATATTTTTTATATTTGATTTATTGTTCGTGTTTGTGCAGACTTAGCTATAGCGGCGATGGTCAAAGCAGAGCAAATGTTAAGCAAGGCCAGTCATCAGTGTCGTGTGTGTGAAGATGTCCTGGCCACCGCCCTGTGTCTGCAATGTGGAGACTTCCTCTGTCCTCAATGCAAGAAGGTCAGTTTTGATGATGATGATGATGATGATGATGATGATGATGATGATGATGATGATGATGATGATGATGCCTCCTTGTATAGTGCCCACAAAGTGACAAAGTTCAAGTGCTTGAAAAGAAGGTTACTTCAGAGTAAGTATTGAATAATTAAATATTCAACTTCATGTCACTGCAGTGATTATGGCTATTATTGTGACATGTATTGTTAAGTGCCACCACCAAATGACACAAACAAATTGAAACAAGTGCACGACACACCCCAGCTCACCCAGCTGTGAATGGGTACCTGGATATTTTCAGAACCGGGGAAGGTAAAGCAGGGAGGGAGAAGAGATAGACACCTCCCTCAGGAAGCTGGCCTAGAGAAAAGGGAGATCCTAAACGCTTCCCTCCCCAATGACCCAAAGGCTACGGGGGACCTTTTACTTATTGTTAAGTTTGGGTCAGAAGCCACTGAATGTTCGAAGTGTGTGTTTTAGTGTCTTGTGATTGTTGACATTCTTGTGTGAAAATGTAAGGTTAGTCATGTCAATGTTGCTGTACAGGGCCATAGCAAGTTGACTTTTTCGCGTCACCACACTGTGGAAGATCTGTCAACGCTGACAGCCGATCGTCTGGCAGAATTCCAGCACCCCACCCCCTGCCCCAAGCATCCAGACGAGGCGTGTCGACTGTTCTGTCCGCAACACCAGACAGCTCTGTGTCTGCTGTGTGCCTCCTTCCGTCACAAAGGCTGCTCTGGCGTCACCGAGTTTGAAGAACAGGCAGACCAAGCCAGGGCTGTGAGTGCAGTACAGTACAATACAATACAGTGCAGTGTGATACCACACAACACTAGATACACCACACCACTCACATTCAAATGTGTTGAAAGCAGTGGCCCGGATACCAAATGGGAATACATTTCCTCTTGGGTGACCTAAACTTTGTAGCTGACTCATCCAGCAGTCTCCAACAATACTCTTTTTTGCTGGTCCAGTCCCTCTACCCATGCTATGTTCAATGATTCTTTAAAGTTTCACAGAATGGAAAAATATATTCTGTTAACTTTTGTGAAAGTTGCTTACTGACTAGTGAGAAATGCTGAGGGTGAGTAACTTTGCCTGAGTTACTAATCTGGTAGGCAAGTTAAACATTTGGTATTTGTACACACACATGCACGAATTCAGACGCATGCATGCATGCACACACCACACATACATACACAAACACACACCACACACACTGGTATGTTGCAAGTCCTGGGCCAACTAATACATGAGGTGGACACTATAATTATTATTGTTATTATTATGACTTTTTATGCTCCTATTCTAGACTCAGCTGTAGACGCTTATATGAATGCAGAATAACTTAACTATAAAACAGAAGTAAGAAAACTCATGAATTATTAACAGTAAGCTTATATATAAAAACTAACACACACAAACAGACACACACACACACACAAAACACACACACACACAACTATGACTTTGCAGATTTGTTTCATTCATTTCAGTCGGTGGAAGGAAATTAATGAGTTTAAAGAGGGGATTTTGATGATTGCATTGAAGTTCAAATTCTAAGAGAAACTGGCAGTTTGTTCCAAATACTAGGTCCCTGATAAGAGAATGCACGTTGACCATATTATTTAGTATGCACAGATGTAATAATAAAAATAATTTATTTTCTAAAGCGCAGAACCAATCTAAAGTCTGCTCTAAGCGCTCACACTCATACATACACCCACATTCGCAAGAATAAATATTTAAACAATATTAAAACATTATGAGATAAAAACATGTTGAACATCATAAGAAATAATAACAAACATCACATCTATGTATAAAAAAACTTGTATAAAATCCACATGAACACACACGTACGCACACACGCAGTACACTACATTATACTACACACAGACACACACAGACTCACATACATAGAATGAAGTACACATACCCTTTTTCATGTTGCAGGTTCTGGGCCAGCTGATACAGGAGCTGGGTGGAGGGGAGGCAGAGCTGGAGAGAGCTTTGGCAGAGTTGGAAGATCACCTGACCAAGACAGAGGCACAGGCTGAGGCTGACCTCACACAGATCCGAACCCTCAGGACTCGACTGCACACAGCTGTTGATGGTTGTTGTGACCGCCTGGAGCTGAAGGTAATGAGTATGTCAGATTTGACCTTGACCCTTAAAGAGTTGACATGTGAGTGGTGTGTTTATAATTATATTCATGTTCTATATGACAATGGGATAATCAGCTTGACCTCTGGAAAGTTGTTGTGTGTATGCACGTGAGTTCTATATTATTATAGTAATGCTTTTAAAGTTAAAGTGAACATAAAGCTTTGATAGTTGACCCTTACTTGCGGGTGTTAAAGTCCCCCCTACACACACAAAAAAGTCTGTTTACGGTATACCGATCGACCCTAATTTTTTGGCCTGACCCTAAATTTTTATTTGGGATCGTCTGGAAAAAAAAGAAAAAATCCAAAAAAATCACACCCAAGGTGGAAAAGGTTTAAAAAAAATAATTAAAAAAAGAATGAAGTCGACCTTCCGACTTTATTTTTTTCCCTATGTTTCTGTAAACAGACATATTATTTGGTTTGGCCTAAACTTGTATAAGTAATAGAGTTATGTATTTCTGTAATAATAATAATAATAATAATAATAATAATAATAATAATAATAATAATAAAGATAGTCAAGGTGATGATAAAATAATGAATGACTTTTATGCAGCACAACACTGCAAGAAAAAGCTGAGCCTAAGATGCTGATCTTATTTATTTCACTGATATTGTTAAACTGTTCTTCATGGCTGTATCCTTGATCCAGGTGTCGGAGACTCGCGAAGTCATCCGGGACTCGGTGGCCAAGGCCAAGGACATTTTGCTGAGCCGCAAGTCGCGACTGGGGTCACACAAGACGGTGGGTGAACGTGCTCACCAATCAAAGGCTCACGATGTGGTTTGTGGCATGGCTTCACTTCTCACCCATCGCATCAAGGACCTTGACCGCCATGTGACCGTGCCTGAAGGGTTCAAGGACATCACCACAGCAACACTGACGGTGGATGAAAGTGCGGTGTGTAGAATGGAGCAGGAGCTGGCCAAGCTGGGAGAGGTCAAGGTTGAAAGGGCCAAGGTCGCTGCCAATTATGTGAGTATTGCTGCGCATTGATTTTGGTCTAGTCTACATGTTTACTGGTTTTCTTGCAGTATGTGGCTGGTTTTAGAACATTTGTACAATGAGTCATTACAAAGAAACATTGATTTGTTTGACAAAATACCTCCTGCCATTTTCCGATGAATAATAATTATTATTATTTATTTTGTAAAGCGCAATTTAAAACTAAAATTTCTGCTCGAAGCACTCATATGCATACACTCAAACAAGCACTCGCATAATGAATAGACTGCACAGCATATTAAAACATGCAACAATGAAAATACAGATTTAAAAAAGTTCTTAATAAAATAATGCAAAAGTAGTTAATAGCAAATAGACATGAAATTGTACATGCACACATACATGTAGGCAGTACATTTATACAAAAAGAATACAAGTTCAAGATATAAAAAAATGAAGCAAATGGTAACACATAAAGTTTGTAAAACAATATTAAATGGACTAAAGATCTGTTTTCGACTCACATGCATAGCAACAAAATTTCAGTTTTTAGATGTTTGCAAACTTGTGCGATATGACTCCTAAATAGTCCAAAAATTAAATAAAAACAAAACATGGGTCTGTGTTGCTTGCAATTTTACTATTCACATTACTCATCATAGCAGAAAAACTAAATTGTTTGAATTTTGGGAACACATCCAACTAATTTTTGAAAATGTTAGTATTTTGAGATTTTTTTGTGTGTGCAATAGGTCATTTGTTCCCAAAGTTTGCAACTCTGTTAGAAAAACAGAATATTCTAAAGTTAGTATTACACTGTTGAATAAAAATCTTACCTTCAGAATATCATGTCTTATACAATTATTTTACTGCGTAATATGTATAGGAAATTTGCATGCAACACAGACCCAGAATAAACACGTGACAATGAAAGGACATTCATGAAGGCTTGACTTTTTAAATGTTAGTTTTTGTCCTAAAGCTACTACCACTACTACTGTACTCATAAATGATCAGTGAATGAATGACTTCACTTCAAGGTCAATGTCACAGGGTCAACAAATGTTAGTAAAAAGAATGAACATTTTTTACAAAATTTAATTTTTTTCAAAAGTTATTAATCTTGAACTTATGATTCTTTGATGCCTGATAGATATCAGTGAAACCCATATAATGAATAGGGCAAAGGCATGAAATTTGTAATTAAAAAAAAAAAATTAAAATGTGCTGCAACCGTCTCCAATGCATTAACTAAATTTGTTATGGTGCATTCTTCGTAATGTATTGTGTGAAATGGTCTTTGACACATAGGTCTATGAAAAGTTTTGATTTGTTTATTGTTTTGGCAAATTTTCCTTAATTTTTTGTTTGGGGGTGCCAGGGGTTTGAGTATAAATAGTATCCCAACTTTCTGGAAATTTATTCACTTTCTGGAAATTTATTGCTTTAAATTCCCACTGTCTATGTCTTTCTCCTTTGTTCTTTCTTATTTCTACTCTGTTCTATCAATCTACTATCTTCGTCTTCGCTAGACCAGTCACTTACCTGTTTTCTTGAAAACTCTTCCGGGACAAAACTCCTCATTTGTGTGTGAGGTCTGTTGGATCAGCTTGGGAATATTGGATGCTTTCTGCCAAATGGTCACTGGGGCTTCCTATGATGTTATTATTTAGCAATGTAGGCATTTTATATGTATATGTTTTGTTGATATTTTATAATGATGTTTGTATTGTATTTTGTTTTTGTAAATGGGGGTTCGATAAATTAGAGTATAGCCTCAGCATCCCCTGCGTGGGATATCTTTATTGTAAAGTGACCGGCTGGTGGAGTGCCTTCAGTGTTACCACTGGGGTTGTTTCAGCAGATCTTTTATGCAGATCAGGGGTGAGTCCTCTTTCAGCGAAGTTGTGGTCTTGATTTTGTGGTCCTGATTCTGCTATCTGTAGTCCGCTGGACCCTGTAAGCAATGAATAACTAACTAATTAACTTTGATTTGATGAAATCGATAGATAAATGTTATCGGCATCTTGGTGTGGAATATGACATATGTCCAACTGGATCGATTCAATGTTTCACTCGCCTTTGTCTTGCGGAAACATTAAACAGATCTCGTTGAACATGTCATATTCCATGCCAGATGCCAATAAAGTATAATAATTATTGTATTATTTTATATTATAGGTGTATGATTAGTTTTCACTTGCAGACTGAGATTACTGTGGTCTTTCACACCAACCATGGAAAGAATATTGTACTGAGGAATGACAACAAAACGGCAGAACGGGTGACTGGTTGTGATCACGGCATTGTCATTGTGTCAACACCAATGAAAATCAACGAACTCACAGAGGTATAGACATTAAAACCTGATTTGTTTGTTTATTTCATTTTATGTCTTGTCATCAAAGTGAGTTTGAATTATCACATTAGAAATGGAGATGGAGTAGAGGCTGACCTTAGGTGAAAGTAGGAAGTCTTTGTTGATGATAAATAAATGCAGTCTTTTGAAATATAGCTATTTATCCATTTTATGAACAATGTAAAAAAAAAAAAACTTGTAATACCGAGCTTTGAACTGTGCAAAAAATAATTTGAGGGGCGAATTCGTAAGCAGCACCCACCTCTACCCCCAATTTGGTGATCAACATTATTATTATGGGATAAATAAATCTATAGATTGAGAAGTGAAGTTTGTGAATAAAGGTCCCAGGAAAGTTGGACTCGAGGTAAATTTGATGCCAACCTATTACTCACCGAATTTTATATAATTGGAATTATGGTGTGCTTGCAATCCCATCATCTTTAAATTATGGGTGTTTGCTGCTTATAGTTCATTATTTGTCTGACAATAATATATTTTTATTCCATATCAAACTTCGAATTCTCTGGTAATTGGTATCTGCATGTGTGGAAGTGGTGGCAAACGATGTACTATCTTTTCATTTTGATTCGGGCAAAATTATCTAGCAACATTGAGCCTTTTATTCCCATCTATGAATTTCCAGTTGTAGTGGTTATTTAGGCACTTGTAGATTACTATGTTAGTGTGTGTGTGAGAGAGAGAGAGAGAGATAATGAGAAAGAGAGAGAGAGAGAACAGAACAGAACATTAAATCAACCGATAGTCTATATGACATAATCATATAGGTTAATAACAGTTGTTAAAATCACAATAGTTGTTGGATAGCATAAAATAATGAATTAAATATAAGATTTTCTTAATCATAAACAAAGCTGCACAGTTTTTCAATGTTTTCTGCATCACTTGGTTTTATAATGTTGTATTTGTTGATTGTTTTTATTATTTGTCATCCTGTTTCCTTTTATCTATGATATTCGTTTAGAAATTGTAAATCAGTTTCAAATAGGTTGAATATTTTACACAAGCGTTGATCTCTCTAGTATATTATTATATCTGCCTCTTTCAATTTCTAGTTCATGTGTGCTTATCCTAAGTTTTGATAATGTCTGTCTGTGCTTGATTTTTTTTTTTTAACGAATAGATACCTTTGTATTGTTTATGATTTTGTAAACATGTCTTACAATTTTAGTGTGTTAGATTCCATTTTCTTGTGTACCCACAATTTCATAAATAAATCTGGTAATTTTTGTGTAATAACATATTTTAGTATTTTTTGCTAAAAATGTTTTTATTCTACCATACATGGACTAATCCTAAGCTTGACAGTTTCTTCTGAATACATGAAAGCCATTTATCTTCAGTTACTAAATTTTTCATAGCTGCTGTGTTCATAGTTTTCAATAGTTTGTATGTATGTACGTATATGTGGGTGTATGTGTGTGTTTGTTTATGTGTGTGTGTGTGTGTGTATGTATGTATGCCATTTAATGCTACTTACAAATCACTGTTGTGTGTGCTTTGTGTAAGACCATCTATCTTACTTTGAAACTTTAATTTGTTTTATTGGTTCCAGATAGTAGTTGATAAACTGAACACTAACTTGACAGCACAAGTTTGGTACAACCTTGTGGTTGGTGTTACTACTCAAGCCCCAGAGACAGTTCATCTTGGTGTATGGAGTGGCAAGACCATGTCAGTGCAGTATGCCACCAGAGTGAGTGTATTTTTAATGCACATTTATTTCCATTTGCATGTAGTATGTGAACTGATTTTTTTTTTAAATTTTATGTTTGTGTTGATTCTTCTTTCTGTCCTGTTGATTGTGTCCTCATGTTCCTAGCATACCTCATACTTAAAGACGTAGGCATAGGCTCATGATAGATACTAGTAGAACACCCTTTTGTGATAAGTGCGAACAAGTAAGATTTTGAAATACTTTGTTAGAAAACATAAGGTTAGATGGTTTTTTTGTTCCTCTATTAAATGGAAGTTAAACTTTCTTCATATTACCACAAAGAGGCTCCTTTTGTAACTTGCTTGCACATCAACATTGGATTATGTACCTAAGTTCTGTGTAAAATTATAAGATTTAGAAAACTTACATTGATGTTAATGTACTGGAAATATCAGCAATACAGCAATCAAGTGATATAACTGCACGGATAGTTTTCATAGCCATGTCTGTTTGGTTTCTTCACACTTTTGCTGATCTGGTATCAACAAGTGTTGTGGAATTGTCTGGTGGTGATCTGATTTTGGGGTGACTTTTATGTGTCAGGAGAGCCAGGTGTTGCAGGTTATAGCAGGTTGGTGGCATTGTTCCAGGGGGTTGATGAGTCGACGGCTTTGGGGTGGAAGATGCCAGGTGACTTGTGGGGGATCCCCAGGTTTAGCTACAAGGTGTGTTTGGTTGCGACGGATGTGGCCATTTGTTGTTCTGACAATTTTGAACTGCATGTCTTTTGTTGTAGCTCACCGCTGTTGCTCCTTCATCTTGTACTCCTTCTGTTGTACCCCAGAGTGCTTTGTTTTCAGTTCTCGGCCCATGAATACCTCACTTGGTGAAAGGGCCATTTGTCAGAGGTGTTACTTTGTAGAGCAAAGGGCCGTTTGTCAGAGGTGTTACTTTGTAGAGCAAAGGGCCGTTTGTCAGAGGTGTTACTTTGTAGAGCAAAGGGCCGTTTGTCAGAGGTGTTACTTTGTAGAGCAAAGGGCCATTTGTCAGAGGTGTTACTTTGTAGAGCAAAGGGCCGTTTGTCAGAGGTGTTACTTTGTAGAGCAAAGGGCCGTTTGTCAGAGGTGTTACTTTGTAGAGCAAAGGGCCGTTTGTCAGAGGTGTTACTTTGTAGAACAAAGGGCCGTTTGTCAGAGGTGTTACTTTGTAGAGCAAAGGGGCCGTTTGTCAGAGGTGTTACTTTGTAGAGCAAAGGGCCGTTTGTCAGAGGTGTTACTTTGTAGAGCAAAGGGGCCGTTTGTCAGAGGTGTTACTTTGTAGAGCAAAGGGCCGTTTGTCAGAGGTGTTACTTTGTAGAGCAAAGGGCCGTTTGTCAGAGGTGTTACTTTGTAGAGCAAAGGGCCGTTTGTCAGAGGTGTTACTTTGTAGAGCAAAGGGCCGTTTGTCAGAGGTGTTACTTTGTAGAGCAAAGGGCCGTTTGTCAGAGGTGTTACTTTGTAGAGCAAAGGGCCGTTTGTCAGAGGTGTTACTTTGTAGAGCAAAGGGCCGTTTGTCAGAGGTGTTACTTTGTAGAGCAAAGGGCCGTTTGTCAGAGGTGTTACTTTGTAGAGCAAAGGGCCGTTTGTCAGAGGTGTTACTTTGTAGAGCAAAGGGCCGTTTGTCAGAGGTGTTACTTTGTAGAGCAAAGGGCCGTTTGTCAGAGGTGTTACTTTGTAGAGCAAAGGGCCGTTTGTCAGAGGTGTTACTTTGTAGAGCAAAGGGCCGTTTGTCAGAGGTGTTACTTTGTAGAGCAAAGGGCCGTTTGTCAGAGGTGTTACTTTGTAGAGCAAAGGGCCGTTTGTCAGAGGTGTTACTTTGTAGAGCAAAGGGCCGTTTGTCAGAGGTGTTACTTTGTAGAGCAAAGGGCCGTTTGTCAGAGGTGTTACTTTGTAGAGCAAAGGGCCGTTTGTCAGAGGTGTTACTTTGTAGAGCAAAGGGCCGTTTGTCAGAGGTGTTACTTTGTAGAGCAAAGGGCCGTTTGTCAGAGGTGTTACTTTGTAGAGCAAAGGGCCATTTGTCAGAGGTGTTACTTTGTAGAGCAAAGGGCCATTTGTCAGAGGTGTTACTTTGTAGAGCAAAGGGCCATTTGTCAGAGGTGTTACTTTGTAGAGCAAAGGGCCATTTGTCAGAGGTGTTACTTTGTAGAGCAAAGGGATCGTTTGCCTTTTTTGAGCATGTTTTTAACTGTCTATACGGCTCGTTTCGGCTTCACCATTACTTTGTGGGTATCGAGGTGAGCATGTAGTATGGATAAATCCATATTCTTCAGTGAACGCTCTGAACTCTGCACTGGAGAATAGTGGGCCGTTGTCGGAAATAACGGTATCGGGATTACCGTGAATGGCGAATATGCTTTTCTTCTTTTTGATTACATCTGCACTGGTCAGATTGTCGAGACGTTGAATTTCAATCCAATGAGAGTAGTTGACGATAATGATGTACGTTTTGCCAAAATATATTTATATGAGTGTTGTGTTTTTGACTCACATGCATGTAGCAATGTGAGTCTATGTACTTGCCCACACATCCTTCCCTCCCTCCCCCTCCATCCCTTCAGCTGATCATGTGTTACTCAATTACTACAGGTTATGGATGATATAACTTCCTTACTTGACAACAGAAAAACGGTTACAGACTTTAGAAAAGCATTAATCACTGTTCCTCAAGAAAGGCTTCTCCAGAAGCTAGAGGCATATTTGTACGTGGAACCATTTCCAACTGGATAAGGAATTTCTTACATGACAGAGAGCAAGTGGTGAAAGTTGGAAATGCAATATCTGGCAAAATACATTTGCTGAGTGGTATACCTCAAGGAAGCATTTTAGGCCCTATATTATTTACTATTTTCATAAATGACTTACCAGATTGTGTTAGTAGCATGTGCAAAATATTTGCAGTTGATACTAAAATCTACAATGAATCATGCAATAAAGAAACGTTGCAGCTTGATTTGGATCGCTTGTAAGAGTGGTTTAACACACGATATGCATTTATTGTAGAGGTGTAAGGTTTTACATGTTGGAAGTAATAATCCTGAGTATTATTATTTGATGAAAGTTGCATCTTGAGAGGAGGAGATAGACTTAGGTGTTATATTTGATAAAGTTCTATCTTTTGATCCTCATATTCCAAGTTGTATTAACAAGGCCAACAAAATGGTTGGAGAACTATTTGGATCAGGATATTTTTAGTAAACTGTATAAATCACTAGCCAGACCACATTTAGAATATGTAAACACTGTATGGTACCCAGGTTTAAAGAGACAATCAGTTGCACTTGAAAGGGTACAGAGACCAGCAACAAAGCTGGTTAATGAATGTAAAAATATGACTTAGACAGACTTAGATATTTTGGACTGCACGTGGATGTATAATACGTGGAGACTTAATCCAAGTTTTTAATATATATAATTTATAATAGCATTGATGATCTAAATTGAAATTACTTTCTTGCAGCACCGTTTTGTGACAGAACCTGAAATTCTGATGGGAAAATCTTTGTACAGCATTGCAATACTAACAGGTGGAAGTTTTTTTTTTTTTAACAGAGTAGCTACCTTTTGGAATGATTTACCAGTTTCCTTAAAAAAATACGCTTAACATAAATTCTTTCAAAAACCAGTTGGATGATTGAATTACCAAAATTTAAAGAGATTTTCTTTAGCTATGCTGAATGATTTGTAAGCAAATTTGCATGCATAACAGACCCATAAAGTAATGAAACCAGTCAAAGAAAGGACACTCCCAAAGGCTTCAAAGCCTATTTTGTCCTCACACTACTACTACTACTGAACTACAGGGTTTGCCTTTTTTTTCTCAACAAGAGCTTGCCCCAGGGTAAGTAACATCTCATTTTTAACTTTCCCATTAAAAAAATTACTTTCTCGCTCAAAAATGTACTTGGCCACACCTATCCTATCCTATCCCGTAACTTGAAGGTCATTGGGGCACCACAGATGACCATTTAACCAGCGTACTCCATCTTTCTCTGCTTCACTCAGTGTCAAGCCAGTCCCTTCTCGAATGTGTCCTCCCACCTCTTTTTCTGTTTCCTTCTTCTTCTGCCTCTTTGCACCATGCCTTGCAGGATGGTCTTTGCAAGGCCTGATGCTCTGGTGACGTGGCCAAACCATCAGAGTTTCCGTTTCTTCACCACTGTGAGCATGTCATCGTGTTGTCCAATGGCTTGTGTGATGCTCTGTCAGACTTCATTGTTGGTGATGTGCTGGGTATTGGAAATGCCCAGAAGTCTTCTGTAGCACCTCATCTTCATGCTTTGTATTCTTCGTTTTAGATCTGCTGTTAGGGTCCATGTTTCGCAAGCATATAGGAAGATGGAGATGACAAGGGAGCGCAGCAGTCTTACTTTGGAATGTAGATTGATGGTCCTGTCTTTCCAAATGGGCTTCAACCTTGTCATGGCAGCAGTTGTTTGTGCGATCCTGGAGAGGACTTCCTGTCGGGAAACCATTGTCTGATACAATGGCTCCTAAATATCTGAAGCTATGCACTGTGTTGAGGGATTGACCTTGGACTTTGATGTCCATGTTGATGCTATTTGTGTTGTTGGTCATCATTTTGGTCTACTCTGCACTTATTTCCATTCATAGGTTTTGAAGGTGGTGTCAAGCCTCTATACCAGCTGTTCAAGTTCTTGTTCCTCTCCAGCCAATCCATCAATGTCATCCGCAAAATGGAGTTTTGAGATTGCTCTACCCCCTATGCTGACTGTGCCTTCGTGATCTTCAAGGGCATCTGACATGATGTGCTCTAAAAAGATGTTAAAGAATGTTGGAGAGAGTAGGCATCCTTGACGCACATCGATTGTTGTTCTAAACCAGTTTCCGATGGTGCTTTTGTGGAGGACTGCACTGGTAGCCTTGTCATACAGGCTTTTGATGACTTCAATAATTTTAGGGCTGACGTTGTACACTCTCATGGTTGCCTACAGAGCTGCATGCTAGACTCGGTCAAACGCTTTCTTGAAGTCTACAAACACATGACATAGATGTTGTTGGTGCTGTAGGTATTTCTCGCAGATTATTCTGCCCTGCCCTGAATCCTGCTTGTTCTTCAGCTATGATTTGTTCGGCTTGGGGTTTCAACCTGTTGAGTATTATTTTTAGGAGGACCTTGCTGGGATGGCTGATGAGGCTGATGGAGTGTTAATTTTCACACTCCTGAAGGTTACCTTTTTTGGGAAGAGTGATGACAAGCGACTGGGTCCATGGTGTCCACGAAATGTTTTTTGGCCAGTGAAAGCAAAAAACCTCAAAAAACACCCAAAATATAGGTAATCGTACAGTGGAATTAGATAAAATGCATGCTGTCATTGGCAGACGTTTTAACAATTGATCAATCAAATATGCTGTGATATATCGCCCCACTATTGATAAAAGGAGCGCTGTCATTGGTTGAAGATTGAATGATTGACCAATCAAATCCGCTGTAATATATCGGATTAGAGTGTGCCGTCAAAATTCCAAACACGCATTCCACAGATTATTATCAGGCATGCTACTTTTCCGGGAATTCTCGGAATTCCTGGAGATCGATTTTTGGGTCCCGGTGTCTTTCCGGGTGTTTGAAAAATTTCCGGGAGTATTAAAAAAATCTGTGTCGAAAAGAAAGAATTACCAGCGTTCTTATCACGGTAGGCGATATCAGCGGGATTCGTCTGCTAGACCGCCATGACAGTCAATTTTAACGATCATATCAAAGCGGCGTTGTGATTGGCTAGCTAAATTTATCTCACCAATCAGATTGCTTCTCTCTTACGTGATTCGCTGTGTTTTAGCGTAAGCGGCCAGTTGTTTCCGTTTGATTTTTGACTGTTTTCACTACGTTTTGTGCACGATTCTGTTTTTTTTAAAGTTTGATAATGTATGGAAGCGTTTTTGTAATGATAAATACTACTAATGGTAGCATAGCATCAAAATGTTTCGAACCGAAATTGTGATAAGAAACACGATAGGAGACTGGGACAAAGGTCTCAAAAACTAAACTAAATGACGGACTATAATAAAATAATGTTAACAGACATGTAGACCTACCAGTGTCATTTCTTGTATATAGTTTAAACTAAAATGTGTTGTTTTTTTTCGTCTTTGTTGATTGATTTTTCGTCTCTCAAAAAGTGCTCAGAATGTGCCAGATTGCACAGATTTTAACCTTTTCTTTTTTTTTAAATTTTTCGGGGGAGCATGCCCCCGGACCCCCCTAGAGGGCTCGCCTGCTTTTCAGGCTCGCTCTCGGGGCTCTGCTAATCCTTGCAAAATTTTCCGGGAAAACTAAATTTTCAGAGTAGCATGCCTGATTATGCAGATCAAAGTAAACATGATTCGGTGCCGATGATCAAGTTGTGTTGTTTTATGTTCACAGCTTTTAACTTGCCCCCCAGGCAAGTGACTTTCATGATTTGTTTTTCCTGGGAGCTTTTTTACTTGCCCGTGAACCAGGAAATGGGATTTGGCAGTCCCTGAACTATGAGAGATGAACAGTCTAAACTTGTTGTATTTAGAGATAATATATTGATCTTTAATATATTTGACATTTTTCCTTTGATCTTGAAGGTCAGTGTCATTTTATTAAAGTCCTTACAAAAACATAACAAAAATGTGTCATTTTACAGTGGAATGGCTCTATTCTTGACCCATAATATGTATCAACATTAGGTTATTTCATCATACATCATGTCTTTCTCCTTTGTTCTTTCTCATTCCTACTCGATCTGTTCTATCAATCTACTATACTATCTTTTTCTTTGCTAGACCAGTCACCTACCTTTTTTTTTTGAAAACTCTTCCAAAAGTTCTTGTCTGTTCATCTGTTATCTGTTAGTGTGTCAATCTGTCTGTTGGGCCCCATATTTATAGAACCACTGAACAGATTTTGACCAAACTTCATTGGAACATAAGCTAAGTTAGTGGCCAGCTTCCTGTGCCATCAGTTTTGCTCAAGGAGCTGGTCGATACAGGATCTAACTCAGGCCGCCTGTGGGGCCCACCTGCAACCTGTAGGCGCATAGTCTGATGCCCAGATGACTGAGCACCATCCTTTGCAACCAGTGATGGGGAGGAGGGACCTAGTGTGGGCTGGGTATATTTGTGAGCGTCAGGATCTTTAAAGTCCGTGCTATGGAATGCGTGCATACACAAACTTGGTTTATACTCTTATCCAAAGGAATGGGGGCGCAGTTGTCTCAGGTTTTCAGGGTGGAGAATTTTCCGCGGAAGGCATTTGCATTTCCGAAAAAAAAAAATTGAGTTCCGAGATTTTTATTTTTCGTCTTTTTTGAAAAGCATGTGCATAAAACATTCTTTTGTTGTTGTTGTTTCTATTCATGTTTACTTTGTGCTTTTTGCTTTCAGGGGAGGCCCTGAATTACTTTCAAAATTGCATAAATTCATTTTCTTATGACCTCCTATCGAGGCTTGGCCCCTGGCCCCCACCGGGCCTTAGGCGGCCCCTGGGCCCCAGCCGGAGTTCAGAGATTTCTTGATTCAGTTGTTCTCCACCCTGGGTTTTATTTTAATTATTTTTTTTCACAATTTATTATTAATAATATTTTATTCCTGGACGTCAGCTTGGTTTGAACCATTGCCTGCACAGACTGCAGTGTTATTGCCTGACATGTTGTGAGTATACTGCACCCCCTGAGCCAGTTGTGCTCTCCATTTTCCTTTCTTATGGCCTGTCTTAAGTGGAAGGTTCATGGAGATTCGTGCATGAAGATTTGTGGAGGTTCATAGAACTTTTCACGAACCTTCTCTTTAAGACAGGCACAACAGGAAAATTAACACTTTTGAATGTTTATTTTTCATCTGTGTGTGCGAGTGTCTGGAAGTATATTTGAATGGCTTGCCTTCTTGTTTTATGTTTGATTTATACAGGATCGTTATGAAGGACTATGCAATGTTGGTGTAGGGAGTCGAGTTGGATTGTGCCTTGACAGCAGCAACCGTTTCCATGTTTACATCAACGGTGTGGATCAGGGTACAAGCTTCACAGTCACTCAACACCCATGCTTTGCTGTTTTTGATGTTTCTGATTACACCACACAGGTAACAACAAATAGTATAACCATGATTGATGATGATATTTATTGATTGACTGGTTGATTCGTTGTTGATGATGATGATGATGATGTTAGAAAAAGAAGAGGTTTGATTATTAATTCATTGCTGCTGCTGCTGTTAATAAATGCAATCTATTAAGTTGCTGCTGCTAATAATATTAATAATAACAACAACAGCAACAACAACAAAGTAATAATAATAATAACAACAACAACAAAGTGTGCATTTTTGTTGTTCAGTTCAGTTCAGTTTTTAAATTTAAAGTCTATTCATTTGTTTAATGATTTTAGACTTTTACTCATATACTCAAACACACACGCGCACACCCACACACACACCCACACACACACATACATGTACAGCCGATCAATTGTAAATTTTACCAAAACTGGGTACTACTGGGGAATTTTCTTTTTCTCAGTAATATCTACAAATCAAATGTTGTATTTGATAAAATTAAGTAGATTTATAAATGACGTACAGGATTGAGGGATAATCTGCCCTTTACACTTGATTTTGTTCATAGCGCAGCTTACTACACAGGTGTGTATAATTTACACACTTGGCTACCCCATTTTTTTAAACATAGGAAAGATGTGATTTCTCGATATTTACGGTTGTGCTGTACTGTTTTCGAGTGGAAAATGTTTTTAAAAATAGGGAAGATTTTTCATTCACAATTTTTTTCAACTACCCCATTTGTTACCCAGTGATGCACATGTTTTGGGACCCTAATAGGACATGATGTCCTGAACACAAAAAAACAATAGGACATGATGTCCTGAACACAAAAAAGTAATAGGACACTGGCATTGTTGCCAAAAAGTCTTGTTGATTATTTGGTAATACTGAACAGTAAAGAGGCACTTCGAAACGGTGAAAGTTCAATTCTTTAAAATGTAGCGTTTTCTCTTGCTTTCTGCGTTACTGTCTTTCAAAAGCTGCATAACAGAGCCAAATTTCATGAGAGGCAGCTTTTCTTTTATTAGCCAGTTTACAGCTCATGCTGTGGTGATCATTGCCTCCTCCTGATTTGTCAACATTAGATCCTCACAAGCCTCTTCATTTTGTTGCTCTTGGGGCACATGGATTGCTAGTTTGTGACTAGCTGTAGTCAAATGATCTTCCAATGCACTTTTTTTTTAAAAAAGTTAAAGCAGCCGCGAGTAAACGAGTTTTTCGCCACACCAGAACTTTTAAATACCGTACAGAACATGGCATTTTTTTCATCGTCAAATGTTACGCCTTCTGAAAAACGCGATCAACACGAGTACTAGTAGGCTGACTCGAAGTTGACGGTTTCTCGGCCTCGCGACCATCGGCATCGGAAGAATCCTCCACAGATCGTGTAGGCTTTGCTTCTTTTAATGTGCTGGGAGCTGAATTACCCGCAAATAAGACGATGATTGAGATTTGTTTTTTATCCGCCTTCAGTCTTTTTTTCGCAGGCATTTCCGATAATTTCGATCGAATGTTTGGCTTACCAAAAGTACAAGTACAACGCCAACACAGATCCAACGTAAACTCAAGTCGCGAGCACCGATTGACTAAAACAAAGCTGTATTATGTTTCAAGGGCGCTGGTTGGCTGTGTTGCTTTGTGACTCGGGATAAAAATAGCAATCCCACGCAGGCGATGACAAGGGAGATAAGGCATGTATACGTTTCAGCATGCAGACGACGTTTTGTTTTCCGTCTAGCGAGGCATAAACATTTCGTCATTTATGCAAAATACGCGAAAACTATCGGACACGTGTCCGACTCGCCATCGTTTTAATCGGACAAGGTGTCCGCCTTGAGGTTTCACAATCGGACATTTAAAAAATCAAGCGGTCAATGTTCGGGGTCCGGGCAACTTGTGCATCACTGGTTACCACGTTTATATGGAAAAAAATCCCCAGTTGTGCGGTTATACAAGTACACACACTCACACACTCACACACACACACCGTAGATCTGATGACTGATTATAATATAAATAATGTTGTTCTTGTTTTCTGCTGTAGGTTTCTCTTCTGCCAGTGAAAAAGTTGGACACATAGCTGTCAGCATCAGGGACACATAGCTGTCGGAATCAGGGACACGTAGCTGCCAACATCAGGGACAGTAATTGTATGCTGCATTCCCAGCTCAGAAACATAAATACAATGACGGTCATCTGAGAGTGAAAGAATTGCCTCCCTTGTGAAATCTGGCAAACTGAACTTTCCCTCATATTCAGTAACTATTTTCTGTAAATATTTTCACCACAGTTATCTCCAGGCCTTGATGTATTTGTGTTGTGGCAGTCTGAAAGAGGCAAGAAGCACTACAGAGCAAGTAAAGAGATAAATTCATCAACTTGTTTGGATATGAAAATTATGTAAGTGTACAGACAATTTATTTTCAGTGTTAAGCCCACAAACAACTGTAGAAAATAGTTTGAGAGGCTTTATCTTTGTTTATGAGAACTTGCTTCATTGTCTAATAATAATAATGATTTTAATAATAATAATAATAGTTGTTGTTGCTGATGTAATTTGGGGTTGTTATTGTTGTTATTATGGCAATTATATGAAAGTATAAGCCTGTACTAATTGATGTATTTACTTTAGTTTAAATCCAGTTGTATGTTAAACATGTTGACGATGAAGAATCACTTATATGCTATCCTGTCCTGTTGTACAATCCCAAGAAACATTTCAGTTTCTTTGCCTGACTAGTTGGGTTAATTTCTCCTGTTCCAGTTCAAGATTGAAAAAAAAGAAAGAAGAAAGCATTGCACAGTTGTACACAAAATGTTACTTCATGAGGACAATCAAAGTTTTGTGTGTGTTTGATTTGATTTTATTTGCGCACTTCTATTGTTAGTGTAGTTTGCACCTTATGGATGATTTGTGCTCAGTGCTGTGGTGTGTGCTTGTGTTGCCGTGGCTTTGTATTTCACTTGGATTTTAACTCCAGAAAAAGTTTTTTTAGCGAAATACCTGTATAGAAAACTTTTTAAAAATCTGGTTTGTGTCATCTTCTTTGGCCTTATAGCTCTTTGTACCATCTTTTGCTAATAAAATATTAGGGGAGGTAATACGGCGCTGCTGATTGTATTTTTTGCCTTGTTCTGTTTGTGGTTGTGTCCCCTTATGTTGATAATCATGGAAGCTTTATGCCTCAAACTGGAGATAGATCGATAGTTGTTCATTGCTTAGATGGTCCAGTGGACTGCAAAGAATCGAATCAGGACCCAAAATCAGGACCACAACTTGGTTGAAAGAGAACTCACCCGTGATCCGTAAAAAATATCTGCTGAAACAACCCTAGTGGTAACACTGTAGGCACTCCACCAGCCGGTCACTTTACAATAAAGGTATCCCACGCCCACGGACGATGAGAAAGTCCCCTATACGCTTCCGTGTCCGGGGACGGTAATCTACTTAACGAAACGAACGAACGAATGAAACGATGGTGAGGCTATACTCTAATTTATCGAACCCGCGTTTACAAAAACAAAATAGAATATAAACATCATTATAAAATATCAACAAAACACAGACATATAAAATGCCTACGTTGCTAAATAATAATATCATAGGAAGCCCCAGTGACCAGAAAGCGCCCAATATTCCCAAGCTGACCCAACAGACCTCGTACACAAATGAGGAGTTTTGGAAGAGTTTTCAAGAAAAAGGGTCAGGCGACTGGTCTAGTAAAAAAGATAGTATAGTATATTGATAGAAACAGAGACAGAACAAAGGAGAAAGACAGCGACAGTGGGAATTTAAAGCACTAAATTTCCAGAAAGTGGGGATACTATTTATACAGAAACCCCCGGAACCCCGGTGTAGCAGGCCAGATTATACCCCGCCTCAAGTATACCCAGGGTATAAACTGGCCTAGCCCAGACTATGCCCCCGTATAAACTGGCCTAGCCCAGACTATACCCCTGGGTATTATCTGGCCTAGGCTCGTTTAACCCTCTCCTGCCCATTATAACCCCCCCCCCCCCCCACTACGGAAGACCTTATCCTTCACGTTACTCTTTAATTTATGTGTTGTAATAATTACAACACATGTTCTGATGCACTCAGATAGATAGATAGATAGATAGATAGACAGACAGACAGACAGACAGACAGACAGACAGACAGATAGATAGATAGATAGATAGATAGATAGATAGATAGATAGATAGATAGATAGATAGATAGATAGATACCACTGAAAATTTAAATAAACTTTAATTATTAATTAAATAAATGCAGTCTTGAAAAAAACACGAACAAGACCCATCAACTGCAAGGGTTTTGTGTGATTGTAGCAATACACCTACTTGAATGTCAAACGCTTAAAACCACATTGAAGTGGTCGCTTCTGTTTTCAATGTAGAAGCCAGTGTCACTTGTATCATTTAATGAAAACGTTGCGGGATATCGCATCCAGCGCATATTGGTGCCCACCTTCGTATAGACGTAATTGTCATATGCAAGTTTTGCTGTGGCAAGAATTTCAACATCAGTAGCCCAAGTGCCATCATCTTCCATCCTTGAATTCGAGAGATACTCTCCCATGTCCTGATTGGCGTAATTTCGAAGCTTCTGATCAACAGATTCCGAGTACATGTGACTGGTTAGGGTTAGGGTTAGGGTTAGGGTTGGGTTAAGTTTTTTATTTTATTTTTTTTTTTTTACACGCAAGCAAAAGGCTGTTACCTGAGAGTCGGTCACGCAAAAGGTCATGTACAACAAACCCATGAGTGACATCTCTTTAGGTGGGGGTATATTCCGGGCGCGAGGGGTATGACCTGGCCTAGGCTGGTCTATACCCAGGGGGTTAAACCCGCCTAGGCTACATTATACCCAGGGTATAAAGTAGCCAGGGGTATATTCCGGCCTGTTACACCGGGAGAGTGGAAAGGGGTAGGGGGTGGGTGAGACTGGAGATGATCATTGTGTTTCATTATTATGCTGTTCATCATTGGCTTTAAGTGTGTGTGTGTGTGTGTATGTTTTAATTCTTTTCAGTTTCACAAAATTTATTTCTGAAAATTATCATTATGTAACTGTGACCATACAAATGGGTCATTGTGTAATTGTAAATAATGAAATATGTAAATAAACAAATAAATAAAAACATAAATCAATACCTAAATACTATATAGATCTAATATAAATGATACATTGTGGGGCGTTATAAAACACCGACGTGTGTAAGAGTGATATCAACAAGAAAGAAAGTGTTGAAGAGCCAGCGGTGATATGACTACTCACAGGACCAAATGTTTTTGTGTTTATATCAATTTTATTTTCATCTTATATACATTTTGAGTGAATAAAACAGTTTTTGTATCATAATGTATTGTGTTGTTTTGTACTGTGACACCACCACAAAAACATGATCAATAATTATGCACCAGAATAACCAGACTATAGACGGCTGGCATACATAATAATAATAATAATAATACAGGATGCTATGTACGCGCCTTTCCCCAAGGCTCAAAACATGCAGTTGTCAACTGAAAAAATGCAATACATTGAATACATATTTTGTTGACATACAATTATATGCGAACAACTAAGCAGTTCATTTGATGCTGCTTCATTATTATTTCGGTAAGTGAGATAGAGTGTCGGGGGAAATGGTGGTAGGAGGTGGGCTGGACATCAGATTCTGCGGTTCCTTTCTAGACAGTGTGGCACAGTCGTGTGAGCCGGTATTGACTGAGGTAGCACCGTCGTTGCCGATTGTTGTCTGAGTTGTGGACTTGCTGTCTGAGCACTCGGCCTCAGCACCGTGAGCAGATTACGGGAAGAGAGCACGCTGTGCTGTACTCGCACAGACCCATGCTCGCTCACGTCACACCACCCTGTCTGCAACGCCAGCATTGCTCTCTCTCTGTCCCTCTGCTCTGAGAAAGAGAATGTTATCAGGGCCCGATGCGCACACTGTGCTAGGAATATCGTCTGTTGTGGATGGAAATAGCTGTGAAATGCTGGTGTGCTATAAGTGTTCATTGCTAGTCCGCCTCATTCCAAGTTTACAAGCGTTTACGAGTGTGTTCGTTGTGTGTAGGCTATCCCTTTTGTTTGCTAGTTTGTTGGCCTATGTATAATCTACCCTATCTCCCATTGTGCACAAAATCACGTGTGATTCAAGAGGACTTCTGCTTTGTCAAAGTTTCGGCAGGTTTTCATTCACAACGCCCAAAGAATGGTGAGGAAAATAATTTCGTAGAAAGCGAAAGGAAGAGATAACTGCCACAATGAGAGGAACGTTTGAGTGAAATTTCTGCCAAATGTTGGAGAGCAAATGCCAAATAAGTTGAGAGAGAGAGAAAAAAAAAGATACAGGCTTTCGAATGGAAGAAGTCGTGCGCGAAATTTTTGCGGATGCTAGAAAGTTAAAAACTACAGCTCAGGCCTGCGAATTGAAGGAGATTTGTATAACACCTTTCGCTGGTTCCAGCTGTACGGGATCAGGGGGTGAGCGAAGTGTGGTTGTGAATGCTCCGTCAGTTTGTTGAGAGATGGATGCAGAACCATCACCACCGACTCTGTGTTTGTGTCTGTGACTCAGCTGTGAAGTGCCAGAGAGCGGTAGGGACAGTGAGAGGTTAGTGCAAAGGACGGCGGAGTAGAGGGTCCAAGTGAGTTTCAGATTCTGCGATTGATTTGTTTGTACTCACAGTCGGGCCCCGCTTGCCGAGATTCAGCGATAGCATATCCCTTCACTCAACCCCAACCCCCACCAAACAAATAAAACTAATAGAAAAAAATTCTATGACTTATATAATAATTATTATGATAAGTATAATAGACCGGGTACAAATTTGTCTCTCTCTCTCTCACTCTCTCTCTCTCCCTCTCTCTCTCTTTCTCTCTCTCTCTCTCTCTCTCTCTCTCTCTCTCTCTCTCTCTCTCTCTCTCTCTCTCTCTCTCTCTCTCTCTCTCTCTCTCTCTCTTTCCCTCCCTCCATTTGTATCTTTCTATCTCCCTTTTCCACTATTCTCTCTCCCTTTTTCTTTCTGTGTGTGCGCGCGTGTGTATGTGTGCATATCATATATATTTCTGAGATTAGTTTACTGTCTTTAATCATTCTTCCCTCTCTTCCCTTCTTCTCTTCTGTTCTGTTGAAATAGTATCCCCACTTTCTGGAAATTTAGTGCTTTAAATTCCCACTGTCGATGTCTTTTTCCTTTGTTCTTTCTTATTCCTACCCTGTTCTATCAATCTACTACACTCTCTTCTTCGCTAGACCAGCCACCTACATTAATTTTTTTTAAAATAAAAAAAAAGTATTTCTTGAAAACTCTTCCCAAACTCCTCATTTGTGTATGGGGTCTGTCGGGTCAGCTTGGGAATATTGGACGCTTTCTGTCAAATGGTCACTAGGGCTTCCTATGAATGATATTATTATTTAGCAGTGTTGGCATTTCATGTATGTGTTTTGTTAATATTTTATAATGAAGTTTATATTATATTTTGTTTTTGTAAACGGGGGTTCGATAAATTAGAGTATAGCCTCAGCGTCCCCTGCGTGGGATGCTTTTATTGTAAAGTGACCGGCTGGTGGAGTGTCTTCAGTGTTACCACTAGGGTTGTTTCAGCAGATCTTTTATACGGATCAGGAGTGAGTCCTCTTTCAACCAAGTTGTGGTCCTTATTTTGTGGTCCCGATTCGGCTGTTTGCAGTCCGCTGGACCCATACTAACTTCTTCTCTCCCTCCCTCCTCCTCTCTCTCTCTCTCTCTCTCTCTCTCTCTCTCTCTCTCTCTCTCTCTCTCTCTCTCCCTCTCTCTCTCTCTCTCTCTCTCTCTCTCTCTCTCTCTCTCTCTCTCTCTCTCTTTCCCAATGTGTTCTCTATCTTTTTTTTTGCACATGCGTGTGGGTGTTTAAACGCATTCTTTTGACAAATTCATAAAAATTTACGTTGTTTTATTTTTTTATTTTTAATTTTTTTTCGGATCTTGTTATGTTGACGTCGTATTTCATTAGAGTTAGGGTAAGAGTTAGGGTTAGCGTTAGCTTAGTAGACTTTAAAGTACTTTAAAAAGGGGACAAAATATTACCCAATGTCAACATAACGTATGTGGCGTTTCATGAAAGTCATAACAACGCTATCAAAACAAATTGTGTGTGTATGCGCGCGTGTGCGCGTGTGTGTGTGTACATATGATATCATATAAATGTCTGAGATTATTTTACTGTCTTTATTAATTCTTACATCTCTTCTCTCCACCCCTCCTGTTTTCTCTCTCTCTCTCTCTCTCTCTCTCTCTCTCTCTCTCTCTCTCTCTCTCTCTCTCTCTCTCTCTCTTTCTCGCGCACTCCTCTCTTTCCATCCTCTCCCCTTGCTTCGCTATCGCCCCACACCTTGTCTTTCACTCCCTGGTCGAACATGGCCTGAAGCGAAAATGGCACAACAGAAGTATAGGCTGCAACATCGAACATAGCACGCCAGTGTTGTTGGGTTCTTTTGTAGTATTAAAACTGTTCATTAAGAAACAATCGGTGAATCAGTAAGCTTATTGTCCCCATAAAGATTTATATATAGAGAGAGATGTATGTAGTGTCCATCTGCGTTTTATAAACTTCAACATTTGAGTTAACAATTTAGTATGCCTTTAAGGCAAAAATAAACTAAGAGTTTGCTTCTATGAGGTTAAAATTTTTTTAAAAATAGAGGCGGGTTTAGGGGGGGGGAGGAAGGTGAGGGGTGAAGGTGCCTGTAAGCTCATTTGTCATATTGTGGGTGTTGTGTGTGCATAAGGACGGAGGAGGCTAGAAGAGGGGTCTATAACTGTCAGACCTCTGTATTATTGATCCGCTGAAGTTGGGCGATTTAGCGAAGTAAAGTGCTGTTTTTGCCCTCGTGTTTTTTCAACACTCTTTCCTGTTTACTCCCCCCGAGATGGTGTCGGGGGTTTCTGTATTATAAATAGTGTTCCCAATTTCTGGAAATTTAGTGCTTTAAATTCCCACTGTCGCTGTTTTTCTTTGTTCTTTCTCATTTGTTCTTTCTCATTCCTACTGTTCTATAAGTCTACAATGTTCTTCTTTAGACCAGTCACATATCTTTTCTTTTTTGAAAACTCTCCCCAAACTCCTCATTTGTGTATGGGGGTCTGTTGGGTCAGGTTGAAAACGTGGGACGCTTCTGCCAAATGGTCACTAGGGCTTTCTATGGTATTATTTAGCAATGTAGGCATTTTAGATGTTTGTGTTTTATTACTATTTTATAATGATGTTTATATTCTATTTTGTTTTTGGCAAACGGTGGTTCGATAAATTAGAGTACAGCTGCAGCGTCCCCTGCATCGGATGCCTTTAATGGAGTGCCTTAGTGTTACCATCAGGGTTGTTTCAGCAGATCCTTTATATGGACCGGGTGTGAGCCAAGTTGTGGTCCTGATTTGGCTCTTTGCAGTCCGCTGGACCATTTAAACAATGACTAACTAACTTACTTTCCTGTTTACTCTTTCCGTCTTAGTGCTAGAGATTACAGACTGCTATCATCATCATCATCATCATTATCATCATCATCATCATCATCATCATCATCATCATCATCATCATCATCATCATCATCATCATCATCATCATCATCACTTTCTTCTTCTTGTCGTTCTGTCTTTTATTATCGCCATCATCATCATCATCATCATCATCATCATCATCATCATCATCATCATCATCATCATCATCATCATCATCATCATCATCATTTTCTTCTTATTCTTCTCCTTCTTCTTCTAATCATCATCAGCATTATCGTCATCGTAGCCATCGTCGTCATCATCATCTTTTTCTTCTTCTTCTTCGTTTCCCTGTCTTTGTCTCATCATCAGTATAATAATAATAATGTTCGTCATTTGTAAAACGCCTTAGCCTAAGGATCAAGGCGCTGGCCGATACAGGTTCTAACTCAAACCGCCCGAGACGCCCACCCGCAGCCTTTGGGCGCATGGTCTGACGCCCGGACAACTGAACACAATCCTGGGCAGCCAGGGATGGTGGAGAAGGACCAAGTGCATGCTATTATCATCATCATCATCATCATCATCAATCAGCATCACCATCTTCTTCTTCTTCTCTCTTTCTCTGTGTCTGTTTCTGTGTGTCTCTCTGTCTCAGACTTCTTCTTCTCTCTTTTTCTGTGTCTTTCTCTGTCTGTCTCTCTGTCTCTGTCTGTGTCTCTGTCTGCCTCTCTCTCTCTCTCTCTCTCTCTCTCTTTTGAGTGGGATAAAATGTCTGTTTCTCTACCTCCTTCACCCTCCTCTCTCTCTCTCTCTCTCTCTCTCTCTCTCTCTCTCTCTCTCTCTCTCTCTCTCTTTTGAGTGGGATAAAATGTCTGTTTCTCTACCTCCTTCACCCTCCTCTCTCTCTCTCTCTCTCTCTCTCTCTCTCTCTCTCTCTCTCTGATTGTAGAGTTACTTATTCATAGATTCTTCAATAATCAGTATTTCCGTGAGTTATTAGGGAAATACAAGGTTGTGTTGTGAGTCGCATACATATGAACTATGGTCTGACTACGGCTAATACACTTGTCTGGGCCTTATTGAAACCTCCGGTACCCTTCTTCTACCTTAGAAGTTGAGAGGTTGTGTATGCGTGCGCGTGTATGCGTGTGTGAGAGGGAGAGAGAGAGAGAGAGAGAGAGAGAGAGAAGTATTTATTTCTTTATTTAATCACTTTGATATTTCGTTTTTCCAGCTCATAAGCTGCTGAAGGCTCAATGTAGAGAAATGTATGCTTGATGTGTAATGTTATCTATCCTATCCTATCCTGTCCCATAACCCGAAGGTCGTAGGGGCAATGTTAGCTCACCTTGTATTAAGTGCTATGGTTGAACTCCCCCCCCCCTCCACCCCCACCCCCAGCGCTGTGATCATGCTTTTTGTATGGAAATGTTTTGCGCTTAATTAATTTTCATCCATTCATTCATTCATACCTTTACAAATTAAAAAATAAAGAAATTCAGTGCCTGCTTGACAACGACATCAGGTTTACACAACATTTTGATATGATTGTTGGCACAACATTTCAACAGTTTAGACAGCTCGATCGCTTCCTCATTGGAGTAAAGAAGATTAAAAGCACTCCAAGCCTAATTGGTGGTTTTTATAGGCCACTCTTATCTAGTCCCACCGCCGTAACTCAAGTGGTAGAGCGTTTGCCTGGCACACCGATGACCCAGATTCGAATCCCGTGGTGGGCTACAAAAAAAAAGTGGCGAGCATTATGATTGCTTTGGTGGTTCAGTGTTGATTTAGGTGCCTACCCCCTGTTCTCTGGGATGGTTATCCCCGCCTGCCATATCGCCAATGGTGGGTTTTAGAAGTTAAACCTCAATGTTCATCCATTCACTCTATCTAGGCGCACACATTTCAACCGTTTTGACGAGATACTCCATGGCTTTCTCGGTATGAAGAGGGGATACAAAGTTCTCACATTATTTTCTGTGGTTGTAGGCCCAACATTTCAACTGCGTTGACGACCATAGCTCATCAGAATTCTCCCAAGGCGCCCCTTCGTTTGAAAACCAACCAGCAATGCCACGACGTAACGGTGTGTACTAGAATGCGTGATGTGATGTGATTGTGAAGTGAAGACTTCAGTGTGGATTTAGCAGGGTGGTTCAACCGTTGCCATGGATCACTGGAGTACTCTGCTCTATCTGCAAGCCGCCTTGTGCATTTTTACCTGTGGCACCAACCGTTTTGCAGGTATGTATAGTAATAACATGTTGTGATAGAAAATATACTCGCTTCCCCCGCCCACCCTCGCACACACCCCTCCCCCCTTAAAATTAACCATTCAAGCTCAAAGCGTGGCGATCTCTACCAACATGTGTTAAACTTACACACCCCTCCCCCCTCACCGAATCATGTGGTGTAAAGGAAAGAAGATCGCTATTGGAACATAATTATATTGCTGTGGTGTCTTTTCTCTCTTCTTTTATCCCCCCCCACTCCCCCTGTCTTTTCTTTCCTTCTTACCCTTCTATCTCTCTCTCTCTTTCTCTCTCTCTCTCTCTCTCTCTCTCTCTCTCTCTCTCTCTCTCTCTCTCTCTCTCTCTCTCTCTCTCTCTCTCTCTCTCTCTCTCTCTACTGTTCCCCCTCACACTCTCCATCCTATATGGTTTTGCTTTCGGGGATCCGCTACGGGCACCCAACTTGAGTAATACCCTTGGGCCTAAACCATACGCGTTCACAATAGTATTGTGCTCTGAACATATAGTACTGGACTCAAAAGACAACAGGCGTTTCGTGTTTGAACACCGCACAAAAGAGCCATAGCATAGAAGTATAAACTATTTGAAGAACCTTTGGCCATGGCCATAGGAACGATCGTATCGTATGACCCACCGCATATTTGCGATTGTGCCGGTCAGACAGCCGGCTCGAACTGCGTACTTTTAGCTGATCAGGTCCACGTTGGGAACTTTTCACAGGAATTCTCACATTGGACCTTTTTTTTCATGGCAGTTTTCAATTTTTCATTAGTATAATTAATTTATTCCATACCTCTCTCCCACACCCCAACACCGCCCACTCCCATCCATCCACCCATTCCCTCCCACCCACGGGTTAACTAACAGTAACTGAGCAGCATGTATTGTCAGATAATAACGTAAGAAAAAAACTACAACACAGGGTCGGCCAGAGACTCTTTCACCGTGATGCTGTTGATACATCTGGAACTGTGTTGGTGAATGGCAATGACCTTTGCAAGGGTCATAGGTCAGCCGTCGCCAAGGGTCACGATGCTAGTCCCGAAATGTCAAACTCCATCGGCATTCCTTTTTCATCTACTACCCCCTCAGCTAGTGTTGCAGCGGAAGCTGCCCGCGTTTTGGCTTTCTGTCGTTATAGTGAATGCTCGCGTTTTGGCTTTCTGTCGTTATATAGTGAATGCAGTCCTAGTGACAGAGATTTCTTTTATCTCTATATATATGATATAGGACATAAAGGCCATTATAGGAGCCTGGAAAGGGCGTAGAAAACAATTGATGCCAAAAAAGGCGAGTCCGCCAGAAATACAAAAGAGAACTAGACTATTGCTGTGAAATCCGTTCATCTCTCTCTCTCTCTCTCTCTCTCTCTCTCTCTCTCTCTCTCTCTCTCTCTCTCTCTCTCTCTCTCTTTCTCTCTCTCTCTCTCTCTCTCTCTCTTTTCTTTTTTTCTCTCTCCCTCTCCCCCTCTCTCTCCTTCTCTCTCCCTCTCCATCTCTCTCTCTCTCTGTTTCTCACTGTCACTCTAAACAGCGTTATTTCAGACTACTATCGGGAGGGCGTAGTGGCGATCTGTTGTCTAGATGGGGCTGCCAAGGACACTTAATATGCTTGTGCTGCACGCACAAACGTACATGCACACATTCACACACACTTACACACACATGCACTAACAATAACAATGTAGTAACCTCTTTAGCACATCGTCTTACTTTAAATTCTTGGAGGACAAAATATTGCAAGGATATTGTTTGCATTTGCAAAAAAAATTAAACTATAAATCATATCATTCATGACTGCAGTATAATAGCACAATATTTTCCACAGAACATTCATAATGTTCAAAATAAAAATAATGAATATTGAATAACCATCGCTAAATCTATAATTTATAGTCATGTAGGACATTTTTTAAAATAAAAATTGCAAGGTTATTATGATTACTTACTTATATATATATGGCAATATCACAAAATTATCTTTCTTTACATGAACATTTCACAAGTTTGACATGTTTTATTGTAATTTTTGTTGTTGTTGTAATTTTTAAATATTGTTTGAATACTTAATTTTTATTTAATTTAATTTTATGTTATGCTACTGTACTATTTTGTTTAAATGTTATCTGCTTTCCCCCATCCATGTAGCATCCTTTTTCCCATCTTCCTTTTATTTTCTAGTCTAAAATCACTTTGGTGAATAGACGTTAAATGAAATAAACAAACACACATGCACACACCCACCCACACCCACACCCACACCCACACACACACATGGCCCACTCTCAATCTTACCACTGGGGCACGACTCAAGTTGGATGCCGGTAGCGGATCCTCAATAGCAGAGAGGTAGGATAGCACACTGCCTTACTTATGACAGACCGTAATAGGCACCCATTACCCCTGTGGTCTCAATTGTAATACACACCTTCTCTCTCAGTCTCTGTCTCTCTGTATCTGTGTCTCTGTCTCTGTCTCTCTGTCTTTCTCTCTCTCTCTCTCTGTCTTTCTGTCTCTGTCTCTATCTCTCTCTCTCAATGACGATGATGGTAGTGGTGGTTCTTCTTCTTCTTAAACTTATAACCAAATGATGATGATGGCGACGACGACGACGATAATGATGATGATGATGATGATGATGATTCTTCTTCTTCTTCTTCTTCTTCTTCTTCTTCTTCTTCTTCTTCTTCTTCTTCTTCTTCTTCTTCTTCTTATTATTATTATTATTATTATTATTATTATTATTATTATTACAGGAGCCAGCCGCTTGTACGTCAGCAATGGTACAGATATTCTGCGCTTCGACCGAGACAACCGCTCCTATCAGTCCTTATATCAACAGGTGAACGCTCGGGTTGTCTAGCTCTGTGTGTGGGTGTGTGGGTGTGTGGGTGTGTGTGTGTGTGTTTGTGTGTGTGTGTGTACTATGTGTGTGTGCTCTGTGTGGGTGTGTGATGTGATGTGTGCGTAGGTGTGTTTTAGAGAGAGAGACAGACTTCGAGAAGTCAAAACCTTTAATACAATAGTAACATTAGGTCTGTCTTACAGCTAGTCCTTCATGAAGAATGCAGAACAAGTTAAATAATTAACATAAGCTAATTTAAAATTAACATATTACTATGTTAAAAAAACACAATTATGATCATAAAAGTAGGCTACAGGGTACATTTACATGAGAGAGAGAGAGAGGGGGGAGAGAGAGTGAGAGGGTGGGGAGAAGGCTGGTAGGGAGGTGCATGCGTGTGTGTGTGTGCTTGTGAGAGTGTGTGATTTAGAGGGTGTATGTGCGGATGTGGGCGCGTGCGTGTTTGAGAGTGTGTTTGTATTGGTATGAGGGATGAAGGCTTGTGCGTGTTTGAGAGTGTGTTTGTATTGGCATGAGGGATGAGGGCTTGTGCGTGTTTGAGAGTGTGTTTGTATTGGTATGAGGGATGAGGGCTTGTGCGTGTTTGAGAGTGTGTTTGTATTGGTATGAGGGATGAGGGCTTGTGCGTGTTTGAGAGTGTGTTTGTATTGGTATGAGGGATGAGGGCTTGTGCGTGTTTGAGAGTGTGTTTGTATTGGTATGAGGGATGAGGGCGCGCGCGTGTTTGAGAGTGTGTTTGTATTGGTATGAGGGATGAGGGCTTGTGCGTGTTTGAGAGTGTGTTTGTATTGGTATGAGGGATGAGGGCTTGTGCGTGTTTGAGAGTGTGTTTGTATTGGTATGAGGGATGAGGGCTTGTGCGTGTTTGAGAGTGTGTTTGTATTGGTATGAGGGATGAAGGCTTGTGCGTGTTTGAGAGTGTGTTTGTATTGGTATGAGGGATGAGGGCTTGTGCTTGTTTGAGAGTGTGTTTGTATTGGTATGAGGGATGTGGGCGCGCGCGTGTTTGAGAGTGTGTTTGTATTGGTATGAGGGATGTTGGAGAAGAAAGTTTGGATTTGGGGGTTGGGACAATTCATTATTTCATAAAAATATTATTAATAAAAACACGTTCTTGCTTTTAATTTTAAACTCTACTCTGGTGTATTTTTCATACTTCCAAAATGTTGACTGTCGCAGACTTATTATTATTGCTTCTTGCTCTTGCCTCCTTTCTAAATATTATCTCATCGATGTTGGAGTTCTGTTGGGATGTACTGTTTTATTCTGTTATGAATTTGGTTCCTGATGAAGAGCTTAGCTGATACATTTTCATTGTATAATTGATTAATTCTGTCTTGTGTTTGTCGAAACCAGCATTCTGAAATTAGTTTATTTATATACTTGTCTCTCTCATTATTGTAAAGTTTGAATGCTAGCAGTTTTTTGGTTTTTTTGTTTTAGTCTAAATGTTCTTATCAGGAAATGCACGGCAGAGACAGCACAGCGCTCATAGTCGTGCAGTAATATATTATAGTAATAATACTTTGCTGAAAAAAGTTACAAGAATTATATATTATATGTGTTGATGACAAAATATTATAAAATAAGATAAGTCATTAAATAAATGTAAATTAATAGACCAGGTTTAATAACTAAATAATCAAACAAATAAATAAATTAGTTAGACTCATTGAGTAAAACAACAATAAACACAATCAAAAATAAAATCAAATCAAATACAATTTGTGTGTTACATGTTAATTATATCAGTCAATGGCAATAAAAGTATAAAAGTATACATATCTATCCAAATGACTATGGTGAGTGTAGGGAGAAGGATGAAGTGGAGTATGGTTAGAAAGCAGGAGCGACGATAATCATAAGCAGTACGGAGTAGTCCATACAGCCATATTTCACACAAGAACAATGGTATTTGGCGCCAGCTGTACAAGCAACCGTCATTTACCCCACCCCCCTCCCCATCCAACCCTCTAGGTCTCTCAGACTGTCTGATCTGTGACTCTAGCTGTGCCTGGCTCTCTTGCCTGGAAACAACCGTCTCTATAGAAGGCCGTGCTTTGTCTCGCAGACTGCGTTTTTGATTCTTTTTGGCTTTCTCTCTTTCCGACCTCCACATCGTCCCTTTGCTTTATCTCTAAATAATTTTCCATTCCTCTCTTTCTCTCACTCTCTCTCTACTCCCTTTCTCAAAGCGGTACGGAATTCCGTGCAAATGCCACTTTATCACTGGGGACAAGGCAGGACACCCGGCTCAGCACTCAACTAAGCGGAAGTGGCAGCCATGTTGGACCATGGTTTCTGGATTATGGAATTTTGGAACATAGTTCTTGTCAATATGCGTGATATTCGTGTCACCTTCTCGGGGCACCCTCGAAATTCTCAAGAAATAAAAAAAAAATACAAATGAAAAAACGGATAGGCCAATTATATTATTTAGTATATATGTACTACAATTGTATTGCAGTGCAAATTATTGGGAAAAAATAAACAGACAATAAATAATCAAGGAGATACACAAACAAAGCAAAACAAACCAGAATCGTAAATAAAGTAATGCTGACGACTGCTCATTGTGTTTGGTTTATTTGCCATTACTGTGGTGTGTTTGTGCGCCTTGAACCTAATGATTCTCGGGGCATAGCACTGTGCAAGAGATGATGATGATGATGACGATGATGGTGATGATGATGATGGCGGGGGTGGTTGGGAATGATGATGATGATGATGATGATGATGATGATGATGATGATGATGATGATGATGACTGTTGCAGCCAGGAGGACGGATAGTAGGTTTAGCAGCGGACGTGGACGACGGTCTGCTGTTCTGGTCAGATATCAGTGTGCAGTACCGCGCCATCTACAAGTCCCAGATAGATGGATCTAACATCCAGATCATCGTCACTGGTGAGACAAGTCTTTTTCTTTTTCTTTTTATTCTATAATCACGGTGATGTGAAAAGACTATACAATATTATAATTTTAAAAAAATCTTACTCTTCCTCCTACTCTTACTTTTTCACAGAATTTAATTGTGATGTCTCTGATTCACTCTGGGTCTCTGTCCCTAGTAGTCTGTGTCTCTCCCAGTGGCTCTGCCTTTCTCTCTTTTTCTTTCTCTGCCTCGTATCTCTCTCTCTCTTCTCTCTCTCTCTCTCTCTCTCTGTCTCTCTCTCTGTCTCTCTCTCTGTCTCTGTCTCTGAGTGATGTCTCTGATTCACTCTGTCTTTGGGTCTCTGCCTCTCGCAGTCTCTTTCTCTTTCTCTCTCTCTCTCTCTCTCTCTCTCTCTCTCTCTCTCTCTCTCTCTCTCTCTCTCTCTCTCTCTCTCTCTCTCTCTCTCTCTCTGTGTCTCTGTCTCTCTCAGTCTCTGTCTCTCTGCCTGCCTCTCTATGTCTGCCTCTCTCTGTCTGTCTGTTTCTCTCTCTCTCTCATTTCGTGTTGCATTGTTTAAATAGCAAAAAAAATAAAAATAAAGAGAGAAAAAAAGGTGTTTGATTGTTTGAGAAGGAACCTGTTTGAAGTGATCAGAACGAATTTGATAGTTGTACTTTAAATCTGAGACTTTCCATACCCTGTGTGTTGATATACACCTGTCAACACTAGATGTGTGAGGTGCAAAGTGATCACGCAACAGACAGCTCAGATGTTTTCCACTTTGCCCTTTGCCCTCATACCTTTCATCACCTGGCTGTGTTAAAAAAAAAAGGTACATCAAATTCTGGCTCGCAACAAAATAAAATAATACATTGGATACAAAGCGCTGTAAGACTGACGTGAACGCTACACCGATAGAGGTTGTTAGCGCGTTGTTGTTTCTTCTAGGGCAGGGTAGGGTCGTTTTAGTTATTAATCTACTATGTTTAAAGTCTAAAATTATCATAAAGTGAAAAAGACTTAAATAATACCTGATTAAGTTCAATTCAATTCAGTTCACCAGGTTGTTGCAATTAAATGCTACCGTCTGCACACTTCCAAGCTTTGGAATATTCGAGGAACTGCACGCGCGCAAAAACAAACAAACTAACAAACAAACAAAAACGTTCTCTCAATTGTTTGAAAATTATGACACATTACTTTATATATTATGAGTATTAAATAATAATTATCATAATTAAGAAAATATAAGACAAGAAACTATAGGGTTCAGAGTAAGAGTGAGGGAGAAGGTGGTGAAGGGGACAAACACGTAATAGAGCTTAACTATTTGCAAGCTACAATTCTTCACGTTATCTCTGAGAAATTGTTTGCGAACTGAATCATTTTGTTATGCGGACGAAATGCGGCGTAGCGTTTTTCGCCAGGCTTGCTGCACGTGTTCCGCATACCGCAGTGGCAGACGCCGTATACACTATTGTCACGCGGCTAATTATAGGTACTGCAACTTGCGAACCACACTCACGCATGATAAACAACATTCGTTTTTGCTTTACTTTCATTTAAAATAATGAAGGATTTTCCCCGCACGCGAGCATACACTCTTGAGGAAGACTTTAAGAACTACCACTCTGTCTCTAATCTCCCTTTCCTATCCAAACTCCTGGAGAAGGTTGTCCTGAAACAGCTTAACCTTCATCTCTCTTCCAACAACTTGTTCTCTTCATTCCAGTCTGCCTACAGTCCTCACCACTCTACTGAATGATCTCTTCTTCACATCATGAACGAACTCTCTGCCATTGACTCTGGTAAAATCTCTTTGTTGACCCTTCTCGACCTCTCAGCTGCTTTTGATACTATCGATCAATCCATCCTCTTTCAGCGCCTTGAGAACTCTTTTGGAATAAAAGACCGTGCCCAAAGTTGATTCAATTCATATCTTTCTGATCGTTTCCAATCTGTCTGCATCAAAATCCATTTTTCTGAACCGTTCAGACTTGTCTTCGGTAAGGGGTAAGTTCTAGGCCCTGTTCTATTCACCCTTTACACATCCCCTCTGTCTCAGATCATCAAAACCATGACACTTTCCACCATTTCTACGCAGACGATACACAGCTAAAAAAAACAGTGACACTCCTCAAAACCTTCCATCTATTCGGACCAAAACTTCTGACTGCTTTAAAAGCATTTCTAACTGGATGACAGCCAACGAGCTCCAGCTCAATGCTAACAAAACTGAAGTTTTGCTCATGGGTACCAAACACAACCTGTCTTCGTCCCCTGCAGACACTGTCACTCTTGACCAAACCACTATTCCTATGTCATATTCTGTCAAATAAACTTGGTGTCATCCATTACAACACCCTCTGCATGTCAGAATTCATACGCAAAACCTGTCAAACATGCAACTTTCAGCTCCGTAGAATAGGCCTTGTCCGCAACTGATGCTCCAGCCAAACTCGTTTCCTTTCTTGTCCTGTCACGCTTAGACTACTGTATCTCTAGCTCTCCTCTGGCTGGACTTCCTCTTATGTTCGTCTGCTCCAACGTGTTCAGAACTCAGTTGCTCGTCTGGTTCTCAAAAAAGAAAAACACCTGATCTACCACACCTCTCCTATATTCTCTCATCTGGCTTCCTGTAGCTCAGAGGATTACGTACAAAATCTGTACTCTGTTACAAATGCGTCCATGGATTAGCCCCTTCCTACTTCACCCAGAACACTCACTTCTACAAGCCATCTAGAAATCTTCGTTCTTCCCCATGCTACAATACCCCGCTGCAAACTTTCCTTTGCAGGCTGTTTTTCCTTCTCAGTGCTTGATCCTACAACTCTTACTATTCCTATTCGCAGCTCTCCGAACATATCCACTTTCAAGTCCAAATTAAAAACGCATCTCTTCCTTAAAAATGTCTTATCTGATATCTCGTCTCCCATCACCAGCATCATTCATTCTGTTCTGATTGAGAACACCGCCGTCACACCGCAGCCCCAGCCCCCTCACTGCCTAGCTGTTCTCCTCCCTCCCTCATCTTTTATATTTTACTTGTAAGTATTCTTTATCATGTTTGTATTTCGTATTTGCCTAGTTTCTTTATTGATTTTGTTTCACTTCTTTTCGTATATATTTCGATGTCAACGTTAAATATAAATGCGTGAGAACTGCGCTTTAAACTGATTTCATTAGAAAAAAGCGCTATATCATAATAATAATAATAATAATAATAATAATAATAATAATAATAATAATAATAATAATAATAATAATAATAATAATAATAGTTGTTGTTGTTGTTACGCGCACACCGGCACGCACTCATAAGCCTGCGCAAACACTCACACCATTAATCCTCGCGTACGAAGGCATACTCTCTCTTAGACACTGTCATAACAAATGTGGGGACAGTTCTGGTGACAAGTTACCCAATGCCACCAGCTCGTGTTGGAGGGCTTTGCTGTGATGATTAGTTCTGGGTCTGTTATAGCGGGTGATGCGTAACGACTACATAGCTAGACTCAGGAGGTAACGTTGTGGAGGGACGGAATGTCTTTTGTAAGCAGCGTACTCGTTTATTTGAGAGCTTTCACCTCAGTAATGTGGATTGTTAAACTCACTTAATATGTTGTTAGTTTTTATGACCTAGCGTGAATGTCTAGAAAAAAAAAGACCTCTGACTCGCTTGAATGTCAGAATAGGATAATATAATTTATTATGCTGTAGACTAGCCGTACAGAATGTCACGTGTCGGATGTGAATCATTGTCTGTAGTACTACTGATTTGGGTGTCATTTGGAACATTGCGTTAATCAAATACCCACAACTGAGTATCAATGACTGTTGAGGTACCGCCGGAGCCTATATATTTAATATATGACTCACTGGTACTGTATAGTATATCTGTGGCACTCTGTGTCATCCAATAATATTGTCTAATTTATACAATTAAGTGTTCTAATGGTTCTAATCATATCCATTTATTATAGCTTGATAGGCGAGGCTCGCCAAGTTGTCATTCTAATTATAGGTTCTGTGTCTTTCTCTTGTGCTATGTCTGCCTGGTTGCCTCTGTGTCTTTGTTTCTGTCTGTCTGTCTGTCTGTCTCTTCATCCCTATCTCTCTCTTTTCCTCCCTCCCTTTTCCCTCCCAGTTCCCTCTGTTATCAAAGAGAATTCAGCATTTGGCGCAATTGTGTTAACCCCCATCCATGACGTTTTCTCCCGCTTTTTTTTTAAAACCTCCACTGCCGCTGTCGTATGCAAAATCCTTTTGCGGAATTTCGTCGCGAGACAACATTACTATAATTGTAGCAATATAGACTAGACCCAGTACAATAACTTCCCATGTAGTCAACCTAAATGTCAACATAAATCACAATTTTTTTGAGATCGTTATTATAGAGTACCGAAATGAAATGACATTAAAACAATTGTAATTTTGTTCGTTAGGTCACCTATGTTAAATAACTCAATCTCGGATAGATTCGAACCCACAACCCTCAGCTTCAGAAACTACCGCTCTAAAGAACTGCACTACACGAAGAAAACACATTCGAAACATACCATACCTAAGATAAAATGAATATGGTTGTTACGATCAATTTTGTGTGTGAAATAGACCTACTTGAGAATTAGCAATGTTCACAGTGGTGTAAATTGCATACCACACTAAATTCTCTTCCTTCTAAAACAAGGAGATGCTTATCTCTCACTGACAGACAGAGGTGAACACGGTCACACACCTGAAGCGGTGTAAGAGCTAGGCAGTCGTTTTTTCCTTCAACTCTTTGCTTATTCTCTTCTCTCAGGCCAGCTTTGCGAGAGTTGTGCTTATCTCTTCTAACCTACTTTTCCCCCTTTACCCTGTTTTAAAGAGATCCAGTTGCTCACCGCTGGTTGAATTTTGCAACAGCACGTTAAAGAATCTGTAATAGATTACTGTCAAAAGGGCTCTAATAAACACGCATCAATATCAATAGGTCGATCAGGATGGCTCAGTTGTCCCAGGCGTTTCAATATTTAAATGTATTCTGCCTCTGCCTGCCTGTCTGTCTGCCTCTCTCTCTCTCTTTCTCTCTCTTACTCTATCTCCCCCACTCTCTCTCTCTCACTCTCTCACTCTCTCTCTCTGTCTCCAAATGGCTTGGTAATGAGTTACAAAATGCCATTAATAATCGAGATTATTGAAAATCCACTGGCAAAGAAAAGGTGTATAAAGAACAAAGAAATAAAGTAAATTCAATGAAACGATTAATACAGAGAAAGTATTTCCAGGACCTTGCTTCATCAAAACAAAATCCCAAGAACATAATATGGAAAGCAATAAATTTGCTCACAAATAAAACCATACAAATACTCCAAGTTGTATTAACATACCCGCTAATAATATAAATCAACATTTTTATAAAATAGCTGAAAAGGTTATTTTTAAATGATAAATCAAAATTAAACGATTTGAAAATTTTAAAAGGCTTCTTCGGTAGGTCAAAATAAATTTCATCTCAAGCAAGTATTCCTCCGCTTACTGTACCTGAAATCTGTCACACATTTAAAGCAAACAGAGACCCGGTGCATAGATGGGCTGGATGGCAGAATTCTCAAGTTGTTTGCTCCGATAAGTTTTGATACCCTCACTTACTTACATTTACACTCTTTGCTTACAGAACAACTATTTTTCCAATTGCCTTAAAACAGGCTAAAGTTATTCCTTTGTTAAAATCGGGTGATAAAACGGACCTTTCAAATTACCATATTGTCTGTTATATCAAAACCGCTTGAGAAACATATAAACTACAACATCTTAGACCATAATCAATTACTTCACCATAACCAATCTGGAACTAGGTCACTAGGGCTTTCTATGGTATTATTATTTAGCAATGTAGACATTTTATATGTATGTGTTTTTATATAATGATGTCTATATTCTATTTTGTTTTTCTAAACAGGGATTCGATAAATTAGAGTAAAGTGTCGGCGTCCCCTGCATGTGATGCCTTTATTGAAAAGTGACCGGTTTGTGGAGTGCCTTCAGTGTTACCGTTGGGGTTGTTTCAGGAAATCTTTTATACCGATCAGGGGCGAGTCCTCTTTCAACCAAATTATGGTCCAGATTCGGTTCTTTGCAGTCCAACGAGGAGAGAATTTCATGCTTGGTCTTTTCGTTTCCACCGTAGATCTTTTATGCCATTTCCACGACATCGACGCTCTCTAATCTCTACCCCATTTCTTCATCTCTCTTCCTGCAGTAATCTCTTCCCTCTTCTCCCCCCTCTCTTCCTTCAGTAATCTCTACCCCA
>CM072519.1:15569801-15574801 GCA_036898135.1 Oncomelania hupensis | reverse complement strand
TGTAGCCGAAATACGTATTCCCATGTAAACATTAATGATATATATAGTACTGGCAGTCTTAGTACATCGTTAGTACGCTAGTGCGTATAATGATTGGCATTATGTGCAGTAATGAGATATTATGCTTCGCCGACCGGAAATAACTAGACCGTATCTCTCTATTTACGTATGTATTGACTTACTTCAACAATATTTCTTGCCGACGAATTATTATAACCTCTGTTACCATTACTTCACTCACCATGCCGGATCCACTATTTAGTTATCCATGATGATGTTATTATCACTACCTAACGCTTCACCATCAGTGAAATCACAGGCTATGATTACCGATAGTTCTTCATGAGTGACGCTGTTATCATTATTTCGTCATCAGTGACGTTGTGTTATATTTGGTTTTGCAGACGTGATGGAGTGCAACGGACTCTCGGTGGACTGGGTGTCGGATCACGTGTACTGGACGGATGCGGGACGTCTGACGTTGGAGATCGCCAACTACGACGGCAGCGGACGCCGCATTCTCGTCGGGCACGGATTACAGATTCCGCGTGGCATCGTTGTCGACCCTGTCTTCGGGTGAGCCGAGCTTTTTCATTGGCTGACTGTTAAAAGTGTGCAATGAGTCGAGATTTTTCATTGGTTGAAAGTGACAGTGTGCAATGATTGTGCCGATGTTTCATTGGTTTTATAGTGAAATACAGTGTGTAATGTGTCGAAATGTTTCGTCGGTTGGTCGTGAAAGTGCGTGCAATGTGTCGAGATTTCTCATTGATAACTCGTGGTAGTGTAAAATATGTAGGTCTTTTTCATTGGTTGGTGTAAACATGTGCAATGTGTCGAGATGTTTCATTAGTTGACTATGAAAGTGTGCGATGTATCGTTCTTTTTAATTCGCTACCTGTGAAATTATGCAATGTGTCGTGCCGTTTCCTTGGCTGTTTGTGTGTTTAAACGTCTGTGCGTTTGTTCGCATTTTAACTGTTTGCAAACGTCTTAATCAGTAAATTAAATGAATCCGACAGGTTGCTGATATTTGTTATTTTTTCATTGTGGTGTAGATTTCCTTTGCTAGTTCTACCGTTTCCAAGCCAACCTTTTTACCTGTAACAATCTTATCTTCTTTTTAAGCCAACATTTTACCTGTAACAATCTTGAGAGTTTTCTTCCCAAGTCATGTCTTGTCTAAATTTTTTGCGTCCGACTTACCTCATTAGAGATACCGTAGTTAGCTTTCCACTTTTAGTTCTCCACTGTGCAAGATTTAATACCAGGTTTTCGTTACCTTGACCTTGTCTGAGTGGAACGGGTGACCTTGACCCTGTGTCAATTTTATCAGATACTGGAAAAAGTAATTATCTTGGACACATTAACACTGACATATGATTTGCATGTAGGAAATCTTTCGGTCTGGCATCGGATTGCAACATTTATGTCGCAGTAAATTTGTGAAAAGAAGATGGACTAGAAATTTGATATTTTAATGGAAAACAGGAAACTTCTCCTGTCTCTGTCTGTCTGTCCTCTCCTCTCTCTCTCTCTCTCTGCCCCCCCTCTCTCTGCTCCCTCTCTCTCTGTCCCCCCCCCTCTCTCTCTGGCTCTTGCTTCCTTTATCTCACTCTTTTTCCCCTGCCCGTTCCTCTCCTCCTCCACCTCTTCTTCTTCTTCTTCTCTTCTTCAGTATTCTCTTTTTCCTTATTCTTCTTCAGCTTGTGGTAGATTTTATTTATGAAGGCTTATTGTCGGGGGCGGTAGTGTGATTATTTACCTTAATGCCTGCACTGGTTTCCGCTGCATGACGAAATAGGCGATAACAGCATACCGTTATTGACTGCACTAAGTCTTCGATCAGTCTCACGTCGCTTGGTACCGCTGGCTGCTGGATCGTCTATTCGAAGATCTGCATATTCTAGGACCCGTAGCAGATTTTGTACGCAGGCGATGTATCATGTGTTAATTTCGACTTCATACAATTTTGTGCCCTACGCTTTTTTTGTCTCGAAGTATGACCAAGTCTGACGTTTGACCCAGGACCGGGCAAGATAAAAGTGGTTATTTTTGTCACTGTCCATCTTAGCAGTGATATTGCTCAGGTGGTTCAGTGTTGATTTAGGTCTCTTCCCCTCTTCCATGGGTTGGACATTTCCGTCATATCGACACATGGTGCCTGTATACGTTAAATTTCGATGTTCATTCATTCAAATCATAATTATGCAAGCAATGTTAGGCATACTAAGACTATGACAGTGAGTACTGTAGCTTCTCCCCAAATGACAAGCACTGGAGTTTCTGAAAACCCCAAGCTGAGCTGAGACTCTAGTATTGTAAGTCAGTGATCTGATGACTGCTTCGATTTTGTCTGGCCGGCAAATCTCTCTCTCTCTCTCTCTCTCTCTCTCTCTCTCTCTCTCTCTCTCTCTCTCTCTCTCTCTCTCTCTCTCTCTCTCTCTCTCTCTCTGTTTCTGTTCAAAGTGATTGCTAGTTGAAAATTCAGGCTCGTATATGAAATTTCCAATAATTGGTTGATCGTAAAATGAGTTTGCGATTTTTGATCTTTCTTATTAATATGCTACAAAGTATTTATCTGTTACAATTGTTTAATACCTGTTAATGTAATGTTTTATTAATATGCCACAAAGTAGTTATCTGTTATAATTGTTTAATACCTGTTAATGTATTGTTATACGTGTTCAATGTAGACTGGATGAATGTTTGAATGTCTGCAATAATAATATAGCATTGTGTGTAGCTATTTAATCATTAGTATGAATGTGACAGTGAACGCTTCAAGGACATATTGTAAGAATATACTTGTTACCTAATATATTTCAGAAATAAAATTCGATTTGCATTTCGTCTTCTAAAAGCGATCTTTCTGCCTTTACACCACACGTTTGAAGGATGAATGTGTGTTGCGTATGTAAGAGTGTGTGACATGCGAGCGAGCGGGGATGTTTGTACAGATCGCCGTGCTTTGAACCTGATGGATGATTTGGTTACAAGCCCGTATATATCCATTTATTATCCTATCCTATCCTATCCTGTCCCATAACCCGAAGGTCGTAGGGGCAACACAGATGATCGCTTAACCAGCATACTCCATCTTTCTCTGTCCTCAGCAGCCCTCATGGCTTCGCTCAGTGTCAAACCAGTCCATTCTCGAATGTTGTCCTCCCACCTCTTTTTCGGTCTCCCCCTTCTTCTACCTCCTTGCACTGTGCCTTGCAGAATGGTCTTTGCAAGGCCTGATGATCTGGTGACGTGGCCATACCATCGGAGTTTCCGTTTCTTCACCACTGTGAGCAGGTCATCGTGTTGTCCAATGGCTTGTGTGATGGTCTGTCGGACTTCAACGTTGGTGATGTGTTGGGTATAGGAAATGCACAGAAGTCTTCTGTAGCACCTCATCTCCATGCTTTGTATTCTTCGTTGGAGATCTGCTGTGAGGGTCCATGCTTCGCAAGCATATAGGAAGATGGAGATGACCAGAGAGCGCAGCAGTCTTACTTTGGAATGTAGACTGATGGTTCTGTCTTTCCAAATGGGCTTCAACCTTGTCAGGGCAGCAGTTGTTTGTGCGATCCTGGAGAAATTTATTATCCATTAATTAAAAAAATATATTTCTTGTTACTATTATTCCTATTATTATTATTTCTATTGTTGTTGTCGTTTTTAAAATCTTCATCCTTGTAAAAAAACCAACCGAATCCAAAACTCGGTGTAAATACCACTATTATGTTTAGATAACACTCAGAACAGATTCCTTTGGCCTTTCCATAACGTCCCGAGCGGAGCTGGATCATACAGCGTGGACGACCTTTTAAAGAGCAGCTTCCTCTTCAGTGGGGTGGTTTGAAAGGGTCTGCTGGTGCTGTTGGGTCTTGGCTATGCCTCTATCGATCGAACGCTGTGGGACGTTGGGCTAAAACGGCTAGCTTCGGCCCTCTGGGTTTTAATTTTCAACTCCTGCCCCCCTCGTACCACTTCGCCCTCCCCCATCTCTATCCCTCCACCTCTCTTCTCTCTTGTTTTTCCCCACACCCCTCTTACGCAGCTAATGCACTTAAAAAGTTAATTTTTAAAATCTATATTTTGTCTGTCTATCTGTCTCTCTGTCTTGTTTATCTGTCTCTGTCTTTCTTTCTCCAAGTTGAAAATAATCTGTCTCTCATCCACTCCTCTTCCTCTCACCAAACAGCGTCGGGTCTCTGAGTTTTCATTCTATAACCCCCCCCCCCTCCATCTTTTTGCTCCACAACAACCAGATTAGCCCTTCTGGGTATAATTTTCACCCCTTCCAGTTCCCCGTCTCCATCTGAACTCCCATCTTTGGCTAGTCAGCATTTCCCATCAGTGTTCTCTCTCTCTCTCTCTCTCTCTCTCTCTCTCTCTCTCTCTCTCTCTCTCTCTCTGCTGTCTACACTTTCAAAGATACTAGAGCATCACATTCACACTCACCTTACAAAATATATAGAGGATCTTGATCTTTTTCATTCCTTACAATCTGGTTTCCGTAGTCACCATTCTTGCTCCACTGCATTAGCTCTTTTAACTAACAAATGGCTTTCTGCTATGAATAACTCTACGTTGTCAGGAGCTGTTTTTCTAGATCTTTCCAAAGCGTTTGATCTCGTTAATCACTACATACTGCTCCAAAAGCTTGAACTGTATCTCAATGGCTCTGTTTCCTTGGATTTTTTTTCATTAATATCTTAGTCAACGAACGCAGTTCGTACATGTCCATGGTAAAAATTCCTTTGTAGGCCAAATCAAGCATGGGGTTCCTCAAGGATCTGTTTTAGGTCCTGTTTTATTTTGTGTTTATATTAACGACTTACCTTTACATCTCGCAGATAATTCTGTTGAGTGTCATATGTTAGCCGACGATTCAACATTACAAACTCAAGGCAGTAACATAGCTGAAATTCAGCAATCTCTTCAATGTGCCCTTAACAGTGTTACTGACTGGTGCAGTTTAAACCATATGTCACTGAATCCAGCTA